>JBBDGP010000704.1:812500-1420000 GCA_037952835.1 Lithobates septentrionalis | reverse complement strand
TCCTCTTCTCCCCTCACTGCTCTTCAATTACACATCCCATCCTATGCCGCCATCTTTGTTTCACCTTCAGGAGACTTCTGTCTCTTCCTGAATCTCGGAGTCGCCCCCCGCCCGATGATGCAGTACTAGATCTCGCACATGAGCAGACAGATATGTGGCACCACATCCCATCCCGCCGTCTTTGTTTTCTTTGTCATTGTAAGTCAGTTGTCTCTTCCTGGTTCTTGCAGCCACACATCAATCCCCCCACCCAATGACATGGTGCTAGATCCCATGTACACTATATTACCAAAAGTATTGGGACGCCTGCCTTTACACGAACTTTAATGGCATCCCAGTCTTAGTCCGTAGGGTTCAATATTGAGTTGGCCCACCCTTTACAGCTATAACAGCTTCAACTCTTCTGGGAAGGCCGTCCACAAGGTTTAGGAGTGTGTCTATGGGAATGTTTGACCATTCTTCCAGAAACACATTTGTGAGGTCAGGCACTTATATTGGATGAGAAGGCCTGGCTCGCAGTCTCCGCTCTAATTCATCCCAAAGATGTTCTATCTGGTTAAGGTCAGGACTCTGTGCAGGCCAGTCAAGTTTCTCCACCCCCAAACTCACTCATCCATGTCTTTATGGACCTTACTTTGTGCACTGGTCCAAATCATTTGATGGAGGGGGGATTATGGTGTGGGGGTTGTGTTTCAGGGGTTGGGCTTGGCCCCTTAGTTCCAGTGAAGGGAACATTTAAGGTGTCAGCATACCAAGACATTTTGGACAATTTCATGCTCCCAACTTTGTGGGAACAGTTTGGGGATGGCCCCTTTTTGTTCCAACATGACATGCACAAAGCAAGGCCCATGGGGGTCCCGTGGGGGGGCACTTGATGAAGAGGAGGGGCCAGGAGTGCTGGCAGGGGATCCCAGAAGAAGAGGACTGGGGTTGCTCTGTGCAAAACGATTGCACAGAGCAGGTAGTATGACATTTTTTTTTTTTTTTTACATAAAAATAAACACAAGGGTTTACAACCCCTTTAAACGCTGACAATTTATTCCTGGTTTAGAACATCATCACTTCTGGTTATAATTAGTCCTCCTAGTATTAGGGATTCCAGCCATAGATCCTACATTGTTCATCGACAATGAAGAGACACCTCGGCCATCAAAGACAATAGAAAAAAAAAAAAAAAGTTTTGAGTTCAGCTCGGAGTTCTGTATCACGTAACTTCCTCTCAGTTTACACATCTGAACTCACCACATACGGTTTCCTTTCTAGGACTATCTAGGCCGCTTCAACCTCTCAGGGTTTACCACATCACTAAACTCCGCACCTCAGAGACGGTGAGCCAACATGAAAACTGAACTCCAAACAGCTAAACACACAAATGAAATACATTTATGATGAGATGTTTTATGTTCCACAAGATTTGTGTTTCTCTCCATCCAGTCTTTGTAGTTACACAGCTCTGCCCTGTCGAGTAGAGGGCAGGAAACCTGAACTTTCCCTGCTGCAGGCCTTCACCCTCCCTCAGCCCGTGACTGGACAGTGAAAGAGAAGCAGCACTCTACTGATGAGCTCATCTCTCTGATTTCTCTCCTCGCCAGCATGTTTCTATCCTGCAACATAACTGATTGGCTCCTTGTGCTGCTTCTCTCTGCTCTAGTATGTGTCTCTGCTGCACAAGAGAGAGACGGATTCTAGGCCATCAGGTACTTACTTTAAAAAGTATTTAAAGCTGAACTCCAGGTACAGTGCATCCAAAAAGTATTCACAGTGCTTCACTTTTTCCACATTTTGTTATGTTACTGCTTTATTCCAAAATGTATTAAATTCATTATTTTCCTCAAAATTCTACAAACAATCCCCTCATAATGACAACGTGAGAGAAGTTTGTTTTTGAAATCTTTGCAAATGTATTAAAAATAAAAAACAATCCCATGTACATAAGTATTCACAGCCTTTGCCATGACACTCAACATTGAGCTCAGGTGCCTCCTGTTTCCACTGATCATCCTTTAGATGTTTCTACAACTTGATTGGATTCCACCTGTGGTAAATTCAGTTGATTGGACACGATTTGGAAAGGCGCACACCTGTCTATAGAAGGTCTCACAGTTAACAGTGCATGTCAGAGCACAAACCAAGCCATGAAGTCCAAGGACTTATCTGTAGACCTCCGAGACAGGATTGTATGGAGGCACAGATCTGGGGAAGGGTACAGAATAATTTCTACAGCATTGAAAGTCTCCAATGAGCACAGTGGCCTCCGTCATCTGTAAATGGAAGAAGTTTGGAACCACCAGGACTCTTTCTAGAGCGGTCCGCCCGGCCAAACTGAGTGATTGGGGGAGAAGGGCCTTAGTCAGGGAGGTGACCAAGAACCCGATGATCACTCTGATAGAGCTCCAGTGTTTCTCTGTGGGGAGAGGAGAACCTTCCAGAAGAACAACCATCTCTGCAGCACTCCACCAATCAGATCTGTATGGTAGAGTGGCCAGACGGAAGCCACTCCTCAGTAAAAGGCACATGACAGCCCACCTGGAGTTTGCCAAAAGGCACCTGAAGGACTCTCAGACCATGAGAAACAAAATTCTCTGGTCTGATGAAACAAAGATTGAACTCTTTGGCCTGAATAGCAAACGTCATGTCTGGAGGAAACCAGGCACCGCTCATCACCTGGCCAATACCATCCCTACAGTGAAGCATGGTGGTGGAAGCATCATGCTGTGGGGATGTTTTTCAGCAACAGGAACTTGGAGACTAGTCAGGACTGAGGGAAAGATGAATGCAGCAATGTACAGAGACAATTGTGAGGAAAACCTGCTCCAGAGCGCTCTGGACCTCAGACTGGGGGTGAAGGTTCATCTTCCAACAGGACAACGACCCTAAGAACACAGCCAAGATAACAAAGGAGTGGCTATGGGACAACTCTGTTAATGTCCTTGAGTGGCCCAGCCAGAGCCCAGACTTGAACCCGATTGAACATCTCTGGAGAGATCTGAAAATGGCTGCTCACCGACTCTCCCCATCCAACCTGATGGAGCTTGAGAGGTCCTGCAAAGAAGAATGGGAGAAACTGCCCAAAAACAGGAGTGCCAAGCTTGTAGCATCATACTCAAAAAGACTGGAGGCTGTAATTGGTGCCAAAGGAGCTTCAACAAAGTATTGAGCAACGGCTGTGAATACTTATGTACATGGGGTTTTTTTTTTTTTTTTTAATAAATTTGCAGATTTCAAAAACAAACTTCTTTCACGTTGTCATTATGGGTTATTTGAGGAAAATATTGAATTTAATCAATTTCGGAATAAGGCTGTAACATAACAAAATGTTAAAAAAGTGAAGCACTGTGAAGACTTTCCGGATACATTGTAGATTTAAAAGCACAAGTGGAGGCAGCTCTATAATCATTAATACATTATTAAATAGATTTTTTTAAATGGAAGTACCTGCATTTCACCTGGTATTAGCTTCTTGCAGTCACTTTACAGCAGGGCTAGAGTGTGATCGACAGAAGCAGTACAAGTAACTAACCAGTTCATGACATTGACACATATTGTAAAAATAGTTAGAATTAAAGCATCACACCACTGCTAAGAGGTCCAGATACAACTTTATTCCATTAAAGATCAGGGGTGCATTTCAAAAAGTAGCCAAGGCATTTCGGGGGTCTAAGTGCCTCCTTCATCAGGGCTTGGCTGGCAACAATGTGAACAAACCAGAAGTGAACTGGACATACAATGGTAGAGTATCACACAAACGTCAGTACACCCCTCACATTTTTGTAAATATTTTCTTCTATCTTTTCATGTGACAACACTGAAGAAATGACACTTTGCTACAATGTAAAGTAGTGAGTGTACAGCTTGTATAACAGTGTAAATTTGCTGTCCCCTCAAAATAACTCAACACACAGCCATTAATGTCTAAACCGCTGGCAACAAAAGTGAGTACACCCCTAAGTGAAAATGTCCAAATTGGGCCCAAAGTGTCAATATTTTGTGTGGCCACCATTATTTTCCAGCACTGCCTTAACCCTCTTGGGCATGGAGATCCCCAGAGCTTCACAGGTTGCCACTGGAGTCCTCTTCCACTCCTCCATGATGACATCACAGAGCTGGTGGATGTTGGAGACCTTGCGCTCCTCCACCTTCCTTTTAGGGATGCTCCACAGATGATCAATAGGGTTTAGGTCTGGAGACATGCTTGGCCAGTCCATCACCTTTACCCTCAGCTTCATTAGCAAGGCAGTGGTCATCTTGGAGGTGTGTTTGGGGTCGTTATCATGTTGGAATACTGCCCTGCGGCCCAGTCTCTGAAGGGAGGGGATCATGCTCTGCTTCAGTATGTCACAGTACATGTTGGCATTCATGGTTCCCTCAATGATCTGTAGCTCCCCAGTGCCGGCAGCACTCATGCAGCCCCAGACCATGACACTCCCACCACCATGCTTGACTGTAGACAAGACACACTTGTCTTTGTTCTCCTCACCTGGTTGCCGCCACACACGCTTGTCACCATCTGAACCAAATAAGTTTATCTTGGTCTCATCAGACCACAGGACATGGTTCCAGTAATCCATATCCTTGGTCTGCTTGTCTTCAGCAAACTGTTTGTGGACTTTCTTGTGCATCATCTTTAGAAGAGGCTTCCTTCTGGGATGACAGCCATGCAGACCAATTTGATGCAGTGTGCGGCGTATGGTCTGAGCACTGACAGGCTGACCCCCCACCCCTACAACCTCTGCAGCAATGCTGGCAGCACTCATACATCTATTTCCCAAAGACAACCTCTGGATATGACGCTGAGCACGTGACCTCAACTTCTTTGGTTGACCATGGTGAGGCCTGTTCTGATGGGAACCTGTCTTGTTAAACTGCTGTATGATCTTGGCCACCGTGCTGCAGCTCCGTTTCAGGGTCTTGGCAATCTTCTTATAGCCTAGGACATCTTTATGTAGAGCAACAATTCTTTTTTTCAGATCCTCAGAGAGTTCTTTGCCATGAGGTTCCATGTTGAACTTCCAGTGACCAGTATGAGAGAGTGAGAGCGATAACACCAAATTTAACACACCTGCTCCCCATTCACACCTGAGACCTTGTAACACTAATGAGTCACATGACATCGGGGAGTGAAAAAGGCTCATTGGGCCCAAGTTGGACATTTTCCCTTAGGGGTGTACTCACTTTTTGTTGCCAGCGGTTTAGACATTAATGGCTGTGTGTTGAGTTATTTTGAGGGGACAGCAAATTTACACTGTTATACAAGCTGTACACTCACTACTTTACATTGTAGAAAAGTGTCATTTCTTCGGTGTTGTCACATGAAAAGATAGAATAAAAGATTTACACAAATGTGAGGGGTGTACTCACTTTTGTGAGATACTGTATATATGCATGCTGACATCAGGAGAGAGCAGAACGATCAAGAGATGAGCTTACTGGGCTGCTTCCCCTTTCACTGCCCAGTCACAGGTTGAGGGTGAGTCCAGGACAACCTGGGCTCAGAGGAAGTAGGTTGAATGGAGCTGCCCATTGGACGAAGGACATCTAATAGATTTTAGGATTAAAGATGAATGGTTTTGTTATTTTTAGGCTATAAAAAAGAAAATTTGTGTATGCCTGGTGTTTAGCCAAGCCTCGGAGAGACATACAAAAAGCTTTCATAGCCAATTTCCTTATGAGACTGCTAGCCCCCTGGCCTGTCATTAAGGGCATTAATAAATAAATGGAAAATACCGCGTTATGGCCACTAGATGGAGCTGATGGAAGCACAGGAAATAAATAGATACGATTTAGCAATTCTAGAGAACGCTGGAGGGAATTAGTACAAACATGGAAGATGCTACAATATGGCCACTAGATGGGGCTGAGGGAATTATAGGGAATACAAACATCTTAGTAAGAAGAGATACAATGTAACAATTCTAGAGAACACTGGAGGGAATAAGTACATACATTGAAAATATTGCAATATGGCCACTAGATGGAGCTGTGGAAATCATGGGGAATAAATAGATCTTAGTAAGAGGAGATACAATGTAAAAATTCTAAAGAACACTGGAGGGAATACGTAAAAAAATGGAAAATACATTATGGCCACTAGATGGAGCTGAGGGAATCATAGAGAATAAATAGATCTTAGTAAGAGGAGTTACAATGTAACTATTTTAGAGAACGCTGGAGGGAATTAGTAAGTTGATGGAAAATATTGCAATATGGCCACTAGATGGAGCTGAGGGAATCATAGAGAATAAATAGATCTTAGTAAGAGGAGTTACAATGTAACAATTCTAGAGAACGCTGGAGGGAATTAGTTAAATTAATGGAAAATATTGCAATATGGCCACTAGATGGAGCTGAGGGAATCACAGGGAATTAAAACGGAAGTAAAGGCAACTTTTTGAAAATGTGATGACAGGCAGAGTATTTATGACAGAAGATACCCTACTGGTCTCTTCTGCCATAAATGAATCCTTTTGCCTGTCAGCCGTCATGTACACTTAGATGCGCATGCGCAGCTTAGTCATTTCCGGGACTGATCTGTGCCGCGGCAATGTGACTCCCGTGCGCATGCACAGGAGTGACAGCATCACGGCCCGGCCTATCAAACGACTAAAGGCAGGGAAACCCCAAAGTGAGACCGGGAGAAGATGAGAGAAGATGAAAGCGCCGGGGCCAGCTGGATCGATCCCAACGCAGCGCTGGAGGGCACCTTCTGACAGGTAAGTCTGCCATAATATGCTGAGTATACTAACTAGCACATTATGGCATAACCCATCTGGGGGGGCCCCAAAATAAAAAATTATATAGTGGAGTTTACAACTGCTTCAATAGATACAATGTAACAATTCTAGAGAATGCTGGAGGGAATTAGTACATGCATGGAAGATAATGCAATATGGCCACTAGATGGAGCTGAGGGAATTATAGGGAAAAAAAAGAGATCTTAGTAAGAAGAGATACAAAAAACAATTCTATGGAATGCTGGACGGAGCTAGTATATAAATAAATACAACCATTTCTACGATAGGATCCTTGTATATTTGTAAATTCCCTTCTGCATTCTCTAGTATAGTTACAATATATCTCCTCTTACAAAGATGTAATTATTCCCCATGATCCTCAGCTCCATCTAGTGGCCATAATGTAGCATTTTCCTGATTCAGTTGTTATGTTTGTTATGAATGAACCTATCTATACTCTTACCCATAATATTTGTAGAACATTCAACCAGATGAGAAATCGCCTAAGAACATTCAGCTGTGCCTCATTCTCACAATAGCTGGTTAACTTACATTTTCATTATATATATATATATATATATATATATATATATATACACACACACACACACACACACACACCCCACAGAGTAAAATATGTAATGTGTAGCTGGCTCATTACCAGACATTATATGTATCCTACAGATGTGAATAGGGCTTGACAAGGCATCCTGGGGAGCACAGAGTTGGTGCACACAGTAGTAGACATAATTGCACACTGGCTATGCCTATGACGATCACACAGGATATGAGTATCTCCGATTGTGAGGAGAGGATGTAAAGCAGTATGTGTGACACAGTCTACACTACACACACTATGCCATGTACCAGCAGGTGTGTGTGCATTGTAGATTGTGGTTTACACAGCAGGGCGTGTAGATACTGTAGTACACAGCAGAGTGTGCATTGTCTATGATATTATATTTGAGAATATATGATATTATGATAGTACACGGGAGGGTGAGTAGTGTCGATTCTGTGATATACAGGAGGGTGAGTAGTGTAGCGTAGTATGTGTAGTACATGGGAGGGTGAGTAGTGTAGTATGTGTAGTACATGGGAGGGTGAATAGTGTAGAGTGTGTAGTACACGGCAAGGTGAGTAGTGTAGATTGTGTAGTATACGGGAAGGTGAGTAGTGTAGATTGTGTAGTATACGGGAAGGTGAGTAGTGTAGAGTGTGTAGTATACAGGAATGTGAGTAGTGTAGATTGTGTAGTATACGGGAAGGTGAGTAGTGTAGATTGTGTAGTATACGGGAAGGTGAGTAGTGTAGATTGTGTAGTATACGGGAAGGTGAGTAGTGTAGTATGTGTAGTACACGGGAGGGTGAGTAGTGTAGATTGTGTAGTACACAGGAGGGTGAGTAGTGTAGATTGTGTAGTACACGGGAGGGTGAGTAGTGTAGATTGTGTAGTATACAGGAAGGTGAGTAGTGTAGATTGTGTGGTATATGGGAGGGTGAGTAGTGTAGGTTGTGTAGTATACAGGAGGGTGAGTAGTGTAGATTGTGTAGTACACGGGAGGGTGAGTAGTGTAGTGTAGTATGTGTAGTACACAGGAGGGCGAGTAGTGTAGTATGTGTAGTACATGGCAGGGTGAGTAGTGTAGATTGTGTAGTACAGGGGAGGGTGAGTAGTGTAGGTTGTTTAGTATACGGGAGGGTGAGTAGTGTAGATTGTGTAGTATGTGGCAGGGTGAGTAGTGCAGATTGTGTAGTACACGGCAGAGTGAGTAGTATAGATTATATAGTACACAGTAGGGTGTGTATTGTGTTGGTTGTGTAGTAAACAGGGTGGTTGTAGTACAGATTGGGGTAGTACACAGCAAGGCGAGTAGGTTGTGTTGTAGCCAGTAGCGTGTGTGTAGTGTATATTTTGTAGTAAACAGCAGGGTGTGTAGGTTGTGTGGTGTACACTGAGCAAGGTGTGTAGGTTGTGTAGTGTAGTATACTGCAGGACGTGTAGTGTATAGTACACAGCAAGGTTTGCAGGGTGTGTTGGTTGTAAAGTGTAGATTGTGCAGGGTGTATGTGATGTAGGTTGTGTTGTATACAGCAGGGTTTGCAGGGTGTGTGGTGCACAGTACACAGAAGGGTATTTACAGAGTGTACATCGTGTAGGTATGCAAGTTGTGTAGTGTATAGTAGTACAGAGCAGAGTGTGTATTGTACATTGTGTAAGTTTGTAGATTACATAGTGTACATTGTGTAGGGTGTTTGTAGTGCAGGTTGTGTTAGGGTGTACTGTACATGGTGTAGATTTGTAGGGTGCATACTGTACAGTGTATAGGTTTATACGGTGTAAAGTACACAGCAGGGTGTGTATAGTGTACAATATGTAGGTTTTCATGGTGTGTAGGGTGTACTGAACAGTTCACAACAAGGTGTATAGGTTGTGAAGTTGTATACTGTGTTGTGTATGTAAGATGTGTATTTGCACACAGCAGGGTGTGTACACTGTGTAGGTTTGTAGGGTGTGTAAGCTGTGTAGTTGTACAGTACACATTAGGGTGTGTAGAATGTGTTGTACTCAGCAGGGTGTAAGTAGTGTACATGATGTAGTTTTTGTAGGTTGTGTAGTTGTACACTGTGTAGGGTGAATGTAGTGTACATTGTAGTTTGTGTAATGTATAGCTGTACATTGTGTAGGGTGCGTGTAGTGTACAGTTTGTAGCACACAGTAGCAATCGCGTTTAGGTTGTGCATTGTATAGTACACAAAAGGATGTGCAGGTTGTATACACTATGTATGGTGTATTTTATAGTAAAAACACAGCAGGGTGTGTGGGGGTTGTGTATTGTATTAGACTGTGTAGTGTATGGAAGTTCGCACAGCAGGGTGTGTGCGTCTTGCAATTTATAGGCTGTGTAGTAGTTTGTGCAGGGTGTGTAGGTTGATTAGTCGTACACAGCAGGGTGCGTAGTTTTACACTATGCAGGTTGTACAGTTCACAGCAGGGTGTGTAGTGTTGTAGAGTCTATAGTATACTATGTAGGGTGTGTATTTGCACAATGTGTGTAGTAGTACATTGTGTAGGGTGTGTAGCACAGTGTGCAGTGTATAGTAGAGTGCATATTTGCGCAGTGTGTAGTAGTACACTGTGTAGGGTGTATAGTAGGGTGTGCATTTGCAGTGTGTGTAGTAGTAGTACATAAGGATGAGCTCAGGCGTGTTCGCAACCCGCAGGTGTAGAGCCCGCCAGGAAGTCGGCACTGCGGAGCGCTAATCACAGGCAGTGATCTCTGCAGCCGCACATCGGGACAATGTCTCACTGCCTGTGATTAGCGCTCCGCAGTGCCGACTTCCTGGTGGGCTCTACACCTGCGGGTTGCGAACACGCCTGAGCTCATCCTTACTTAGTAGTACACTGTGTAGGGTGTCTACCAGTGTGTGTATAGTAGGACACTGGGTGTGTATTTGCAGTGTGTGTGGTAGTGATACATGGTGTAGGGTGTGTATTGTGGTGGTAGTAGCACACAGGGTGTGTATTTGCACAGTATGTGTATATTAGTACACTGTGTAGTAGTTCTGTGTGTAGTTTATAGCAACACACAGTGTGTGTAGTAGTACTCTGGGTGTGTATTTGCACAGTGTGTATTGTGTAGTGTATAGTAGTAGTACGTATGGTTGTGTGTGTAGTACACTGTGTGTGTGTGTGTATTTGCATAGTGTGTATGGTAGTACTCTGGGTGTGTGTAGTATAGTAGTACACAGTGTAGTGGTAGGGTGTGTATTGTGTAGTAGTAGTAGTTATGTTTGTAGTAGTACACTATGTAATAGGGTGTTTGTGGTGTATAGTAGTAATAGTAATGCGTGTGTAGTATAGTGCAGTGTAGTTGTAATGCACAGGGTGTGTAGCAGTGTGTTCCGGATGTTGAACAGTATAGTAGTAGTACACACATAGTAGCGTGTGTGTAGATGTGTGGGCTGGATGTTGCATGGTGTGTAGTATAGTAGTAGTACTCTGGATGTGTAGTTATAATAGTAGTAGTACACAGTGTAGTAGGGTGTGTAGTGTATAGCAGTAGTACACAGTGTAGTACTCTAGGTGTGTAGTATAGTAGTAGTACTCTGGGTGTGTAGTATAGTAGTAGTAGAAGTACTCTGGGTGTGTGTAGTAGTAGTAGTATTACTCTGGGTGTGTAGTATAGTAGTAGTATTACTTTGGGTGTGCAGTATAGTAGTAGTATTACTTTGGGTGTGCAGTATAATAGTAGTATTACTTTGGGTGTGTAGTATAGTAGTAGTATTACTCTGGGTGTGTAGTATAGTAGTAGTATTACTCTGGGTGTGTAGTATAGTAGTAGTATTACTCTGGGTGTGTAGTATAGTAGTAGTATTACTCTGGGTGTGTAGTTTAGTAGAAGTACTCTGGGTGTGTAGTATAGTAGTAGTATCAGTACTCTGGGTGTGTAGTATAGTAGTAGTATTACTCTGGGTGTGTAGTATAATAGTAGTAATAGAAATACTCTGGGTGTGTAGTATAGTAGTAGTAGTAGAAGTACTCTGGGTGTGTAGTATAGTAGTAGTAGTAGTAGAAGAAGAAGTACTCTGTGTGTGTAGTATAGTAGTAGCAGTACTCTGGGTGTGTAGTATAGTAGTAGCAGTATTACTCTGGGTGTGTGTAGCATAGTAGTAGTAGCAGTACTCTGGGTGTGTGGTATAGAGGTAGTAATAGTATTCTGGGTGTGTGTAGTATAGTGGTAGTAGAAGTACTCTGGGTGTGTGTAGTATGGTAGTAGTATTACTCTGGGTGTGTAGTTTAGTAGTAGTAGTATCAGTACTCTGGGTGTGTAGTATAGTAGTAGTATTACTCTGGGTGTGTAGTATAGTAGTAGTATTACTCTGGGTGTGTAGTATAATAGTAGTAATAGAAATACTCTGGGTGTGTAGTATAGTAGTAGTAGTAGCAGTACTCTGGGTGTGTAGTATAGTAGTAGCAGTATTACTCTGGGTGTGTGTAGCATAGTAGTAG
Source organism: Lithobates septentrionalis (assembly GCA_037952835.1). NCBI lineage: Eukaryota > Metazoa > Chordata > Amphibia > Anura > Ranidae > Lithobates > Lithobates septentrionalis. Next base: position 1,408,255 of record JBBDGP010000704.1, on the reverse strand, counting down.
TAGCAGTACTCTGGGTGTGTGGTATAGAGGTAGTAATAGTATTCTGGGTGTGTGTAGTATAGTGGTAGTAGAAGTACTCTGGGTGTGTGTAGTATAGTGGTAGTAGAAGTACTCTGGGTGTGTGTAGTATAGTAGTAGTATTACTCTGCATGTGTAGTGTATAGTAGTAGTATTACTCTGGGTGTGTGTAGTATAGTAGTAGTATTACTCTGCATGTGTAGTGTATAGTAGTAGTATTACTCTGTGTGTGTGTAGTATAGTGGTAGTAATACTCTGGGTGTGTATGTAGTATAGTAGTAGTAGTATTACTCTGGGTGTGTATGTAGTATAGTAGTAGTATTACTCTGGGTGGGTGTGTAGTATAATAGTAGTATTACTCTGGGTGTGTGTGTAGTATAGCAGTAGTATTACTCTGCGTGTGTGTGTAGTATAGTGGTGGTAGTAGTATTACTCTGGGTGTGTGTGAAGTATAGTGGTGGTAGTAGTATTACTCTGGGTGTGTGTGTAGTATAGTAGTAGTATTACTCTGGGTGTGTGTGAAGTATAGTGGTGGTAGTAGTAGTAGTATTACTCTGGGTGTGTGTGTAGTATAGTAGTAGTATTACTCTGGGTGTGTGTAGTATAGTGGTGGTAGTAGTATTACTCTGGGTGTGTGTAGTATAGTGGTGGTAGTAGTATTACTCTGGGTGTATGTAGTATAGTGGTGGTAGTAGTATTACTCTGGGTGTGTGGGTAGTATAGTGGTGGTAGTAGTATTACTCTGGGTGTGTATGTAGTATAGTAGTAGTATTACTCTGGGTGTATGTAGTATAGTGGTGGTAGTAGTATTACTCTGGGTGTGTGTGTGTAGTATAGTGGTGGTAGTAGTATTACTCTGGGTGTGTGTGAAGTATAGTGGTGGTAGTAGTAGTATTACTCTGGGTGGGTATGTAGTATAGTAGTAGTATTACTCTGGGTGTGTGTAGTATAGTGGTGGTAGTAGTATTACTCTGGGTTTGTGGGTATGTAGTATAGTGGTAGTAGTATTACTCTGGGTGTGTGTGTAGTATAGTGGTAGTAGTATTACTCTGTGTGTGTGGGTAGTATAGTGGTGGTAGTAGTATTACTCTGGGTGTGTATGTAGTATAGTAGTAGTATTACTCTGGGTGTATGTAGTATAGTGGTGGTAGTAGTATTACTCTGGGTGTATGTAGTATAGTGGTGGTAGTAGTATTACTCTGGGTGTGTGTGTGTAGTATAGTGGTGGTAGTAGTATTACTCTGGGTGTGTGTGAAGTATAGTGGTGGTAGTAGTATTACTCTGGGTGTGTGTGAAGTATAGTGGTGGTAGTAGTAGTATTACTCTGGGTGGGTATGTAGTATAGTAGTAGTATTACTCTGGGTGTGTGTAGTATAGTGGTGGTAGTAGTAGTATTACTCTGGGTGGGTATGTAGTATAGTAGTAGTATTACTCTGGGTGTGTGTAGTATAGTGGTGGTAGTAGTAGTATTACTCTGGGTGGGTATGTAGTATAGTAGTAGTATTACTCTGGGTGTGTGTAGTATAGTGGTGGTAGTAGTATTACTCTGGGTTTGTGGGTATGTAGTATAGTAGTATTAGTGTGTGTGTGTGTGTGTGTGTGTGTGTGTGTGTGTGTGTGTGTGTGTGTGTGTGTGTGTGTGTGTGTGTGTGTGTGTGTGTGTGTGTGTGTGTGTGTGTGTGTGTGTGTGTGTGTGTGTGTGTGTGTGTGTGTGTGTGTGTGTGTGTGTGTGTGTGTGTGTGTGTGTGTGTGTGTGTGTGTGTGTGTGTGTGTGTGTGTGTGTGTGAAGTATAGCTCTCTGGGCCGGATGTTGCACACACAGCAGGAATATGACACTCTGACCTCACAGGGCCTCTCCAGCTGCACCCTGAGCCCACCTGGCCTGTAACCCCGCCCTTTCCTTCCTTCAGTCCCGCCCATCGCCATAGACCGCTGTGCTAACCTTCCCGCCCCTCCCTCTCCCGATTGGCTGCCTCGCCAGTCAGTCGCGGCTCACAGGCGTGGCCAGCGAGCGATACATTGTAACAAGAGAGAAACAGTGGCGGGCGCGCGCCTGTGTAAGAAGCGATGCGCGCTCCCGCGCCCTACCTGCACCCACATATTACCCCCCCCCCTTATTCAGTACCCGGCACCCCCTCCAGCACCCCGGCTCCGGTCCCTCCCGCACAGCCCGGCCTCCCTCCCTCCTTCCCCCGGGTCAGACGGGTGTGGGGCCCGTCACTCGCCCGCCCGGCCAGTCGCCACATTGGCTAGTAGCGGGGACTCACCTCTCGGGGGGCCGCTCCCGGCTCTGGGGGGGGGGGGGGAGTCCCGGGGTGTCTCCTCCGGGCGGTGCACGGAGCGCTCAGAGCGGCCGGCTCCTCCTCTCCCCTCCGCCACCGCCGCCGCTGCTGCTGCTGCTGCTGCCAGCTGTGACCACCATCTTCTCCCAGCACAGGAAATGACGGAGGAACCGGCGGAGCCGGACCCCCGAGCAACGGGGCCCTCCCCACCCCCGCCCAGACACGGGGCCCCTCAACCCCGCACACCCAGGGGCCCCCCCTAGCCCCTCCGTCATCCGCTTAACCCTTCCCGTGCCGGCTCCTAGTGTGACTATGGAGGGTTAACCCCTTGTGTACCGGGCGTGACCCCCTTCCCTGCCCCCTCCCTGTCCTGGAGAAGAGGGGTCACCACCCACAGGGTGCCCAATAATCATCACATGGCACCGGCCCAAAAATAATTCCATTTAAAGTAAAACTATGGGCTGAACTTTTTTTTTTTTTTTTTTTGGAGGATTATAACCCCTGTCAGTTTTTTTTTTTTTCATCTGTGTCCCCTTCAGGGAGATTTTTCTTCACTTCCTGTCCCACAGCCAAAACAGGAAGTGATGGAAAATCCCTGCAAGTTAACCAATTGCCCTCCGGAAGGTTTTACCCCCCCCCCTATATGTGTTTTGTTTTTTTTTTTTTGCTTTTGAGCACTGCGCTACTTTAACAGCTCCATTCACACGCGATCGGCGGGGCCAAATCGCCGCGATTCCGCCCTCGCAAATTGAACTGCAAAAACTGAACAAAAAAGGTCCGGATGGCCGCACTCCAATGAAAACGATTTTTATATGGTCGTAATAAATCCACGCAGCAAGGATAAAATCGCTGACGCGTTTCGCACCGTTCTAAGCAGGTGCTTATCGATAGCGCTACTTTTACGGCTCCATTCGCACACGATCGGCGGGGCCAAATCGCCGACCATTACGCCCGCAAAATCGAACTGGCTGCAAAAAACGCAGGGACGCGTTTGCGATGCCGTTACTTCTAATGGCACCGTAAGAAGTAACGGCATCGCAAACGCGTCCCGCGTTTTTTGCAGCCATCTCAAGTCACGGTGGGGGGGGGGGCAGAATCGCCGCAATTCCGCCCGCGTGATCGTGTGTGAATGGAGCCTACCTGGTCATGTGACGCTGTACGCAAATAAAATTTATGTCTTTTTTTTTTACCCCAAAAATAGAGTTTTCTTTTGGTGGTATTTGATCACCTTTTTTTTTTTTTTTTTTTTTTGTGCTATAAAAAAAAAAAAAAGCGACAATTTAAAAAATATATATATTGTCTTACTTTCTGCTATAAAACACATCCAGTAAAAATTTTAAAAAATCAAATCTCTTCATCAATTTAGGACAATATGTATTCTGCTACATATTTTTTGTAAAAAAAAATAAATAAAAATGTTTTTTTTTACTTTCTGCTATAAAACACATCCAATAAAAATTAAAAAAAATCAAATCTCTTCACAATTTAGCACAATATTTATTCTGCTACGTATTTTTGGTTAAAAAAAAAAAAAAATCCTAAAAAAAGCACATATTGATTGGTTTGTGCAAAAGTTATAGCGTCTACAAAATAGGGGCTATATACTGCAATTTTTATTTATTCATTTTCTTTTTTTTTTTTTTTTTATACTAGCATTTTTTTTTTTACCCCAAAAATAGAGTTTTCTTTTGGTGGTATTTGATCACCTTTTTTTTTTTTTTTTTTTTTTTTGTGCTATAAAAAAAAAAAAAAGCGACAATTTAAAAAATATATATTTTTTTTTACTTTCTGGTATAAAACACATCCAATAAAAATTTAAAAAAATCAAATCTCTTCATCAATTTAGGACAATATTTATTCTGCTACGTATTTTTGGTAAAAAAAAAAAAATTCTAAAAAAAGGATATATAGTGATTGGTTTGTGCAAAAGTTATAGCGTCTACAAAATATTGGATATATACTGCAATTTTTATTTATTCATATTTTTTTTTATATATATATATATACTAGCATAGGCATGCACACAGCCTGGGCACACCCTAATCACCCAGTGCTGTGCAGAACCTCCGCTACCTGGCTGCAGAGAAAGGGATTGAGGAATCTCTGTCCTCAGTACGTTTCTCTGTCTCGGGGAACATCAGAGGTCTGTTTAGACCCCTGATATCTCTCAACCCCGCCCCCATGGGGCTGCTTAAAAAAAAGGAAAAATATAATAAAACTTTTTTTTGTAAAAAATAATAAAATTGTAAAACTAAAAAAATTATAAAAAAATAAACTACTGACACCAACCTCTGCCCTACTGCTATATCTATATATATATATACACAGTATATATGTACACACACGTATATGTAAGCTCCTCGAGGGCAGGGACTGATGTGAATGTACAATTATATATGTAAAGCGCTGCGTAAATTGATGGCGCTATATAAGTACTTGAAATAAATGAAAAAAAAAAAAATGTGTTTGAGCTTTCGGGGTGCACACCCATATATAATATTAATGACAGCGATCAGCAACCTATAGCAGGACAGTGATACTGCGGTGGGCAGTCAGACACTAACTCACACTTTGTGGGATCCAGTGACACTAATACAGTGGAATCTCAGTTTGCGAGTAACGCGGTTAACGAGCGTTTCGCAAACCGAGCACTGTATTTCTAAAAATCCTAACTCGCTTGTGTTGTGTTGTCTCGCGAAATGAGCAGGATTCAGGCCGAAAGCGGTGTGCAGTACCGCTTTTGGCCTGAGGTGGGGGGCGCCGGAGCCGAACAGCGCCGATCGGATATGCACAGAAAGGCCCGAGGACAGTTCGGCTGACCTCGGCAAACCTCGGAAAGGCTCGTGAATGGAGTCTTTCCGAGGTTTGCCGAGGTCAGCCGAAGTGTGCTCGGGCCTTTTTGGCCGTTTCCGAGGCTCTCCGGTGCCCCCCCCCCCGCCTCTGGCCGCATGTGGTATTGCATCCCATTGAAGTCAATGTGGAACGAAATATTTTCGTTTCCATTGACTTCAGTGGGAAAACTCGCTTTGATATGCCAATACATTGGATTACGAGCATACTCCTGGAACGGAATATGCTCGTAACCCGAGGTTCCACTGTACAGGGATCAGTGCTAAAAAAATTGCACTCCCACTGTACTAATGCCACTGGCTGGGAAGAGGTTAAACATCTAGGGCAGCCATTCTCAACCAGGGTTCCTCCAAAGGTTGCTAGGGGTTCCTTGAGCTGTGGCTGATTGACCTCCTATCCTAAGATGTCTGCATAGTTCTGGGGTCAACACCACTTGGTAGAGCCAGTTGCATGAAGCTAACAATCTTTTAAGCCATCCGTAGGGATTGCATTTTGACGACCACGGTAAGGGCTGCCTTATTCCGCATGGCCACACACGTAAAGGGCATTTTTCTGTTTTTCAATGACCACCAGTGAGTTTTAGTAAGGGTTCCTCAAGACCTGAAAAACGGAAAATTGTATACTCACCTTTCCGTAATTTTCCTTTCCTGACGCCTCTCCATGGCAGCACACACTGGGTTGTGACTCCGCCCCCACAACCTGACAGGATTGGTTAGCTATAAATTTGAAGGGGAGACACCCCGCTGCATTCTCTGTAAATATATCACCATAAAACGGGGTGGGAATCTGTGTGCTGCCATGGAGAGGCGTCAGGAAAGGAAAATTACGGAAAGGTGAGTATACAATTTTCCGTTTTCCTGACGCCTCCATGGCAGCACACACTGGGAAATAACTCGCCAGTCGGGTGGGTGCAAGAAAATAATATTTATTCCTTATAATGCGGAAGAATTGGCTCTAACAACGGATCTACTGAAGTCTGCCATAGCCAAGTGAGCAGAATCTACTCTATAGTGAGAAATGAAAGTATGTCTGGAGGACCAAGTTGCTGCTTTGCAAATAGTCTCCGGAGAAACCCTGCAATATGCTGTCCAGGAGGTCGCCACTGCCCTGGTCGAGTGAGCCCTGATGCCTTCAGGAATTGCCATATGCCGCATGGAGTATGCCTTCTTGATGGACTTGACTAACCAGGAGGTGATATTGCGTGAAGTAGCCGCTTGACCTCGTCTGTTTCCATGTGGAATGACCATGAGGGTATCCGTCTTCCTAAAAGAATTTGCAGCCGCCAGGTAACTAATGATGGTAGTTTTAACATCCAGAGGATGAGGTTCACCCTGATCATTAGTGAAGGATGGTAAGACAATATCTTGGTTGTAGTGGAAGGAAGTTGCTACCTTCGGGATGAAGTGGTCTGAAGGTCTTAGTACTACCTTATCAGGGAAGAATACTAAGTAAGGTTCTGATGCCATCAGTGCTTGGATTTCAGATACCCTCCTTGCTGATGTAATTGCAATGAGAAAAGACAGTTTTAGGATTCGATCCCACAGAGATATTGATTCGGATGGAGTAAAAGGAGGATTGGTGAAGGCATCGAGAACTACTGAGAGATCCCATGATGGAAAAACTGGTTTCTTAGGAGGTTTGATTTTTAGACAGGCTCTCAGGAATTGGATAACCAGTAGATGCAATGCCCATCCGGTGCCTGTTTTGGCCGACAAGGCGGATACTTGTACCTTAAGGGTACTTGAACTTAGACCTTTGTTGACTCCTGACTGGAGGAACTCTAGGATTTGAGAAGGTTCTGGAGCAATAGGATCCCATCCCTTCTGCTGCGCCATTGTAAAGAATTTGTTCCAAATTCTTGTATAGGTGGTGTTGGTGGTACTTTTCCTGGCTTGCATCAGGGTTGATATTACTTCCTGTGAGCAGCCTTGCTCCCTTAACCTAACCCTCTCAACTTCCATGCCATCAGATGCAGCTTCTCTGGAACTGGATGTAGAAATTGGCCTTGAAATAGTAAATCCGGAGTTACCGGAAGAAGGATTGGAGGTTGAAGGCTGAGCTGCAATAGTGAACCATGGTCTTCTCGGCCAAAGAGGGATTACCGCGATTATCGTGGCTGAAGATCTCCGATGCCTGGATAGGAATCTTGCAATTAACGGAGTTGGCGGGAATATGTACCCCAACTTGAAGTTCCATGGGTGAATTAGACAATCTATCCCTTCGGCTGAAGGGAAAGATGCTCTGGACAGAAACCTCCGACACTTCGTATTCGCAGGAGTGGCTGCTAAGTCGATCTCTGGCATTCCCTATGTCTCCATAAGAAGAGAAAAGGCCTGGAGACTCAGGGACCATTCGTTGTTGGAAAGAGTCTCTCGACTCAAGTAATCGGCTAACATGTTCTGTGCCGCAGGAACATATATTGTTTTTTTAAGTCTGCTAGGTGTGCCTGTGCCCATTCCAAGATAGGACGGACTTCTTCCAACAGTGTGAGACTCTTGATACCCCCTTGCTTCTGGATGTAGGACACTGCCACCTTGTTGTCCATCCGGATAAGCACGTTCTTCCCTTTGAGGACTGGTGCAAATGCCATGAGGGCCTGGAAGGCTGCCCTGAGTTCCAGTATATTCAATACTATCCCCTGGGCCCGGAACTGCCATCGGCCCTGTGCTGCTCGATCTTGACAGTGGGCTCCCCAGCCGCTCTGACAGGCATCCGAAGTGACTATTATTGGATCTAGGGAAACTATCAGCTTGTATTTCCTGAGGTTGGTCAAGTGTGTCCACCACCACACTGATTGCTTCATTGGTCTGGAGATGGTAATGGTCTGACGCATCGATACTCCATCCCACTGCCTCAGAAAGGAGTTTTGCAGGACTCTCATGTGCCATTGTGACCACTGCACCATGGGCAGGGTTGCAGCCATGGACCCTAGCACACTCAAGCAGATTCTGGCTGGGAGATGCCTCGCTGATAGTAATCTCCGCCTCTTCTGTACTAGAGGCTGAATCTTCTCCTGAGGGAGTTGTACCCTGTTCAATTTGGTGTTCAGATCCGCTCCCAGAAATACCATGTTTTGTGTGGGTCATAGACTGCTCTTTTTCCAGTTGATTAGCCAACCGAAGTCCTGGAGAGTCGTGAGTAAGATTCTCTGATGACATAGCAAGGTTCTTTGATCTTCTGCCAAGAGCAGGATGTTGTCCAGATAATGGTGGACTCGCAGACCCTTTTCCCTGAGGAATGCAACCAAGGGTAGGAGGACCTTGGTGAATATCCTGGGAGCCGACGAAATGCCTAAAGGAATGCACTGGAATTGGAAGTGGCTTTTGTTGATGGCAAATCGGAGGAATTTCTGAAAGGCGGGATGAATTGGAATATGTAGATAAGCGCCCGATAAATCTACAGAAAGCATCCAGTCGCCCAGGTTCACAGCCAGAAGTATGGACTGCATACTCTCCATCTTGAAGGCCTCTATTTTTATGTTCCTGATGAGATCTTTTAAATCCAATACAGGGCGTAAGTCTCCGGTTTTCTTCTTTACCAAAAATAGTGGGGAATAGAACCCCCTCCCCTTTTGATCTGACGGAACCTCCAGGATTGCCCCTTTTTCCTTCAATTCCACTGTATATTTTAATAGTAACTTCCTCTTGATTGGAGAAGATGGCAGTCTTGTTGATTGGAAGTGATTTTTTGGAAGTTTGCCCATAAACTTCCACTTGTGTCCAAATTTGATTGTGGAAAGAGTCCACGGGTCCTTTATATGGCTTGACCAAATCTGTACGAAGTCCTTGAGCCTGGCGCCCACCTGTACTGGGTGGGCAGGCGAACCTTCAAAAAGACTTCTGCTGCTCCCCTGCCGGGGTAGTCTTGGACTTTTGCATCCTAAGGAAGGAAGGTCTTGTGTTTTTCCAGTCTCTTCTAAACTCTCTACCGGGACGGTAGGATCTAGCCTCCCTATATTTCTCAGGAAGGTTGCGCCTGAAGGACGGACCCTTTTGGGCCTTGGGTCTCCTGTCTGGGGGAATTAATCCCGACTTCCCTCCTGTCACCTTCAAGATAGCGGTGTCCAATTTAGACCCGAACAGGTTTGAGCCATCATATGGAATTCTGCACCAGCTTGTTTTAGATGCAGTATCGGCCATCCATGGTTTCAGCCACAGGGCCCTTCTTGCCTTGACTGAGGCTAGCATTGATATCGCCGAGGATCTTATAATATCCACTGAAGCTTCTGCCATGAAGTCACCTGCCAACTTGATCTCCTAAAGAGAAGATATTATCTTGTCTACTTCCATACCGTCTTGTCCAACCTGATATGGCTTTAGCCACTGCTGCTGTGGTAATTGCTGGTCTGCACGCGCCCCCAGCAGTGGAATATGCTTTTTTTAATTCCAGATCCAATTTCCGATCCAGAACATCCCGAAAGGAAACCGCGTCTTCAATAGGCAGAGTGACATGCCGTGCAAGACGCATCAAGGAGGAGTCAACTACTGGGGTGTTCATCAACTAATTGACTTTTGACTCCTTCAGAGGATACATCTTTGTCAGTCTGTTGGTGAGACTGGTCTGCTTATCAGATCTCTCCCCGCTTTATCTTCTTCCCAGCCTATCGCCTCTTTAACTGACTTTGCGAAAGGCTGTACAAGGGAGAAGTCAAAACCTGCTGACATGTCCTGATCCTCAATTCCTGAGGAGGGTTCTGACGCCTGGGGTTGATGGTCATCTGTTACCGATGTGCTGGGCGTAGGGCTATCCATTAGTGGTGCCGTTGTCTCCCTTATGGATTCCCGCACAGATTCTCTTATGAGCTCCGTAGCGACTCTTGCGTCTAATTCCTTGTCCTTTGCTGCTTCATTGAAGCAGGATCTGCAGACTAATTTCTCTGGCAAGGCCGGCGCGCCGCATACCCAGCAAGCGTTTGCTGCAGAACGGGTGTGGCGGCTCTGGCGGTGTGATGAAGGTGACCGTCTGCGGTGTGACCGACTATGACGGGAGCGGCTGCGTCTTGAGCGGCTGTGACGTGAGCGGCTATGTCTTCGTGGCGGGAAGAAGACCTTGAACGGCTTCTGCGAGACCTCTTGCTTGACGCGTGACTTGATCTCCCCTCACGCCTGGAACTTGCGGCTCTTGACCTGGTAGGGCTGCCAAAAACGCAGCGTTAGCGGTTGGCTCTCTTTTTCTCTCCAATGACGGATGGCCTCTTACCTAGTTTGCTGATGGTGGTCTGCGCGGGCAGTGGTCTCCATAGTAAAAGTGACAGTAAGACTGAAGAGTAATAAGAGAAAAACATTTTTTTTTTTTTTTTAAATTCCATTACTTTTTTTTTTTTTTTTTTAAATCTGTATACAGTCTAAATCAGATGATTCAACTTACCTGGGCTTGCTGAGTTGTTTTCTGCAAAGCAGTGGAACGTACAGCGAAATCCAGCTTGTCTTGTAAGAATCCTCAGCAAAAAACACAGAATTTCCTGTGTTTTTAAATTTGGCGCCGCCGTCGCGGCAAAATGACGCTCCCGCGCATGCGCAGAGCGTCCCGAACACCTCGGCGCCATCTTGGAGAAGGGCATAACCCTCCCAAGGCAGCACCTAGCACTGAGAGCAGAGGAGGAGCGTCGGCGGCCATGACGGCTCCACAGCGGTGGACAGCAAGTGCCAGCAAGCCCCCTGAGCAGAAAGAAAGGTACAGGCAAAACAAAAAGAAAGGAGACCACTGCAAATATGAAGCTTCTTTAAAGCTTACTGTGCCAGATGTCCAGACGCCCCCTGAGACCACCAGACCGGGGGTTCCCTCCATAGAAGCTCCTTTAGAGACTGTACAGGAGGGACTTCCAAACAGGAGAGGCTTGAACCTGCTGGGGCGAGTGCGGTAAGAGGCTTTTTCTTAATCTTGACAACAGGAGCCAGCTTGCTTCTCAATCTGTCAGGTGAGGATAAAAAAGAGAATGCAGCGGGGTGTCTCCCCTTCAAATTTATAGCTAACCAATCCTGTCAGGTTGTGGGGGCGGAGTCACAACCCAGTGTGTGCTGCCATGGAGGCGTCAGGAAAACATTTTTCAAGGGTTCCTTTGGGGTAAAAAGGTTGAGAAAAACTAATCTAGGGTGATCAAAGGGTCAAATGTGGGCCTGATCAGTATTTATGTGTACTGTGAGGCCCCTTTCACCTCCGTGACATGGAATCCTCTTTGCTCGGTGGGAGAGCTCTCTTCGTTGATCAGGCAGATGAACAGGTCCATGTCCCCCTTCCGTTATGCAGAGCGGATACAGACACAGTCCCGCTCTCCTCTTTGGGGCAATCCGATGGAAACAAACTCCCTGTCCATTTTTATCTGATCCGATCTGCCAGATGGATGGGGGAACAGGACCACCATCCACCTGTTTTTTTTTTGGCGTACAGAATCGGATGGGATTGACGGGGAGGTGTCCACTGACGTCCGCCACTCCATAGAAGAGACTGGAAGGGCCCCGATGAGGTCCGCCTTAAAAACCAGATAGGCAACCTGATCGGACAGCCCCTGTGAAAGGACCCTTAGGTGCTTTTACTAAGGGAAGTGATGGATTTTAGTAAAATTTTAGTAAAATTCACCCCCCCCCCCCATCAGAACGCATCTCTGCCTTATTTACATAGCTCCGTTCTGTGTCTCTGCCCAACGATTGGCAGCAGGTGCACCCTAGGCGGAAATGCAGACTCACGTTTATATAAGTGATTCTGCGCAGGAAGGCTGCCCACTAGCAGTATATCTGCTATTTAGTGGTTCTAAACTTTAGAACTTTAGGTTCTACGGGTCTCAAACTGGTGGCCCTCCAGCTGTTGCAAAACTACATGTCTCCATACCTCCCAACATTTTGAGATGGGAATGAGGGACACCTACTAGCAAACATATGTAGGCATAGGACACACCCCCCAAAAAAAGGTCATTTAAAGCAGAGGTCCAGCTGAAAAAAAAAATGTAAAAGTCAGCAGCTACAAACACTGTAGCTGCTGACTTTTTAATAAGCACACTTACCTGTCCAGGGTGCCCGCGATGTCGGCCGCCCGCGGCCGATCCGTTCATCTGATTGGGTCCTGGCGCCGCCATTCGAACTAAGGGAAACAGGCAGAGGAGCCTTCTGGCTTCACTGCCCGTTTCCTACTGCGCATACGCGAGTCGCGCGGCGCTTTGTGAATGGCTGGCTGTGTTCTGGGACACACACAGTTCCCAGAACACAGCGTACCCCATTCCCCAGAAGACAACGCAAGGAGAAGAAAAATGAAGATCACCGCAGAGTAGGAAGTGGCAGATTAGGACGATCTGCCTAGCGACAGCCATTTCTGGTAAGTAAAAAAAAAATTTTTTTTTTTACAATTTTTTTTTCAGATTAATTGGAGCATTTTTATGTAATTTTTTTTTTTTTTTTTTAGGGTGGACCTCCGCTTTAAATCCACAAGGGCTTTTTTTACCACTACTATTACTTTATATTGGCTCTTAAAAGTTACAAATGTAGCAATTTAGAATTTGGATGAAAGGTTTAGCACTGGGAAACACTTTTTAAAAGATAAAAAGTGCATTTTATATACAACCAGAGCCGGTACAAGGCAGGGGCGGAAGGGGCGGATGCCCTGGGCGATAGAATTTGCTGAAGGGAGGGGGGCGCAGATGAAGTTCTGGCAGTGTGCTTCATCATAGTAGTACATACACACCAGCCGGCGCTGCTAATAGCTGTACTGTAACTATGTGCCGAGTGCACTCCTGCACCCGGCACAAGCCTAAACAGACTGCACAAGCCCCTTCCCTGTCAGCGCTTCTCTCCCCCTATGAAGGCGATTCGTAGTCCCGTCCCGGCGGCGTGACATCACTGATGGCCAGAGGCGGGATGGGAGGAGATAGAGAGCTGCTGCAGAAGCTGCAACCTAGAGGAGCCACCGAGGAGGAACCAACAAAGCAGTGGCGGAATTTTCAGGGTCGCAACAGTCGCACTTGCGACTGGGCCCTGGAATTCTGCCAGTGTGGGGGGGCCCCAAGACGCCGCACCTCCCCTGGCTGGCATCTAACTATACAGGAGAGGGGGGCGTAAGGGGGCGATCGGCAGCTATGTGATGTCTGCGCTCTGCGGGATGTCCCTCCAGGCAGCACACAGTTCACTTCCCGAATATCAGTGAGTACAATGGAGAGGGGAGGGGCCTCTGACCAGCAGATTGAGTGCACAAGTTTCTCCCTCTGCTTGTACACTCTGAGTCTTGCTAATACACGCTCAGGTCAGAGGCCCCTCCCCTCTCCATTGGATACAATGATATTCGGGAAGTGAACTGTGTGCTGCCTGGAGGGACATCCTGCAGAGTGCAGACATGACAAGGAAGCATGCTGCTTCTCATGTAAGTAAAGCACAACACTGGCCACCCACCTCTCCCCTCTCACACTGTCCCCTCTCACACTGTCCCCCCACACACTGTCCCCTCTCACACTGTCCCCCCACACACTGTCCCCTCTCACACTGTCCCCTCTCACACTGTCCCCCCACACACTGTCCCCCCACACACTGTCCCCTCTCACACTGTCCCCCCACACACTGTCCCCTCTCACACTGTCCCCTCTCACACTGTCCCCCCACACACTGTCCCCTCTCACACTGTCCCCTCTCACACTGTCCCCCCACACACTGTCCCCTCTCACACTGTCCCCTCTCACACTGTCCCCTCACACACTGTCCCCTCTCACACTGTCCCCCCACACACTGTCCCCCCACACACTGTCCCCCCTCACACTGTCCCCCCACACACTGTCCCCTCTCACACTGTCCCCTCTCACACTGTCCCCTCTCACACTGTCCCCTCTCACACTGTCCCCCCACACACTGTCCCCCCACACACTGTCCCCTCTCACACTGTCCCCTCTCACACTGTCCCCCCACACACTGTCCCCTCTCACACTGTCCCCCCACACACTGTCCCCTCTCACACTGTCCCCCCACACACTGTCCCCTCTCACACTGTCCCCCCACACACTGTCCCCCCACACACTGTCCCCCCACACACTGTCCCCTCTCACACTGTCCCCTCTCACACTGTCCCCCCACACACTGTCCCCTCTCACACTGTCCCCCCACACACTGCCCCCTCTCACACTGTCCCCTCTCACACTGTCCCCCCACACACTGTCCCCCCACACACTGTCCCCCCACACACTGTCCCCTCTCACACTGTCCCCCCCACACACTGCCCCCTCTCACACTGTCCCCCCACACACTGTCCCCTCTCACACTGTCCCCCCACACACTGTCCCCCCACACACTGTCCCCTCTCACACTGTCCCCCCACACACTGTCCCCCCACACACTGTCCCCTCTCACACTGTCCCCTCTCACACTGTCCCCCCACACACTGTCCCCTCTCACACTGTCCCCCCACACACTGTCCCCCCACACACTGTCCCCTCTCACACTGTCCCCTCTCACACTGTCCCCACACACACTGTCCCCCCACACACTGTCCCCTCTCACACTGTCCCCTCTCACACTGTCCCCTCTCACACTGTCCCCCCACACACTGTCCCCCCACACACTGTCCCCTCTCACACTGTCCCCCCACACACTGTCCCCTCTCACACTGTCCCCCCACACACTGTCCCCCCACACACTGTCCCCCCACACACTGTCCCCTCTCACACTGTCCCCTCTCACACTGTCCCCTCTCACACTGTCCCCCCACACACTGTCCCCCCACACACTGTCCCCTCTCACACTGTCCCCTCTCACACTGTCCCCTCTCACACTGTCCCCCCACACACTGTCCCCTCTCACACTGTCCCCCCACACACTGTCCCCTCTCACACACAGTGTGTGGGGGGCACACACTGTCCCCTCTCACACTGTCCCCCCACACACTGTCCCCTCTCACACTGCCCCCTCTCACACTGTCCCCCCACACACTGCCCCCCCCCCCACACACTGTCCGCTCTCACACTGTCCGCTCTCACACTGTCCCCTCTCACACTGTCCTCTCTCACACTGTCCCCCCACACACTGTCCCCCCACACACTGTCCCCCCACACACTGTCCCCCCACACACTGTCCCCTCTCACACACTGTCCCCTCTCTCACACTGTCCCCTCTCACACTGTCCCCTCTCACACTGTGCCCCCCACACACTGTCCCCCTTCTGTCATATCTACCCCCCTCTTGTTAAACAGTCCCCCTCCTTTCACAGTGCTCCCTCATTACACTGCCCCCCTCTTGTAATACTTCCCAGGTATCCTTTTCCTGTCACACTGCCCCCCTCTTGTCACAATATCCCCCTGTCATACTGCCCCCTCCTGTCACACTGCCCCTTCTTGTCACACTGCCCCCCTTCTTTCACAGTGCCCCCTCTTATCACACTCCCCCCTCTGGTCACACTTTCCAGATACCCTTCTTTGGTCACACTGCCCCCTCCTGTCAAAATACCCCGTCATACTGCCCCTCATTCTTTCACAATACCCCCCCCCCCTCCCCCATCATAGTGCGGGTCAGGGGCCCTTCATGGTTTCTTGCACTGGGGCCCTGAAGGTTATAGTTACGCCTCTGCAACAAAGTGTGTATATCACACAACGGACACAAGACAAGACACAAAAGTAAGCACTAAACAGATAATAACAAATGCAATGCCATCTGCAGATATTAAAATAAAGTGTCTGAATCCGATGAGGGGAGGGGAGGAGGCTGAGGAGAGGTTAATTACCAATGCTACCTATTTTTTAATTTCTGTAATATGCAGCATGGGAGGGGGGGGGGGGGGGGGGTTAATGTACTGCCACTGGTCACTGATGCATCAGTGACCAATGGCAATACATTACCCCCCCCCCCCATGCTGCATATTACAGAAATTAAAAAATAGGTAGCATTGGTAATTAACATCCCCTCAGCCTCCCCCCCTCCCCCAATCGTATTCAGACAGTTCATTTATTAATCTGCAGCAGAATAATACATGAATGGGGGAGGGGGGGAGGCTGAGGGGAGGTTAATTAGCAATGCTAGTTTTAATTTCTGTAATATGCAGCATGGGGGGGGGGGGTTAATGTATTGCCATTGTTCACTGATGCATTTGTGACCAGTCACAGTTAATTAAGCCCTTTGTGCATTAGTTGCACCAGGCTCTACATTAAAAACCTTAAGCCCCCTTTCACACTGGGGCAGGGGCGGCATCGGTGGTAAAACTGAGCTATTTTTAGCGCTGCTTTACCATCATTACACACCACTCCTTCACTCCAAAGATGCTGCTAGCAGGACTTTTTTTACCGTCCTGCCAGCGCACCGCTCCAGTGTGAAAGTTCTCGGGGCTTTCACATTGGAGACACAGTAGCGGCTCTTTCAGGGCGTTTTGCAGGTGCTGTTTTTAGCGCAGTAGCGCCTACAAAGTGCCCCAATGTGAAAGGGGTATAAGTGTAAACATCTAAGATAAAAGTTTTTGTCCTCCTATTTAATTCCTCCCCGCGCGCCGCCGCAGGTGCACATCGGGGAAAATCTGTGAAAAACAGGGGTCGGGGGGGGGGGGCGCAGTTTGCCATCTCCGCCCTGGGCACCAAATGACCTTGTCCCAGCACTGTATACAACTATAGAGATCAGACCAAAATGAGGGACAAATGAGGAGGAAAGAGGGACATTGCTCCAAATCAGGGACAGTCCCTCAAAATCAGGGACAGTTGGGAGCTATGTGTCCCATCATACCTCTGTTTAGGCCGATATGTATTCTTCTACATATTTTTCATAAAAAAATTGCAATAAGCGTTTATTGATTGGTTTGCGCAAAAGTTTTAGCATCTACAAAATAGGGGATAGATTTATGGCATTTTTATTATTAATTTTTTTTTTATATTAGTAATGGCGGCAATCTGCAATTTTTATCGTGACTGCGACATTATGGCGGACACATCGGACACTTTTGACACTATTTTGGGACCAT
Organism: Lithobates septentrionalis; assembly: GCA_037952835.1. Classification (NCBI taxonomy): domain Eukaryota; kingdom Metazoa; phylum Chordata; class Amphibia; order Anura; family Ranidae; genus Lithobates; species Lithobates septentrionalis. The sequence goes on along the minus strand of JBBDGP010000704.1, from coordinate 1,391,201 downwards.
TGTCATTTATACAGCGATCAGTGCTGTAAAAATGTACTGATTACTGTGTAAATGACACTGTCAGGGAAGGGGTTAAACACTAGGGGGCGATCAAGAGGTTAAGTGTGTCCTAGGGAGTGATTCTAACTGTGGGGGGGATGGGCTTCCAGTCACATGACAGACATCACTGTTCCCGATGACAGGGAGCGGTGATCTCTGCATGTCACAAGGCAGAACGGGGAAATGCCTTGTTTACATAGGCATCTCCCCGTTCTGCGGTGCCGTGACACGATCGCGGGAGACCGGCGGACATCGAGTCCCGCTGGCACGGTTATGCTGTACACAGAACGCACGCACTGGCTAGCCCCGCCAGTTAAAGAGGACATACAGGTACGCCCATTTGTCCACCGCTGCCATTGTGCCGACGTATATCGGCGTGCAGCGGTCGGCAAGTGGTTAAAAACAGGTTGCAAAGGTAGTGCATTTGCCTGCACCCGATCACACGGTACAGCAGTACCATGCGGTCCAGTTGCCATGCGTTTTATAAAGTAGTACATGCATTACTTTTGTGATTTTAGCCCGTTCAAACGAATGGGCTGAAATCGCCTCGTACGCGAATTGCATGTGAATCGCACAGGAGTGCACGCCACAATCCTGTGTGATTCATGGTGTGAACCGGCCCTAAAGTCCCATTCACACTAGGAGTAGTAGGAGTTCACGTTCCAACCCACATTTTTTTTTTCCTGTGCGTTTTTCGCATGACACACATAGATCAGCCCATTCACTTGAGTGGACTGCCCTTCATACGACAAAGAAGATCGCACACCTTTCTAGGCGGTGAGTTCTGCGCACGTTTTCGCACAACAAAATGCATGCCTGCTCGCCGCATTTCAGGTGCCATAAAGAATTAAAGGCACCACAAGCGGGACGCGTGTTTTGTCACTTTTTTTTTTTGCGCATTCAGGGAACGCACAGCTGTGTGTAGGGCCCCAACCCTCTCTGTGCTGGCACTGTGTTAACCCTTTCCTTCCTGGGAAGACGTCTGCTGTCACACTGGCCACAGCCTGTGGCTGGACTGGATGTAGGCTGACATGGTGTTACCGGTGGCACATTCCTAACCCTTTGTGTGCTGGAAACATGCATGCTGGCACAGCGCCAACTCTCTCTGTCCTGGGGTGATCTCTGCTATCTGGTCACATGCTAGCCCATGACTGATCTGATTACATGGAGGAGCACGCTTAACCCTTGCTGTGCTGCTACAGGTTTAACCCTTCCTTTCCTGGGCTGAATTCTGACATCACACTGCCCACATACTAGTAGTCCATGGCTGGCCTGGTTGTATGCTGGCATAGTGTTAACCCCTTCTGTGCTGGGGTGATGTCTGCCGTCACAACTGGCCACATGCTAGCCCGATAACGATGTGATTGCATGGTGGGACATTCTTAAGCCCCTCTGTGCTGGCAAGGTGTTAGCCCATGGCTGGTCTGGTTGTATGCTGGCATGGTGTTAACCCCTTCTATGTTGGGGGTGATGTCTTGTCATGCTGGCCACATGCTAGCCCAGTAATAATCTCAATGAATGATGACGCATTCTTAACCCTTTCTATGCTGAGGTGATGCCTGCTCTCACACTGGCCACCTGCTTCTGATTGTAGACTGTCACGTTATTAACCCTTTGCGTGCTGGACACACGCATGACTACCTTCTGTGCCGGCACAGCGTTAACCCTTTAACTCCTGGAGTCATGTCTGCTCTCACACTGGCCACAATATTCTGATTGCATGGTGGAACATTCTTAACCCTCTCTGTGCTGGCACCATGTTAACCCTTTGTTTCTGTGAAAATGCCTGCTGTCACACTGGCCATAGGCTAGCCCTTGGCTGGTCTGGGTGTATGCAGGCCTGGTGTTAACCCTTCTCTGTGCTGGGGAGATGTCTGGTCATTTTGGCCACATGCTAGCCCATTAACATTTAGATTGTAAGCTCTAATGATCAGGGCCCTCTAGTCCCTCCTGTATTAAATTGTATTGTAACTGTACTGTCTGCCCTCATGTTGTAAAGCGCTGCGCAAACTGTTGGCGCAATATAAATCTGTATAATAAAAATGTGACTGCATGATGACACATTATTAACCCTTTCTGTGCTGGGGTGATGTCTTGTTACACTGGCCCAATAACGATCTGATTGCATGGTGGAACATTGTTAACCCTTTCTGTGCTGGGAACACACACAACCAGCTCCTGTGCTGGCACGGTGTTAACCCTCTCTGTGCTGGGGGTGAGGACATTTTTTCACACTGGCCACATACTAGCCCGCTTGGCAGATCTGCCTGTATGGTGGCGGCACGCCTTAAACCCTTTCTTTGCTATCATGGTGTTAACCCTTTCTTTTCTCATTTGAATTCCTATGTCACACTGACCACATGCTAGTCTGGCTGTACGCTGGCATGGCGTTAACCCTTTGTGTGCTGGGGTGGCCACGTGTTCGCCCAGTAATGATCTGAAGGCATTGTGGAACATTCTTCACCCTTTTCTGTGCTGGACACACATGCATGACCCAGTTCTGTGCCGGCAGAGTGTTGTTAACCCTTTCTTTTCCAGAATGATGCTTGCTGTCACACTGGCCACGCGTTAGCCCATGGCTTATCTGGTTGTATGCCATCATGGTGTTAACCCCCTCTGTGCCGGGGTTGATGACTTCTTTCACACTGGCCACATACTAGCCCACTTTGCAGATCTGCCTGTATGGTGGCACACCTTTAACCCTTTCTGCGCAGGCATAGTGCTAACCCTTTCTGTGCTGGGGTTGATGACTTCTTTCACACTGGCCACATACTAGCCCACTTGGCAGATCTGCCTGTATGGTGGCACACGTTTAACCCTCTCTGTGCAGGCACAGTGCTAAACCTTTCTGTGCTGGGGATGGGTCTGCGCCCATGGGGACCTGCTCGTATATTCTTAACCCTCTCCGAGCTGGTCACATACATATGATCTACTTCTGTTCTGGTGCTGTGTTAACCCTGTCTGTGCCAGGGCGATGCTCTTACACTGGTCACCATCCAGCTGTCCTCTGCCGGTGGAAATGTTAATTCCCTCTGTGCCTGTGCCCATGGGGACCTGCTGGCACATCCTTAACCCTCTCCCTCTCCAAGCTGGCCACATGCATATGATCTACTTCTGTGCTGGCACCACGTTAACCCTCTCTGTGCCAGGGCGATGCTGCCCTTAAGCTGACCCTTGCTAGCCCAGCTGTCATCTGCTGGTAGAAAGTTAACCGTTTTTGTGCTGGTCACGTGCATGATCTGCTTCTTTGCTGGGTTGAGGGCTTATGGGCAGACTGGCCACATACCAGCTTAATGTGTGCAGCATTAACCCCTTCCTTACTCAGATGCCTGGTTCCCAAATGCAGGGACCAATTCCTTTACTGGCATGATGCTAATCCTCGCTATATAAGGTTGATGCCCGCGTCACACACTGGCCCCTCACTAGCCCATCTGTTATTGGGTTAACCCTCTCTGTGTAATCGACTTATCTGCTGGCACAATGTTAACCCTTTCTTCGGTAAGATATGTCATCTGGCTGCATACTAGCCCACGTGTGTTAACTCTTTCTTTACTGCTTGCTCAAGTATTGGCTACATATAGACTAATATATGGTCTAATTGCAAAGGATACACTGTGATGTCTGTTCCCTATTCTAGGCTGGTACAGTTTTAACCCTTGTGGTACTGGACAGTGCCAGCTGTTGCTTTGGCCCCCCTGACATCCGATAGTAGTGTAATAATCCAGGCTGGCACAGAGCCACCTACTCCCGGGCTGGCCACATGTTCTGCTTTTGAGTTGGCACATTAACCTTTTGCATACCCGAGTGATGACCTGGTGTTTGATTGGCCACACACTTGCCTCTATAGGATCTGATCCAACGCTTGCAGTGCTGGGGCGACGCCTGCAGCAAAGCTGGTCACATTCTATCCAATGTTTGCCCTGCTTTGGTGCATTAAGTAAAAGCAAATTAAACTTACGTTTTAACCCTTTGCAGTGCTGAAATTATGCCTGCAGTATACTAGGAGAATACTGTTCTATCCATCATATGGGTATAACGTCTTCTATGGGCACAGAATTAACCCTCCATAGTTAGGGTGATACTGAGTCCCCTATACTGAACTGGCACAAGTTGCGCCCGGACTGGCCAAGTGCCAACCTATGTGTCAAAATCTTTTCTCAATTAGACCTGGGCAAAACAGCTACAGAATAATTGACTCTTCATCATGTTCTTTGCTAAAATTGTATTAACCTTTTTCCATTTTGCTTTAATGCCTGATCATTAGATACATTAACCACGTCATATGACGTTCTGGGATTCATTGGAAGTATCTCTGAACTATGGGAGCAGCTACAGACATCATCCAGATATCATTCTTTCCTGCAGGCAATTCTCTGCATAGTAAAAAAAGTCATAACGGCAGTTCAGCCCTGGCAGAAGGGGACACCCCCCCTCCCGCCACCCTCCAGTGCTTCTACCAGCTCGCACGTGCGATCGGCGAGCCGGTGAAGGAATACGCCGGCATCGGAAGTTGAGCATAGAGATTTCCGGTGACCAGATGGTCCACAGCAGTCTCTATGACCTTCGAAAGCCCGGGTGCGATGTTATGACATCACCTCCTGCCCGGCGGAATTAAACACTGCCATGTACTGGGCTGGAAAGGGCCAAGATCGTTTTTTTTTTTTCTCTCAGTCTTTCCAGCCTAGAAGAGAGATGTGGGGTCTTATAGACCCCACATCCCTCCATAAAGAGGACCTGTCACGCCCTATTCCTATGACAAGGAATGTTTACATTCCTTGTCATAGGAATAAAAGTGATCAGAAAAAAAAAACGATTTTAAGGGAAAGTGTAAAAATAAAAAAAATTCAAATAAAATAAACAATAAAAAAAAATGTTTTAAAGTGCCCCCTCCCCTGTCCCCGCGTGCTCGCATGCAGAAGCGAACACATACGTTCGTTGCGCCCACATATGTAAACGGCGTTCAAACCACACATGTGAGGTATTGCCGCGAATGTTAGTGCGAGAGCAACAATTCTATCCCAAGACCTCCTCTGTAACTCTAAACAGGTAACCTGTAAATAATTTTACCTATGGAGGTTTTTAAGTACCAAAGTACCAAAGTTTGGCCCCATTCCTCGAGTGTGCCCACTTTTAAAGTGTGACATGTTAGGTATGTATTTACTTGGCATAACATCATCTTTCACATTATACAAAAAAATTGGGCTAACTTTACTGTTTTTTTTTTTTTTAATTCATGAAAATTTTTTCTTTCCCCAAAGAAAACACGTTTAAAAAATTGCTGCGCAAATACCGTGAGACATAAAAAGTTGCAACAACCGCCATTTTATTCCCTAGGATGTCTGCTAAAAAAAATATATAATGTTTGTGGTTTTCTGAATAATTTTCTTGAAAAAAAATGATTTTTACATGTAGGAGAGGAGTGCCAGAATAGGCTTGTGCAGAAAGCGGTAGATTTGTTTGCTATGGTCCCGTAAACAGGACAGGTGTATGGCTGGATCCAATGCCTGGAACACCTATCGCTCTTCAGCCTTAGAACCTAACACAGACACTTGTGTGATCTGATACTTTAGACCAGCGTTTCTCAACCTTTTTTCAATCAAGGCACCCTTTAACCACTTGCCCACTGGGCACTTAAACCCCCTTCCTAACCAGATCAATTTTCAGCTTTCGGCGCTCTCACATTTTGAATGACAATTACTCAGTCATGCAACACTGTACCCATATTACGTTTTTTCACACAAATAGAGCTTTCTTTTGATGGTATTTGATCACCTCTGGGTTTTTTATTTTTTGCGCTATAAATGAAAAAAGACCGAAAAATTTGTAAAAAAGAAAGAAAAAAAAAATAAAAGTCCAAAAATTTTGTAAAAGAAAAAAAAAAAAAATTTTTGTACAAATAATAGGACCAAACATTTTGTAAAAAACTGCATATTTTTTTTCGTTTCTGTTATAAAATTTTGCAAATTATTAATTTTTCTTCATAAATTTTGGCCAAAATTTATACTGCTACATTTATTTGGTAAAAAATAACCCAAATCAGTGTAAATTATTTGGTCTTAGGGAAAGTATAGAGTCTACAAGCTATGGTGCCAATCTCTGAAAATTGTTCACACCTGATGTACTGACAGCCTATCTAATTTCTTGAGACACTAACAAGTCAGGACAGTACAAATACCCCCCAAATGACCCCTTTTTTAAAAAGTAGACAGCCCAAGGTGTTTAGTAAGAGGTATGTGAGTTTTTTGAAGTTGTCATTTTTTCCCACAATACTTTGCAAAATTAAGATTTTTTTCACAAAACTGTCATATTAACATTTTTTTTCTCTTACATGGCATATGCATACCACAAATTACACCCCAAAACACATTCTGCTACTCCTCCTGAGTATGGCGATACCACATGTGTGAGACTTTTTTACAGCCTGGCCACATACAGAGGCCCAACATACAGGGAGCACCATCAGGTGTTCTAGGAGCATAAATTACACATATCATTTCTAGACTACCTCTTACACTTTTGGATGCCCTGGAGCACCAGGACAATAGAAACGCCCAAAAAATTACCCCATTTTGGAAAGTAAACACCCCGAGGTATATTCTGTGAGGCATAATGAGTCTTTTGAACATGTCATTTTTTTTCCACAAGTTTTTTAAAAATGTGGAAAGAAAATAAAAGCACATTTTATTTTACACAAAGCTATCCATTTATAAGATATTTCCAACACATAGCATGTACATAGAAAAAATTACACCCCAAAATATATTCTGCTTCTCCTCCTGAGTACGGTGATACTGTGTGTGAGACTTTTACACAGCCTGGTCACATACAGAGGCCCAACATGCTGGGAGCACCGTCAGGTGTTCTAGTGACATACATTTCAAATCTAATTTGACTACCTATTACACTTTTGTGAGGCACTGATGGGCATTGTAGTGGCACAGATGAGTACTGATGTGGCATGGATGTGGCACGGATGAGCACTGATGTGGCATGGTTGTGGCACAGATAAGAACTGATGTGGCAATGATGAGAACTGATGTGGCATGGATGATTGCTGATGTAGCATGGATGATGTAGCAAATATTCATTCCCTTTTCTAACACACTTGGGTGGACACCGAGCGCAATGCTCTGAGCTCCGAGTCCACCTTTTTTGAAGCCTATTAGACCTTATGGCTCTAATCTGGTGCTTCAAAAATACACCTCCGTCACTGTAATTCAGGCGCCAGGTGTCCGAAAAGGGGCCTGATGCCTGAAAAGGGGGTGGTGGCGGCGCTGCGGCAGCCATGGATAGATTCATGCAATGCATGAATCTATCTATTAGTCATAGAGGGGGTGGCTGGAGAGAGAGGGCGGCGCCCGTGCGCCCCTTAATGGACGCACCGCCACTGGGCTTGCCGCAATTTATCGCTTAAGGAACGCAGCAGAATTGCACCCATGTTTAGGTGCCATTTAAAATGAATAGCACCTGAGTGGTGCAATTTTTCAGTTTTGCAGAGCGTTCTGCCCACGATCGCAAATGCCTAGGTGTGAACAGGGCCATAGCAAATTTACAAGGATCCTGTAATAACAATGGTTACATTTATTTTCGAATTGCTTCAAGCATGCTCTAGAATTGTTACATTGGATCTATTCTTACTAAGCTGAATTTGTTCCATATGATCCTGTGCGCCATCTAGTGGCCATAATGCATTTTTCCACATTCATTCAAAAGTTTCGTGATGAATGAACCTGTCTTTACTACTGCCCATAATATTTGACATATTAATCAGAAGAGAAAAATAGTTTAAGAAAATGCAATTTTACCCCATTGTCACTAACACTGTACATGCAGTTTCGCTGGACGGGCAGCTATGCAATTCTTTCTGTAAGCATAACCCTAAATCTATACTATACAATGACCATGACTATATATATGTACTTCAATCAACAGTAAGAGTAGAGAAAAAGTGTTAATGTGAGCGTTGTATCTAATAAATTCAAATAAGCAAAAATTTTAAAATCAAGATATGCTCAAATGGTATAATTACATTTATATTAGAAAAATGTTTAAAATTTAATTTATATTAAAAAATTGTTTACAATTATATTGAAAATCATTTACAATTATATTGCAAATCAATAACACTTTCCCAAAAAATATTTATATTTTACAACGTAGTACAATAAAATGTTTTTTTTTTTTATTGTTATCATTATGCTGATTCTCCTTTCAGTGCTCTTGTTTTGTTGATTTGATGTCGTTATACAAAAGTTAAAGCAGTATTAAACCCAAAAGCAAACATTTATTATATTGCAGCTTACCAGTTCTCAGATGTGATGGCTGCATTTGTTTTCTTTTAAGGCTTCCTTTCTTTCTTTCTTTCTTTCTTTCTTTCTTTCTTTCTTTCTTTCTTTCTTTCTTTCTTTCTTTCTTTCTTTCTTTCTTTCTTTCTTTCTTTCTCTCTCTCTCTCTGTCTCTCTCTCTTTTTCCCTCTTTTTCTCTCCCCCCTCTCTCTCTCTCATTCTCCCCCCTCTCTCTCTCCCCCTCTCTCTCTTTCCTCTCCCCTCTCTCTCTCCCCCTCTCTCTTTCCTCCCCCCCCCTCTCTCTCCCCCTCTCTCTCTTTCCTCCCCCCCTCTCTCTCTCCCCCTCTCTCTCTTTCCTCCCCCTCTCTCTCTCCCCCCTCTCTCTTCCCCCTCTCTTTCTTTCCCCCTTCTCTCTCTCTCCCTCTCTTTCTCTCTTTCTCTCTTTCTCCCCCCTCTCTCTCCCCCCTCTCTCTTCCCCCTCTCTTTCCCTCCCCCTCTCTCTCTCCCCTCTCTCTCTCTCTCTCTCTCTCTCTCTCTCTCTCTCCTCTCTCTCTCTCTCTCTCTCTCTCTCTCTCTCTCTCCCTCCCTCTCTCCCCCCCCTCTCCCCCCCCTCTCTCTCTCTCTCCCTCTCTTTCTCTCCCCCTCTCTCCCCCCCTCTCTCTTTCCTCTCTCTCCCCCCCTCTCTCTTTCCTCTCTCTCCCCCCCTCTCTCTTTCCTCCCCCCCCCTCTCTCTTTCCTCTCTCTCCCCCCCTCTCTCTTTCCTCCCCCCCCCTCTCTCTCTCTCTCTCTCTCTCTCCCTCCCTCCCTCACTCTCTCTCTCTTCCTTCCCCCTCTCTTTCTCCCCCCTCTCTCTTCCCTCTCTCTCTCTCTCTCTCTCTCTTTCCTCTCTCTCTTAGCTGGAGTGTGACTGCAAATTGTTAGTGTATCTAAATCCGCTAGTCCATCTAACACTCCCTCCCCCCAGTCTGACAATGCTGCAGTCCAAATGTGTCTCTGTTGCTCCTTCGTCCAGAGTGGGGGGGGATGCCCCAATACAGGAGGTGTGTTACTGGCCATATTACCAGGTGAGAACAGAGGGGGGGGGGGGAACCTACAAAAAAGAAAACGAATGCTGCATGCTGCCACCACATCTAACGATTGGTAAGCTGCAATATGTTACAATTTTTGGTTTTGGGTTTAATACTGCTTTAATATTAAGACTTTTTTTGCACCAGGAAGAATATACATTCATGTTTCCCATCCTATATGTTTTAAAGGAAACCTGTGCTGAAAGAAACATGATGTTGTAGTGGAACTGATCTCGGCCTCCAATAATTTAGCGGACCCCTTACCATGTTTTACTAGCATTTTTTTTGTGAGCGATTGGGAGCCCAATACATACAGGATGCACAATCACTGTACATGTGCGGGGGTTGTGTCATCACAGCCTTTCCAGGTGCTAAACAAGGAAAACACCAACAGTGGAGGATGGTTCAGGCACCAGTCATTGCAAGAACATGATTATCAGTAAGTGTGCTGTACATACATTCTTATTATGGCAAGCAACCCTTGAACCATAGGTGTGCGCAGGGGGTGTACCAGGTGTGTCTGGGTACACCCTAATCATTGCATTGCCTGGCATTTATCAGTCCTTTCCTTTTCTAAATGACTCAATGGGTTCATACCTTGCAGATGACGCCAAGCTAAGCAGTGGAATAAAGTCCTTACAGGATGTCTCCAACTTACAAGCCAAATTCAATGCTCTGTCTAATTGGGCAACTAAGTGGCAAATGAGGTTTGATGTTGATAAATGTAAAGTTCTGCACTTGGGGGCCAAGAATATGCATCATACATGCTAGGGGGAGTACAACTGGGGGAATCCATGGTGGAGAAGGATCTGGGAGTTTTGGTAGATCATAAGCTCAATAATAACATGCAATGCCAAGCTGCGGTTTCCAAAGCGAGCAAAGTCCTTTCTTGTATTAGGAGAGGTATGGACTCCAGAGAGAGAGATATCATTTTGCCCCCCTGAACAAATCATTAGTAATCATCAGCTATGAGGAAAGATTAGAGGAACTGAATTTATTCTCTCTTGAGTAGAGAAGATTAAGGGGGGATATGATCAACATGTATAAATATATAAGGGTCCATATAGTGAACTTGGTGTTGAGTTATTCACTTTACGGTCATCACAGAGGACAAGGGGGCACTCTTTACGTCTAGAGGAAAAGAGATTTCATCTCCAAATACAGAAAGGTTTCTTCACAGTGAGAGCTGTGAAAATGTGGAATAGACTCCCTCCAGCTCCCTCAGCTCAGTAGATTGTTTAAGAAAGGCCTGGATTCTTTCCTAAATGTACAAGTACAAGTACAACTGGGTACTAACATTTATATGTAAAGTTGATCCAGGGAAAATCTGATTGCTTCTCTGGGATCAGGAAGGGATTTTTTCCCCTGCTGTAACAAATTGGATCATGCTTTGCTGGGGTTTTTCGCCTTCCTCTGGCTCAACTGTGGGTATAGGATTGGTTATATGGGATTGCATGATATTTTTTATTTATTTATTTATTTACTTATTTGTTATTTTTTTTTTTTTATGGTTGAACTAGATGGACTTTTATTTTTTTTCAACCTGACTAACTATGTATACCTTAAGCATTGTAAACTGTAGTAAATAATAAACAGCACAGAGCACTATCCCATTCATTTACTGTCCAGTTCAGCTGAGGCTGCAGAGAAAGGCGTGTGTGTTTTCGAACTTTGGGGTGCACACCCTAATGCAATAGGCTGCGCACACCTATTCCCCGAACCCTTAGTTCCTTTTTAGGGCTCTTGCACACAAGTACCAAAAAGCCACATTTTTAGGTGTTCACATGTGCAAGGACCCTTAAAGTCCTACTAAACCCACAACAATAAAATCTATATGCAGAATAGCATGCTTGTTATACTCACTGTGGAACTTAAGGGGTTAATCCTCTGCATTGTGTAAAAAGGCTCTTTGATCCTATGAGGACAGATCCTTCCCTCCTGCACTGTCTCTCTTGGCAAGGCCAGAAAATACAGCGCGGGTAGCCCTCCTGCACATGCTCAGTTTGGCCTCTATTGCTGGAGAGAACATTTCCTTGTTCTCAGAGCTAGCCAGGTCACATGATATTGACATCAGACATGTGGGCATGTATACAGGCTATAGTGGAAATCTCCTCCTACCTGAACACACAGCTCTGGACAAACTCTGCAGTTTATCATGTGACCGTGATAAACAGATCAGCCAAAAAGGTATATAGTGGCAGTATTTTAATGTAAAAAGAATATTTATAAGTGGGGGCTCTCTGGATGAACTATTTTTTATAATACTGGGTTTAGTAACACTTTAAAGTGGAGCGCCTCCAATTTTTTTTTTTAAACGTCAGCAGCTACAAATACTGCAGCTGCTGACTTTTAAAATAAGGACACTTACCTGTCCAGGGCGCCCTCGATGTCGGCACCCAAAGCCAATCTGTCCTTTGGCTCTCGGGTGCTGCCGCCGCCATCTTCAGTATGGGAATCAGGAAGTGAACTTCCTGGTTCCCTACTGCGCATGCGCAGCTGGTGCTGCGTGTTCCCACTGGTCCCTGTTGTCTTCTGGGACCTGTGTGTCTCTCAGAAGACCGGGGGGGGGGGGGCGGAGAAGGTGCCGGAAGTGGTGTAGATACCCGCGGGTGGCTCGGGTATCTATGCCCGGAAGTGGGAGCAAAATACCTGTATTAGACAGTTATATGCTCCCCCTCCCCCCTGAAAGGTGCCAAATGTGACACCGGAAGGGGGGGGGGGTCCGAAAAGCGGAAGTTCCATTTTTGGGTGGAACTCCGCTTTAAATGTTTGTTATAAATCAGTTTATACTCTTGTAAATGTTTAGTTACACTTAAATACTGTGGGCTGCCACCTGGTGGAGTTGCAGAGTAGCACAACCTTTACTTGGGATATCGCAATTGTCTGCATTGTTGATGGAAAACAATTTGACCCAGCAATTCCTGGAAGTAGAACAATGGGTAAAATAAATTTTAAAAAAAAATGACATATATGATGAAGTCTGTTGATGGCATTAACACAACAGTTTTTGTTTGCATTGTTGACCGAAAACAATGTAACCCAGCAATTCCTTTACCATTCGGAGACTGGCATTTTAAACCCCTTTCCTGTCCAGGCTATTTTTCAGTTGTCACTCTGTGATACTTTGACTAGCAATTACTCAGTTATGCAATACTTTACAGATTGGGTACAAAAGTGCGGCGCTGTATGTAACCAAACCACCAACCATGGTGACTCCTTAAGTCAAACTTTGAATTTACTTCACTATTCATCATTTGACATGAACTTTGTCTTCTTTTTCACTTTTTTGGACTTTATTATGATATGTCACTAAATAATTCATTTTTCATTATTACACTGTGCACTTTATTATGTCAATTTGGTAATATCTTGACTGTTTGGTTACACTTTTGTACCCTACCTGTCCATACAATTCCTGTTAGATTGTAGCGCTGGCTGCCACTGATTTATTCCACAGTATAGCGCAGTATATTTTCACAACCCTTATGCAATACTGTACCAAATTCATTTTATATTCATTTTTGAGACAGATAGAGCTTTCTGTTAGGCTACTTTCACACTGGGAGGTTGGGGGCGTCGGCGGTAAAGCGGCGCTATTTTTAGCGGTGCTTTACCGTCATTTTTGCGGGGGGTTTTGGCCGACGCTTTAACCACCCTCTAGCGGTCGAAAAAGGGTTAAAACATGACGCGCTTTTCCGGCGGATCGGCGTTGCTGCCCATTGATTTCAGGCGCGTTTTAGAAGCGGGTATACACCGCTCCTACAGTGCTGCAAAGATGCGGCTTGCAGGACTTTTTTTTTACCGTCCTGCCAGCGCACCGCTTCAGTGTGAAAGCATTCGGGCTTTCACACTGGAATGAGAGGCGAGGCTCTTTCAAGGCGCTTTGCAAGCGCTATTTTTACCGTTATAGCGCCTGTAAAGCGCCTCAGTGTGAAAGTAGCCTTAGTGGCATTTGAAGAGTAACTACACTTTCGTGGACAAAAAAAATAGCATATATAATTCCTACACAAGTACAACTGGTTGTTATTGAATGTTATTAAATATTCCCTTTACTTTTCAATCTGCAGCTCTGCAATTTTATGTAAAATGCAATATGGCAACCTGGAGGTGTTCTGTACACAGATGGTGTACAAAACGCCCCTCAGAAATGTAATTTCCTGTTTGTGTGATTGGCTTACTGATAGGGATGCACCAATATTTCGGCCACCGAAAATGGTTGGCCAAAATAAGGTTATCGGCATTTTGTCGATAGAAAAAAAAAAAGGTGCCGATAATGGCCGAAAATACATTCATATTCACTTAAATTCATGATATTAATTACATACAGAATACAGAATACTTTATTACTCCCAAAGGGAAATTGGGAAATAGTTAGACTTGTGCACAACGGAAAATTTTGCTTAGTTTCGGTTCGTTGTCATTCGTAAAATACATAATTTCGCTCTGTTATATTCGTTATGTTACGTTAATACGTTTGCGGATAATTCGTTATTTCTGTAGAGTGTCGATATTCGTTACACTGAATCTATTAACACACTTAACAAAGACAACACAAGATCACAACAATAGACTGAAAAAGATGCAAAAACACAACAAAATTACCAATAACAGCCATTAACACCAAATAACAAAATTAAAACGACACTACAAATAAAACATCCATACAATTAAAATTCAACATAGAATAAATAAAATAAATTAAAAAGTTGAATATAATACAATTATATAAGAAAAATGTATATATTTCTTAAAAGCTGTTCATTTCGGTCTCGGTTTTGGTTTTCGGCCAAGTGCCTGAATTTTCAAGTTTCGGTCCAGAATTTTCATTTTGGTGCACCACTTCTTACTGATCTTCTTACAAGTCTGCAAGGCAGATTTTGGGGATCCTCTACAACAAAAATGTAATTTTTGGTGAGATATTTCCAAAGGGAAATCGCATCTAAAGGGATGCAGACCCTGCTATTTTCCTCATTAGAGCCCTGTAGGTGCAGCAGCTGATTCATAATGATAAATTCACTCCCATTCACTTTGCATATGGAGACAGACAAACAGCTATTTCTTCAGAATAACAAAAGGTAGGAATCTGCAACAACGTTTCTTAAAATCCCTGCAATTTACATAGATTACCCAGAGGGGAATGTTTTTGTTTTTTTTCTTCTTAACAAAAGTGGAGCTACTTTTTCATCACCACTGGGTTATTCATGTTTTACTAAATACTGTAGAAAAAAAAATTAAAAAAGTTTCCCTTAGTTTATGCTATAGTTGGTGATTATAGAGGTGATTGTAGCCGTATTAGTGCAATTGTGACAGAGAAAATTGAGTACTGTCCGTGATACATTTTTTATTTGCACTAACATATAATTTTTCATGGATGATAGAGAATAATTGATAAAGAGTCACTCTGAATAACTTCTTCATCTGCAGAACTTCTTAAGGACAGTCTGTATCTCTGTATATGTACTTGCAGCTTCACCGCTACCTCTTTACCACTACTTCCCATCTGCATGGTACTTCCAAGCTGAGCTAAAGAAAAGTCACTCTGAATAACTCCTCCCGCTTGACTGATTGGAATCCCGGGGCATTGTTGAACCCAAAGTCACAGGCCATCACCACCTGTCTCACTGACTTGCGTACTAACATCCCTCAGCCTCTGGCAGTACCCTTCCCCTGGGCTATCACTCATGTGATTAATAGTCCATGTGCCACTCATAAACGATCGATCGCCCAGTTTCCTTCCGCTTTGTTGCTACTTCTTCTGCAATGATTCTTTGTTCCCTTTCCGTTTTCTGGCAGGCTCTCTTTCCCCGCAGGGGCGGCCAACGACACCAGCGACTACATGCTGTACGGTGGAACTATGAAGCCTTCGCGCTACTACAATATATGGTGAATATATTAAAAACTTATCTCAACGTGATCAAATACCAAAGTGCATATTAAAAGTTAAATACATTACATTAAATACATTAATACATACATTAAAGTGTATTCAAATAATTCAACAAAAACTGCCTGCAGCAGAATCTACAGTGTATCACAATCCACTCTTCATAAAAAATAATTGAAAAATGATTCCGCGCTACAGTGTAAACACTATTAGTTAAAAAAGTGAATCAATATCGTGTCAAATTAATTAAACAAAAATATTGTAAAAAAGTGTACACAATAATAAATTCATAAATTCAAAAAAATCACCGGGCAAAAGTGTACACAATAATAAATTCATATATCCATAAAAATCGCAGGGCAGATGATATTGGATTATTGTTAGTCTCTGAACCACATTACCCAAAGAAAATGTCCAAAAACAAAATAAAAATGTATTAAAGGAGATCCAATGTGTGACTGGGTGGACAAGGAGGGGTTAAAATCCCAATAATTTAGTTCACAAAACTCTCACCTTCATCTATGTTAGGTTAGCATATGAAGATGATTATAGATCCGTTATGGTTATGTTGTACCAGCCTCTACCACCAGGGGATCCTCTGTGCCCTCATAAGCAACAATGTAATTGTCTGTAGTGTCAGCATAAATCCATAAACATAAATGACATCCGTTATATTAGTCTCTTCCACCAGGGGGTCCTCTATTCCATTAAACAGATCTCTCACATAACACTGCACATCCACATCTTCTCCTAGCCTCGTATCCTCCGCAGAGTGGGGGGGGGGGGGGGGGTAGAGATGAACAAGGGTGGGAGAGAGAGAGAAAACCCCAATAGTGTAGTAGGTTAGAATAAACAAATTTTATTTTTTAATTTAGAGGTTAAAATATGGACTCTTACATTCGTTAATTAAAAAAACAGCATAAACAATTGCTAAGGCATCTGAACGCCGCTCTCACATTACTTCCGGTATCGCTCAGTCTACGGCCACGCCCTACGCGTTACGTCATCATGTGACTTCTTCAGGGGATCATGCTGTATGGTGTCCTCTACTCCTCTACGGGTGCCGCTTCCCCACCCTCCTCGCAGCGGGGGCTCCGTTGGCTCCCTGGAGGGGGGAGCTCTCCCCTCCGGGAACCAGGCTGGGCTTCTCTCCAAACTCGAACAGGAAACTCCTGACTGACCATGGGACCCGGCTTTTATATGAGAGTCCCGGGGCATTGTCCAACAAATTAATGATTGGCCGGGACTTGCATACAAACTGCCTGCCACTCAAATCCCAAATGAACAAACAGGCCTGCTATATGGTACAAGCCTGCCTAAATTTACCTGAAATTGTAAGCTAACAAAAAGGTCACCTACATAAAAGTAGGTGCCCGCTACACACCCATTATAACAGAGGATGAAACTCTGAAAAAAATATTCCGACAACCCCCATTATTGGCTTTCATACAACCACCTAACCTCAGACATGAACTAATCAGCAGGAAACTTCACTATGATTATAAAGTCACATATAATGGAAGCAAACCCTGCAAAAAAAAAAGCTGCAAACTGTGCAACCAGATCAATCCATCCAAAAGTGTCACACACACAAATGGGACCTTCAATATGACGGGATCATACAGCTGTACCTCCAGTAATGTGGTGTACCTCATCCAATGCAACAATTGTAGCAAAAGATCTTATGTTGGTGAAACAGGGCAGAAGTTGCAAGTGAGGATGAATTTGCACAGACATACCATCAAAGAACATAAAGAAGACAGTTTCTGCACACCTGTGGGACATCATTTCTCACAACCGGACCACACTATAGAAGACCTCAATGTTTTAGTTCTTAAAGGGAATTTCAGAACTATCCAGGAAAGGTAAACGTTTTAACTAAGGCTGGCCATACACTATTCAATTTTCCTGTTCAACTTTCCTTTAGATTTACCAAAACCATATAATAGGAGGTCAAACCTAAACACTTTCAATTTGGATGCAATCAGGCAGGCCCTTGTACTACATAGTTGAAGGTAAATCTAAAGAAAATTGAACAGGAAAATTGTATGGTGTATGGCCAGCTTAAGAATGATACTTCTTTTTGACACAAAAAACAATGGACTAAATTTAGATATTGGTTTCCTCACCCATTATACTACAGTTTTATGACCCCCTCTGTGACTATCATCCTCCCCCCCTCCAGTTTATAGCTTCCCCTCTGTCTTATCTCACTTGCTGATAGCTTTATTACCATTGCTATACACATTGATTTGTATGTGTTTGTTTTTCTTTTTCCTTTTCCTCAGAGAATTTTTTTTTTTTTGTTTTAACATTTTTCCTTCTGCTAAAACTTTTGTGAATCAGTACTGCTTGGACCTTGAAGAAGGGGACACACTCCGAAGGCTCGTCCATGAAAAATTATATGTTGGTGCAAATAAAAAAAATATCACGGATAGTACTCAATTTATGCTATAGAAAATAAATAAGTTGTCTTCATACATTTAGGCCAAAATGTATTTTGTTACATCTCTTTGATAAAACTAACTAAATACATAAGCGTATATTATTTAGTCTGTGTTAAAATGATAGAGTTCACGAACTATGGTATAAATATTTGAAAATTGATCATTCCTGATGTGTTGAATGCCTATCTTGTTTCTTGAGACTCTAAAACGGCAGGACAGTACAAATGCCCCCAGAATAACCCAATTTTGGAAAGTAGACACTTTGAGGTATTTAATAAGAGGATTGGTGAGTTATTTAAAGTTGCAATTTTTTGCCACATTTGTTTGTAAAATAAAGTAAAGGTTATTTCTCACACACAGCATGGACAATTATACCCCAAACAGATTCTTCTACTCTTCCCTAGTATTGGGATTGACACGTTTTTTGCTGCCTAAATGCATAGGGAGGCCTAAAATCCAAGGAGTACCTTCAAGCTTTCAAGGGGCATAAATTAGACATCTGATTTCCTGACTACCTATCACATGTTTGGAGGCCCTGCGGTGTCAGGACAATAGTAACACCCACAAAATGGCCACATTTTGGAGAGTAACTTCCACAAGGTATTTTTTAAGAGGCATGGTGAGTCCTTTGACAGATTTAATTTTTCTGCCACAAGTTTTTGAAAAATGCAGAAAGAAAATGAAAAATTATGTTTTTTTACACAAAATTGTAAATTTATAAAATATTTTTGCTGCACAGCATAGGCAAACTTAGAATTGCACTCCAAGACACGTTCTGATACTCCTTCCAAGTATGGTGACACCACATATGTGAGACTTTTTAACAACCCAGCTATAGAGACTTAGAGAGGAGTCCAAAGAGCACCTTCAGGCTTTCAAGGGGTATATATTTGATATCTAATTTCCTATCACATTTTTGGAGGACTTGGAGCACCAGGTCAGTAGACACACCCAAAATTACCACATTTTGAGAGTAAACACCCCAAGGTATTTTTTAAAAGTAAGCCAGCAATACTGTTACTGACTTACACTGGGCTGGTAACATTGGGATTGGTGTGTCGTGATCTGGAACACTGTCTGCACTGGTCTGGTGCCATTGCAACTGGTGTGGCAGAGATCAGGAACACTGCTGCTGGCTTGCACTGGTCTGGTGACAAAGGGACTCGTGTGGTGGTGATCAGGAACACTGTTTCTGGTTGCACTGGCCTGGTAACACTGGGATTGGTGTGGTGGTGGTCAGGAAAATTGTTACTAGCTTACACCGGTCTGGTGACACTGGAACTGGTGTGGCAGTGATCAGGACCACTGTTGCTGACTACACTGGTGTGGTGACACTGGCACTGGCATGGCAGTGATAAGGAACACTGTTACTATCCTACACTGGTTTAGTGATGCTGGGACTGTTCTGGTGGCAATCAGAAACACTGGTCTAATGTCACTGGGACTGGTGTGGTGGTGATCAGAGAAACTGTTGCTTGCTGTGGTGACAATGGCCTAGGTGTAACAGTGATCAGGAACACTGTTACTGGCTTACACTGGTCTAGTGATACTAGGACTGTTGTAGCGGTGATCAGCAACAGAACTGTTGACTTACACTTGTCTGGTGACGTTGCGACTGGTGTGGTGGAGATTAGGAGCACTACTGCTGGCTGCTGGTATGGTGATGGTCAGGAACACTGTTGTAGCTGATGTAGCACCCTGGGGTTTAGTCAGGGATGCTCCTCACAAATTTACTTGCCAGGAGTAGTTATACCCTGGTCAATTGTTAGAGAGCCATTGATTTCTCCCTAAGCTTGGTCTGGTTGTACTTTCCTCTTCCACCACTAGGTGGCCGGGCACTTGGTGGTATTAGATATGAGAAGGACATCTTAAGGTCAGGTTATGGGTATATGGTTTATCTCAGCCAATGGGCAGGGGTTTTCTTGAATCCCTTGGCCTGCTGGGAGAGCCAATATATTCGGGTGAGGTCAGGTGATCTAGGTTCTGTGCCTCCTGGACGGCTGTCTGGGTTGACGTGTGTCGTGTGCCCTAGGCTGCTAGGCCGGAGATTGGGCCTATCCCTGGGGCATCTGGCTGCAGGGCTGTGTGAGGGCCTATCCAGAAGTAAGAGAGCAGCGCCGGGTTGGGGTTGCGGCTTGCAGTCCAACCAGAAGTGACAGTTCTGCTGGCCGGAGAACCTGTCAGTTGTCAGAGATAGAAGGAAAGCTGTCACCACAAAGGGACCAACCACCTTATTACCAGGGATCACAGTGAGTAACTGAAGCAAGTACCGGAGCAGCATTCTCACCGAACGGGCATGGTGGTAAATCCGTAAACTTCAGGCGGTAATCAAGTCAGGGACCCAACCAGCGGAGGTGACGCTTGCAGAGCAGCCTTGTGAGTCAAGCCAGGGACCGAGGCGGTCAGCAGGGGTGAAGCTTGAGTAGTATCTAGAGTGACAAGCTAGGGACCCAGCAGGGAAGAGTGGGTGACGCTTGAGGGAGATACCACCACAAAGATTGGAGGAGCTCCAGGGATTCAGAGTCAGTGAACCAGAGGGTTTAGTGAGAGACCGGGAGCTCAGTGTTGAAGAACTACAAGAGGCAGTTGTAGTGGAGGTGAAGGAACTGTTACGTTTGAGTTAGGAACTGTTAAAGACTGTTGCCATAGGAGACAGCATTCCTGCATGTGCAGATGTGGCGCCTTGCTGGGGCCTTTCCCTGCATGGCTGTCCTCCTATTGAAGTCTCGGAATCTGTCAATTGAATCTACAACTACTTAAGGGTGTCCTGATCCTAACCCTCTTTCTCCCAAAAATATAAAAAGGACTGTTAAGAGAAATAAAACCTTTTTTACATCCAAGTAGTGTCTGGTGCCCAATAACTTTGTCCACCTTGCACCCACTATGCCCCACAACCCACCACATACAGAAGGATGTCAGCTATCTTTGGCCTGGAAAGTTCTCATTACACTGGACAAGGCCAGAGACCTTGCTACACTAGCGATCAGGAACACTGTTGCTGGCTTGCAGTGGTCTGGTGACAAGGGACTCGATCAGGAACACTGTTGCTGGCTGCACTGGTCTGGTAACATTGGAACTGGTGTAGCGACGGTCAGGAACACTGTTACTGGCTTACACTGGTCTGGGGACACTGGAACTGGTGTGGTGCGGATCAGGAACACAGTTGCTGGCTGCACTGATCTGGTTAGACTGGCACAGGTGATGTGGAGATCAGGAACACTGTTGCTGGCTTACACTGGTCTTATTACATTGTACTCGTGTGGCAGTGATGAGCAACCCTGTCGATGGCTAATGCTGGTCTGGTGACACTGGGACAGATATGGCAGCAATCCAGAACACTGTTGCTGGCCTGCAATGGTCAGGTGACACTGGAACTCGGTGGTAATCTGGAAAATTGGTGCTGTTTACCTTGGTCTGGTAACACTGGGACTGGTGTGGCAATAATCAGGAACACTGTTGCTGGCTTACAGTTGTGTGTTGACACTTTGACTGGTGTGACAGTGATCAGGGATTGTGTTTCTGGCTGCACTGTTATGGTGATACTGTACTTGTGCAGTTACTGGACACTGGCTGGCTGCACTGGCATAAAATGTCATCAGAGCAGCCAGCCAGTGTCCTTGTTCACTAGCCACCCCAGTACAGTGTCACCATAGTGACATAACTCTTCCCCCTCTACTCCATAACAGGGGGATGTGTTTTGTAGTTCATGGAGATAGGTAGAAACAATGTTAACTAACAACAGTCCAAAAGCAGAGATCACAGGAAGTCATTAGCTCACCGATTTCCTGTGCTAAGGAAGTGAGCCCTTGTGGTTACTATTCGGCAAGGCTGCCACATGGCACAGGATTCAGAAGACTAGAGGATTACTGTAGTAGCAGCAGATACTACTGTGATTCTCCATGTCCGATGGAGCCTACACGCAGTCGGAATTTCTGAAAAATAGCTCCCATCGAACATTTTCCATTGTAAAATCCGACCGTGTGTACGGGGCATTACTCCATCCAGGTCGCGGCTTCTGTGGCTTCCCCCCCGTGTCTCCTCCCGAGTCCCGGTAGTCGCTTCTCCTCCCGGCCAATCAGGACTTAGGACTTGCGGCCAATTGAGTCTTAGGACTCCCGGACAATCGGGTCTCAGGACCCGCTTCCTGATTGGCCGGGAATAGAAACAGGAAGACATTAGCGAATATTAAATCGTTAATGTCACACAACTGGGTGGGTTCAGGGCGCAGAGCTCTGCACCCCAAGCCCATCCTTTTTTAAGCCAATTAGAGCCTCAGACTGTAATCATGTGCTTCAAAAAAAACAGAACATTGGATTCCATGCGTCCGGCACCGTACATGTAGATTAGGGGCCGGGCACATGCATTAGGGGGGCGGCGCTCCTGCTCCCTGTATGAGCGGCCGCCACTGACAATGTAACTATGCAGACTATGCAAAGACGAAAAATAACGGCCTGAATTTAGATATTGGTTTCCTTACACATTATGCTAAAGTTTTACGACCCCCTCTGTGACTAGTATCCCCCCCCCTCCATTCTATAGCTCTTCCTCTGTCTTATCTCACTAACTCTGCTGCTATCTTTATTACCATTGATTTGTATGTGTTTGTTTTTCTCTTTTTTTTTTTTTTTTCTTTTTCTTTAACATTCTGCTTAAAAATGTGTGAATCAGTACTGCTTGGACCTTGAAGAAGGGAACATGCCCCGAAACTTGTCCTGAAAAATTGTATGTTAGTGCAAATAAAAAAGTATCACGGACAGTACTCAATTTTCTTTCTCTCAAACTATACAAAAATATCTCTACCTGGACTTCTTTAAAAAGTCGGTACTCAATTGTGGTGGGGTTTTTCTTAGGGCCACGGCAGCAGGAAAGCACACTATTGTTAAGTGGACGCTAGGAAGTGGCATAGCTTGGGGACGGCAGTGTCTGTGTCCCCACTCCCACTGCCCCAGCCGAAAGCCGGCTCCGCCACTGCCCGCCACTGCCCGCTGTCTGGTCGCTAGGACCGCCTGGTGTCCAACAGCCAGTGACGTCACTAATACAGAGAGTGACCCCAGCATTCAGAGGGGAGGAGGATATAACTTCCTCCTCCCCCTAGTGCTCAGCTCCATCCACCTCCTCCAGCTTCTGCTGCGGCGGCCCCCTGCTCATTTCCGGGGATGGAAACAGTTTGGCAGTCAGGAGGGAGCTGCCGATACAGCAACAGAGAGAATAGCAGATGAGGATGCAGGAGGACAGAGTGCCCTCGGAGGAATGGAAAGGGGTGGAGGTGGTCACATCCTTAGATCTCAGGCAATGTGACCCCGCCAAAAGTGAAGAACTAAAAGTCCCAGTATGACTCCCTGAGATCTACAGGGTCACATCCTTAGATCTCAAGGGTTCATGCTGGGACCTGTAGTCCTTCACTTTTAGGGGATGTGGCTCCCCCAAAAGTGAAGTACTACAAGCCCCAGCATGAACCCTTCAGAGCTGAGGACGTGACAACCCCTCCCCCCAAAGTGAAGGACTACAAGTACTAGCATGAACCCCTGAGATCGAAGGGGTCACATCACAGGGCTACGGCAGAGGGAAGTCCTTCACTTTTAGGGGATGTGGCTACCCCAAAAGTGAAACAGAAAAGAAAATATCCCCTATTGTGGACTTTAAAGGCACATATGAATATAGTTAAAAGAGTATACAGAGTGTTTATAATGCGAAAAATGTATTTATTACTGATTAAACATAGTCGCTAAAATACATATGAAAATATGAAAAGATGGAATGTCTAGACAGTTCATGATGTCACATTTGTAAGAAAGAAAACATATATGAAGTCCTCTTGCACATCAGGCACTATATTGGCATAATATTACTGTTCTGCTCTTTTTGCCCCCAAAAGTGAAGTACTACAAGTCTCAGCATGAACCCCTCAGAGCTGAGGATGTAACCCCCCCCCCCAAAAAAAAGTGAAGTACTACAAGTCTCAGCATGAACCCCTCAGAGCTGAGGATGTAACCCCCCCCCCCCCCCAAAAAAAAGTGAAGTACTACAAGTCTCAGCATGAACCCCTCAGAGCTGAGGACGTGACACCACCCACAAAGTGAAGATCTGCAAGTTCCAGCATGAACCTCTGAGATCTAAGAAGTCACATCCTTAGATCACAGAGGTTCATGCTAGGACATGTAGTCCTTCACTTTTGAGGGGGGAAGTTGTCACGTTCTCAGCTCTGAGAGGTTCATGCTAGGACTTGTAGTGCTTCACTTTTAGGGGATGTGGCTCCCCCAAAAATTAAGTACTACAAGCCTCAGCATGAACCCCTCAGAGCTGAGGACGTGACACCCCCCCCCCAAAAAAAATGAAGGACTACAAGTACCAGCATGAACCTCTGAGATCTAAGGGGTCACATCCTTAGATCACAGAGGTTCATGCTAGGACTTGTAGTCCTTCACTTTTTTGGGGGGGGTTGTCACATCCTCAGCTCTGAGAGGTTCATGCTAGCAATTGTAGTCCTTCACCTTTAGGGGATGTGGCTCCCCCAAAAGTGAAGTACTACAAGCCTCAGCATGAACCCTTCAGAGTTGAGGACGTGACACCCCCCCCAAAAAAATGAAGGACTACAAGTACCAGCATGAACCCCTGAGATCTAAGGATGTGACCCCCCAAAAGTGAAGGACTACAAGTACCAGCTTGAACCCCGCAGAGCTCAGAACGTGACCCCCCCAAAAGTGAAGGACTACAAGTACCAGCATGAACCCTTGAGATCTAAGGACGTGACCCCCCAAAAGTGAAGGACTACAAGTACCAGCATGAACCCTTGAGATCTAAGGATGTGACCCCCCAAAAGTGAAGGACTACATGTCCCAACTTGAACCCCGCAGAGCTCAGGACGTGACCCCCCCAAAAGTGAAGGACTACATGTCCCAGCATGAGCCCCTCAGAGCTCAGGACGTGACACCCCTCAAACTAGTGAAGAACTAAAACTACCAACGTGAACTGCACTAGTGGAAGGGACTCAGGGAGTGCTAAAAGTCCAAATTGCTTTCCTTGCCCCGGGAGCTGACAACCCACGCTACGTCACTGAGGCTACGATCATATCATCCAAGCTCTACACGCTGAACACGAGCAAACTTTCACAAGTCATTTTAAGACCAGCTAAAAACACAGTTAAAGCAAGGTCACATCTTTATCTCAATCAGAATTCAGCGAGCACCTAAAAAGAAACGCACTTGGCAAGACACGGATTCCATAAAATATGTAAGAGATGATGATTGCATCCAGCAGTCTAAAAATAAAGTGTTCCCAGACTTTAAAAATCTGCCGTGCTTTTTCTGGGCACTTTGCAGAAGGATGTAGCTAAGCAACTGCATTTTCCGAACCACAAAGGGAACTCGCATAACTTGATTTCCCTTAGTCCTTTATGAATCTTGTTGTTTAGCGGAGCGGAGGAACTTAAAATCGAAAGCTGAAAGTGACAAAAAATGATATTCTTGTTCTCCAAAAATAACCCGTACACATCCGCTACGTAATGGTTCTGCAATCTATTTTTCATGAAGTTGTTTCTTCTTTTTCCCCTCTCACTTCCCTTCATTTGGAACAAGAAGTTTGCATTAGTTGCAGTCATGTACACTGCTCTGTGCAAACTACAAATCCCATCGTCCCTCTTGGGAGCGAGCGAGAGAGGGAGGCTACGTTCCTACACATGTGGGACCATGGAGAATGAATGTAGCCACCCTCTAATAGTCAGATCACAGCAGCAAAAAAAAAAAATGGAAATTTGGAGGAGGCTGAGAGCAATAGAAGGGACTTTTATTGAGTTAAAGACAGTGGCAGCCCGCGCATTAAGGGCGCATAGGCGCCGCCCCCTCTCTCCTGCCACCCCCTCTAGCACCAATAGATAGATTCATGCATTGCAGAGAGGACAGGAGAAGACATCGAGGAGCTGTCCCACCGAGACAGGTAAGTGCAGACGGCGGGACGGCAGGGGGCACACTGGCAGCATTTGATATGGCACAGTGGCTGCGTATGGTGGGGCAGTGGGAGCAATTGATGGGCACAGTGGCGGCAATTGATGGGCACAGTGGCGGCAATTGATGGGCACAGTGGCAGCAATTGATGGACACAGTGGCAGCATTTGATGGCACAGTGGGAGCATTTGATATGGCACAGTGGCTGCTTTTGATGGGCACAGTGGCTGCGTTTGAGGGGCACAGTGGCTGCGTTTGATGGCACAGTAGCAGTAACTGATGGGAACAGTGGCTGCATTTGATGGCACAGTGGCTGTGTTTGATGGCACAGTGGCAGCAATTGATGGGCACAGTGGCTGCGATTGATGGGCACAGTGGCTGCGTTTTATGGCACAGTGGCTGCATTTGATGGCACAGTGGCGGCAATTGATGGGAACAGTGGTGGCAATTGATGGGCACAGTGGGAGCAATTGATGGGCACAGTGGCAGCAATTGATGGGAACAGTGGTGGCAATTGATGGGCACAGTGGGAGCAATTGATGGGCACAGTGGTGGCAATTGATGGACACAGTGGCAGCATTTGATGGCACAGTGGCAGCATTTGATGGCACAGTGGAAGCATTTGATGGCACAGTGGAAGCATTTGATGGCACAGTGGGAGCATTTGATGGGCACAGTGGGAGCATTTGATGGGCACAGTGGAAGCATTTGATGGCACAGTGGGAGCATTTGATGGCACAGTGGAAGCATTTGATGGCACAGTGGGAGCATTTGATGGGCACAGTGGGAGCATTTGATGGGCACAGTGGGTCTAATGGGTGTGTTTTCATAATTATCAACCAGCTGCAGCACTTTCAGGGCTCTAATGAGGAAAGTGGCAGGGTCTGCATCCCTTTAGACTTATTTACTATTGGGTAGACAAGTGCACTGCCAAAAATATTGTTCATTTTCGTTTCATTTGTTTTTTGCTTTTTCGTTTTTCGGGTCATTCGTTATGATTGAAATTCATACATTCCAAAATACGGAAATTCGAAAATTCATAAATTCGTAAATTGAAAAATTAGAAAATTCGTAAATTCGAGAAATTCGTAAATTCGAAAATCCGAAAATTCTAAAGAATTAAAATCTGAAAATTTGAAATAATTACTAACTAATAATAACTAACTATTAAGTGATAGGTATTGGAATTTCCTTTCAAATTTGGCTGTTAGGCAACGTAATAAATACGAATTTATCCGAAGTTACGAATTATCCGAAATAACG
The DNA here is from genome assembly GCA_037952835.1 of Lithobates septentrionalis. Lineage (NCBI taxonomy): Eukaryota > Metazoa > Chordata > Amphibia > Anura > Ranidae > Lithobates > Lithobates septentrionalis. The sequence goes on along the minus strand of JBBDGP010000704.1, from coordinate 1,364,276 downwards.
AATGCCGTATCTAAACAAATGGAACTGAACAAATTAATAATACAACGTTTTTATTATTATTATTGTTATTTATAATTATTAATTCATTACGTTCCATTCGTTTAGATACAGCAGTCGTTATTTCGGATAATTCGTTACGTTGGATAAATTCGTATTCGTTACATTCACTAACAGCCAAATTTGAAAGGAAGTTCCAATACCTATAATTTAATAGTTAGTAATAGTTAAGTTATTATTAGTTAGTTATTATTTCAGATTTTTGAATTTTCAGGTTTTTGAATTTTTGGATTTTTGGTTTTATTTTCGGATTTTCTTTCTTTTGAATTATCGTTCTTATTTTCGGATTAACGAATTTTCGAATATTAGAATTTATGAATATTTGGAAAATTTCAGTAAACGAGTTTTCATTAATTCGTATATTTCTGAATGAACAAATTCTTTAACTGCTTGCTGCCCACCCCGCCATCATAAGACGGCAGGGGCGGTGTAGCTCTCGTTCTGGGATGCCGTAATATGACGGCATCCCAGAGCGGCCGCTCTTGCGCGCCTGCGGGGGCACGCAGCGCGGTGATGGTGACCACGCCGTGTTGCTAGGACACGGCGCAACGCCGATCTCTGTAAAGGGCCACATCCGCGCTTTTTAACCAAGTGATCAGCTGTGTCCAATCACAGCCGGTCACATGTAAACGAGGAGATGCCGGTAATCGGCTCTCCTCGTCTCACACTGACAGAGTGTGAGGAGAGGAGAGACGATCAGCTGCATCTCCTCACAGGGGGACATCTAGGGATAAATACAGTGCCACAAAACAATGCCCACCATTGCCCACCAATACCAGAATACAGTGCCCACCAGTGGCAGCAATCAGTGCCCACCGCTGCCCACAAGTGCCACCAAACAGTGCCCATTAGCGATGCCAGTCAGTGCTGGCAATCAGTGCTGGCAATCAGTGCCGCCAACTGTGCTGCCCATCAATGCCCATCACTACTGTCGATCAATGCCCGTCAGTGTCGCCCATCAGTGCCACCCATCAATGCCCATCAGTGCCCATCTGTACTGCCTATCCGTGCCGCCTATCAGTGCTCACTAGTGCCACCTATCAGTGCCCACCAGTGCCACCAAACAGTGCCAATCAATGCTGCCTACCAGTGCTCATCAGTGCCACATATCAGTGCCACCTATCAGTGCCCATAAGTGCGGCATATTAGTGCCTCCTCATCAGTGCCACCTATCAGTGCCCATAAGTGCAGCATATTAGTGCCTCCTCATCAGTGCCTCCTCGTCAGTACCCATAAGTGCTGCCTCATCAGTGCTCATAAGTGCCACCTAATCAATGCCCACCAGTTCAGCCTATCAGTGTCCATCAGTGCCGCCCCATCAGCACACATTAGTGAAGGCGAAAATTTACTTAGTTACAGAATTTACTGACAGAAAAAAAGTAAAAAACATATTTTTTCAAAATTTTTGGTCTTTTTTTTTTTGTAAAAAATAAAAAAAACAGCAGTGATGATTAAATACCACCAAAAGAAATCTATATTTGTGTGATTAAAATGATAAAAAATGTGGGTACAGTGTAGCATGACCACGCAATTGTGATTCAAAGTGCGAGAGCGCTGAAAGCTGAAAAATGGCTTTGGCAGGAATGGGGTTTAATGCCGCATACACACGAGCGGACTTTCTGGCGGACCGGACCCCATCGGACAATTCGATCGTGTGTGGGCTCCAGTGGACTTTTTTTTCCCAAAAGTCCGACGGACCTAGAAATAAAACATGTTTCAAATCTTTCCGACGAACTCGAGTCCGGTCGAAAAAATCCGCTCGTCTGTATGCTAGTCCGACGGACAAAAACTGACGCTAGGAAGCTATTGGCTACTGGCTATGAACTTCCTTATTTTAGTCCAGTCGTACGTCATCACGTATGAATCCGTCGGAATTTGGTGTGATCGTGTGTAGGCAAGTCCGTTCCTTCGAAAGACCGTCGGACCAGTCCGTTCGAAGAGTCCGCCCGTGTGTACGCGGCATAAGTGCCTGGTAGGCAAGTGGTTAAAAAACTAAACAAACTTCACGTCTACTATTGGGAGTATCTTACCAAAATGAAATTTTTGCTGCAGGGGATGCCAAAAAGCTGACTTGTATCTTAGTGTAGTCTTCTAGGAAAATCAGTGAGCCAATCACACGAGCAGGATATGACATTTGTGGGGGGCGTTCTGTATACCATCTGAGTACAGAACACCTCTCCTGTGTATCCTAGAGCTCCATCCGGAGCAGTCAGCCGTAGGGTCCAATACCTTGCGGTGCACTCCAGACCCCAATGGGGTGCATCTGTCACCTAGACTCAGGGGACCTGACAGTTTGATCAGCCATGGACCCGGCTGACGTGGTCCAGATAATCAACTGCAGGGCATAGTCTGCAGACTTGAGACCTAGGAATCGAATCAGGGTCAGGTGGTGCGATTTCTCCAGGATCTGACTTCTTGCTTCGAGCAGCTTCAGGCCTCCCTGGGAACCCCGAGTCAGCAACCTCAAGTACAATCAGCGGCTGCACCTATTCTGGTCACAGTCGCAGCCACACATTCACTACAACTGCCAGCTCCGTCCCGTTTCTCTGGGGTCTCCAAGGCCTGCAGGGGGTTCTTCAGCCAATGCACTATTCATTTTGAGCTCCAGCCTCAAAACTTCCTGATTCCTGACTCCAGATTCCTAAAAAGCCTCAAAATCTCTAACTCCTTCCATGTTGCCCTTCTGAAGCCTTTAGTCCTCAATAAGTTCTCTCGCCCTCTCCCTACCGCGGCCCAGTCTCTGAGGATAATCAGGAGTACGCGGTTAGTCAAATTCTGGATTCCCGCCTCTGAAGAAGCATTCTTCAGTACCTCGTGCATTGGAAAGGGTTTGGTCCTGAGGAGAGGTGTTGGATCACTGCATCTGAGGTCTTTGCGCCTCGTCTGTTGAGGAGGTTTCATCTGAAGTTTCCCTCTAAGCCTGGGCCCAGGCGGGGGAAGGGGAGTCCTCGTAAGAGGGGGGGTACTGTCATGGGTATGCAGTAATGTTTGTTTGTCAGCTTACCTCTCCATGTATTCTTCTTAAGAGGCCAGCCACTTTCACCTGGCTGCTTAAGTAATCTCTCCTCAAAGCATGGCTCCACCCCAGCCCCTGTCGGGGAACTCTATATTAACCTGTGCACTGCAAGCCAGCTCTGCTGATCAATATTGTGTGTTTCGCTTTCATGTGCGACTTGCTGTGTCTTTTACGTCTGATTCCAGTTACCAATCTTGGCTTGTTCTTGACTATACTTACCTGCTTGTTACCCTGACCTTTGGCTATCTCCTGACTATCCTTACCTGCTTGTTGCCCTGACCTTTGGCTATCTCCTGACTATCCTTTGTTGTCGCAGTCTGCTGCTTCCACTCTACCTCCCTGTAGTCGAGCGTGAACTGGAAGGCCCTAGGGGTCCCGACCTGGAATCAGACTGCAGCTAAATACATCCCCACCACTAGGGGCTTCTGGTGAACACCCGCTGGCTCTTACATAGTTACATAGTAAGTGAGGTTGAAAAAAGACACAAGTCCATCAAGTCCAACCTATGTGTGTGATTATGTGTCAGTATTTCATTACATATCCCTGTATGTTGCGGTCATTCAGGTGATTATCTAATAGTTTCTTGAAGCTATCAATTCTCCCCGCTGAGACCACCGCCTGTGGAAGGGAATTCCACATCCTTGCCGCTCTTACAGTAAAGAACCCTCTACGTAGTTTAAGGTTAAACCTCTTTTCTTCTAATTGTAATGAGTGGCCACGAGTCTTATTAAACTCTCTTCTGCGAAAAAGTTTTATCCCTATTGTGGGGTCACCAGTACAGTATTTGTAAATTGAAATCATATCCCCTCTCAAGCGTCTCTTCTCCAGAGAGAATAAGTTCAGTGCTCGCAACCTTTCCTCATAACTAAGATCCTCCAGACCCTTTATTAGCTTTGTTGCCCTTCTTTGTACTCGCTCCATTTCCAGTACATCCCTCCTGAGGACTGGTGCCCAGAACTGGACAGCATACTCCAGGTGCGGCCGGACCAGAGTCTTGTAGAGCGGGAGAATTATCGTTTTATCTCTGGAGTTGATCCCCCTTTTAATGCATGCCAATATTCTGTTTGCTTTATTAGCAGCAGCTTGGCATTGCATGCCATTGCTGAGCCTATCATCTACTAGGACCCCCAGGTCCTTTTCCATCCTAGATTCCCCCAGAGGTTCTCCCCCCAGTGTATAGATTGCATTCATATTTTTGCCACCCAAATGCATTATTTCACATTTTTCTACATTGAACCTCATTTGCCATGTAGTCGCCCACCCCATTAATTTGTTCAGGTCTTTTTGCAAGGTTTCCACATCCTGCGGAGAAGTTATTGCCCTGCTTAGCTTAGTATCTGTCACGGAACGTCCCACACAGCCCCGGGAATTCTGATGCCAGGTCCATATCTCCGCTGGGGTGACTGAAGTCTGCTATCCTGATCTTGGATCCAGGTGGAGGTTTAGATTTCCCAGCCTGCAGGAAGCTTTCCCGCTGCTTGCCACCAATGTCACGGAACGTCCCACACTCCGCTTGAGTGCTTCCGTCAGTATACCGCTTCCTAAGTTCTGGAACACGAGCCCAATGGATCTGGCTATAGGAACCCCCAAGAACTAGACAACACCAGTCTTGGAGTACATCAGAACTAACTCTTTATTTGAGATCTCACACACATTTATACACCAGGCTGACTCAACGCTAACCTAATTAACCTAATTAACATGAGCTCCAATAGGAGTCGTCCCGTCTCCTACATTGTATAGAGGACAATGTGATCAGCTCATTCAATTAACATACATTACCATAAACATCAACACAGGGTTAATTAAAACAAACAACAATGAGTTGAATACCCTTAGAACCTAGACTAAACTTATTTACATTAAACCCATTATAGCTGACATCAGACAGGTGAGTGGAGTTGATGACATTAGCATCTCCTCACAGGATGTGTCCCAACAGTATAATTCAGTCTTATCATTCTAATATGGCATATAACGGGTTCCAGAGTCTATGTGTTTTGGGGGGTCATGGAGCTGAATCCAAAGTAACACCAACCCCAGGGTCCCCAGGCATACAGCTCACAGAGAGCACCATTCCCCCAAATGCTAGGGCCCATAATCGGTGGGCAAGAGGCTTGCGTTCAGTCCCCTCCAATAGCCTCTGTCCCGGGTGAGTTTGCCACATTTCTCCCCTTTCGGCAGGAGACTAACAAAGGAGACCCCAGACGGGTTGACTCCGAAGTTAGTAAGTAGCTCCAGTCCTCTAATGCCTGTACCCACACAGTACCCCAAATAAATTGTTCCAAACAAAGCATTACTCACCCAGCCAACCTCTGCCTCTCTCAGAGAACATATCTGCCGCTGGGGAGAGGCCTGGACTGGCCCTTCTCCCTGGAGTCCTTTCTGCCGCTGGAGAGAAGACAGGGTGACTGGGCTCACTCTGTCATGCTGTTGGGGATCTGGGCCCACTGCCCAGCATCCCTGGGGTATACAGGTGGAGACTGAATTCCCATCCACCTTCACAGGAAATCCATCCTCTGTTAGTTGAGGGCAGAGTCCAGCAGTCCTCGGCCCTGTTGCCAGCCCTTCCGCTGGAAACCCCACACCATCTGTTCCAGCCAACTGTTGGGGAGGGAGGCCGACTGCCCCGCCTCCCTGGAACTCTGTAGTTGTTCCCGGTGCCGGGCAGAGGTTGGTAACACTCTGCCCTGTTGCCAGCACTTCTGCTGGGGACTCCGCATCCTCCGCTCCTACTAACCGTTGGAGCAGGAGGCTGGCTTCCTCCACTCCCAAACTGTGTAGCTGCCATTGGGGAGGTGAGCTGGCTGCTTCCTTTTCCATTCCCTCATCTGGCTGCTGGGACGACATGTCGATGGTACTGTCTCCCAGGTGCACCGATCTTTGCTGGGGAGGAAAGCCTGCTTCCTCCACCCTGGCCAACTGTTGGGGAGGGACAACACACACCTCCTCTCCCTTCTCCCCCTGTATCTGCTGCTGGGAAGTGATTGCCATCTTCTCACCCTGAGCCTCCACAATTGCTGCAGGTGTGGGGCAGAGGTCTTGGACCCTCTGTCCGGTTGCCAGCACTTCTGCTGGGGGTTTGCCAGGTGGTTCCTCCTCTACAGAAACGTCTATTAAATCCCCAGTCTCTGGAATTGGTAAAAGTGTGGGACAGAGGTCTTGGACCCTCTGTTCAGTTACCAGATCTTCAGCTGGAGAAGTTTGTTTTAACTCCATAGATGCTGCTGGCAGAAAATCACATGTCCCTGTCAGTGTTGTGGGAGAAAGGCCGACTACCTCTTCTCTCAAGAAGGCCGAAGCCACTGTTGGTGCTGGGCAGAGCACAGTGAACTTTGGCCCTGATAGCAGCTCTTCTGCTGGAGGCTCATCAGGTTGTTCTTCCTCAGCCGAAAAGTCTATCAAGTCCCATGTCTCTGCAACTGATGTCTGGGGATAGAGGTTCACCATCTCCTGTCCATGGAACCCAGAAGATGCTATCATTTCTGGGCAGAGGTTAGCAGAGCTCTGCCCTGTTGTCAGCACTTCAGGTTTGGGGACGGCAATCTCCAGATTTTCCACTGCCGATTCTCCGGCATGCTGCTAAACTTGTTCTAGCAGTTTCCTGTATGCCCTTTCCAGATGCTGTTCCTTCCTTAGCAAATGGTCCAGATCAGGTTTGAGCTCTGAGACCCCTGCAAGACCGAGCATAGACTCTCTATATTCTCTCAGGTCCTCAAGGTCAGGTTCCCCTTCATCGCCAAACATAAAAAGATCTGTAAGGCTCTCCCACAGCAATCCAGGGCCGCCAAAGTCATATCCCTCCGGAGAGCATTCTGTTGTCTCCCCTAAATATCCCTCCTCTGTGTGCCATTGCAGAGCCCGATAACGATTGTCCAGCTCTATCTCCTGCTGGACCAACCTGTCCAACTCAGTCACCCATTGCTCCTGGGGCTGCTCTCCCAGTCACTGGCCCGTTGCTCTTTGGTTGGAAAGCACTTGCCCTGTTTTATACCAGCGAGACGGAGGGCTGCAATCCAGAGCTCCACCCAAATTTGCTGCCTAAGCTCCAGGTATTCATCCTCAGACACAGTCCTAGTGTATGTTGAAAGGATGATCCGCAGCAGCCCCGGGAATTCTGATGCCAGGTCCATATCTCCGCTGGGGTGACTGAAGTCTGCTATCCTGATCTTGGATCCAGGTGGAGGTTTAGATTTCCCAGACTGCAGGAAGCTTTCCCGCTGCTTGCCACCAATGTCACGGAACGTCCCACACTCCGCTTGAGTGCTTCCGTCAGTATACCCAGATAAAATGGTAAACGGTTACAGCGCTGATAATCATACAATAACGTGCTACGTGCTAAAAAATATTGGCTATATTATACATGTAACTGCTAGTTACCACAATGTGAGTGATGAATCAATCAGTGTTACCTGATTAGACCCCACCTGAAAAATGTGTTAGTGAATGGTTATCATATCAAATAAAAATAAAATAGAAGTGAACTCTAATCACAATATAACAGTGCAAGAAATAGTGTAAGAAAATATATAGAATAAAAAATATATAGTCCCGACCCAACTAGCCCCAGCTGGGCATGGATCTCAGGCAGCCAACTTAATGGTATCCCAACGGCTCCTATGTGGACAAGTCAATCCGTACTCTAATCCAACATCAGGTGCTTCTATATGGATAAGTGGATATTAGACTGATACTTCAACCTATGGAGCCATATATCTTGCAAACGATCACCCAAAAATAGAAGGAGAGAGAATATATATATGGTGAAGTACTGCGGGATGTAAGAGCCAATCGCACTACAGACCGCTACTCACGCTTTCCCTGGTGACAGTCAGGCATAACAGGCATATCAGATGCTTCCGCGATCGCCGCCTGGTAGCGTGCGCTCCACGAAGCCAGGAAGGTAAAAAAGCGTCACTTGGTTGTTTGAAGGCCGGATGTGACGTCTACGCGTTTCGCCCCTCCTCCAGGGCGTCATCAAAGGTCCTTTGATGACGCCCTGGAGGAGGGGCGAAACGCGTAGACGTCACATCCGGCCTTCAAACAACCAAGTGACGCTTTTTTACCTTCCTGGCTTCGTGGAGCGCACGCTACCAGGCGGCGATCGCGGAAGCATCTGATATGCCTGTTATGCCTGACTGTCACCAGGGAAAGCGTGAGTAGCGGTCTGTAGTGCGATTGGCTCTTACATCCCGCAGTACTTCACCATATATATATTCTCTCTCCTTCTATTTTTGGGTGATCGTTTGCAAGATATATGGCTCCATAGGTTGAAGTATCAGTCTAATATCCACTTATCCATATAGAAGCACCTGATGTTGGATTAGAGTACGGATTGACTTGTCCACATAGGAGCCGTTGGGATACCATTAAGTTGGCTGCCTGAGATCCATGCCCAGCTGGGGCTAGTTGGGTCGGGACTATATATTTTTTATTCTATATATTTTCTTACACTATTTCTTGCACTGTTATATTGTGATTAGAGTTCACTTCTATTTTATTTTTATTTGATATGATAACCATTCACTAACACATTTTTCAGGTGGGGTCTAATCAGGTAACACTGATTGATTCATCACTCACATTGTGGTAACTAGCAGTTACATGTATAATATAGCCAATATTTTTTAGCACGTAGCACGTTATTGTATGATTATCAGCGCTGTAACCGTTTACCATTTTATCTGAGTTTATACACTTTGCTACAGCAGCGATAGCATCTAGCATAACCAATTTTAGTTTCTGTTGTGAGCGCTGTTCCTTTTATTTAATCCGTCAGTATACCGCTTCCTAAGTTCTGGAACACGAGCCCAATGGATCTGGCTATAGGAACCCCCAAGAACTAGACAACACCAGTCTTGGAGTACATCAGAACTAACTCTTTATTTGAGATCTCATACACATTTATACACCAGGCTGACTCAACGCTAATCTAATTAACCTAATTAACATGAGCTCCAATAGGAGTCGTCCCGTCTCCTACATTGTATAGAAGACAATGTGATCAGCTCATTCGATTAACATACATTACCATAAACATCAACACAGGGTTAATTAGAACAAACAACAATGAGTTGAATACCCTTAGAACCTAGACTAAACTTATTTACATTAAACCCATTATAGCTGACATCAGACAGGTGAGTGGAGTTGATGACATTAGCATCTCCTCACAGGATGTGTCCCAACAGTATAATTCAGTCTTATCATTCTAATATGGCATATAACGGGTTCCAGAGTCTGTGTGTTTTGGGGGGACATGGAGCTGAATCCAAAGTAACACCAACCCCTGGGTCCCCAGGCACACAGCTCACAGAGAGCACCATTCCCCCAAATGCTAGGGCCCATAATCGGTGGGCAAGAGGCTTGCGTTCAGTCCCCTCCAATAGCCTCTGTCCCGGGTGAGTTTGTCACAGTATCGTCTGCAAATACAGAGATTGAACTGTTTATCCCATCCTCCAGGTCGTTTATAAACAAATTAAATAGGATTGGTCCCAGCACAGAACCCTGGGGAACCCCACTACCCACCCCTGACCATTCTGAGTACTCCCCATTTATCACCACCCTCTGAACACGCCCTTGTAGACAGTTTTCAATCCATGTACTCACCCTATGGTCCATGCCAACGGACCTTATTTTGTACAGTAAACGTTTATGGGGAACTGTGTCAAATGCTTTTGCAAAATCCAGATACACCACGTCTATGGGCCTTCCTTTATCTAGATGGCAACTCACCTCCTCATAGAAGGTTAATAGATTGGTTTGGCAAGAACGATTCTTCATGAATCCATACTGATTACTGCTAATGATATCATTCTTATTACTAAAATATTGTATATAGTCCCTTATCATCCCCTCCAAGAGTTTACCTACTATTGCTGTTAGGCTAACTGGTCTGTAATTCCCAGGGATGTTTTTTGGGCCCTTTTTAAATATTGTTGCTACATTGGCTTTTCTCCAATCAGCTGGTACCATTCCAGTCAATAGACTGTCTGTAAAAATTAGGAACAACGGTCTGGCAATCACCTGACTGAGTTCTCTAAGTACCCTCGGATGCAAGCCATCTGGTCCCGGTGATTTATTAATGTTAAGTTTCTCAAGTCTAATTTTAATTCCGTCCTCTGTTAACCATGTAGGTGCTTCCTGTGTTGTGTCATGAGGATAAACACTGCAGTTTTGGTTACGGAAGCCCCCCGATTCACTCGTGAATACTGAGGAGAAGAATAAATTCAATACCTTTGCCATCTCCCCATCCTTTGTAACCAGATGTCCTTCCTCATTCTTTATGGGGCCAATATGGTCTGTCCTCCCTTTTTTACTGTTTACATACTTAAAGAATTTCTTGGGATTTTTTTTGCTCTCCTCCGCTATATGTCTTTCATGTTCTATCTTAGCCGTCCTAATTGCACCCTTACATTTCTTATTGCATTCTTTATAAAGTCTGAATGCTGAGGATGATCCCTCAACCTTGTATTTTTTGAAGGCCTTCTCCTTTGCTTTTATATGCATTTTTACATTGGAGTTAAGCCATCCAGGATTTTTGTTCGCTCTTTTAAATTTATTACCCAATGGGATACATTGGCTAATGCCCTTATTTAATATGCTCTTAAAGCAAACCCATCTCTCCTCCGTATTCTTTGTTCCTAATATTTTATCCCAATTTATGCCTTTTAGCAAGGTTTGTAGTTTAGGGAAGTTGGCTCTTTTGAAATTCAGTGTCTTTGTGTTCCCTTCATGTTTCCTATTTGTGTGATTTATACTGAAACTAATTGACCTGTGATCGCTGTTACCTAAATTGCCCCGTATTTCCACATCTGTGATCAGGTCTGTATTGTTGGTAATCAGTAGATCCAGTAATGTTTTATTTCTAGTTGGTGCGTCTACCATCTGACCCATAAAATTGTCCTGCAAGACATTAAGGAACTGGCGAGCCTTAAATGAATGCGCGGTTCCCTCCGCCCAGTCTATGTCTGGATAATTAAAATCCCCCATTATGATAACACTTCCCATCCTTGCTGCTAATCCAATTTGTGATAGGAGATCCGTCTCCACTTCCTCCCTCAGGTTAGGGGGCCTATAGCATACTCCCAGTATTATTTTCCCCTTAGCTTCATCCCTTTGGAGCTCTACCCATAAGGATTCCACCTCCTCACTAGCTCCCTCAGTGATGTCATCTCTCACATTCACTTGTACATTATTCTTGATATATAGGCATATCCCTCCCCCTTTTTTACCCTCTCTATCCTTGTGGTATAGGGTATACCCTTGAATGTTTGCCAGCCAATCATGAGAGCTGTTGAACCAGGTCTCTGAAATTCCCACAAAATCCAAATCCTCCTTGTACAACAGTATCTCTAGTTCACCCATCTTGTCCGCCATGCTCCTGGCATTGGTGAACATGCCACATAGTTTAGATTCCACGCCCTGTGAAATCTCATGCTCTAGCTCCCAGTGTCATCCGTGTAGGTACTACAGGGTACCTGATCTCCTGTATATCCCAGAGCTCCATCCACAGCAATCAGCTGTAGGGTCCAATACCTTGCTGTGCACTCCAGACCCCAATGGGGTGCATCTGTCACCTAGACTCAGGTGACCTGACAGATGCAGAGCCCGCAACTTACTAAAACAGTAGTAACAACCTGTTATTAAGTGCTAAAATAAGTAAAAACATGCTAAATTAGGGGTCTGTTTATAAAACATTTGTTGCAAGAATGTCACAAGCATTCTCCCTGTATTTTCTCTAATAATATAAGGCTTCCTATGATCGTCAGCTCCTTCTAGTGGGCAAAATGTGGTATATTTTCTGATTGAGGAATTTCATAAAAATATACCCCATTTTGACCACCGGATGGAGCTGACGAACAAAGGAAGTCATGGTATTGAAGAAAATACATGGAAAATGTGCTTTTGATAAATACAAGTAATGCTTATCAAAATAGACCCCCTGGTGTTGTTAAAAATAAACTGTTTTTGTTAAAAGTATACAAAACTATACAGTATATTGGCTACAATCCTTCATAAATGTCATTATGTTATCCATGTTATTTCCACAGTACATATACAGTGCCTTGAAAAACTATTCATACCCCTTGAAATTTTTCACATTTTGTCATGTTACAACCAAAAACGTAAATGTATTTTATTGGGATTTGTGATATGTGATAGACCAACATAAAGTGGTACATATATGTGAAGTGGAAGGAAAATGAAAAATGATTTTCAAAATGTTTTACCAATGAATGTGTGAAAAGTGTGATGTGCATTTGTGTTCAGCCCCCCGGAGTCAATACTTTGTAGAACCTCCTTTCACTGCAATTACAGCTGCAAATCTTTTTGGGGATGTCTCTACCAGCTTTACACATCTAGAGAGTGACATTTTTGCCCATTCTTCTTTTCAAAATATCTCAAGCTCTGTCAGATTGGATGGAGAGCGTCTGTGAACAGCAATTTTCAAGTCTTGCCACAGATTCTCAATTGGATTTAGGTCTGGACTGTGACTGGGTCATTCTAACACATGAATATGCTTTGATCTAAATCATTCCATTGTAGCTCTGGTTGTATGTTTACGGTCGTTGTCCTGCTGGAAGGTGAACCTCCGCCCCAGTCTCAAGTTAGTAAAAAATAAAAAACCCAGCAGTGATTAAATACCATCAAAAGAAAGCTCTATTTGTGTGAAGAAAATTATAAAAATGTCATCTGGGTACAGTGTAGCATCACCACGTAATTGTCATTCAAATTGCGACAGCACTGAAAGCTGAAAAATGGCCTAGGCAGGAAGGGGGTGTAAGTGCCCTGTAGGCAAGTGGTTAAACAATGTCTTTCTTCTTGCCACTCTTCCATAAAGGCCACATTTGTGAAGTGCAGGACTAATAGTTGTCCTGTGGACAGATTCTCCCACCTGAGCTGTGGATCTCTGCAGCTCCTCCAGAGTTACCATGGGCCTCTTGGCTGTTTCTCTGATGAATGCTCTCCTTGCCGGCCTGTCAGTTTAGGTGGACGGCCATGTCTTGGTAGGTTTGCAGTTGTGCCATACTCTTTCCATTTTTGGATGATGGATTGAATAGAGCTCCGAGAGATGTTCAAAGCTTGGGATATTTTTTTTGATAAACTAACCCTGCTTTAAACTTTTTCGCAACGTTATCCTTGACCTGTCTGGTGTGTTCCTTGGCCTTCATGTTTGTTCACTAAGGTTCTCTAACAAACCTCTGAGGAATTCACAGAACAGCTGCATTTATACTGAGATTAAGGTGGACTCTATTTACTAATTAGGTGACTTCTGAAGGCAATTGGTTCCACTAGATTTTAGTTAGAGGTATCAGAATAAAGGGGGCTGAATACAAATGTACGCCACACTTTTCAGATATTTATTCGTAAAAAATGTGGGAAACCATTTATCTTTTTCCTTCCACTTCACAATTATGGGCCACTTTGTGCTGGTCTATCACATAAAATCCCAATAAAATACATTTAAGTTTTTGGTTGTAACAAAATGACAAAATGTGGAAAATTTTAAGGGGTTTGAATATTTTTTCAAGGCACTGTACATCAGTCTTCTTCTTCTCTATTTAGGTAGTTCTTATCAAAGTTATACAAGCACCAAATTCAATCTTCTGGTGCCTTTCTGAAGCAAAGTCGCCTTTTCAGAGGAGTTATTAATGAATGACATTCATCATATTGGTAAAACTTTAAATGTATATAGCAGCCTTTCTCATCCGGGGCTCCTCCAGAGGTTCCTTAAACCTTTCCCAACAGCCCTTCAAGCAGGTCTTACCGCCAGGAGGAAGGACAGACTTCCCAATTACCTGATCATTGGGATTGGCTATTACAATGTTCACATGTTCGGGAGCCCAGTCCGCCAATTCCCCTTCATAAACAGACACAGCTCTGTCACTGTGCCGGGTAACAAGCTTGCTCTTAGCAAAGAAACCTCAGTCCCCATGTACGCATATGTGCGGCATGTGGTTATTAAGGTCCACCTGCCCTGCCGCTGCACATATGCATTATGTGGTTGGCCAGAGGCTAAACAGTGAGCAGTTACAGATTGATTCCCATCTGACTGTACCTACATTGTGCCAGCATTAACATCACTCAGCAAAGCCAGTATGTGGGATAAGTAGAGCCTTTTCATCTCTCATGTAAGTGAGGCATTCTTTCTACTGACCACTAGTTTAATGGTGTCTTTCCCAACTTACCACAAGTGTAAGGGGGTCCTTCCCCACTGATCACTAGTACAAGGAAGTCCTTCCCCACTGTCTACCAGTCTAAGGGGGTCTTTTACCACAAACCACCAGTGTAAGGTGGTCCTGCTCCCACTGACCACCTGTATAAGAGGGTCCTTTCCTACTGACCACCAGTGTAAGAGGATCCTGCTCCCGCTGACCACCAGTGTATGTGGTTCCAACTCCAATGACTACCAGTGTAAGGTGGTCCTGCGCTACCTGACCACCAGTGTAAGGGTGTAGGCAGGTTGCCTACAAATGTGTGGTTTTGTTATAGTGAGTTAGTTAGCCTGTCCAGGCTGAGAAGGAGTTGACTAGGTTCGGACTCCTTTAGCAGGCTTTTTGGGCTCTGCCTTCCTATCCTGTGCTATAAATAAAAGGGATAGTCTGAGTATCAGGGAGTCCCCTGTTCCGCTCCTGGCTGCAATCAACATAGGATACTAAGAAGTCTTGCTGCGTCAGTGGTCCTACAGAACACCGGATTACCAGAGAAGCTGGCAAGTGTCTGGACAACACCAATCATGGACTTGTACATTTGCCAAGGTACACCTGGGCAGCTTCAGTTTAGGTAGTTAAGGTTTGAAAACGTATTGCCCTGAAACTGTATTGTACTGTTTTGGACTTTGCCATGAGAAGTTCTTAGTAAACTTTTAAAATGTTCAAAGAATGATCTGAAGTTACTCAAGGGGGTGCATGGTAGATTATGGCGTATCAAAAGAACAGGACCTGTAAAGCACAAAGGGGATGAAGCAAAGTCACTACTAAAGGTTAACTTGGCAAGAGGAGTGCAGTTGCCACTGGTAACCAAGAACTGGTGGAAAGTGTATAGCAGCCGATCATAAAGTGTGGTACCTGGCAAAGGTGGTAGTGACGGTGTGGGTGATCCAGCTCTCTCCCTAGCGATTGGTTCCTCAAAATCAATGGCAGACCTTATGTCCCTGGCCGCATGATATTGGAGAGTTAAAGAGTTAAGTGAGAGCACGCATTAGGTCTACACTAGGTGCTTGGTGGGACCCCATTCTGTCAGTGGACTGAGATGACAGAGGTAAGCTGGACTGGTGGAGTTGGCATAGCCTCAGTGGTTTCCCTCCTAAATGCAAACACTTGACAGCAAGGTGTGTAGTGACATAGGACAAGACACTTCACAGAGGAACTCTGTACATTTAGCAGCTGCACACAGTGTACGACCCACCATGGTATGACCCAATGTTCATAAAGTCAAAGTACAAAATACAGTTAGTGTTTAAGACCTTAGATCAGCCTTTCTCAACCATGGTCCCATGGAACCCTAGGGATCCTCCAAAGTTTGTTAGGGGTTCCTTGAGCAATGGGCAATTTCTGCCTCTCAGTTAGGTAACCTCTGACACCATTGATATTTTTAGCTATCTGTAAGGGGGTAATTCTTCCCAATGACCACAATTGTATGGAGCATTCTTCCAACTGACCATCACACTAATGTATCAACACAAGAAAAAAGACAGTCACCCCCAGTGCTCAGAGGTCCATCACAGAGAGATAGGGCTAAACAGGCGACACATCCATAAACGGACCAAATGTTTGGCGAATGCAGCCCACCTCTCATGAGGGAATCCAGTGTGAAACTGCAAGAAGAACAAACGTGGGAAGGCACAAACACTTAGTGCATTACCCAAAAATGTATTAGGTAGACATATAAAACCAATAAAAGTGAATACTCACAAGCTTGCTAGTACACAGAAGGTTGTTGGAGCACTTGCACCTTGCACCACATGGCATCTTGAGGTTTACATGTTCTTTTATACTGTACTTTTGTGAGTATTCACTTTTATTGGTTTAATAATTTCTCCTAATCAATTTTTGGGTAATGCACTAGGTGTTTGCACCTTCCCCATTTGTTCTTCTTGTGGTATCACACGAATGTATCATGAGTTGTAGATATAGTAATTATTAGTCGGGGTTCCCTGAGATGGGAAATTTATTTCAAGGGTTCTTCTGTGTTAAAAAAAGGTTGAAGTAGCGATCCTACTTCAGTGCTCTTCAGCTTCCATGAGGATCCCATATGTATGGCCATACATACTTACTTTGGTCCAAGCTAGACTATGTAGAAATTGCCATTCCTGGAATTTATTATTAATGTTTTTGTTTGATTGTGATCTTGGCGCTCCACTAAACTGCATCATGTTAATCGATTTTCACCCAAACTGGCCTTATTGCATGTGCATGGCCAAAAGAGGAATATTAGACCCCGACCACCTTAGTGGACTAGGGTAATGTGAAATGTTCAATGCTCTCTATAGAGTGCAATCAAACAATTAAAATCAATATACCAATGCAATATAAAGTACATAAAGCAAATAAAAAAAAAAATAGGTTTATATGCTAATGATTAGCAATGAGGCTTTGCAGCCTTCCACAGGGCCAAAATGCAACTTGATATTGTCGTGTCTACGTAATTGTTTTTTCCTTACAAAATTTTCAGAACCTGTAAGCTATTTCCCTACCGTTCTTCAACTTCTTTCAATAAACAATTAAGAGTCTTTTTTTTTTTTTTTTTGTGTTTCTATTGTTCAGACTTGAGAAAGACAAAATGGTTTTCTGTTCATTCATTTCCCTATTGTATTGTTTTACCTGCTAGAAATCTGACAGAATTTGAAGGGCAGTTGGAACACCATGTCCTGTTTCTGGGGGACATGTCACAAAAGATTTTATAAACTAGCCTGAGAATTCAGCTGTTCCAGAACAATAAAAGGACAATTGCACCCTATTGTGAGTCATGTATAAATCAGGATTCCAAACTGGTAACCTCATAGACTGCAGACTTTGTTTACCATCTGTAACTCTTGTGGTCAATTGGTGGTGACGTTATGACCTCGCCTTCCATTTCAAAATGTAGTTCTTTCCATAACCTCATACCCACCTTTTTGCTTTGATTTTTGGATAGAGGGGAGGGGTTAGAACCAGGGCCGGTCTAGCCTATCTGAACTGGGGGTGCAGTAAACAAGTTAGGGGGCATAATGCTAACACTGTGTGTGAACCATTGACAGTGTCATGACCTGGGAAACATTATTAAACAGAACCTGTGCCCCCCTATATCAGATGTCCCTCTTCACATCATGACTACATGACTACATTGAAGTGCCTCCTTACATCAGGTGTCCCCATCAAGGGTGCCCTCTTACATCAGGTGTCCCTATCAAGGGCGCCCTCTTACATCAGGTGTCCCCATCAGAGTACCCCCTACACCAGGCGTCCCCTTTAAGAGTGCCCTCTTACATCAGGTGTCCCTATCAAGAGTGCCCTCTTACATCAGGTGTTCCCATCAGAGTACCCTCTTACACCAGGCGTCCCCATCAAGAGTGCCCCCTTATATCAAGTGTCCAGATCAGAATGCCTCCTTACATCAGGTGTCCCCAGTAGAGTCCCTCCTTACATCAGGTGTCCCCAGTAGAGTCCCTCCGTACATCAATTGTCCTATCAGAGTGTCCCCTACTTGGATTGTCCTCAGAGTGCCTCCTTACATCAACTGTCTACATCAGACTGGTTCATGGATCAATGAATACTCTCTCCGAGACCTGGGGGGGAGCACAGCTAAAATCTGGGGGGCACAGCCCACCTCAACATCCCTGGTGACCATTGCTACCAGGGCAAAACGTGATAGAAAATCTGATTTTTTTCAAGTAATACTGGAAATAAGAAGTAAATCTTCCATTGTGGCCAAAGTCCTGGTGACAAATGCCCGACAATCGATTTTACTCTACTTTGAAGAGAGTTCCTGTCCCTCATTGCTTCTGTGGAACAGAAAGGAGTTTTGAGCATTTTGTAACCTAAAATAAGAAGTTTGGATGGGGATGCACGACAGGAGATGCATGGAGGCTGCCATTGCTAAACTAATTCTGAAATTGAGTTGCCTTGCCTCTAATTTTGATCCAATGGCTTCAGTACTCTGCTGATCCAATGGCCTCAGGACCCTTTAACAGGAACCTAAACTGAGATATATACGTAGGGTGCACTTGCTGAAATCTGAAACATAAATCACTTGTCTGGCTGAATTTTGTGCTCAATTTTAAATACTGTATGTGCTCTTTCTGAAAATGTACTTTTTCATTGCAGATTCTTGCAATAGGCCTTATATAAATCACATTCTCTATTACTGTTCTTGCAAGTATGCAATTTAATGAAGAGGGGTGTAGAATAATCTAACGTCTCAGTCAGTGTTTGTATTATATTGTTATCCTTTTGTTTTAAACACAATGCAATTTTGTTTGTAGAACACACACACTGACATTCCATTTTAGCTATGCAATCATTTCTCTGGACAGAGAAAATTTCCTGCTCCAACGGCCTCAGGACCCTTTAACAGAAACCTTGACTGAGGTATATACAGTGCCTTGAAAAAGTATTCATACCCCTTGAGATTTTCCACATTTTGTCATGTTGCAACCAAAAACGTAAATGTATTTTATTGGGATTTCCTTTTTTTTTTTTTAATTGACAATTTTTATTTCACATAACAAGGAAAAAGAAACGTTAACAAACAGAAGGCACCATATACGGTCCACAACAGACCAGCAATCCAACAACAGTATAGGTCTGAAGGGAATGCATGAATAATAGTTACATAGTAGGTGAGGTTGAAAAAAGAAACAAGTCCATCAAGTCCAACCTATGTGTGTGATTATATGTCAGTATTACATTTTATATCCCTGTATGTTGTGGTCGTACAGGAACTTATCTAATAGTTTTTTGAAATTATCGATGCTCCCCGCTGAGACCACCGCCTGTGGAAGAGAATTTCACATCCGTACCGCTCTTACAGTAAAGAACCCTCTACGCAGTTTAAGGTTAAAACTCTTTTCTTCTAATTTTAGTGAATGGCCACGTGTCTTATTAAATTTCCTTTTGCGGAAAAGTTTTATCCCTATTGTGGGGTCACCAGTACAGTATTTGTAAATTGAAATCATATCCCCTCTCAAGCGTCTCTTCTCCAGAGAGAATAAGTTCAGTGCTCGCAACCTTTCCTCATAACTAATATCCTCCAGACCCTTTATTAGTTTTGTTTCCCTTCTCTGGATTCTCTCCAGTTCCAGTACATCCTTCCTGAGGACTGGTGCCCAGAACTGGACAGAATACTCCAGGTGTGGCCGGACCAGAGTCTTGTAGAGTGGGAGAATTATCATTTTATCTCTGGAGTTGATCCCCTTTTTAATGCATCCCAATATTCTGTTTGCTTTGTTAGCAGCAGCTTGGCATTGTATGCCATTGCTGAGCCTATCATCTACTAGGACCCCCAGGTCCTTTTCCTTCCTAGATCCCCCCAGAGGTTCTCCCCCTAGTGAGCAGATTGCATTCATATTTTTGCAACCCAAATGCAATATTTTACATTTTTCCACATTAAACCTCATTAAACCTCAATTGCCATGTAGTTGCCCACCCCATTAATTTTGTTCAGATCTTCTTGCAAGGTTTCCACATTGTGCGGAGAAGTTATTGCCCTGCTTAGCTTAGTATCGTCCGCAAATACAGAGATTTAGCTGTTTATACGGGCCTTCCTTTATCTAGATGGCAGCTCACCTCTTCATAGAAGGTTAATAGATTGGTTTGGCAAGAACGATTCTTTTTGATTCCATGCTGATTACTGCTAATGATACCGTTCTCATTACTAAAATCTTACAAAGGTACAGTCATGACAGGCATGTAGGCATTAAATGCCGGACGTCCGGGAAGTGAATAGAATCCATTGGCTTGATGGCTGCGGTGTCCAGGAACAGGCTGCGCCGGTGTATGCTGACACCTCCTGTCTCTGGAACGCACGCTGGGAGCCACGGGGATGAGGTCACTTCCGGAATGTTTAGCCAATAGGCGACACGTTTGCGGAGCCACACTCCTTCTTCAGGCATAACAGAGGCTGTGATAGGTCAAGGCTTATATACCCGGCGGGCGGCGCTGATAGGTCCCAACGACTCACAGCTCAGTGGATTTAAAAAAAGTCAATCATAGCATATGAAACCCGAACATTGTCTGAATACCATACAAACAGTAAACAAATTAAAACACAGTTTAAAAACACAATTTAAAAACTCAAAAAGGATCATCTAGTGAACTATTTTATGAAAAAAGGAATTAAAAGAAATTAAAATTATATAAAATATATATATATATATATATATATATATATATATATATATATATATATATATATATACCCGTATTTATCTGCGTATAACACGTGCCGGCGTATAACACGCACCCCAAGTTTAGGAGGGAATTATAAGGAAAAAAATGTTTTAAGGAAAAAAAACTTACATTTAAATCCCCATCAATGCAGCCATGCACAGCGTCCATCTGCATGCTTGTCCAGTGTCATTTGCAGCCTTGCAGTCATTTGCAGCCTTGCAGTCAGCAGCCTTGGTGTCATTTGCAGCCTTGCAGTCAGCAGCCTTAGTGTCATTTGCAGCCTTGCAGCTTTGTCAGTGCTGATCTGCAGCTTTCTGTGTCCATTTGCAGCCTTGCTCTGGCTGCAGTTAAACTGCAGTGACTTTTCATTGTCACTGCAGTTTGAAAATGGCTCCCCTGCGATCCTGAGCTTCAAAATCGCCGCGATTTAAAAATGGCGCCGCCGGCGCCGATACACACAGAGCCCCTCGGCTCTTCTCGGCGGCTCTCGGTTACTTTCGGCTCCACTCGTAGTCCCGCCCGGGGACTACGGGCGTGACTGTGAGCGGAGCTATCCGGGCTATCCGGGCGGCGCTCGAGTGAAGCCGAAAGTGGCCTAGAAGACTTGAGGACCGGCTCTGTGTATTTCGGCGCCGGGGGCGCCATTTTCAAATCGCGGTCGGCGATTTTGAAGCTCAGGATCGCAGGGGATCAGCGTATAACACGCACCCGCGATTTACCCCTGATTTTAAGGGGAAAAAAGTGCGTGTTATACGCCGATAATAATCTATATAATATACTGTATATATCTGCATGTGTGAAAGCGAATATTAGGATACAATTATAAAATTATTAAGTGTGCTGGTCACTGTGCAGCGATGGATAATCGGTGCATGTAGTGCCTTGTTCTTTTTACAATATCCATATACATTACAATCACTACATGCACAGTCACCAGCACACTTAATAATTTTTTTATTGTATCCTAATATTCGCTTTAACACATGCAGATATATATTATATATATATATATATATATATATATATATATATATATATATATATATATATATATATATATGTAATTTTTATTTCTTTGAATTTCTTTTTTCATAAAATAGTTCACTAGATGATCCTTTTTGAGTTTTTAAATTGTGTTTTTAAATTGTGTTTTAATTTGTTTACTGTTTGTATGGTATTCAGACAGTGTTCGGGTTTCATATGCTATAATTGACTTTTTTCAAAATCCACTGAGCTGTGAGTCGTTAGGACCTATCAGCGCCGCCCGCCGGGTATATAAGCCTTGACCTATCACAGCCTTTGTTAGGCCTGAAGAAGGAGCGTAGCTCCGCAAACGCGTCGCCTATTGGCTAAACATTCCGGAAGTGACCTCATCCCCGTGCCTCCCAGTGTGCGTTCCAGAGACAGGAGGTGTCAGCATACACCGGCACAGCCTGTTTCTGGACACCGCAGCCATCAAGCCAATGGATTCCATTCGCTTCCCGAATGTCCGGCATTTAATGCCTACATGCCTATCATGACTGTACCTTTGTGAGTACCGTGTTTACAGTTGATATTAAACATCTCTTTGATATATTGCACTTAGAGTGGCGCCTTTGTTTCTTTCCTAGCCATGCCAGAAGATTGCTTCTTATTCTTCAACTGGGCTGCCTTCTAATGCTGCTAATTTACAGAAACTGTATGGACTTTTTTTAAGTCAGCGTTTTCAATATTTTACATTTTATTGCTGCATCATTTTATCATTTGGTTTATTCTTTTACCTGGAGCAACCAGGTTGGAGGCACACATTGTTTTTGGTTCCTAGCACTCACTTTATGTTTATATGTATTACTAACATCATGTATATAGCCCCCTAGCATCCCCTCCAAGAGCTTGCATACAATTGATGTTAGGCTAACTGGTCTGTAATTCCCAGGGATGTATCTTGGCCTTTTTTTAAATATTGATGCTACATTGGCTTTTCTCCAATCAGCTGGTACCATTCCAGTCAGTAGACTGTTCGTAAAATTTAGGAACAATGGTCTGGCAATTACTTGACTGAGTTCCCTAAGGACCCTGAGGTGCTATTAGAAAGTCTATTTCTAATTTCTAATTTTTTTTTTCCATAAACTTTTTATTGAAGATAGAAAGAGGTAAGTGTTCACAATGCATACATTATATAGGACATGTAGCTATGCTGCCGACCATCAATGGCTTGCAGGCCATAAAATATAACAAAGATAATAGAACAGTAAGTTCGGAGTTTCATATAAGCAACAAATTTTTTGAGCAACGAAATTAAAGGCTTGTTTGTACCGCTAAGCAAATTCCTAGCAATCCCACTGTGTGTGATATATGAGGATTACTGGATTTCTCATATCAGAGTAAGATAACTAAGAAAACAAGGAGTAGGGGAGAAACAAAACAAAAAAAAAGGGGAGGAAGGGGGTGAAGAAAAGAAAAGGAAAGGAAGAGGGGGCCAGAAGTCAAAGGGGTAATAAGAGTAAGATAATGGGACAGATTACACCTGCCCCCCCCCCCCCTCCCCGGTCCATCAGCTCAACTTGGGCTGTCTCATTCTCCATGTACAGCTAGTGTGACGCTCCCTTCTCTAAGGATTGAAAACGCTTAGTGGTTTTAAAGTGGGTCCAACATGCCCATGTATTTGTAAATTTTTGTATCCACTCTTGAGAAATATAAATAAGTTCTATAGTACCTCTATTTTAGAAAGTCTAACAAACCATTCTCTGATAGTCGGAATGCGTGTAGATCACCAATGTACCGGAACACAAAGTCTTGCCTTGTTCACCATGTGCATAGCCAAGGATTTGTAGTAATCTTTTTTAGATAGAGTTGTGTGATGTAGTAGATATTGTGCTGGAGTGTAGTCTAAGGTAAATGTGGTCATATGTGTAATGATGTCGTGTACTTCTCTCCAGAAGGGTTGGAGAGATTCCCAGTTCCACCAAATATGCAGCATAGTCCCTTCTGCTTTCCCACACCTCCAGCATGTATTGGGTATAGATGGGGAGAATTTATGGAGGTGGGACGGGGTTCTATACCACCGGGTCCCGACTTTGTAGCAGTTTTCCTGAATAAATATATTCAGGGAACCTTTGTGGGTGAAGACATGTATAGATTCCCATTCCTTAGAAGGAGGCCTGAAGGTCCTTTTGCCACGCTACACGTGCAGAGTCGAAGATAGCGTGAGAGTTTTCCAGGAGCAAGGCATATATGGAGGATATTAAGTGTCTTTGTGGTGTTTTCCGTGTACATAAGGATTGAAATGTTGTGAGTTGTCTTGTCCATGTTGATAATGAAGCTTTTGTGGAGAAATAGTGTCGTATCTGCCTGTACGTCCTAAAAGGAAAAGAATTAGTGAGAGAGATGGCAGTTAAGTTCTCATATGTGCGGGTGATGTCTTTCAAAAAGAAGTGTTGCACTAGCACATCATTGTGCGGCCACTCCTGGCCTAGAAATGAGCTTATGTTGCCCAGGGGGAAATCCCAATTTCCCTTAAACGGGGTTAAGGGCCCCAGGAGGAGGAAAAAGCCTTGAATTTTGCCACCTGTGTGAAGGCCGCCAAGGAAGGTTGAATGAGAGGCTGTGTTAGGATGTCTTTTGGCCAAAGTCTGTGGGGGTAGCCAGTTTCCTAGATTCATGAATGTTCCAATCTACGATTCTTGTGAGATAACATGCTACATAATACTTATGAAGATCAGGTAGGCTAATTCCCCCTTTAGTCTTTGTACACGTTACCTGGGCATATTTGGTACGCGGCGGGAAGTTTCTCCAGATGAATATCGTGCAGGCCTGTTTGTACATCACGAAAAAAGATGCCGGTAGATGTATCGGAATGGTCTGCATTAAGTTACTACATATCTATTGAGACAGCTCTGTTTCCACTCTTGACAGAGACTTTCTTTAAGGAGTTTCTTAAATAGAGTCCAATTTACATGAATTTAGCCCCAATTAGGGAGGATTTTTTCCCCCCTTAACACATTGGCTACAGTTTGTCTTCTTGTTATCATTGACAATAAAAAAATTATGGACTCTTAGGACCAGTGGCGGGAGCTCCATTAGGGGCGAAGGGGAGTCACCCCCTTAATCAATGCGCTTGGCCCCTAATCTACATGCAGAGTGCCGAATCATAAAGCATATGATTAGAGCCTGAGGCTCTAATTGGCTTAAAAAAAGGGTGGGCTCGGGGCGCAGAGCAGCGCACCCCGAGCCCACCCAGTTGTGTGAAAATAGGGAATACATTTTCGCTATTGTCTTCCTGCTTCTCCTCCCGGGCAGTCAGGAAGCAGGTCCTGAGACCGGATTGGCTGAGAGAAGTGACCATATTGGGGGCGTGGTCTTGGCATGGCGGCATGGGGTGGCTTTTTTTAAGAGCTCCCAGTCTGTGGCTCTCCTGCAGCAATACCACTACAGCTACCCGACACTGCTAGTCCCTCTGAAACCCAGCAAGCATGGTCCACCTCCCGCAGCTTTATAACGCACCATGGAGTGCTTTTTGAAGCTGCGGCCACCGTCAGCCACCACACCGTGCCACTCACAAGATGGCTCCGGCTCACCATGCAACTCCTGGGACAGAGGAGCTTATCAGAGGACCCAACAGCCTTCTCACACCAGCAGATGAGCACACACTACCGCCCTTCTCACCGGCACAGAGTGATCTCTCTCCCTGCCTCCCTAGGTCACTCACCGACTACCCTGATCTGGAAGAGGACTCACTGAAGGTGGAGCAGCACATCTCCTTGCCTGCTCTAGCCATTCGCAGTGCTCTTCATCTCAGCCCAGGACCTGACATGGAGGAGAGAAGCCAGCTAACATCGCCATAGGGTACAATGAGTACCTTCCCTGCTTCTCAACCACACCAGGGGCTCCCTATCAGTGCATTTGAAATACAATTTTTAAGATAATCATAAAAGGTGTCTAAATCTCTACTCTTGTTAGCCTAAAGCTGGCCATACATATAACATTATGCAGGCAATTTCAAAATAATGGAGCACCAACCGCCACTGCTTAGGACAAATTATTAGTGCTCTGGTTGTCGGTTTCACGTGGATCAGTATACACATAAACCACATTCCATATATCAATGACTGCCATTGAAATGTACACAATGAACTGGGTTTTCTAAGTTTTTTCCTAAAACTAAAAAAGTTCAAGTACGTATTATTAAAGTGGGTGAAAACTCCCTAGGCCTATAATAAGGCTT
This sequence comes from Lithobates septentrionalis, assembly GCA_037952835.1. Lineage (NCBI taxonomy): Eukaryota > Metazoa > Chordata > Amphibia > Anura > Ranidae > Lithobates > Lithobates septentrionalis. The sequence continues at coordinate 1,338,628 of JBBDGP010000704.1, read as the reverse complement.
ACCTATAGGTTCAGTAAATATCTCCTAAACATGCACCATTTGCATGCACATCACTGGCCCATGCACCATGGAGGAATGGCATACCCTTGCTGTTCCTTCAGAGCCCTGTACTGTGAACAGCGGCTCCCACGTGCATGCGTGGCAGTGACGTCGTCGCGGCTCGTCCAATCAAAGGACTGGAGCCCACCAACCCGGAAGGAAGACCAGGTGAAGATGCATACTAGCACATTATAGCTTTACCTTGCAGGTTTGAAAAAAAAAAAAGCCGGTGATTTACTAATGATTTTACTCAAAAAAAGTCCCTTCTAGTGTAATTTTAAGCCACTGTTGTCTTTCTGAAAATGTATTTTGTTATAGCATATTCTTGCCATAAGCCTTATATAAATCACATTGTTTAATTACTGTTCTTGCAAGTATGCAGTTTAATTAAAGAGGAAGTAAACCCTGATGGGTTTACTTCCTCTTTGTTTCCCTGCATCGCATAGTAGCCCGTTATGTGTCACTTACCTGACACAGGAGCCTGCGATGTCACCGCTGTCCCCTCTCCCACAAAGCGTCCATCTTCCTTCTGGGCATCGCTGCTCCGGCGCTGTGACTGGCCGGAGCAGGGATGACGTCACTCCAGCGCATGCGCGCGGGAGCCGTCAGTGACGGCATGATCACCTTCACTAACGGCATGCTCAGTGCACCTGCGCCGTTGTCTACGGCGTGCATGCACCGTAGACATCGGTGCCCGTTTTCAGGAAAATATCTCCTTAACCTTGTAGGTTAAGGAGATATTTCTTGCACCTACAGGTAAGCCTTAATCTAGGCTTACCTGTAGGTTAAAGTGGTCTGTAAGGGTTTACAACCACTTTAAGAGCGGTGTAGAATAATGTAATGTCTCAGTCATTTATTATATCATGATCCTTTTGTCATAAACACAATGCAATTGTGTTTGCAGAGCATATAGTAAGAAATTCCATTTTAGCTAAGCAATCTTTTCCCTGGACAGAGAAAGTTTCCATTGTCATGGTGTTATTTGTAACATGCTCAGACCTTTATGAAAAAAAAAAAAAACATGCAAAATTTCCCTATCCTCACAAGAAGCAAATTCACATCATGATATACCAAATATACCAAAACCTGAATTACTGAAAGTAAAATCCCCCCCCAAAGAAAAAAACTGTCTTTGGATATATACCAATTCATGGACCAGATAGAGTAATATATATCCCATTGGTGGCTAAATTTAACTACTTCCCTTCTAGAGCAAGTTTTTTAATTTTTTGCACACATATTAAAATCTGTATTTTTGACTATAAAATTTCTTGAAACCCCAAAACATTATATAATTTCTGAAAGTAGAGGCCTTGTAGAATACATTTAGAAAAGTTGTAATTTGTTATGTTGCACACTGTTTACAGAAACTAAGATTTACCTATATAACTTTTTTATCAAATTTATATTTTAAGAAAAGAAAAACAAAAAAAAAATTGAAATTAATTTTAGTGCACACAAACACAATTTAATCTTTTTTTTTTTTGTACATAATAAAAGATGAGGTATTATAGAGTAAATACATACCAAATGTGTCAAGCCTCAAAGCTGCGTGCGCTGGCAAAACGGCAAAAATATGCTACCCTCAATTATCCATAGATGATTTTTTTAACCTTTTTCCCGACCGCTCCATGCAGATATACTGTGACAGGGCAGCCACTCTGCGCCAGATCACATACTAGATACGTGATCCTGCACTTCTGGGTCTGGGGCACACATGCGCGCCGCCGGCGACCCGCTCCCGCTGTGATTAGCCACAGCGGGAGCCAATCGTTCGGGAGACAGGCAGAACAGCGGTCTGCCTATGTAAACAAGGCAGATTGCCGTTCTGTGACAAGGGAAGGCAGTGATCTTGTGTTTCTGCTAAGCAGAAACACGGATCTCTGTCTTCCCACAGTAAATGCACCCCCCCCACACACAGTCGAAGACACTCCCAGCGAACACAGTTAACCCTTTGATCGCCCCTGATGTTAACCCCTTCCCTGCCAGTGTCATTAGTACAGTGACAGTGCATATTTTTTTAGCACTGATCGCTGTATTAGTGTCACTGGTCCCCAAAAAGTACCAAAAGTGTCATATGTCTGGTTTGTCCGCCGCAATATCGCAGTCCCACTATAAGTCGCTGATCGCCGCCATTACTAGCAAAAAAATAAAAATATCCCATAAAAAAAATAAACAAAAATATCCCAAAGCTATAATCTTTGCGCAAACCAATCAATATACGCCTATTGAGATTTCTTTTACCAAAAATATGTAGCAAAATATATATTGGCATAAACTGACGAAGAAATAGAATTTTTTACTGGGTATGTTTTATAGCAGAAAGTAAAAAATATTGTTTTTTTTTTTCAAAATTGTCGGTCTTTTTTTATATTATATATTATTATATTTTATATAATATATTTTTTATAGCGCAAAAAATAAAAACCGCAGAGGTGATCGAATACCACCAAAAGAAAGCTCTATTTGTGGGGAAAAAAAGGACATCAATTTTATTTGGGTACAGCGTTGCATGACTGCGCAATTGTCAGTTAAAGTGACGCAGTGCCGTATTGCAAAAAATAGCCTGGTCATGAAAGGGGTAAATCTTTCGGAGCTGAAGTAGTTAAATGCCTTTAGGTACCATGCACACTGGAAAAAAAAAAAACTTCTCATCTAGGGCATTTTTGTGCAGGAGTTTAGGAGAGCTTAGGAGAGGTTATGCCGCGTACACACGGTCGGACTTTATGGCAGACTTTGCCCGGCGGACTTTTCGATGTACTTTACGACGGACTTTCTGAATGAACGGACTTGCCTACACACAATCCACCAAAGTCTGTCGAATTCGTACGTGATGACATACGACCGGGCTAAAACAAGGAAGTTCATAGCCAGTAGCCAATAGCTGCCCTAGCGTGGCTTTTTGTCCGTTGAACTAGCATACAGACGGCGGACTTTTCGACCGGACTCGATTTTGACGGATTAATTTAAAACATGTTTCAAATCTAAGTCCGTCCAACTTTTGAGAAAACAAAGTCCGCTGGAGCCCACACACGATCGAATTGTCTGACGTAAAGTCCGCTCGTGTGTACGCGGCATTAGCGTTTTTTCTGCCAGAAAGCTCCCATCAAAAATGCAAACCAGAGAGGTTTATTTTCCTGTCTCTAAACGTTGAGCTTAAAATATGCCTCTAATCGTCCTCATGTGCACAGACACATAGGATAAAATTGAGCAACGGACAAAACTCCTGTAGAAGCAGCGTTCTTTAAGCCAGATGGCATGGACCCTTACAGCGCCTCAGTTTAGATTAAACCATAAATGATGGCTCTAGAATTATTGTTCTCTCTCTGACATTTGCAGTTGTAGCACTACTCCCGAAGGAGCTGCTGGTTAAGATGGGTCGTCTGTTCTCTGCCACAACCTTTCAAGGTCTCAGTCCTTTTGGCACACCAGGTTAATGGAAGAAAAGCACAAGCAACACAAAGAGCTTCCTAAGGCTCCGTAATAAGACTATCTTGAAGCACCAAGACTTTAGCAAAGATGAACGTGTATATAATTGCTTAGAAAACAAAAATGGATCATCAGCAAATGTGAACCACCAATGACTAGGGCTACACAGTATAAATCTATAAATAGTTAACAGAAGAAATGGAGCATAAATGGCTTATTTGTCACAAATCAGCATAAACAATAGCAATGCCATCCAGAATGTCAGACAGGCAGTGAGCAGATCTTATTTAACAATAACAGAGTCATACTGCCTGTGCATCTTAATGATGACAATGCTAGGCCTACACTGTTTAGGTGACCACATAAAGCGATAAACAGCACGAATAATGTAAAAAAGTAAAAAGGGGGAGAAAGGGGGGGCAAGGACAGTTTGCTTTAGTAATATGGGCAGTGTCTAAGTTGAATCTTCTGCCGGCAAGCATTGGGGCTCTTTAGGTTACTGTTGGTGCACTAGAGGTTGTCTTTAAATCCTGCAGGCAGTGGAAGATGCAATTTGAACAGGTAAACAGAACACTCGCGCAACAGATGAGGGAAAAGGGTGCTTGGTGAAACTGCAGTATGACTGGCCCCTTGGATCACAAAAACTTGGGAGAATTTACCTAAATAGAATAGCAACTGGTGACATGTGAAGGGATTGTGAATGGTGTCTTGCCCTCAGTAGCTTGTCTGTTAAGAATAGGGCGGATGGGCTGGTGGCCCACTAAGCAACCCCTCCTTCAGGCTTTTCAGTCTTGTGGTGGAGGGGCCCCTCTTGCACTGGTTCCAGTGTGGTTGAGTTTTGACTGTTCAGATGATCTGGAAGATTTGCTGGTTTCTTGTCCGCAGTTTTACTATGTGCGCAGTAGCGGTTCCGATCCCTGAGATCTTAGGCCTTCTCCCAGACTCTCTCAAATGACTCTTTCCAACAGGTCTAGAAGCTTGGATCCGCACAGCGCCAAGAGCGCAAACTTTTCCTGGGCTAAAGAATATACAGTATATCCCATCAGACTTTTCCTGCCGCATACAGGCTGTTGGGATTTGTCGTTCAGAATATAACTCATTCCATTCAATGGCTGCCATTTCGGGCTTGAGGTAGTTTGACTCTCCCCCTGATGGCCGGAGGAGAATGTTGCAGCAATATTAATAACTCAGCACAAGAGCAAAAAGACAGATGCACTCCAGATCAAGTTCTGGGTGACAAAGTTGCTTTTATTTTTTTTCGTTATTTTTCCTTTGGAGAGAGGATGACACATTTAGGATACTATTGGAGGATCTAATGGAGAGGTTATGATCGTATTGAAAGACTCATTAAATACCCCAAAGCACTTGTTGACCTTTATTTAAAGGTCACTGGAGTGATGGTGAGTGTGCACTTCTCAAGATGGTGGTGGCATTTGGTGTTCCATTTGAAGATTACTCACCACCAGAATATAGAAGATTACAAATTTGCATGGTGTGGAATGTATCACATTTATTTAGTTTTTTTAGCTGATTAATTTAAAGGTTGTTATTGAGGTTGTATTAGCCCTCGTTCCTATTATTGTTCAAAACCCAAAATTTGGAATTTTCCTTCTCTTGCACTCTCAGTGAATAATCAAAAATCTGACAGATGCTCAAGTCCTTCTCCACTCTATTTAAAATTAGAAAAGAAAAAGTTTTGGTTTACGTTTGTCTATTCCTTCTCTGGATTTTCGAGACTGAAGTGTTGGTGGCACGACACTAGGTTATAGGATAAATGCAGGCATGTATATAGTGAAAGCAGCTCTCTGTAAACAGGTAAACCCAGCAGAGGTCACAGTAGTAGTGCAAAAAGACGATCAAGAAGTGAGAACGCAAATTAAGAGGCCCAGTTGACTTTGGATTTGTCAAAAAAAATTCAGCTGGAAATTATTAAACTATTAAACTTAATTAGTGATCTTACTTCTTGGTTTTTTTTTTTGTTTTTTTTTTTGCTACATACTGAACCATTGCTTCGTGCTCCTTCGTGGGAGGAATTGGCAGTAGAATGTATATTTACCATATTCTTAGTGTCATGTCCACTATCACGTTTATTTTTAGTGGATTATGACTGTTGCTATTTTCTCAAAATGCCCATCTGCTTTTCAAAAGTAATACTTTTTTTTTTTTGCATGACTGCTTGTGTGGGAGATTCAGTTTTTGCTTGACAAACATAGCAAGTACAGTATATTATTTTGTTACAGCAGCCTTATACCAGCAGAAACAAACACTTTATGTTACCTTATGCCTCGTTTCCACTGAGCGGATCGGTTCGGTTCGGTACGGTACGCTATTTTGGGTGTTTCCATTATGAAAGCTGCCCATACAACCGAACCGAACTGTTGCATTCAGGGTCCTGCTTCAGATGTGGGGCCACAGAAAATGGAACGGTTCGGTTAGGGCGGAGCTACGATACATTACACTGATTGGTGGACGTGTGACGCCATGATGGCATTTTTTCTAAACCCACGTATGGCCCCTGTCGGTCCGACTTGCAGTGGAAACGCTCGCCTGATTAGGCCGGACCATTCTAGACCTTGCAAACCGATCCGACCCGAACCGATCCGCTCAGTGGAAACGAGGCATTAGAGTAACTTTCAGAAAGGAACACAGATGGTAGCTATTGGCCAACAACAACCCAGAAGTACATGCTATTTAAAGAGGAATTCCAGGTAAGGCATTTTATCCACTGTTACATTGGTCCATGGAAAAGTCCTGGATTGCCGCACTCCATCAAAAAAGCATCTTTATTGGGTATATAAAATCCAAAAACGCAGACAGGTAACAGAAGTGGACTCAACAGGGATCAAATCGCTAACGCGTTTCACATCCAAAGATGCTTACTCATAGCTGATCTGATAAGTGAACCAACAGTGTATATGTAACAAAAACGAGGGAGGGAAAAAGAGTGAAACATCTAATCCGTAACAACAGGTAATTAGATGAACACACCCGATACACAATTGGAGCTAAATTCCTAAAAAACAAATAAGGTGCACACAATGGATTAATCATAGTATGACATGGTTGGAAAACAAGTGACAAAAAAATAACCCAACTCTGTTTAGTAGGACGGCAGCACCCTGAAAACACGGAGACTTATGCCCCGTACACGCGGTCGGACATTGATCGGACTTTCCGACAACAAAATCCATGGATTTTTTCCGACGGATGTTGGCTCGAACTTGTCTTGCATACACACGGTCACACAAAGTTGTCGGAAAATCCGATCGTTCTGAACGTGGTGACTTAAAACACGTACGTCGGGACTATAAACGGGGCAGTGGCCAATAGCTTTCGTTTCTTCATTTATTCTGAGCATGCGTGGCACTTTGTGTGTCGGATTTGTGCACACACGATCGGAATTTCCGACAACGGATTTTGTTGTCGGAAAATTTTATAGCCTGCTCTCCAACTTTGTGTGTCGGAAATTCCGATGGAAAATGTGTGATGGAGCCCACACACGGTCGGAATTTCCGACAACAAGGTCCTATCACACATTTTCCATTGGAAAATCCTATCGTGTGTACAGGGCATTATAGAGTGGCATTTCTTATCAGTTACATTGGTCCAGTTTGGACCAATGTAACTATGCATATACCATACCTGTGGATCCCTCTAGAAGGTGGAAACCACTGAAGTAGACACCCCTACTCCAGTGATCGCCACAAACTTGCATTTCAAATACAGATGGTTGGCAGCTTGGCACAAAATTCAGAGAAAGATTTGCATTTTCCTAAGTGTTCTTTGATTGGACGAGATGGAGAGGTGAGGCGGCGAGATTAGTAGAGGAAGCTAGTTGAGGTCATTGGAGGAGCAGTGTCTACTGCAATGAATTTCAGCTTTTAGAGGAATCCCACAGGAATGGTATATGCATGGTTACAATGGTCCAAGCTGAACCAATATAACTACATGCATACCTGGAATTCTTCTTTAGGTTCTTTAGGTTTTCCTTTTTTTATTGAACACTGTGCCAACCAGCCAGGGCTGGGGCAAAGAGGACCCCCCCAGGCACTATAATTAAAGGAATTTTTCATGGGCCTCTTTGCTGCTTCTCTGATTAATTCTCTCCTTTGCCAGCCTGTCAGTTTAGGTGGACGGCCATGTCTTGGTAGGTTTGCAGTTGTGCCATACTCTTTCCATTTTCGGATGATGGATTGAACAGTGCTCTGTGAAATGTTCAAAGTTTTGGATATTTTTTTTTAACCTAACCCTGCTTTAAACTTCTCTACAACTTTGTCCCTGACCTGTCTGGTGTGTTCCTTGGCCTTTGTGATGCTGTTTTGTACACTAAGGTTCTCTAACAAACCTCTGAGGGCTTCACAGAACAGTTGTATTTATACTGAGATTAAATTACACACAGGTGGACTCTATTTACTAATTAGGTGACTTCTGAAGGCAATTGGTTCCACACGATTTTAGGTAGGGGTATCAGAGTAAAGGGGGGTGAATACAAATGCACCCTGCACTTTTTCATGTATTTATTTGTTTAAAAAATTGAAAATCATTTATCATTTTCCTTCCACTTCACAATAATGAGCCACTTTGTGTTGGTCTATCACATAAAATCCCAATAAAATACATTTACGGTTTTGGTTGTCAAAATGTGGAAAATTTCAAGGGATATGAATACTTTTTCAAGGCACTGTAAATCACTGATATCTCTTGGCGTGATCTCACTACATTCAATGAAAATTAATACAATTTGCTGCCACTTGTGACTCTGCCAGCCTCAGAGGACCCTTCCAATGTTTCCTTCCACCATGTCTTCCAACCATCCAACCATAGAACATTGAATTAAAATGCAATATATTGCCAGAAGCCTAGAAAACTAGAGCTTTATTATTTATTTATTTTAGGATGACGATAACCAATGATATTATTCTAATAGGTGCATAAAATAAATCTTGTGATCTGAAAGGTTTACGTGTCCAAGCTATGAAAGCTAAGGTCCATGTCTTCTAGCAGGTTAGCTTGACAATTCCACCAGAAAGAACAATGCCTTGTATCCACACAAGAACAGTGTACCGTGTCCAGTCTGAAGACGTGATTTAAAGCCGGTGTCATTATGACCCCTATTTACTAAGCTTTTCACTACTGCTGGAATGCTTGATGTAATAACGGCTCTTTTTCATTGTTTTTTTTTTTTTTTTTTTCATTGTTCAGAGTGCCATTGTACAGCTAAAATGTCTTCTCCCCCCATCAATTCCAGACATTATTTGATTAAAGTGAATGCAATGGCAAAACTTTTTTTCGATTATAAAATGGATAAGACCAATGTAAGTCTTTTTTACCTGTCCGTATCCTGTTGGGGAGATTTCATTTTACTTCCTGCCCCAGAAACATTGGAGGAAGTGAGGGATCTCCCTAAATAAGTGGATATTCCTTCTTTCGCTGGCCACAGTTAGATTTTTCTTATTCAGCCTGCAGGATGAAAATGAAAAAAATTTAACAGATTCTTCCATCCACACTATACAGATGAGCTGAACTGCCCTTGGTTTGTCTTGAGCAGGTTTCGGCAAATTTCAAAGAAGTTTGCATGCAGAACACGCAAGCTATTGAAATAACGGGAGCCGAATCTGCACACAGACTACTCCAAAGGTCTTGAGACACCGGCATCCCCCTACAAGAATGAGTTATGCCGCGTACACACGAGCGGACTTTACGGCGGACTTTGCCCGGCGGACTTTTCGACGTACTTTCCGACGGACTTTCTGAATGAACGGACTTGCCTACACACAATCCACCAAAGTCCGTCGAATTCGTACGTGATGACGTACGACCGGACTAAAACAAGGAAGTTCATAGCCAGTAGCCAATAGCTGCCCTAGCGTGGCTTTTTGTCCGTCGAACTAGCATACAGACGGCGGACTTTTCGACCGGACTCGATTTCAACGGATAAATTTTAAACAAGTTTCAAATCTAAGTCCGTCCAACTTTTGAGAAAACAAAGTCCGCTGGAGCCCACACACATCGAATTGTCCGACGAAATCCAGTCCGCCGGGCAAAGTCCGCCGTAAAGTCCGCTCGTGTGTATGCGGCATAAGGGGTACATAGTACCCCTACTCATTCACAAAAAAAAAAAATGTAATAGAAATAGACACCCAAAGTTTGACAAGCTTTTATGAAAAAAATAAAATTCCCTAAAAAAGTCTCTCTATATAAATCCATCACCAATCATGACTGCTATCACTCACTGACTTGGCGAAATTAAAAACCAGACAGACCTGGCGCACAAGAATGATCACAATGGTATTCTTGCCAAATGACAGCTCCCCAAACTGTCATCAGCTATATAAGGGAAGGGGCAGTGATAGTAATGACATAATTTGGGCAAAATTATTGCCCATCTATGTCCAATGGCCGTATTTTGGCAGTGATGTCACCACTATCACATAGGTTGGACTTGATGGACTTGTGTCTTTTTTCGACCTCACCTACCATGTAACTATCCCCTTCCCTTCGCATATGTGGTTGTGGATTCCCAGACAATGCGCCAATGTGTCGGTGACCTCAGTGGGTTGCCAGGGATGCAGTGGGTACCAGCACTTGCTGTTTTCTTAGAAACCATTGAGAGTGGGAAGCTGTTATATATAGAAGTGGTAGAAATACAGCTTCAAAATATGATGCTCGGGTCGGCTCCCTCCGAACAGGGGATGAAGTTGCTGGCTCCTCCCTAATGAAGACATGTGCCACTTATATAGCAGATTTTGGACAGTTCATCAGGAACCCACCAAAATTCTCATAGTGTATGGCAAGGCAATTGTCACCAGAACAGGATTATCCATTGTGAGATTTCTCCTCACCTTCTCTTCATATGACAACTCAAATATGTTGAATTTCCCATCACTTTTCAAGCTGGAAACTATTATCTTCAGGACCAACAGAGAGGGTGATTCTCTCCATGAAGGAACACAGATAGCAACAGAGGTTCTAACATTTCCACCTTCTATTCAAAACCAAAGAAAAAAGTTTGGGATTTACATACAGTTCTGTGAAAAAGTTTTAGACAGGGGTAGAAAAATGCTGTAAATAAAGAATGCTTTCACAAATAGAAATGTCAATAGTTTATTTTTATCAATTAACAAAATAGAAAGTAAATGAACAGAAGAGAAATTCAAATCAAATCAATATTTGGTGTGACCACCCTTTCCCTTCAAAACAGCATCAAGTCTTCTAGATGCACTTACACACAGTTTTTGAAGGAACTCAGAAGGTCTGATTGCCCATACACCTTGGAGAGCTAACCACAGATCTTCTGTGGATGTTGGCTGCCTCAAATCCTTCTGTCTCTTCATATAATCCTGCTGTAGAAAATATTTGGGGCCAATCACATACTTCCCTGATGCTATGGCATGATGGATAATAAGTACCTACCTGTATTTCTCAGCACTGAGGCAGGGGCGGATCCAGAGTCTAGTCTCGGGAGGGGCACTGCCAGAAAGTATAATACAGTGTACAGAGGTCAGTAGTATGTAGGGTGGTGTACAGAGGTCAGTAGTATGTAGGGTGGTGTACAGAGGTCAGTAGGATGTAGGGTAATGTACAGAGGTCAGTAGGATGTAGGGTAATGTGCAGAGGTCAGTAGTATGTAGGGTGGTGTACAGAGGTCAGTAGTATGTAGGGCAGTGTACAGAGGTCAGTAGTATATAGGGTGGTGTACAGAGGTCAGTAGGATGTAGGGCAGTGTGCAGGGAACAGTAGGGCACACACTGGGGGGGGGGATCGGGAGGGCATATACTGGGGGGGGGTCAGGAGGGCATACACTGATACACTGGGGGGGGGAATCAGGAGGGCATACACTGATACACTGGGGGGGGGGGGACAGGAGGGCATACACTGATACACTGGGGGGGGGGGGGGTCAGGAGGGCATACACTGATACACTGGGGGGGGGGGGATCAGGAGGGCATACACAGATACACTGGGGGGGGGGAATCAGGAGGGCATACACAGATACACTGGGGGGGGGGGGGATCAGGAGGGCATACACTGATACACTGGGGGGGGATCAGGAGGGCATACACAGATACACTGGGGGGGGATCAGGAGGGCATACACAGATACACTGGGGGGGATCAGGAGGACATACACAGATACACTGGGGGGGGGGGAATCAGGGAATCAGGAGGGCATACACTGATACACTGGGGGAGGGGGATCAGGAGGGCATACACTGATACACGGGGGGGGGGATCAGGAGGGCATACACAGATACACTGGGGGGGGATCAGGAGGGCATACACTGATACACTGGGGGGAGGGGATCAGGAGGGCATAAACAGATACACTGGGGGGGGGGATCAGGAGGGCATACACTGGGGGGGGGGATTTAGGAGGGCGTACACTGATACACTGGGGGGGGGGGATCAGGAGGGCATACACAGATACACTGGGGGGGGGGTCAGGAGGGCATACACAGATACACTGGGGGGGGATCAGGAGGACATACACAGATACACTGGGGGGGGGATCATGGAATCAGGAGGGCATACACTGATACACTGGGGGAGGGGGATCAGGAGGGCATACACTGATACACAGGGGGGGGGATCAGGAGGGCATACACAGATACACTGGGGGGGGGGGGATCAGGAGGGCATACACTGATACACTGGGGGGGGGGATCAGGAGGGCATAAACAGATACACTGGGGGGGGGGGATCAGGAGGGCATACACTGGGGGGGGAGATTTAGGAGGGCGTACACTGATACACTGGGGGGGGGGATCAGGAGGGCATACACAGATACACTGGGGGGGGGATCAGGAGGGCATACACAGATACACTGGGGGGGATCAGGAGGGCATACACAGATACACTGGGGGGGGATCAGGAGGGCATACACAGATACACTGGGGGGGGGGATCAGGAGGGCGTACACTGATACACTGGGGGGAGAATCAGGAGGGCATACACTGATACACTGGGGGGGGATCAGGAGGGCATACACTGATACACGGGGGGGGGGATCAGGAGGGCATACACAGATACACTGGGGGGGGATCAGGAGGGCATACACAGATACACTGGGGGGGAGTCAGGAGGGCATACACAGATACACTGGAGGGGGAGAATCAGGAGGGCATACACAGATACACTGGGGGGGGGGGGGGGGAATCAGGAGGGCATACACAGATACACTGGGGGGGGGGGGGAATCAGGAGGGCGTACACCAGGGGGCAGTCATAATCTTTTAATGAGTTCAATTTCTCACTTGTCATGAAAAGAAGATGAAGATCTCATTTGTCATCTAACAGCACCTCTATGCTAAGCTAAGCTGCAGTAACTCAGCATAGAGGTGCCTGTAAACAAATCCACAATGTGGTGCTAGCAGCAGAGCTCACCTCCAGGAACTTTCACACGGCTCTCTCTGCTCAGCAGCTGCACACATCTCCCTCTTCCAGACGAGCGTGATCTCGGGCAAAAGGCACATCCCCATCCCGCCCACTCAAGCAGCAGCCTGCAGGAGAGAGGCTGAAAAACTGCAGGGGGAGGTACAGGGGGCGGAGAGTGCAGTCCCGAGGTTTCTAAGCCTTAATTCATGCTTAGAATGGCCGCAGATCTGGTTACCCGGGGCGCGCTCAGCCTCAGTCTTCAATATTTTCTCGGGGGGTGCAATTGCCCTGTTGCCCCCCCCTGGATCCGCCCCTGCACTGAGGACACCATCGATCCTGACCAAATCTTCAACTCTATTTGCAGAAATGCAGCCCCAAACTTGTAAGGAACCTCCACCATGCTTCACAGTTACCTGCAGACACTCATTATTGTACCACTCTCCAGCCCTCCTGTGAACAAACTGCCTCCTGCTATTGCCGAATATTTCAAATTTGAACTCATCAGTCCAGAGCACCTGCTGCCATTTTTCTGCACCCCAGTTCCTACATTTTTGTGCATAGTTGAGTCGCTTAGCCATGTTTCCATGTCGGAGGCATGGCTTTTTGGCTGGAATTTCTCCATGAAGACCACTTGTGGCCAGTAGATTGGTGTACCTGGGTACCACTGGTTTTTGCCAGTGCTGATGGCACTGCTGGACATCTTCTGATATTGAAGGGAAGTAAGCATGATGTGTCTTTCATTTGCTGAATTAATTTTCCTTGGTTGACCACTGCGATATACGGTCCTTAGTGTTGCCTGTTTTTTTATGTGCTTTTTCTTAAGAGCTTGAACAACACATCTTGAAACCCCAGTCTGCTTTAAAATCTTTGCCTAGGAGAGACCTTGCTGATGCTCTATATTTACTTTGTGTCTTGTCCTGCCATGGTGTATGACCCGTGACATGAAACTTTCCTCCACAACCTCACCTCAATAGCAGAGTTTGGCTGTTCCTCGCCCAGTATTAAGCCTCCTACACAGCTGTTTCTGGTTCAGTTATTGTGTTTCAACCTACGTGTGAACTTGATGATCCTTAGCACCTGCTTGGTATAATTGGCTAATCATACACCTGACTCTAATCCTACAAATACACTGACTTTGTGCAAGTGTACAAAATGTGCAAGTGTAGGAATTGATGCTGGTATGGAAGCCTAAGGGTAGTCACACCAAATATTGATTTGATTGAATAATCATAGGTAATAGAAAATGCATTGGCATGTGCAAAAGAGCTGCTGGCAGAAACAATCAGACACACTGAACAATCAACAGAATAAACAAAATTCTGCCACGTTGATAGTAATATAATACAAAATATATCAAACACATCAAAAACGCATAAAGCGAAAAAAACGTATGTGAAAAAAAATATTGTAAGTCCGTTTTAAATGTGTAAAGATGAAAGCAACAGCCCCAATCCGAGGTTGCATACACCACTGTGTAATGGGAAGAGTCAGAAAATGTCTATGTTCACCATGTGGGACACCACTAATATCTGAGTGGACTCTTACCAGAACCTATGGACTCTATTACAGTCAGATAGGCCTGCAAACAATATCACGAGGTTCTGATGGTATCACCTGGGTCTCAGCATCGAATACTAGGATATTGTTCGCAGGCCTATCTGACTAGAACTAGTGTCCCCATTGGAAGATTTTCAGTCTATTACTTTTCTGGGGACAACCCACAATGTTGAGATATTCTTTTACTTTCACTTTCAATGATAATGGTAAACAAGACAAATAGAGTAGGTGAATCTCCTCAACCACTTGACCTCTGGAAGATTTACACCTCTTCATGACCAGTCCATTTTTTTGCAATACGGCGCTATGTTACTTTAACTGACAATTGTGCGGTTGTGCAACAGCTGTACCCAAATACAATTTATGTCATTTTTTCCCCGGAAATAGAGCTTTCTTTTGGTGGTATTGGATCACCACTGCAATTTTTTTGCACTATAAACAAAAATACTGACAAAAAAGACAAATTTCGTCATGAATTTTAGTCAATATATATTCTGCTACATGTTTTTGGTAAAAAAAAATCCCTATAAGCGTATATTGATTGGTTTACGCGAACGTTATAGCGTCTACAAAATATGGTATATACAGTATCTCACAAAAGTGAGTACACCCCTCACATTTTTGTAAATATTTTATTCTATCTTTTCATGTGACAACACTGAAGAAATGACACTTTGCTACAATGTAAAGTAGTGAGTGTACAGCTTGTATAACAGTGTAAATTTGCTGTCCCCTCAAAATAGCTCAACACACAGCCATTAATGTCTAAACCGCTGGCAACAAAAGTGAGTACACCCCTAAGTGTCAATATTTTGCATGGCCACCATTATTTTCCAGCACTGCCTTAAAGTGGATGTAAACCCAATTTTTTTTTTTTTTCCTGATATCATACTGTAGTGTATAAGATTTCCTATCATTTGAGCCCAGTCTTGCCACACAGAGTTGATCTATCTCTGAGCAATCCCCTTTTATTGTTCAGTGAGAAAAATCTTGACAAACTGAGAAAAACTTTGTCCAATACTCCCCCTTGCTGTGAGTGACAGCCTTATGCCGCGTACACACGAGCGGACTTTACGGCGGACTTTGCCCGGCGGACTGGATTTCGTCGGACAATTCGATGTGTGTGGGCTCCAGCGGACTTTGTTTTCTCAAAAGTTGGACGGAATTAGATTTGAAACTTGTTTAAAATTTATCCGTTGAAATCGAGTCCGGCCGAAAAGTCCGCCGTCTGTATGCTAGTTCGACGGACTAAAAAGCCACGCTAGGGCAGCTATTGGCTACTGGCTATGAACTTCCTTGTTTTAGTCCGGTCGTACGTCATCACGTACGAATTCGACGGACTTTGGTGGATTGTGTGTAGGCAAGTCCGTTCATTCAGAAAGTCCGTCGGAAAGTACGTCGAAAAATCCGCCGGGCAAAGTCCGCCGTAAAGTCCGCTCGTGTGTACGCGGCATAAGACACAGGCATGATTTTTTAATTCCCTCCCCCACTCCTTTCTTCAGCAGCTCTGCAAGGATTGGCTGTTCCACAGCTCACCATGATTTGGCATGCTGAAGTCATGTGGTTACTTTCCTGTCTTTTCCCTGGATATTAGAGATCATAGCAGAAGTTCAGCAGAAGTTCACTGTTAGAAATAAACAGGAGAAAATGCATATTGACAAGGGGAGTGTAGAGGTGGGCGGGGAGTCTACTGACATCACGACTCCACCCACCGAGCTCCAGACAACAGATCCGCCCACAGAATATGCAGTTTTTTGGGTCTAATAACAGACAGAGGGGAGACATTTGACAGGTAAAGATACATGCAGGAGGCATTAATATCCTTATAGATAACCCCTATGGCGGTAGTTTAGAAAGGATGACATTGGGGGGGCGTGGCCAGCCGGAGAGGAAGATGGACGCCTAAGCTCACAGCTCGCCAGCCAGGGGACACAATCCAGCGCAATCGGCCGCAACAACGACGCCATCCGCACCCATCCTCACTCCTCACCTTCAGGAGACAATGATGCAGGCATCCAGAAAGAGATTTACCGACCACAGGCCCCAGAAACTGACCGAATTTGCCTATAAGCCGGCGGGCTGGGATATCCAAGATGGCGCCGACCAGGCCGCGCGGACCTTACACGGACCTCCCGGGCGCCCCCACGGCTGATCACACGGATCAAGGTACTGTACCTGACCCATCCCAGACTCCGGAGGGGGACCCCCTCCCCAGCAGCCCAGCCAAAGCAAAAATGCGGCTAGACACGCCGCCGCACCGGCCACAACACCAACAAATTGAGGCCCAGGCTCCTACTCCCTTCTCCCTAGACCAGGCCCTGAACTCCTCAATGGCATCCTTCCCTACATCAGGGCAGCCAGTCATGGATACCACACTGAAGGACATGCTGATCTCCCTCCAGACCTCCCTCATGACGGACCTCTCATCCATGTTCCACAGAATCACCTCTGATATGCACTTGCTAGATGACAGGGTGACTAACACTGAGAGAGGGATACAGGCATGCACATCCACAGTCAATGAAATCATTGATGCCTATGACACAGTTAAAGAAGAACAGGCATGGATGCGGGCCAAGCTGGCCGACTTAGAAGACAGGTCCCGCAGAAACAACATAAAGTTGAGGGGTGTCCCCGAAGCCATACTCCCCGCGGACCTGCCGAGATACGCAAAAGAACTGATGCATATTGTGATTCCTGAAGCGTCCCCGCGTGATGTAATCATAGATAGGATCCACAGAATTGCCAAGCCTGCCCACCTAGCAACCTCGGTCCCCAGAGACATCCTAATGAGGGTCCACTTCTACCACATTAAAGAGAAACTCCTCATGGGGCTCAGAGCTAAATCACCTTTGCCTGCTCCCTATACTGGCATTCAACTCTTTCCCGACCTGTCCAAGTACACCCTCCAATCGAGAAGACATCTTAACCCGATAACAAAAAGCCTGCAAAACCATAAGATACAATATAAATGGCGCTACCCCGCAACCATCCTTATCGTACACAATGGCCAAACGCACGCCATTGGAGATCTAGAAAAGGGCCTAAAGCTTCTCCACTCCTGGCGGATAATCCCTGAGTTATCCAAACCACCTCCCTCAGACAGAGGACCCAATACGTCCTGCAAATCACAAAACCGCAATTCCAACTGAGGATGTTTACACCACTACCACACTTGGCCGCTAACACCCATTATGGCTCCCCTGAGCGCTGGCAAACTGATTCTCCTGCCTTCTTCTCCCGGTATCACTGACTCTCTGTACCCCCTAATAGAGGATTACACGGTGTTCTTCACCCCCTCTAGAGATCCTTCTACCACTAGAAGCACCACCTCCAACAACTAAACCGAACTTTCCACTATTGGATCATATTGACAAGCCTCACCACCTGTATTATATTATACAAGCTACTGTTCTACCACTGATTTTTTTATTTTTTTTTTTTTTTTTCCTTATCTCCTTTTTTCTTTAATCATCATTGCTGCATTCTAACACATTGCTCTATTCGCAGTATTCTAGCCCTATCTTTTTTCAGCCGTCCAATCTGCCACGAAGCTACCACCAATCCCTTGATCCAGGACCCTCCTGCACCTGCCTCCACTACCAGCCTACTTCCGCTGCAATCTACCGTCAAGTCTCGTACTTCTGCTACCCACCTGCTGAATCCCAACGCCAGGTACCTCCGGAACTACCCATCGTCAACTAACTGTAAGTGTTGTGCACAACTCACACCGCAAGATGCCAGTCACCATTCTTTCCTTGAACGTCAACGGGCTTAACCATCCCGCCAAACGTCACTCACTGTGGAAAACCGCCTCGGCTCTCCACAGCAACGTGCTTTGTATCCAGGAAACCCACCTGCTGCATTCCAATACACCCTTATGCAACAACCACCAATATCCACACATATTCCATGCCACACACCCCACTAAATCGAGAGGGGTCATGATAGCATTTCGGGACACTTTAGACTTCCAACTCCTTGATTCACTATCAGACCCAGAAGGTCGGTTCATCATCCTAATCTGCACAATCAACAAAGCAACTTATACCCTAATCAATATATACGCCCCGAACTCCCACCAAATGAGATTCCTCCACAAAGTTCTTCGCTCTGCCAACACCATCCGAAAAGGCCACCAGATCATCTGTGGCGACTTCAATCTAGTCCCAGACATCTTGATGGACTCCACCTCACCGACTAAACGCCGTGACTCTCCTTTAAAGAAATTCATCGCCTCCCAGGACCTGTATGATGTCTGGAGATGTCACCACGGCTCAGAACGTGACTTTACTTTTTTTTCACCCAGACACCGCTCGTATTCAAGAATAGACCTGTTCCTTTCTGACAAATGCATTTTACAAAAAATTTCTGCTTCTCAGATCCACACCACGACATGGTCGGACCATGCCCCCATATCTATCACATTACAGGACACCAATTTTCAAAAAAATAAGTTTCTCTGGCGTGCTAACAACTATATTATACAAAACGACACATACGCCCCAGAAATTTCAAAACACATCAATGAATTCTTTTCCTTGAACAAAGGCTCGGTGCCCGACCCTGCCGTGGTGTGGAGCGCTCACAAAGCATTTATGCGGGGGATGTTAATTAAACTTGGTTCTCAGCATAAGAGGAAGAGGACGCAGCAGATAGACAAACTGACATCCCAGATAGCGACCCTAGAGGACAGGCTCAAAAAAGACCCCCGAGACCCACAGGCCAACCAACTACTAAACCTCAGACAGGAACTTAGAACTCTACTTCTCCACTCCTACGAATTCCTCCACAGGAAAATCAAAGCGTCTTCTTACTCCACCTCCAACAAAGCTGGCAAGAAACTCTCCCAACGATTAAAAGGTAGACGTACCAAAACTAAAATAACCCAACTCATTCACCCCCATACCCACACCCCCTTAAGCAACCCCCAAGACATAGCCGATGCCTTCAGCGCATACTATGAAGACCTCTACAACCTGAAACAGGACCCCCATACCCCACAACCCTCCCAGGACGAAATAGATCACTTCCTATGCAAACTAAATCTACCCAAACTGACTGAAAAACAACTGACCTCCTTAAACGCCCCATTCACCGACCAAGAAATTAAAAAAACCATAGATTCCCTCCCCAGCGGGAAGGCACCAGGCCCCGACGGAATAACCGGGGAATATTACAAACAATTTCAGTCACAGCTGATCCCACATCTTAGTGACCTATTCAATCATGCTGCCTCCTCTTCCACCTTTTCGCCAGAATATTTAAAAGCGTTAGTTATCACGATACCGAAACCAGGGAAACAGTCGAATGTCCCCCAAAACTTTTGTCCCATCTCCTTACTCAACCTCGATCTCAAACTATACGCCAAATCTATAGCGACAAGATTACTCAAAATTATGCCCACAATTATAAACCAAGACCAAACAGGATTCACAAAAGGCAGACAAGCCTCAGATGCCACCAGGAGGATGATTAACCTTATTCACCACGCTGAGTCCACCGGAACGCCTTCTCTGCTCCTCTCCCTGGATGCAGAGAAGGCGTTCGATAGGGTTCGCTGGTCCTACCTAGCGTCGGTCCTCCGGAAGTTTGGATTTCAAGGCCAGATTTTCGGAGCCATCATGGCTTTATATTCCAACCCCGAAGCACAGGTTTACACGGAAGGCATGCTATCCCGCCCATTCCCAATTACAAACGGCACCCGCCAAGGTTGCCCCCTATCCCCCCTTATATTCAACATGGTCATGGAACCCCTAGCAGAACATATCCGCTCTAATGCCGCCATCTCGGGCATAAAGATTGGCCCTCATCACCACAAAATTAGCCTGTTTGCGGATGATGTTATCCTCATCCTCACCAACCCGACTGTTTCCCTGGCAGAAGTACAAAAGATGCTAAATTGGTTTAGCTCGATATCATATTACAAAATCAATACGACTAAATCCTTCATACTGGACATCAAGGTGGACGCTACTATAAGAAACCTCCTACAAGCCCAATATTCATTCGCCTGGGCAGACTCCGACATATCATATCTAGGCATACAATTACCGAGGACGACTAAAAAACTCTATACATGTAACTTTCTGCCACTCCTCCAAAACATTCAAGCGACCACGCAAAACATAGCGAAACACGAACTCTCCTGGACAGGTCGCCTTGCGGCCTTTAAAATGATCTGCCTTCCCCAGATACTCTACTACTTTCGAACCATACCCATTCCCCTGCCCACCACATTCTTCAGGTCCCTTCAGACGCTGTTCAATAAATTCCTCTGGAAAGAAAAAAGACCCAGATGTGCCCACACAAAACTGATCAAACACAGACTGGTAGGAGGCTCGAGCTCAATAGACTTTGAAGACTACCACCTGGCAGCTATTCTGGCCCAACTACCCTGCTGGTTTCAACCATCCCCATCCACTCTATGGGGCCACATTGAACAATCTTCACTCATACAACCAAACCTACAAACATGGCTGCTAAGCATTCCCCTAGGCGCCCCAATCCCAAAATCCCTATCTCCCACCGTGAAAGCTTCAGCACAGGCATGGAAAAAAGCGTCATCCCAAATGCAATACTCTCCCACCACACCACAATCCCACATTCCCATAAAATCCTTACTCCATCTAATGCCAGAAATCTCACTTTCATCTTGGATCCTTAAAGGTATAAATTACATACAAGACATACTACAAGAAAACCACATCAAATCATTTCCCCAACTTCAAACCACATACGACATACCCGCATTCGATTACTTCACCTACCTCCGTATACGTCACTGCCTGCAAACTATACCATTCCCCATATATAATATACACCCCAAGACTTGGGAATACCTCACCGACCCCGACACAAAAATCAAAGGCATCTCATATTTTTATAATAATCTACACCAAAAACGTACCTTTACCAAAATGCCACCCCACCACACCTGGGAAAAAGACCTTGCCATAAAGTTTACAGACACACAATGGCAACAAGCCCTCAAGACTATTTACAAATCCACCAAATGCGCGGCCCTATGGGAACTTACACAGAAGATTACACTAAGATGGTATTTGACTCCTGCCCGCATGACATCTTTTAACCCTCTAATCCCTAATACTTGCTGGAGATGTAAATCTTCCACAGGCGACCTAATACATGTTTTCTGGTCGTGCACCAAACTCCGCAAATACTGGGAAGACATCTTCCACTTAATCTCGACCATCATTCAAATCACGACCCCTCCAACACCGGCCCTAGCGATCCTCAACCTCTCTATTGAGGACTTTCCTCACTCCCTCCAATCCACAATCACCCACATCCTCATGGCAGCCAGACTCAATATAGCTAGACACTGGAAATCTGACACACATCTGACGCTTACGCAAGTCACAGACTTGGTATCACTACACTATAGCTACGAGACCACCACAGCCACACTATCTGGGCAAGCCACTAAAATATGCACAGCATGGCAACCTTGGACCGACTGGACTAGAAACTGCGCACCCAGCGTACAAACGAACGGTTGTTCTGACCCTCCTTCTTGACCGAGCAATACCCATCACTCCCTAGGAATCTTATGCTACCATTGTAACTGAAAAATTTATTTTCTTTTCTTTCTTTTTTCTTTTCTTTTCTTTTCTTTTCTTTTCTTTTTTTCCACTGTTTGGAACTTTCGTGTCCAACACAAAAGGGTCTGCTTCACTCCTGTGCCACTAAAGGTCCCACATGGGGTGACACACTTGTGAAGTAGACCGAATACGACCTATCAGAGTTTATTCCTGTTAGCATTATACAAAATGACACGAATATTACTTACATTCGTATATACATGTTTCTACTAGATCCCTGTTTGTGGATAGAAGTTCATATCTATGATTGTTATACAGACGTCGTTGCACGACGTACAATGTTTAATTGTACAATGTACTCTTTAAATATCTAATAAAAATATGGAATTAAAAAAAAAGAAAGGATGACATTGGGTTTACATCCACTTTAACCCTCTTGGGCATGGAGTTCACCAGAGCTTCACAGGTTGCCTCTTCCCCTCCTCCATGATGACATCACAGAGCTGGTGGATGTTAGAGACCTTGCGCTCCTCCACCTTCCGTTTGAGGATGCCCCACAGATGCTCAATAGGGTTTAGGTCTGGAGACATACTTGGCCAGTCCATCAACTTTACCTTCAGCTTCTTTAGCAAGACAGTGGTTGTGTTGGAGGTGTGTTTGGGGTCGTTATCATGTTTGAATACTGCCCTGCGGCCCAGTGTCCGAAGGGAAGGGATCAGTATGTCACAGTACATGTTGGCATTCATGGTTCCCTCAATGATCTGTAGCCCCCCAGTGCCGGCAGCACTCATGCAGCCCCAGACCATGACACTCCCACCACCATGCATGACTGTAGGCAAGACACACTTGTCTTTGTACTCCTCACCTGGTTGCCGCCACACACGCTTCACACCATCTGAACCAAATAAGTTTATCTTGGTCTCATCAGACCACAGGACATGGTTCCACTAATCCATGTCTTTAGTCTGCTTGTCTTAAGCAAACTGTTTGCAGGCTTTCTTGTGCATCATCTTTAGAAGAGGCTTCCTTCTGTCATGCAGACCAATTTGATGTCATGCAGACCAATTTGATGCAGTGTGCGGCGTATGGTCTGAGCACTGACAGGCTGACCCCCCACCCCTTCAACCTCTGCAGCAATGCTGGCAGCACTCATATGCCTATTTCCCAAAGACAACCTCTGGATATGACGCTGAACAGGTGCACTCAACTCCTTTGGTCGACCATGGCGAGGCCTGTTCTGAGTGGAACCTGTCCTGTTAAACCGCTGTATGGTCTTGGCAATCTTCTTATAGCCTAGGCCATCTTTATGTAGATCAACAATTCTTTTTTTCAGATTCTCAGAGAGTTCTTTGCCATGAGGTGCCATGTTGGACTTTCAGTGACCAGTATGAGAGAGTGAGAGCGATAACACCAAATTTAACACACCTTACATTATAGCAAAGTGTCATTTCTTCAGTGTTATCACATGAAAAGATATAAAAAATTTTTACAAAAATGTGAGTGGTGTACTCACTTATGTGAGATACTGTATATGATCGAGATATAGGATAGAGGTCTACGTGTTTCGCTGAATTACCGCTTCTTCAGGACCACCTAGCCCTTGAGGAACACTAGAGATTGTTTCTAAAGGTAGAAGAGCATATCAGTGTGATTCATAATATAATGTAATCATATTTATTCACAAAAAATCATTATGAAAACTAACTTCACTGAAAAGACAGAATGGAATACTTTATACATCAATACGACAATACTATCCCTCAGAGATCGAGATCGAGGCGAGAAGAAAAGGGGAAAAAAAACAAACAAAAAAACAACAATACACCTTAGAATGGGGATCACATATTTACCCATATATTTATTTATTTATACCTTTTCAGCAGCAACGGTATTAAATATATGGGTAAATCTATGATCCTCATTCTAATGTATGTGTTATTTATTGTTTTTCCTTCTCTCTCTTCCCTCTTCCATGTCGATCTCTGGGGGATGGTATTGTCATATTGATGTTTAAAGTATTCCGTTCTGTCCTTTCAGTGAAGTTTTCATAATGATTTTTTGTGAATAAATATGATTACATTATTATGAATCACACTGATAGGCTCTTCTACCTTTAGAAACAATCTCTATGGTTCCTCGAGAGCTAGGTGGTCCTGAAGAAGCGGTCCTTCAGCAAAACTCGTAGACCTCTATCCTATGTCTCGATCATATACCATACAACTCCATTGTGGCTATATTTGGTAGAATCAATATGCAAGCTCATTTTTCATATGTTGTATGTTTTAATACATTTTTATTGTAAAATAACTAATAAAATATCTTATATTTTTATATATACATTTGTACTGGGCAACTACATGGCAAATGAGGTTTAATGTAGAAAAATGTAAAATAATGCATTTGGGTGGCAAAAATATGAATGCAATCCACTCACTAGGGGGAGAACCTCTGGGGGAATCTAGGATGGAAAAGGACCTGGGGGTCCTAGTAGATGATAGGCTCAGCAATGACATGCAATGCCAAGCTGCTGCAAGCAAAGCAAACAAAATATTGGCATGCATTAAAAAGGGGATCAACTCCAGAGATAAAACGATAATTCTCCCCTTCTACAAGACTCTGGTCCGGCCGCACCTGGAGTATGCTGTCCAGTTCTGGGCACCAGGAAGGATGTGCCGGAGCTGGAGAGAGTCCAGAGAAGGGCAACAAAACTGATAAAGAGACTGGAGGACCTTAGTTATGAGCAAAGGTTACGAGCACTGAACTTGTTCTCTCTATTGACCTCACAATAGGGATAGAACTTTTCCACGAAAGGGAATTTAATAAGACACGCGACCATTCACTAAAATTAGAAGAAAAGCGGTTTAACCTTAAACTGCATAGAGGTTTCATTACTGTAAGAGCGGTTAGGATGTGGAATTCCCTTCCACAGGCGGTGGTTTCAGCTGGGAGAATCGATCATTTCAAAAAACTATTAGATAAGCACATGAATGATCACAATATACAGGGATATACAATGTAATACTGACATATAATCACACACATAGGTTGGACTTGATGGACTTGTGTCTTTTTTCAACCTCACCTACTATGTAACTATGTACTTGTGTGTACTTTGGAGAGGTATTTAAAGTTCTACTTGCTCTTTCTGTTCCCAATATATTTGAAATAAGGATGATACCCTCCATCTGTACACGACTTTGACCTATACCTCCCCCCACACACGTTCAACTCTTCTATGGGAGAAATAGTACCCCATCATTGGTGTTAGTGGAAGGTATATTACCCCATCATTA
Source organism: Lithobates septentrionalis (assembly GCA_037952835.1). Lineage (NCBI taxonomy): Eukaryota > Metazoa > Chordata > Amphibia > Anura > Ranidae > Lithobates > Lithobates septentrionalis. The sequence goes on along the minus strand of JBBDGP010000704.1, from coordinate 1,313,372 downwards.
GTATTAGTAGGGGGGGGGGGGTTGTGCCCCATCATTGAATTGTGCCCCATCATTGGTGTTAATGGAAGGAATCAGGGGCGGACTGACCATTGAGCCACACTGCCCGAGGGCCCTGGGCCACTAGGGGGCCCCATCAAGGTTGCCAGCCTCAGTAAAACCAGGGACAGTATGTATAAATCTGTGTTTTTTTTACATCTGTCTGTGTTTACTGTGTGTACATGTATGTGTATACTGTGTGATTGTATACTGTGTGTGTGTATACTGAATCTCTGATTGCCTGGGGGCCCCATAATCTCCTATTGCCCGAGGGCCCCATGAGTTATCAGTCCACCCCTGGAAGGAATAGTATACCATCTTTGGAATTGGTGGGGGGAATTGTGCCACATTCCTGTGTCAGTGGAAGGAATTATGCCCCACTGTTGGGGTCACTGGAAGGAATAGTGCCTCACATCAGTGTTAGGAATGGTGCAACAAGGGCCAGATAAAGGCAAGCAAAGGGCCGCATCCGGCCAAAGTTTGGGGACCTCTGTTCTAAACAAAAGCTTGGCTAAAAACTGATTTTCTGAAGTCTCCTGCTAATTATATATAATTATTGGTGATAAGAACAATTTAGGATCACTTCAGTGGCTGCCTATTGAAGAGACAGCACCTGTTCTTTTCCAAATCATGTGGCTGGCAAATAGAGAAGGCGATAAATTAAGGCACAGGTAGCAGAGAATGTGCATAGCAATACATCACTGTATAGCCAGTGAGCAGATCGCATTAGTGGGAGGAATGCCAAGGTTCCACCTATCAAATTGCACAGCGGGTGAGTATAAAACGGCAAGGTGATGTGGCTCTGACAGACTGAGTGACCCACAATCCATCTTCTTGTCTGTGTGCTGTGTGTTTGAGTCTTTCACTATGGCATTCGGGAAGACTATTCTTATTTTCTTTTTGATTGCAATTGTTCTACTACCAGACCAAGGAGTAGGAGCATCAAAATCCGTAAGTTGCAAGTTTTGTATTAGATAATTTATCACTACGGTAGTTTCTAGCTTGCATTATCTATCTATCTATCTATCTATCTATCTATCTATCTATCTATCTATCTATCTATCTATCTATCTATCTATCTATCTATCTATCTATCTATCTATCTATCTATCTATCTATCTATCTATCTATCTATCTATCTATCTATCTATCTATCTATCTACCTGCCTACCTTCCTACCTATCTATCTATCTATCTATCTATCTATCTATCTATCTATCTATCTATCTATCTATCTATCTATCTATCTATCTATCATATATGTAATGTATATCAATAATATATGTAAGTAATGGAAATACAGTCCTGGGGATGGATAATTTGGTGAGGAAGTATAATACTTCTGTAGCACTGCTCCTCCCAAGGTTGTGTAGGATGACCCCTCAAGTGGCTTAGTAGGCATACACCCCATTTACCCCAGTATACTTACTTCTCGGTAGCTCCTAGGCTACATCTACGGCCAAGTTGGTATCCTTGGCATGTAGTGGGCCACAGAAGATGGATTCTCCTCTGGGAGAGGTCCCATGCAAAAAACAAAAGAAAAAAAAAAAAAAAACACAGATTAGCTAGATGAATTAGAATTTCCAGACCCAAGATTCCCATGTTTGCTTCCTTCTAAGGCTATTTTGGGTCTGCTGACTCAGAATGAGCAGCCCACACGTATCTTCCTCAGGATACAATGGGTCCCTTTCTATTATTCAGTTAGAGCATTAGGGTGGCACAGTGGTGTAGTGGGTAGCACTCTCACCTAACAGTAAAAAGTTGGTTCGCTGTCGCTAGTTCGATTCCCAACCACGACACTACCTGCCTGGAGTTTGCATGTTCTCTGGTACTCTGGTTTCCTCCCACACTCAAAAGACATGCTGGTAGGTTAATTGGCCTCTTTCCAAAAAATTGGTCCTAGTATATGAATGTGAGTTGGGGGGACCTTGGATTGTGAGCTCCTTGAGGGTAGGGACTGATTTGAGTGTGCAATGTATGTGTAGAGCGCTGCATAAATTGATGGTGCTATATAAGTACCTTAAGTAAATCATAATAGATGAGCATCTTATTTAAGACACAATGTATAGACAATTGTAGACACTCAGGTTGAACTGGATGGACTGGTGTCTTTATTCAACCTTACTAACCATGTAACTATGTAGCATTAGGGGGAAAAAAACATCATAATCTCTTCTAGCAAAGGCAGTGGCGTTGCAAGGTGGGGGCGGGGGGTGCGGGCCACACCCGGGTGACACCTGCAAGAGGAGTGACACCCATGTATAGCAGAACCACAGCAGCTGACACTGCCCTCTGCCCTGTGCCTCTCGTCTCGCTCACTCTGTGTCCCCCGTGGAGCGGACTGAAGCTGCCTCCTCCTCTGTTTACATCCAGTGAGGAGGAGGAGCTCCGAGTGACACACACCTCTGTGTGTATACGTCCGCGGCCATGCTGTACTGAGGTACTGTACACTCTAAGTAGATTAGTAGATGGACATGTGCAGGGGGGCGCTTATACTGATGAGGGGACTGCACTAGGGGGATTCTATACTGATGGGGTCTGCACTAAGGGGGATTCAATACTGATAGGGTCTGCACTAGGGGGGTGTCTCTATTGATGGGGGGGTCTGCACTAAGGGGAGGTTATATACTGTTGGGGGGTCTGCACTAAGGGGGTTATTCTATACTGATGGGGGTCTGCACTAGGGGGATTCTATACTGATGGGGTCTGCACTAGGGGGATTCTATACTGATGGGGTCTGCACTAGGGGGATTCTATACTGATGGGGGTCTGCACTAAGAGGGGGTGTCTCTATTGATGGGGGGTCTGCACTAAGGGGGATTCTATACTGATGGGGGGTCTGCACTAGGGGGATTCTATACTGATGGGGGTCTGCACTAAGAGGGGGTGTCTCTATTGATGGGGGGTCTGCATTAAGGGGAGGTTATATACTGATGGGGGGTCTGCACTAAGGGGAGTTTATATACTGATGGGGGGTCTGCACTAAGGGGGTGATTCTATACTGATGGGGGGTCTGCACTAAGGGGGTGATTCTATACTGATGGGGGTCTGCACTAAGGGAGTGATTCTATACTGATGGGGGTCTGCACTAAGAGGGGGTGTCTATATTGATGGGGGGTCTGCACTAAGGGGAGGTTATATACTGATGGGGGTCTGCACTAAGGGGAGGTTATATACTGATGGGGGGTCTGCACTAAGGGGGTGATTCTATACTGATGTGGGGTCTGCACTAAGGGGGTGATTCTATACTGATGGGGGTCTGCACTAAAGGGGGGGTGTCTAAACTGTGGGGGTCTGCACTGAGGGGGCATTCTATACTGATGGGGGGTCTGCACTAAGGGGGTGGATTCTACCCTGATGGGGGGTCTGCACTGAGTTTGGAGGTCTATACTGATGGGGGGGTGTCTGTACTGATGGGGGGGGGGTCTGCACTGAGGGTGGAGGTCTGTTGTTAGTGAGGGTGATCTATACTGAGGGAGGGGGATCTATACTGCAGGATCTGTACTTAGCGGAGAGGGGTCTGTACTGAGGGGGGACTATATTTGGTGGAGGGCGAGGGGGAGGGGGGTGACACCAATTTTTTCAGCACCGAGTGACACCAACGGTAGTGACGCCACTGATGGTAGCCAATCAGCTTCTAACTTCAGCTTGTTTAATTAAGCTTTGACAAAAAAAAAAAATGAAAATAGGAAGCTGATTGGTTTCTTTGCAGAGCTGCACCAGATTTTGCACTTTGAAATTTTAGTAAATCAACCCCTATGGCTTAATGCAAGGTTCCTAAATCTCATCTCACAGTATTACTGAAATATACAACATCAGATGTAGTGCTACTTAACATCACTAATCTCGGGTGATATAAGCATAATTAAAAGAAAAAAAAAATCTGAATTTCTTTGATGTAAACTTGGTGATTTACTTAAAGCAGTATTAAAGCCATAAACAGAATTGTATTATATTGCAGATTACCAGATGTAGTGGCTGTATTATTACAATGTTTAGTTTTTTCTTTTTGCATGGTGATCCTGCAAGTAAGTCTGCTATTTATTTTTATTTTTTTTAGCTTCCCTTAACAGACCAAGCTATCCAGCAGAAAAAGCAATTAAGGGGTTAAGACAAACCATTTAATGGTCAGCTTTTATCCATTTATGTACAACCTTTATCCCAAAAAAACCTTTAACCCAAAAAAGAAAAAAAAAGATGTAACTGTAAAGTGTTACCTGGAGTTTAGCTTTAAAGTAGAACTATGGGCATTTTTTTTTAAATTTTGGATAGAGTAAGGGGGGGTTATATCCCTTGTCAGATTTTTTTTTCACCATCTGTGCCCCATTGGGGAGATTTGCCTTCACTTCCTGTCCAATAGCCAAACAGGAAGTGAGAGGAAATCCCTGCAAATTAAGGGAAATTGTTGTGGAATGTCCTCATTGGAAGATTTCCCCTTTATTGCTTTTCCTGGGACAAAATCAAACTTTGGGATTTTCTTTTACTTTACTTTCAATGATAATGATAAACAGGATATATAGAGAGGGTGAATCTCCCTAACGGAGGCACAGACAGCGAAAAAAAACTGACAGGCGTTCTAATCCCTCTCCACTCTATCCAAAAGGGAATAAAACAGTTTTGCCTTTCGTTATACTTTGTTAGTCAGATCATTCTAAATCTGCTAGAACACAGTTACATAGTTACATAGTAGGTGAGGTTGAAAAAGACACAAGTCCATCAAGTCCAACCTATGTGTGTGATTATATGTCAGTATTACATTGTATATCCCTATGTTGCGGTCGTTCAGGTGCTTATCTAATAGTTTTTTGAAACTTTCGATGCTCCCCCCCGCTGAGACCACCGCCTGTGGAAGGGAATTCCACATCCTTACAGTAAAGAACCCTCTACGTAGTTTAAGGTTAAACCTCTTTTCTTCTAATTTTGAGGAGTGGCCACAAGTCTTGTTAAACTCCCTTCCGCAAAAAAGTTTTATCCCTATTGTGGGGTCACCAGTAACATCTAACACTACGCACTCCTCAGAATGACAATTATGCTGTCCAAGGAGGTCTCTCTTGCTCCTCCATCCAGAAGGAAGTGTGTCTTAGGGTAAGAATAAAGGAGGGGGAAAAAACAAAACAAAAACAGAAATCTAAAGCAGCCACCCTATTTTAGACCCCGTTGACACTTGAACATTTTTCAGCTTGAAGCTCGATGCTCAGAAACCCTTAACAAGCAAAATCCCATTTATTTCATTGGCCCCTGTTCACATTTGAGAGTTTTGTCGCCTGTAGCAAACGCCTGTCGCTCAAAAAAGTAAGCTTCTGCTTCATGTTACTACTGCGGCCAAACAGACCATTGCAAAAGGCCTGGAAATCCTCCTCGTGTGTGTACTCACAACGAAGCATCGTATAACCCAAGCACTGATCCACGCAAAACTAGAAGTGGTTCTACTGGACAAGGTGCATACATTTGAGAAGCTTTGGAACCCCTGGGTGGTCCATTATCTACCCCCCTGGCTTCAACGATAGCTTTCTGCTCCCGTAATTACCCATATGTGCACCCTCTACTCTGACCTTGGGTCTGTCACCACTCTTTCTCTTTCCTCCAAGGGGGTATATTCTCTCCCCCTCCCCCCTTTCTCACCCTACCTCGCCTTACTTCCTTACCCTCTCCTCCAGCCTCCCCAGCCCTTCTGTTATCTGGTTCTCCATCCTTCTTGTACTCTTAGTCCCCATCTTTTCCTAGTTCTCCTTCACAGCCTCTCCACGCTCGTTGGAGACCTTCCAATGGGTTCGCCCGTTGGCTTGCCCTCGCCACCCACCCCTATCTGCAGTCCTCTTGGGCTCTTCGTTACCCCCCCCCCCACTCTTTGTGGGAGTGCCAAACGGCTACCTTTGTTTCATCCTGTACAAAGATAAGGGTTCCTTTACCTATATATCCCGCCTCCCCAATTTTTTGTTGCCATGTTGACTATACACGGTCTTTCAGCCTACTTCTACATGCCTTTTCGGAGGATTATCCTCCCGCACCACTTGTTATGCAACCTTTTATCTATACATTGCTATTACCATATTCAATACATATGAAGTAGAATTTTCTGTGTATTTTTACCTGTTGTACTATGACCTGTACCTCTGTACTGGAACCCTTTTCTTATTTCTCAATAAAATATTTGAACAAGAAAAAAAGCGCATGAGCTATTTTTCAGGCAGATTTGAGCGTGTTTGTCCCCATAGACTTCAATGGAAAACTCCCGAACAGCAAGAAATTAGCGTTTTTTAGGCTAGGGAAGGTTATACATCAAGAGTGATACATTGTTACACTTGAAATTGCACTATCCAATGTATGGAAATGCCCCAATGCATTTCGACCTCAAAGATTATGGTCTTCTTCAGGGGGTCCTTACATTTCTATAAATACATCAAGAGGACAGATTTCAATATTCTAATTGTCATGTGATTTAATATCCAATACAGTATCATTTATTACGTCTACATCGTTTCGTGTTTGATTTATGTAATCATAGTGTATTTACCCTTTCCGCCAGGAAGGCTCGCTTAACCAGAGACTTCTTTAAAAAAACAGATAATCCTCTCAAGTACGATCCCGGACCCACTGAGAGCCTGTCCATGCCCTTAACCCAAGGGGGCGACTTACTAAATGACTTACGATTTACTAAAACTGAAGAGTGTAAAATCTGGTGCAGCTGTGCATGGTAGCCAATCAGTTTATAACTTTAGCTTGTTAAATTAATCTTTGACAATAAAAGCTGGAGGCTGATCGGTTTCTATGCAGAGCTGTACCAGATTTTGCACCCTCCAGTTTTAGTAAATCAACCCCCTAAATTTGGTTGATTTACTAAATGAATAGAGCGTGTTCACTTTTAGTGAGTTTTCACTTTCCAAGTTGCATTTTCACGTATCCTAGAGAAACAAAGTGAAAATCCACTTTACAAAGGAAATTCAATCAGGTGCAAGGAAAAAAATAAAAAATAAATAAAAAATAAAATTGTAATCAATTATTAAGTTGATGAGGTGACAGGTCTTCTACTACACCAAGAGGTAAGAAAACATTAAACTCTGTGTTATAACCACTTCATAATATGTGAAAAAAATGTCCACGATTAAATTAAATACACATTCAGTTAATACATTTATAAAGTGACAGGTGCTTTTTATGGACCAAAAATAGTAAACATTAATCTCTATAGTAGTAAATATAAATGACCAATCTATGAGCGCTCCCCTTATGCTACTGCACTCACTGGTGCAAGGAAATGTTTAAAAAATTGGAATTTGGCTCAAAGATGATTTGACCATTGAAGTAGGGACAATTCCATTTCATTTACTGAGTTAAGTGAATTTTCTCCTGAAAAATGAGCTTCATTTTATTGGCTCCATGATCCACGAAAATTTACTTTGAAAGTGAACATGTTCTCCTGCATTAGTAAATCAGGGTTACTGTATAGCAGGTCCATAGAAAGTACAGGCCGGCAACTCGACAGCTTCTCCAATAGAAAATATTTATTTAAGCATTACAGCAATAACATCATCCAGAAATGCTGACGCGTTTCGGCCATGCGTCAGCATTTTTGGATGATGTTATTGCTGTAATGCCTAAATAAATATTTTCTATTGGAGAAGCTGTCGAGTTGCCGGCCTGTACTTTCTATGGATCTTTTGTGAGCTTAGTTAGCCAGAGCACCGACTACTCTACACACCAACTATACTATATAGTGGTAGAGCTTGGGTGAGTTTTTCTCTTGCTACTGTATAGCAGGGGTCTCCAAACTTTTTAAACAAAGGCCCGGTTTATTGTCCTTCAGGCTTCAGAGGGGCCAGATTGTGGCAAGCAGGAGTAGACATTTTCCTGGCAGTAAATATTGCCACATTTAGTATTGGGGGAGGAATAGTGCCCCATCCTTTGTATCATAGGCAATGGCAGCTGGTGCTGAATATTTCGGGGGGGGGGGGGGGGGGGGGGGGAAAGGTGGCGATCACCGCAAGCACCGAATTCCCCCACCCCTGTGGGAGACAGACGGAGGACAGGAAGGCGGCAATCGCCCAATACATGTACGTTGCAGAAAAAACATAGACAGAGGTTTACGCAATGTGATGAGTGAAGACTTCCCCTCCAAGAAAGCTATTAACCCTTGGCAGGCAGTATGAAGTAGCCTATACTGGGCCTATTCAATTAGACAAAGATTACAGTGGAAAGAGTAAAACACAGTGGCGGCCTGTCCGTCAATTCCTAATTCCCCTCCCGGGTGAACAGGAAGTAGGTCCTAAGACTCCCTGGCCAATCGGGTCTCAGGACCTGCTTCCTGATTGGCTAGGAGGAGAATCAGGAAGACAATAGCGAATATTAATTTGCTTTTGTCACACAATTGGGCGGGTTCGGGGAGCAGTGCTCTGCTCCCCGAGTCCACCCTTTTTTGAAGCCAATTAGGGCCCCGGGCTCTAATCATGTACCCTGTATGGATGGGCTGCCACTGATCATAGGGAAGAATAGTGCCCCATTGTTGGTGTTGGTGGGAGAAATGATTCCCCATTTTTGGTGTCAGATGGCAGAATAGTGTCTTGTACCAGTGGGAGGAATAGTGCTCCAAAGGCTGGATAAAGGCAAGCAAAGGGCCACAGTTTGGAGACCACTGCTGTATATTGAACTGCAGGTAATCCAAGTGAAACCATGGGCAAAATAGCAAATTAAAATTAAGTATGTGATCCAATCTAACATTAACACAGCAGTTTTATTTGTTCTGAGTCCCCCACCCCCCTTCCCGTAAATAGTTTTATACATTTTTGATCCTGCCAGCAGATCTGTTAGAAAACAAAGTTGTATGTATTAAAATGTGCATTTCTTTTCTTTGTAATTTAATGTTATGTTTTCTTTTATTCTTTTTTTTTTTTTTTTTTTACAGAGAAAAAAACGTGAGTATTTCTATGTTTGTATGATTAAATCTATGCCAGGACAAAAAAAAAAATATATATATATATATATTATATATATATGTATATATATAAAAGTAAGGTCCATAAAGACATGGATGAGCGAGTTTGAGGTGAGGGAACTTGACTTGGAGTCCTGACCTCAACCTAATAGAACGCCTTTGGAATTAATTAGAGCAGAGACTGCGAGCCAGGCCTTCTCGTCCAACATCAGTGCCTGACCTCACAAATGCCATTGTGGAAGAAGGGTCAAACATTCCAATAGACACACTCCTAAAACTTGTGGACGGCCTTCCCAGAAGAGTTGAAGCTGTTATAGCTGCAAAGGGTGGGCCAACTCCATATTGAACCCTACGGACTAAGACTGGGATGCCATTAAAGTTCATGTGCATGTAAAGGCAGGTGTCCCAATACTTTTGGTAATATAGTGTATGTTGCGGCTTTAACCGCTTCAGCCCTGGAAGATTTTACCCCTTCCTGACCACAGCACTTTTTGCGATTCGGCACTGCGTCGCTTTAACTGACAATTGCGCGGTCGTGCGACGCTGCACCCAAACAAAATTGATGTCCTTTTTTTCCCACAAATAGAGCTTTCGTTTGGTGGTATTTGATCATCTCTGCGGTTTTTATTTTGTGCGTTATAAACAAAAAAAGAGCGTCAATTTTGAAAAAAACGCAATATTTTTTACTTTTTGCTATAATAAATATCCCCCGAAAATATATAAAAAAAACTATTTTATCCTCAGTTTAGGCCGATATGTATTCTACATGTTTTTGGTAAAAAAAATCCTAATAAGCATATATTGAATGGTTTACGCAAAAGTTATAGCATCTACAAAATAGGGGATAGTTTTATGGCATTTTTATTATTATTATTTTTTTACTGGAAATGGCGGCGATCTGCGATTTTTATCGGGACTGTGACATTATGGCGGACACATCGAACACTTTTGATACATTTTTGGCATTTTTACAGTGATCAGTGCTATAAAAATGCATTGATTACTGTAAAAATGTCACTGGCAGTGAAGGGGTTAACACTAGGCGGCGATCAAGGGGTTAAGGTGTTCCCTAGTGTGTGTTCTAACTGAAGGGGGGAGGGGACTGTGTAGGGGAGATGACAGATCACTGTTCATACTTTGTATGAACAGACAATCTGTCACTTCTCCTTTCAGAGAACCGGAAACTGTTTACACATACAGATCCCGGTTCCCCGTGTGCCCCGATTGATCAAGGGAGGCCAGCGGTGATCACGACCGCAGGGCATTCGCATCGGCTCTGAGGGCGAGCAGGGGGCACGCGCGCCCCTAGTGGCCACAGGGCGAAGCGACCTTACATGACGTCGTTTCGCCCAACCAACCAGTACAACTGCGGCGGCTGGTCAGCAAGTGGGTAAAGTAGTTTACCGAGGTTATGGCTGAAAATATAAGCCATAACCCTAGTATCATATTTTACAGTCGGCAGCTGGTTTTCTCATGAAAGCGTTCCGAGCGGCTCATGAGCCGCAGGAGCGCTTTCAGAAGCGGCAGGAGGGGACGTCCAATGGTGCGGCATTCTGCTCCCACAGGCGATCAAAGAGTAGATCCTCTTTGATCACCTCTATGGCCTTGGAGAAAGGGTGGAAGTAATTTTTTTTTTTTAGTTAGGTTTAAAGTGATTGTAAAGTCTCGTTTTTTTTTTTTTTTTAATAGAAATTACAAACACGTTATACTTACCTGTTCTGTGTAATGGTTTTGCACAGAGTAGCCCAAATCCTCCTCTTCTCAAGTCCCTCTTCTGTGCTCCTGGCCCCTTCCTTCTGTTGAGTGCCCCCACAGCAAGCAGCTTGCTATGTGGGCACCCGAGCCGAGCCGCTGATCCCTGTGTGTATTCCGACATGGAGCTGTGGGCCGGCCCCGCTCCCCCTCTCTCCTGATTGGCTAACTGACTTTGATTGACAGTGGCTGGAGCCAATGGCGCCGCTGCTGTGTCTCAGCCAATCAGGAGGGAGAGTCTCGGACGGCCGAGACACCCATGGACATCGCTGGACAGAGATGGGGCTCAGGTAGGTAATAGGAGGGGCTGCTGCACACAAAAGGCTTTTTATCTTAATGCATAGAATGCATTAGGATAAAAAAACTTTTGACTTTACAACTCCTTTAAGTCAAAAGATCACTTTTTTTTTTTGATCTTTTGCTTTTAAAGGTAAAGAAGAGGTTTGGAGTCTTTCTGACCCCAGATCACTCCATAAAGAGAACCTGACACCCTTATTTATATTACAGGGGATGTTTACATATAAAAGTAATCAACAAAAAAAAAAAAGAACAAGAAATAAAATAAGGGACAGTGTAAAAATAAAACGTAAAATAAATAAGCAAAAAAAATTAAAGCGTTCCCACCCCTCCAGACTTGCGTGCAGAAGCGAGCGCATATGTATGTCGTGCACACATATGTGAACAGCATTGGCACCACACATGTGAGGTATCGCCATGAACGTTAGAGCGAGAGCAATAATTCTAGCGCTAGACCTCCTCTGTTACTCTAAACTGGTAAACCTGTAAAAAATTAAAAGCGTCGCCTATGGAGATTTTGAAGTACCGTAGTTTGTCACAGCGCAATTTTAAAGCCTGACATGTTAGGTATCTATTTACTTGCCGTAACATCATCTTTCACATTTTACAAAAAAAAAAAATGGGTGCATATTGTGTTTTTTTTTTTTTTAATTCATTACAGTGTATTTTTTTCCCCAAAAATTGTGTTTGCAAAACCGCTGCGCAAATACTGCGTGACATAATAAATTGCAATGATCAACATTTTATTCCTTGGGGTCTCTGCTACAAAAAAAAAATTAAAATAAAAAAAAATAATGGTTAAGGGTTATAAGTAATTTTTTAGCAAAAAATACTCATTTAAACTTGTCAACAAAAAGTGCCAGAAAACGCCTGCTCTTAAAGTGGGATGAGGGTCAGGGGACTTCTAGAGGCCAGAAATAGGAGGTCAAAACTGTTTATATAGGCAGACATGTGGCAGCTTCATCAACATAATTTCAGACAAAACATCTAACATGTAACCATTTGCAAAGTGCTGTTGTACAGCCTAAAGCCCATCTCTAGGCACAACTAATTTTATCTTCACACTATACCTCACCTGGTGTCATTCATACGCCCCAATCTAGTGCAGTGGGGAGCCGCAAATACTGCTTGCTAAATATTTATATAGCTCAATGGAGCTTAGACAACTCCTAAAATAGTAAAAAAAAAAAAAAAAATTAAGCTTTTATGTGGCTAATAATGATTAAAAAAATAAATAAATAAACCTTTGCCTTGAGTTAGGCTTTAAATTATTTTATTGACAGGTTTTTATAGCCAAACTGAGAGCAAACAGCTTCTTTTAGATATGTTTGGTTACATTGGGTTGTTTTCAAAATATTATTTATTTGTTCTTTTTTTTTCTGCATATCTGTCCCAAAATATTATTTATTTGTTCTTTTTTTTTCTGCATATATGTCCCTCTTTATAAATCTGATGCAGTGAGATTGGTAATGGCTTATACTGCCTTTTGCTGTAATCAATTACCGAAATAACAACTGGGAGTCCGTTTTGGAATATTAAGAATATGTAATCTATTCAGTAATCGTTTATCATTACCCATGGAATCCTTTTTTCCTTTTATAGTCATCACTTAAATTTATTATGTTGTTATGAATTTATTTATTATTATTATTTTTATTATTATTATTATTAGTTTTTTTTATTGCTAATAGTAATATTATTATTAATAATTTTTCATCTACGTTATCATTATATTGCTTTTATTTTATTTTGTCATTACATAATGTTACCAGTGTTCCATTTGTCATGTATCTATTTATATTTATATTCATCTCTCAGTTCTCACTTTTTTTTCTTCTTTTTTTTCTTTACTTCTAGAAGCAGCCAAAGGTAAGTTATTTCTTTATATGAATTTGTCAACATGGGATAAGCAGCACTGAAATGCAAAATAGGTTACAAAATGATCAAAGCAGCTTTCTCTTAGAAAAAAAAAAAAATGTCATCCAGTTATGGTTTGAACCCATTTCTGGCTTATGCAAGGTACTTGCTAGCACTAGACATATACTGAACGAAAATGTTTGTTTTTTGTTATGATTCACTATTTACATAAATTAGTTTAGTTAAATTCATTAAATTCATTTTGGAATTCGTTCCATTCGATTCTATTCAAAATTAGAATTTCGGAAGGTGGTTATATTCTATTCCATTCTATTCTATAGTTTTTTTTCTATTCTATTATTTTATTTTCTATTCTATTCTTCTCTTTTCTGTTATATTCTATTAATTTCTATTCTATTCAAATTCAAATTTATTCAATTAGAAATTTCAGAAGATGGTTATATTGTTATATTCTTTCTATTATTTTCTACTGTTTTTTCAATTCTATTCTATTATTTTATTTTATTTTCTATTCTATTCTTTTCCATTTTAATCCGAATTAGTTCTATTCACAATTCAAATTCCGGAAGATGGTTATATTCTATTTTATTCTATTCTATTATTTTTTTCTATTCGAGTCTATTCTTTTATTTTCTATTCTAGTCTATTATTTTCTATTCTATTCAAATTCATATTTATTGTATTCAAATTTTGGGAAATGGGTATATTTTTTCTATTCTATTCTATTGTTTTTTCTATTCAAAATTTGAATTTCGGAAGATGGTTATATTCTTTCTATACCATTTTATTCTATTGTTTTTTCTATTCTATTATATTCCTTTCTATTCTATTATTTCATTTTCTAATCAATTTTTTTAATTTCTATTATAATCTATTATTTTCTATTCTATTCGCAATCAAATTCTATATTCTAATAGAAATTTAAATTTCCGGAGATGGTTATATTTTTCCGATTCTATACTATTCTATTGCTTATTCTATTCTATTCTTTTCTAGTATTTTACTTTCTATTCTATTCTTTTCTATTTTAACCACTTACCGACCAGCCGCAGTACATATACTGCGGCAGGCCAGCTCTATTGCGGAAATGATGTACCTGTATGTCATTTCGTGCAATAGCCAGCGGGGGCGCCTGCATGCGCTGATTGGCCATAGGGCCATGCAATGTCCGCCGGCCACCCGTGATCGCTCCTCAGAGAGACAGGACGGCGGTCTGACGATTTAAGCAAGGCAGATCGCCGTCCTGTCAGGAACATGGATCTCTCTGTTCATACTGTAAGTATCCCCCACACTGTAAGAAAGCATCCCCTAGGGACACACTTAACCCTTTGATCGCCCCTGGTGTTAACCCCTTCCCTGCCAGTGCCATTAGTACAGTGACAGTGCATTTTTTTTACATCCGAATAACAAGAAATTTGTCCGAATTTCTAGCTAGCACCTTCTGTCCTGGCTCCTCTTTGCATCACTCATTTGGGAAGCACACTTGATGTTAATCACGCATGGGGATTTCCTAAATCCATTCTCACTTTATTTTCTTTTTTTTTCCCACTCCATTTGAATAAGGCAAAAAACCATCAAGTAAGTACATTCTTTGTATGGATTTATCATACTGTGATCAGCAGCACTAAAATGCAAAAGGGTTTGAAGATAGGTGAAAGCAATGATCTTTAAAAAAAATGTAAACTAAATGTCATTAATATATTAATACCGCCATATTGTAAAAAAAATGGTGAACTCTGGAGCACTTTTTATGGCACGGCAGAAAACACACATGGGCGCCTGTAAATGGCTGTGATTGAGCTGCCATTGGACAGTTCAGACCATAGTCACAATGTACAGAGCCAATCAGGGTGATCAGTGGGCTGCATTCAACCCATTCACAACAGAGGAAGGGGAGTAGTGAATCTTAAAGTGGACTGACACCAATTATTGTAGGATTGTTTTTTTTTAAGGTGGTGATGGTGGCTGGGGGGAGGAGGGGGAGAGATTCGGAGTTAGGGATTGTAAAATAGTTTGTTTTTAAAGGTACAAAAATTAAAAGTACACCATATTGTCAAAATTGGGACACCTGCCTTTACATGCACAATAACCAGTATGCGCCGCCCCACCCAGCAGTCACAAAAAAAAAATATATATATTTTTTTTTTAAAAGGCCCTTTTAAAAAAAAAATAGAAATAGAAAAAAAAAATTTTTAAGTGCAGTCTGTTCGGGCGCCGGACACAGTGCACTATGGGAAGCGCCACCTCATTGCAATCACGAGATTGCAGATGAGGCGCTTCATTTGCAGGCTTTTGACCTGCTTTGTGGCGCATTCCAAAGTGCCGAACAGCTTCCGCCTATAGTATTACTAAAGACGGGAGCTTTGTTGTTCAAGTTAAGGGGTTACTTCCGGTTTCCCTGTTCCACAGGGAAACCGGAAGTGACGTCGGCAGCTGCGTGGAACACACGGCCCGAGCGGAGCTGCCTGTACGGTAAGTAAGTATGAGACTCAGTGAGGCTGCATTTGATGGGCACAGTGAGGCTGCATTTGATGGGCACGGTGAGGCTACATTTGATGGGCACGGTGAGGCTACATTTGATGGGGCACAGTGGCTTCATAAGATGGACACAGTGGCTTCATAAGATGGGCACAGTAGCTGTATTTGATGGGGCACAGTGGCAGAATTTGATGGCACAGTGGCTGCGTTTTATGGGCACAGTGGCTGGGTTTGATGGCACAGTGGCTGCGTTTGATGGTACAGTGGCAGCAATTGATGGGCATAGTGGCTGCGATTGATTGGGTTTTTTTTCAGAATTTTTCAGTTTGTTTGCACCCCCCAAAAAATTTTGAGCACCAGCCGCCACTGTGCACCGCCCGATCTCACGCATGCGCATTAGAACAAATTCGCAGTGCAGGAAACTTCTCTGGTTGCCATCACAACAGGTGTGGCGGCACAGGAAGTGCCTGCCCTGTTGTGATGGCAACCAGGATGATGATGATGAGAATCGCCTATGCCCACTGACTCCTGGGAATTATGACAAACCTCTCCCAGGAGCCAGTGCGTAGCCGGGTATATTGCGCACATAACCGCGGATGGGAGAGACAGGAAGTGGTGAAGAATGTCTTATAAAGAAGGTAAAGAAATCGCTGAAAAAAAAAATGCCCTTTGCAGAGAGTATGTCAGGGTCTGAAGAGGATGATGTGGAGTTCGAAAAGTGGGTGGAACTTGCTTTAATGTATTCCCAGCCTTAGTCCGTAGGGTTCAATATTGAGTTGGCCGACCCTTTGCAGCTATAACAGCTTCAACTCTTCTGGGAAGGCTGTCCACAAGGTTTAGGACTCAATCATCCACACTATAATGCCAAACGTAATGGGCCACCCCTCCAAATCATTTGGTGGAGGGGGGATTATGGTGTGGGGTTGTTTTTCAGGGGTTGGACTTGGCCCTTTAGTTCCAGTGAAGGGAACCAATACCAAGACATTTTAGACAATTTTGGACAATTTCATGCTCCCAACTTTGTGGGAACAGTTTGGGGGTGGTCCCTTCCTGTTCCAACATGATTGCAAACCAGTGCACAAAGCAAGGTCCATAAAAGACATGGATGAGCCAGATTGGGGTGGAGGAACTTGACTGGCCTGCAATTCAACCTGATAGAACACCTTTGGGACGAATTAAAGCAGAGACTGTGAGCCAGGCCTTCGTTCCAACATCAGTGCCTGACCTCACAAATGCGCTTGTGGAAGAACGGTCAAACATTCCCATAGACACACTCCTAAACCTTGTGGACGGCCTTCCCAGAAGAGTTGAAGCTGTTATACCTGCAAAGGGTGGGCCAACCCAATATTGAACCCTACGGACTAAAGCCCCGTACACACGATCGGATTTTCCGACGGGAAATGTTGGATTTCAGGCTGTTGGCGAAAAATCCGACCGTGTGTATGCTCCATCGGACATTTGTTGTCGGACTTTCCGCCAACAAATGTTGGCTAGCATGTCTTCGAATTTTCCGCCAACAAATGTGTGTTGCCGGATTTTCCGAGCGTGTGTACACAAGTCCGTCGGACAAAAGTCCAAAGTACAAACACGAATGCTCGGAAGCAGAAGCGGTCGGTTATTAAATACCAACAAAAGATATAACATTCGTTAGGGTGTAATTGTCAATCAAGCTATCATAGCACTGAAGGATGAAAAATGACCTGGTAATGGAGGGATATACTGTATATAGGCTGAGGCTCAGGTGGTTAAAGTGTATGTAAACCCAGAATCTATTTTTCAGTAAGTCTGGTACCATGCTTCACTGTATACAGTTTTCTAAAAAAAAAAGCATATATATATTTCTAAAAGAAAAGGAAAAAAGAACACATATGGGAGAGATGAAAGCGCTGCACACCCCGAAACAAGTAATGTGTAAATAGAAAGGTTTCCCCATTGGGGCTTTGGACAGCAGTATAAACATAATCAAAAATGTTACAGATGATTAATGAGAAATCTTTAATCATGAAGGTTACCAAATGTCACAATATGATAGATATACAGTACATATAAAAGTCTGGCCAAATGATAAAATGCATGGTCCACACTATAGCATACAAGCAAGGTAAGCAGAATTAAAAAACATGGTAACATACGAAATACTATGAAGTGTTGAAAACTCCGACGCGTTTCGACCATCAAGTGGTCATCTTCAGGGGGATCATTGGCTCTGTATATATATATTTCTTTTGTGAAGCTCTTGCAAAGTTTCTTACCTGGAGATCCTACCGGTAACAGCACTTCCCAATGCAGGTTGACAATGCTAAACCACTGCCTCACATGTAGCAGCTGCCTGCTGTGTACATGTCTTCAGTTGGCTTGGGTTGCCTATCAGGTCTACACATCCCTCCTGCAGACCGGTTAGGCCACCCAATGACCATCTAAGGACACATGGCAGGCTGACAACACTACTGCAAATTGCGGGGCAGTGGCTTAGTGTTGTCAGCCTCCAACAGGAAGTGCTGCTACAGGCAGGATCTCCAGCTAAGAAACTTTGCAACAGATCCACAAAAATTATTTTCCTAAGAAAACTGTAAGCAGTGAGGCACGATGCCATACATACTGAAACCGTGGCAAGGCGGCTTCCCTGTGCAAAATAATGTAGAGGGTTCGTGATTTTGCACTTCCAGGTCTGGGGCGTGCACGCGCCCCACCAGTGACCCGCCCCCCGCCATGTTTGGACACAGTGGAAGCCAATCAGCGGGCCCGGCGGACTCGATGTCCGCCGGGACCCGCCTATCCTTCCCGAGAGAGGCAGAACAGCGATCTGCCTATGTAAACAAGGCAGATCGCCGTTCACTCAGTAGGGAAGTTAGAGATCCTGTGTTTCTGCTAAGCAGGAATACGGATCTCTGCCTGCACACAACTAAAGCACCTCCCCCACACAGTTAGCAAGCACCAGGAGCAGTTAACCTTTTGATCACTCCTGATGTTAACCCCTTCCCAGCCAGTGTCATTAGTGACAGTGCATAATAATTTTAGCACTGATTACTGTATTAGTTACATAGTAGGTGAGGTCGAAAAAAGACACAAGTCCATCAAGTCCAACCTATGTGTGTGATTATATGTCAGTATTACATTGTATATCCCTGTATGTTGCGGTTGTTCAGGTTCTTATCTAATAGTTTTTTAAACTATCGATGCCCCCCGCTGAGACCACCACCTGTGGAAGGGAATTCCACATCCTTGCCGCTCTTACAGTAAAGAACCCTCTATGTAGTTATGTCCAGTTTAAGGGTATTTGTAAATTTAAACCATATCCCCTCTCAAACGTCTCTTCTCCAGAGAGAATAAGTTCAGTGCTCACAACCTTTCCTCATAACCAGGGCCGGTCCCAGGCGGGTGCACGGGGTGCAGTGCACCCGGGCGCCAGAGAGGTGGGGGCGCTGAAGCGCCAGAGTGCTCCCTTCCCTCCTCCTCCTCCTCTCCGTGTCCAGAGCAGGCTCCCTCCGCAGGTCACGGCCGCGGAGCGGCCGCTATGTCTTTTTCGCTGCTGCTAGAGCCCATCCCCCCTCCCTCCTTCTCCTGTCAGAGAAGGAGAGAAGCCGCCGGAGATCGGAGCGGCTGGTCTCTGTGTGGAGAGAGACCAGCCGCTCAGTGACTTCGCTGAGGGGGAGAGCGGTCCGTGCCTGCAGCCTGATAGTCTGACACACACAGGTTCTCCTCCTCTGTCTCTCACTCCCGCGGCCCGCCCAAGCCTGTCTAGACAACTGCTCTTCACCCGAGCGGCGCGGCTGCACACTGTCCTCTCTAGCTGCCCCCCGGGTTTTAATGGGTCTCTAGCTAGAGTACTAATAGAGGGAGGTTTGTCTCTGGGGCGGTCGGTCTGTACTAATCGAGGGGGATTTGTCCTGGGGGTCTGTACTAATGGGGGGGGGTTGTCCTGGTGGGGGGTCTGTACCAATAGAGGGGGGGGGGGAATTGTCCAGGGGGGGGTCTGTACTAAAGGAGGGGGCTTTGTTTGTCCTGGTGGGGGGTCTGTACCAATAGAGGGGGGGGCATTGTCCCGGGGGGGTCTGTACTAAAGGAGGGGGCTTTGTCCTGGTGGGGGGTCTGTACTAATGGAGGGGGGTTGTCCTGGGGGGGGTCTGTACTAATGAAGGGGGGATTTGTCCTGGGGGGTCTGTACTAAAGGGAGGGGGGTTTGTCCTGGTGGGGAGTCTGTACTAATGGGGGGGTTGTCCTGGGGGGGTCTGTACTAATGGGGGGCTTGTCCTGGGGGGGGGTCTGTACTAAAGGGAGGGGGGTTTGTCCTGGTGGGGAGTCTGTACTAATGGGGGGGTTGTCCTGGGGGGGTCTGTACTAATGGGGGGGCTTGTCCTGGGGGGGTCTGTACTAATGGAGGGGGTTTGTCCTGGGGGAGTCTGTATTAATGGAGGGGGGGGGGTTGTCCTGGGGGATCTGTACTAATGAAGGGGGATTTGTCCTGGGGGTGGCTGTACTAATGGAGGGATCTTGCCCTGGGGGGGTCTGCACTAATGGGGGGGTTGTCCTGGGGGGTCTGTACTAAAGGAGGGGGGTTTGTCCTGGTGGGGGGTCTGTACTAATGGAGGGGATTTGTCCTGGTGGGGGGTCTGTACTAATGGGGGGGCTTGTCCTGGGGGGGTCTGTACTAATGGAGGGGGGGTTGTCCTGGGGGGTCTGTACTAATGAAGGGGGATTTGTCCTGGGGGTGGCTGTACTAATGGAGGGATCTTGCCCTGGGGGGGTCTGCACTAATGGGGGGGTTGTCCTGGGGGGTCTGTACTAATGGAGGGGGGTTTTGTCCTGGTGGGGGGTCTGTACTAATGGAGGGGGGTTCTCCTGGGGGGTCTACTAATGGAGAGGGCTTTGTCCTGGTGGTGGTCTGTACTAATGGAGGGGGGGTTGTCCTGGGGGGGTCTGTACTAATGAAGGGGGGATTTGTCTTGGCGGGTCTGTACTAATGGCGCGGATTTGTCCTAGGGGGGTCTGTACTAATGGAGGGGGGGTTTGTCCTGGGGGGTCTGTACTAATGGAGGGGGGGTTTGTCCTGTTGGGGTCCGTACTAATAGAGGGGGGTTGTCCTGGGGGGTCTGTACTAATGAATGGGGGATTTGTCCTGGGGGGTCTGTACTAATGCAGGGGGGTTTCTCCTGGGTGGTGGTCTGTACTAATGGAGGGGGGATTTGTCCTGGGGGGGTCTGTACTAAAGGAGGGGGTTTATCCTGGGGGGTCTGTACCAATGGAGGGGGGTGTTTGTCCGGGGGAGTCTGTACTAATGGAGGGGGGTTTGTCCTGGGGGTCTGTACTAATGGAGGGGGGTTTGTCCTGGTGGGGGGGTCTGTACTAATGGAGGGGGGGTTTGTCCTGTGGGGGTCTGTACTAGTGGAGGGGGGTTCTCCTGGGGGGGTCTACACTGCAGCTGCGGGCTCTTCTTTTGCCCCTTCCCCTCCCTCTCCTCCGCACGTGCACTGCTATACTAGTGAGCGGTGCTGGCCGACACAGCCTCCCACTATGTTTCTTCCCCTGCCTTCATATCAGCCAGGGAAAAAATAGAATAGAAAAAGAAGCATAGAAGAGGATTGTGGGACATGTAGTCCCGAGGACTGACAGCCCCACTGTAACACGGAAACTGCAGCCCACACAGCATGCTCAGCTGAATGGGAGAGAGAGAGACAGGAGCCTGGGAAAGCTTTCAGGGAAGTACACCCTGGACTCCAGAGGGAGAGGGGAGTGCTGAGGGAACACCATCAGAGAGGGAACCCCGCTGCCCTGCGCCACCAGAGGGAAAGCCACACAGCCTAGCGCCATCCCTGGTGGAGAAAGGAATAAAGTCATTGCCGGAATACAGATCTGGGTGCTACCCAGCGGAGTCACCACGGGTAATTCAGAGTGAGCTGACTCCTGATCAGAGGAACCGTTGCTGTATCGCTGGGTCAGGTGAGAGAGCCGATCGGCCATTATCTACTAACGTCCATAGGAACTGCAGTCTCTGACCATCTTCTTGTTCTGACCATCTCTTGTATAATGTCTGCAGTCTTTGACCATCTCCTGTATTATGTCCGCAGTCTCTGACCATCTCCTGTATTATATCTGCAGTCTCTGACCATCTTTTGTATAATGTCTGCAGTCTCTGACCATCTCTTGTATCATGTCTGCAGTCTCTGACCATCTCTTGTATCATGTCTGCAGTCTCTAACCATCTCTTGTATAATGTCTGCAGTCTCTGACCATCTCTTGTATCATGTCTGCAGTCTCTGACCATCTCTTGTATCATGTCTGCAGTCTCTGACCATCTCTTGTATCATGTCTGCAGTCTCTGACCATCTCTTGTATCATGTCTGCAGTCTCTGACCATCTCTTGTAGCATATCTGCAGTCTCTGACCATCTCTTGTATCATGTCTGCAGTCTCTGACCATCTCTTGTATCATGTCTGCAATCTCTAACCAGCTTCTGTACCATGTCTGCAGTGTCTGACTGTCTCTTGTATCATGTCTACAGTCTCTGACCATCTATTCTATCTTGTCTGCAGTCTCTGACCATCTTCTGTATTATGTCTGCAGTCTCTGACCATCTCCTGTATTTTGTCTGCAGTCTCTGACCATCTCCTGTACTATGTCTGCAGTCTCTGACCATCTCCTGTATCATGTGTGCAGTCTCTGACCATCTCCTGTACTATGTCTGCAGTCTCTGACCATCTCCTGTATCATGTCTGCAGTCTCTGATCATCTCCTGTATCATGTCTGCAGTCTCTGAACATCTCCTGTATCATGTCTGCAGTCTCTGACCATCTCCTGTATTTTGTCTGCAGTCTCTGACCATCTCCTGTACTATGTCTGCAGTCTCTGACCATCTCCTGTATCATGTGTGCAGTCTCTGACCATCGCCTGTACTATGTCTGCAGTCTCTGACCATCTCCTGTATCATGTCTGCAGTCTCTGATCATCTCCTGTATCATGTCTGCAGTCTCTGACTATCTCCTGTACTATGTCTGCAGTCTCTGACCATCTCCTGTATCATGTCTGCAGTCTCTGATCATCTCCTGTATCATGTCTGCAGTCTCTGACCATCTCCTGTATCATGTCTGCAGTCTCTGACCATCTCCTGTATCATGTCTGCAGTCTCTGACCATCTCCTGTATCATGTCTGCAGTCTCTGACCATCTCCTGTATCATGTCTGCAGTCTCTGACCATCTCCTGCACTATGTCTGCAGTCTCTGACCATTTCCTGTATCATGTCTTCAGTCTCTGACCATCTCCTGTACTATGTCTTCAGTCTCTGATCATCTCCTGTATCATGTCTGCAGTCTCTGACCATCTCCTGCACTATGTCTGCAGTCTCTGATCATCTCCTGTATCATGTCTGCAGTCTCTGACCATCTCCTGTATCATGTCTGCAGTCTCTGACCATCTCCTGTATTATGTCTGCAGTCTCAGACCATCTCCTGTATCATGTCTGCAGTCTCTGACCATCTCCTGCACTGTGTTTGCAGTCTCTGACCATTTCCTGTATCATGTCTTCAGTCTCTGACCATCTCCTGTGCTATGTCTGCAGTCTCTGACCATCTCCTGTATCATGTCTGCAGTCTCTGACCATCTCTTGTATCATGTCTGCAGTCTCTGACCATCTCCTGTATCATGTCTGCAGTCTCTGACCATCTCCTGTACTATGTCTACAGACTCTGACCATCTCCTGTATCATGTCTGCAGTCTCTGACCATCTCCTGCACTGTGTTTGCAGTCTCTGACCATTTCCTGTATCATGTCTTCAGTCTCTGACCATCCCCTGTGCTATGTCTGCAGTCTCTGACTATCTCTTGTATCATGTCTGCAGTCTCTGACCATCTCCTGTACTATGTCTGCAGTCTCTGACCATCTCCTTTACCATGTCTGAAGTCTCTGATCACCTCTTGTACCATGTCTGCAGTCTCTGATCATCTCCTGTACCATGTCTGGAGTCTCTGACCATCTCTTGTATCATGTCTGCAGTCTCTGACCATCTCCTGTACTATATCTGCAGTCTCTGACCATCTCCTGTACTATGTCTACAGACTCTGACCATCTCCTGTAACATGTCTGCAGTCTCTGACCATCTCCTTTACCAAGTCTGAAGTCTCTGATCACCTCTTGTACCATGTCTGCAGTCTCTGATCATCTCCTGTACCATGTCTGGAGTCTCTGACCATCTCCTGTATCATGTCTGCAGTCTCTGACCATCTCTTGTATCATGTCTGCAGTCTCTGACCATCTCCTGTACTATGTCTGCAGTCTCTGACCATCTCCTGTACTATGTCTGCAGTCTCTGACCATCTCCTGTACTATGTCTACAGACTCTGACCATCTCCTTTACCATGTCTGAAGTCTCTGATCACCTCTTGTACCATGTCTGCAGTCTCTGATCATCTCCTATACCATGTCTGGAGTCTCTCACCATCTCTTGTATCATGTCTGCAGTCTCTGACCATCTCCTGTATTATGTCTGCAGTCTCTGATCATCTCCTGTACTATGATTGCAGTCTCTGACTGTCTCTTGTATCATGTCTGCAGTCTTTGACCGCATTCTGTATTATGTCTGGGGACTCTTTCTAACAGACAGCTCTCTCTGTGTGCATCAGAGAGACTCCCTTCCAGGTCTCATTAGTGTACTCTCTTCCTGTATTTTCTTTATTGTTAAGAGATCGTGGAAAGATCCTAGGGTAACAAAGACTTCTTAGGGGAGCAGCTCTGTGTTTGAGTCGTTGCCTTAGAATCATTTGTAAAGGGGAGGAGTTGGTAAGATGACCACGCCCATGTGGGGGCGCCAGAAATATTTCTGCACCCAGGCGTCTGTGACCCTAGGATCGGCCCTGCTCATAACTAAGATCCTCCAGACCCTTTATTAGCTTTGTTGCCCTTCTTTGTACTCGCTCCATTTCCAGCACATTCTTCCTGAGGACTGGTGCCCAGAACTGGACAGCATACTCCAGGTGAGGCCGGACCAGAGTCTTGTAGAGTGGGAGAATTATCATTTTATCTCTGGAGTTGATCCCCTTTTTAATGCATGCCGATATTCTGTTTGCTTTGCATTGCATTGCATGCCATTGCTAAGCCTATCATCTACTAGGACCCCCAAGTCCTTTTCCATCCTAGATTCCTGGTCACTGGTCCCCAAAAAGTGTCAAAAGTGTCAGTTATGATGTCCCATTTGTCCACCACAATGTCGCAGTCCCTCTAAAAATCACTGATTGCTGCCATTACTGTTAAAAAAAAAAATTGAATAAATAAAAATTCCATAAATCTATCTCATAGTTTGTAGACGCTATAACTTTTGCACAAACCAATCAATATACGCTTCTTGGGATTTTTTTTTTTATTTTTTACCAATGGGGGTTATTGGTTTGGAGGTTATGTATGGTACTGTAAATTGGGAAGTACACATGATATTACAAAATTTTCTAAATTCATTTTAATGTTCAGAGTTTTTCTAAATGAATTCTCTATTTTTTTTCTACTTTAGAACTGCTTGTAGCACCAAAAGGTAATCAATTTCTTTATATGGATTTATCAACCTGGGATTAGCAACACTAAAATGCAAAAGGAGTTGAAAAAATGCAAAAGTGGTGTTTCACTAAAAATGCAAACTACTAATGTCATCCAGTTATGGTTTGAATCAGAGGCGTAACTAGAATCTTCAGGGCCCCGGTGCAAGAAACCATGAAGGGCCCCCACCAGGGGCGTTACTAGGTCTACAAAAGACCTCGGGCTAGAGGCCATAGCAGCGAAGTAAAGAAAGGCATACGCTTGGGCGGGCATACACATGTATATATTATACATGTGTGTATGTATGTATTTATAAAACAATATTTTATATATAAAATATCGTTACATATCTGAGTGTGGATCCCCCCTTACATCAGGGTTCCCAGAGCCCCCCTCATTACATCAGGGTCCTCAGAAAGCCCCCCCTTACATCAGGGTCCTCAGAGAGCCTCTCCTTACATCAGGGTCCCCAGGGAGCCCCTCCTTACATCAGGGTCCCCAGAGAGCCTCACCTTTACATCAGGGTCCCCAGAGAGCCTCCCCTTTACATCAGGGTCCCCAGAGAGCCCCCCCCCCCTTACATCAGGGTCCCCAGAGAGCCCCTCCTTACATCAGGAATCCCAGGGAGCCCCTCCTCACATCAGGGTCCCCAGAGAGCCCCTCCTCACATCAGGGTCCCCAGAGAGCCCCTCCTCACATCAGGGTCCCCAGAGAGCCCCCCTTACATCAGTGTCCACAGAGAGCTGCTCCTTACATCAGGGTCCCCAGAGAGCCCCTCCTCACATCAGGGTCCCCAGAGAGCCCCTCCTCACATCAGGGTCCCCAGAGAGCCCCCCTTACATCAGTGTCCACAGAGAGCTGCTCCTTACATCAGGGTCCCCAGAGAGCCCCTTCATTACATAGTTAGTCAGGCCGAAAAAAGACACAAGTCCATCCAGTTCAACCATAAAAAAATAAATAAATAAAATAAAAAATATGGTACAATCCCAAATACCCAATTCTATACTCACAGTTGATCCAGAGGAAGGTCCCCAAAGAGCCCCCCTTACATCAGGATCCCCAGAGGGCCCCTCCTTACATCAGGGTCCCAAGAGAGTCCCTCCTTACATCAGGGTCCCCAGAGAGTCCCCCTTACAGCAGGGTCCCCAGAGTGCCCCTCCTCACATCAGGGTCCCCAAAGAGCCCCTCCTCACATCAGGGACCCCAGAGAGCCCCTCCTCACATCAGGGACCCCAGACAGCCCCCCTTACATCAGGGTCCCCAGAGGGCCCCTCCTTACATCAGGGTCCCCAGAGAGCTCCTCCTCACATCAGGGTCCCCAGAGAGCTCCACCTTACATCAGGGTCCCCAGATAGCCCCCCTTACATCAGGGTCCCCAGAGAGCCCCTCCTTACATCAGGGTCCCCAGAGAGCCTCCCCTTTACATCAGGGTCCCCAGAGAGCCTCTCCTTACATCAGGGTCCCCAGGGAGCCCCTTCCTTACATCAGGGTCCCCAGAGAGCCTCCCCTTACATCAGGGTCCCCAGAGGGCATTTCCATACATCAGGGTCCCAAGAGAGCCCCTCCTTACATTGGTGTCCCCAGAGAGCCCCCCTTACATCAGGGCCCCCCTTACTTCAGGGCCCCCAGAGAGACCTTCCTTACATCAGACTCCCCAGAGAGCCCCTTCTTCTTGCATCAGGATACCCAGAGAGCCCCCTTACATCAGGGTCCCTAGAGAGCCCCTTCCTTACATCAGGGTCCCCGGAGAGCCCCCCTTACATCAGGGTCCCCAGAGGGCCTCTCCATACATCAGAGTCCCAAGAGAGCCCCTTCTTCTTACATCAGGGTCCCCAGAGAGCCCCCCTTACATAAGGGTCCCCAGAGAGACCTTGCTTACATCAGGGTCTCCAGAGAGCCCCTTCTTCTTATATCAGGGTCCCCAGAGAGCCCCCCTTACATCAGGGTCCCCAGAGGGCCCCTCCTTACATCAGGGTCCCCAGAGAGCCCCCTTACATCAGGGTCCCCAGAGGGCCCCTCCTTACATCAATAATAAAATATTTCCAAAAATGAGAGGGGTGTACTCACTTTTGTGAGATACTGTACCTTCACAACCACCAGGCCAGGGTTGTGGAGAAGAGGCCCTTGTACTCATCAAGATGAGGACAAGGTGCTTTGCCAGTGGACTTGGGGCGAGGTTGCCACCTCATCCCTTTAGGCCCCTTTCACACGATCGGACCGTTCAGGTCCGCCTGTCAGTTTTGACGGCGGACCTGAACGGGCGCTCCATGTTAGTCTATGGAGCGTCGGATGTCAGCAGAGACGTCCGCTGACATCCGACCCCGTCCGATCCGCTAAAAGCAGACGGATGGCTCTACGTCCAGGTCCGTCGCTGGCGGATCGGATCGGGTGAGATCTGACGAAAACGGACACGCTGTCCGTTTTCGTCCGATCCCTCCATAGGCGGCAGCGGCGCCTGACAAGCCCCTCCCCGCTCAGTGAGCAGAGAGGGACCTGTCATCCACCGGCTCAGCGGAGATCAACGGACAGATCTCCCGCTGAGCCGGCGGACCGAGGCGGGATCCGTAGAAACGGAGTCCGCCTCGTGTGAAAGGGGCCTTAAACTCAAACACATATTATTTACACAGGTTCTGAGGCTAATTTAATGCAGATAAAAGCACTACGTGAGTTTATTACCACCTTAATCAGACACAGAACCTGTGTAATTAATATGTGTTCGGGTTTAAAGGGATGAGATGGCAACCCTAGTTGAGGGCATATGGCCTGGTATTTTTCAGAAAGGGGGGAACACACGCTTGCTTCCTCCCTTTCCTGGCCAGCCAGTTTGTGCGATCGGATACAGATAAATGGGGGGGGGGGGGGGGGGATTTAATGAAACTGGAGCACACAGAATCTAGTGCAGCTGTGCATAGTAACCAATCAGCTTCTAGGTTTTAGGCTCTGTTCATACATAAGCGTTTTGAATCACGGGCGGAATCGTCGTGATTCTGCCCGTGATTTCAAAACGAATTGTTAAAATGTTAAATCGGACATCAATATGTTCAGGTGCCATTCATTTCAATGCAAATATGCCGTGACAAATCACGCTGCAATCGCGCAAATCAAATCGCGCAAATCCTCTAAATCCATTCTCACTTCATTTCATTTTATTCTACTTTTTTTTAGAACCAGTCAAAGATAAAGACGGTAAGTCATTTCTTTATATGGATTTATGAACTTGTGATCGGAAGTACTGAAATGCAAGAAAAGTATTTTATAAGAAATAAAAAAAATAAAAATAAATGTCATCCAGTTATGATTTTGTAGCACTATTCTTCTCTCTTTCTGCATCTACTGAGGTATGATGGCGCCACCTGTATAGTATTTAGGAGCAGAGTCTTCATAAGCTGTGTGATCAGGACAGGATCTTTAAGGCCTCATGCACACGAGACGCTGTTAAACGCACGTTCAGAGGCAGTTGGACACTTTTTTTGACTGCCCCTGAACTCATTCAATGTTATCCTATGTGTCCATGTACACAGTCTCGTTTTTTAGGCGTTTTTAGGCAGTTGTGTTTAACCTTGTTTTTTTCCAGAACCAAAAAATGGGTTCATACAATTTTGGAAAAAAAGCAATTTTTTTTATTTTTTGCTATAATAAATATCCCCAAAAAAATATATAAAAAAATATTATTTTCCTCAGTTTAGGCTGATACGTATTCTTCTGCATATCTTTGGTAAAAAAAAAAAAAAAAATTGCAATAAGCGTTTGATTGGTTTGTGCAAAAGTTATAGCGTCTACAAAATAAAGGATAGTTTTATGGCATTTTTATTAATATATTTTTTTTTTTACTAGTAATGGCAGCAATCAGCGTTTTTTATTGTGACTGCGACATTATGACGGACAGATCGGACACCTTTGGCGCTATTTTGGGACCATTCACATTTAAACAGCGATCAGTGCGATTAAAAATGCATTAAATACTGTGTAAATGTGACTGGCACTGAAGGGGTTGACCACTAGGGGGCAGTGTAGGGGTTAAGTGTGTCCTAGGGAGTGATTCTAACTGTAGGGGGGATGGGCTATGTGTGACACGACACTGATCACCGCTCCCGATTACAGGGTCAGTGTCACGAGGCAGAACAGGGAAATGCTTGTTTACATTAGCATTCCCCCGTTCCTCCTCTCCGTGAGGCGATCGCGGGTATCCCTACGGACATCGAGTCCGCGGGACCTGAGATCACACTCACGGAGCTCGCGGTGTGCACACGCCGCTGGTGGCACGCACCCACAAACTGCTTCTTTAGAGCCCTTGCACACTGGGGCGGGGGGCGGCGTCGGCGGTAAAACGCCGCTATTATTAGCGGCGTTTTACCGTCGGTATGCGGCCGCTAGCGGGGCGGTTTTACCCCCCTGCTAGCGGCCGAGAAAGGGTTAAATACCACCGAGGCAGAGGCGCTTTGCCGGCGGTATAGCCGCGCCGTCCCATTGATTTCAATGGGCAGGAGCGGTAAAGGAGCGGTATACACTCCGCTCCTTCACCGCTCCGAAGATGCTGCTGGCAGGACTTTTTTTACCGTCCTGCCAGCGCATCGCTCCAGTGTGCAAGCCCTCGGGGCTTGCACACTGGAATGAAAGCAGCGGCACTTTCGGGGCGGTTTGCAGGCGCTATTATTAGCGCAATAGCGCCTGCAAACCGCCCCAGTGTGCAAGGGCTCTAAAGGGCAACGTACAGGTACGTTAATCTGCCTGTACGTGCCCTTCTGCCGACGTATATCGGCTCGAGCCGGTCGGCAAGCGGTTAACCATGCTTAGGGCTCTTTCGAAATTCATTCTTACTTTGTTATTTTTGTTTTTTTTCTACTTCGTTAGAAAAAGAAAGCGGTTCAGACGGTAAGTCCTTTCTTTATATGGATTTGTGAACCTGTGAAATGAAATGAAATGAAAAAGACATGAAAAGAGGAAAAAAAACTAAAGTTGAAAATAATGCAAACTAAATGCCACACAGTTATGGTTTCAATCTATGTTAAAGTTTATGTAAAACCCAAAATGTATTTTTTAGTATGTTTGGTACCAAGCTTCACTATATACTTTTTTATTAAAGTGGAACTCTAATCGTAAACTTAATTCCTGCTAGATCACTACATGCTGGCCCCTTTTGCAGGTATAGTTCTGTAAAACATTAAAAAATAAGTGCCTATACTGTTTACAATCCAGTAATACACTGTCTCATTCTGCACATGTGCAGTTGTTCTCTATTTTTGGCACTGGGCTGAGTTTGTAGAGGCCAATCTGCAGACAGCCTAAAGATTTACTGCTGCTCAAGGGTTTTGGGCTTCAGCAAAATGGCCGCCTCCAGCAAGAAGAAACAGGAGCAATGCTGGAAATTTACAGCACACACTAATTTTGGCAGCATACTTATTAATGTGGAATTTATGTTCCTTGCTAAAGAACAATTTCTTATGTAATGATTAAAGTTCTGCTTTGAGGAAATTGTTCCTTTGTGATTTTCTTGCAAAATGTCTTACCTGGAGATCCTCCCAGTTGCAGCACTTCCTGTTGCAGGCTAACAATGCTAAGCCTCTGCCTCACAATTATCATCAGCATGCTGTGTGCATTTCAATTAGTTGGCCGTTGGGTCTGTGCATCCTGCAAACCTAATAAGCAGCCCAACGGTCATCTAAAAGATCACACATAGCAGGCCTACAACTAGGGTTGCCACCTTTTCTTCAAGCCAAACCCGAACACTTTAGTGATGCACAGCAATTTTATTTTACAGGGGGAACACTGTGGACTCTGGTGTAAAGGGGAACTTTGATGTAAAGGAGTTACTGCTCACCAAACCTCCAACTTACACCAGAGTTCCCAGCATTCCCCCCTTAAATTAGGTTCCTGAAAGCCCCCCTTACATCAGAGTCCACAGGGCACCCCTTACCTTAGTGTACTCCCTTGCTTGGAGGCAGGAGAGAGAAGGGAGGGAGGGGGGAGACTTCAGTTACAGACATTGGATGGTGAGCTCACTTACCTGAGGATGGAGGCTCAGGCATCGACACCTTCCACCCACCATGTATCTGAGCTGAGTTGCTGAGCTTCAAACTTCCAGCCCACACATCCCTTTCAAGAGGCACAGAACACTGGAGATTGGAGTGTAGGTGGGCAGACTGAGGGGTAGGAGTGGGAAAGGGAGGGGAGAAGCAGATCAAGCCCTCTCTCCTGTCTGTGTATAGGGGTGGGGCCCCGTGTGCACACCTGTGCACTTGGCATTTATGGTACTTGATTACTTGGGGAGCCACAGTCTATTCTGAATACTGTGTCCAGGTTTCAGATGGTCTGAAACCCGGACACATGGTTCAAAACCCGAACTGTCCGGGTGAATCCCGGACAGGTGGCAACCCTACTGACAACACTGCTGCTGGTTTGGAGGCAATGACTTAGTGTGGTCAGCCTCTTGAAGGAAGAACTGCTGCTAGAAGGATCTCCAGGTAAGAAAGTTTGCTGCAGATCTGTAAGTGATTTTCTTAAGAAAACTGTATACAGTGAACTATGATGTCAAACATACTGTAAAAAATAAATTATGGGTTTATTATTTAAGGTACTTATATAGCACCATCAATTTACGCAGCGCTTTACATATACTTTGTACATTCACATCGGTCCCTACCCTCACGGAGCTTACAATCTAAGGTCCCTAACTCACATTCATATACTAGGGGCAATTTAGACAGAAGCCAATTAACCTACCAGCATGTCTTTGGAGTGTGGGAGGAAACCGGAGTACCCGGAGCAAACCCAGGACAGGGAGAACATGCAAACTCCAGGCAGGTAGTGTCCATAAGCACCCATAATTCATGCTTTTGTCCAATGGAATCCCGTCAGAAGATGTTTGAGTCTTAGCTGAAAGTTGTGTAAATCCTGGGCGAAAACATTTATAAATAGTCCACCATGACTAAATAGCAGCATCCAAAATTTGCTTGTAAGAACCTTCAAAGAACTCTAATGCCGCGTACACACGGTCGGACTTTTCGTCTACAAAAGTCCGACGGACGCCGACGGACTAAAGCCGGCTGACAATCCGATCGTGTGTGGGCTTCCCCGGACTTTCAGCGGACTTTTCCAGCCGCAAATCTGACGGACTTTAGATTTGAAACATGCTTCAAATCTTTACGTCGTAACTCCGCCGCACCCAGAAATCCGCTCGTCTGTGTGCTAGTCCGACAGACAAAAACCCACGCTAGGGCAGCTATTGGCTACTGGCTATCAACTTCCTTATTTTAGTCCGGTGTACGTCATCACGTACGAATCCGTCGGACTTTTGTGTGATCGTATGTAGGCGAGTCCGTTCGTAAGAAAGTCTGCCGCAAGTCCGCCAAAAGTCCGCCAAATGTCCGCCAAAAGTCTGCCAAAAGTCCGTCGAAAGTCTGTCGGACAGGCTGTCGGACTTTTGTAGCCGAAAAGTCCGACCGTGTGTACGCGGCATAAAGCAGTTAAGCGCACCAATCCTGGAGGCCTTGTAAGGTACTTGCAGGTACCTCCAGCTCTTACTCCGAGCATCAATCCACATGGAAGGACACAATACATCATAACAATAATTATATCTGAATTATAGTTCACTGGAATGTCACAGTCCTACCACGTAACCCAAGCTTGGAGTTCAGTTGCCTTTTTATGTTTTATATTTGTAATTGTAATTTAAACAAATAAAGTATCATATCTCATCCTCCATCCCTAAAATCACCAGCCCAACACAACATGGTTGTGTAGCAATTGTTCACGTTATATCAGTTTTAAAAAGGTTTAACAGATATTCATATTTAGTGGCCTCCTCTAACTATTATCCCCTAACTTACTTCCTCCATACAATTAAAGGGAACCTGTCAGAGGTAATGACTGCTCAGAATGTCTAAAGGTCAGGTAGCAAAGGTTCCTCTAAGCTCCCCTCTATGTCTTTCATATATTTTTTAGGATACCAGTGGAGCTCCACCATCATACTCTTTGAATCTATCTCAATCTAGAACTCCTTTTTGTGCTATCTCACAAACGTATGACTCTGCATTGGTGGTCAATCATGTTTCTGGTTTTAAGGATATACAAGGTATTTGCAAAGCATGTGCAGATCTGGAACGCCCTCCCTCCATACTCCTTAACTTCATCTCAATCTTGAAGTGTTTTCTGCATTTCTCACAAATCTGTTACTCTGCATCGGTGGTCATCATGTGATCAATGCTAGGGGCTCCATTTCCTAAAGTTATTCCAATAGTAGAGGAACCGGCCTGGACACTAAACCAAGCTACGGCAGTTTTGGTAGATTTTAAATCTTTGACACATAAACCCTACTCTTCCACAAACCAAAAACAGCGCATTAATAAAATGAAGTGTAGAGGGCGCTCTAGAGCGAATGGTAATTAACTGAGCAAAGGTTGAATGGTTAAATATACTCAAGCCACTAGCATTGTGTCAAAGGTTCAAAAAACTTCATTTTATTAATGCGCTGTTTTTTGGTTTGTGGAAGAGTAGGGTTTATGTGTCAAAGATTCAGAATCTACCAAAACTGCCGTAGCTTGGTTTAGTGTCCAGGCCGGTTCCTCTACTATTGGAATAACTTCAGGAAATGGAGCCCCTAGCATTGATCACATGATGGCCGCCAATGCAAATAAAGTGCAATGTGCCATAAATACCGTACTTATATATACACAGGTGATATACACAAGTGGTATAGACAATAATATGGGCCAAAATGGCTGTAGAAAGAAAGAAAGTCCCAAAATCACAAAGAAATCCAAAAATTCTTCTGTGTTCAAATTCTTCCAAAAAATAGTGAATATTCCTTCACCGACTGATAAAAATATCCTACATCCACAGTCTTCATCATTGTAGCAAGCATTATCTGGCCAAAGCCTTTCTGATCTGCTTATTAATTAAAGGGGTCACCATTCTCTGGTAAGCAGACTACATATAAGGAGCACGTTGGGTGTATTTTTATCAGTCGGTGAAGGAATATTCGCTATCTTTTGGAAGAATTTGAACACAGAAGATTTTTTCGGATTTCTTTGTGATTTTGGGACTTTCTTTCTTTCTACAGCCATTTTGGCCCATATTATTGGCTATACCACTTGTGTTCATCGCCTGTGTATTTATAAATATTTATGGCACATTGCACTTTATTTGTTTTTTTCAATGCTAGTTGCTTGAGTATATTTAATAATTCAACCTTTGCTCAGTTAATTACCATTTGTTCTAGAGCACCCTCTACACTTCATTTTATTAGTTCCTTGAGTAGCATACCTACTTATAGTGATGTTCCGGCCAAAATTATACTTTTTACATAAAAATACCCCTATAATACACAAGCTTAATGTATTCTAGTAAAGTTAGTCTGTAAACTAAGGTCTGTTTTGTTAGGTTATAGCAGTAGTT
Organism: Lithobates septentrionalis; assembly: GCA_037952835.1. Taxonomy (NCBI): domain Eukaryota; kingdom Metazoa; phylum Chordata; class Amphibia; order Anura; family Ranidae; genus Lithobates; species Lithobates septentrionalis. Next base: position 1,279,092 of record JBBDGP010000704.1, on the reverse strand, counting down.
TGTTATTTTTAAACTTACAGCAGGCCGTGGCCATCTTAAGTGTGGGCATCTGAAGCCAGACTGTATTTCTTCCTGGATCTCATCCTTGCAGATCTCGCACATGCTCAGTGCAGTACAAGCAGTGTAATAGGTTTCAGGTCAGGTTTCCATAGCAATGGTAGTTTCAGAGGAAGTTGCCACCCCTTCCAAGAAGGCATCGCAAACAGGAAATGATGCGATGGGCCATGGCCAGGGAGGAGGAAGTGAAAAATGAATACAGCAGATATACAGTAGGTGCTGAGAAAAAAAATATCCAATTTGTTTACAGTGCACAGTTTAGTGAGGGATGCTGAAGAGTTGTAAAAGTGGGTGGTACTCCACTTTAATTAGGGGGAACAGCTTTTTTATCTTGTAAAATTTGTTTTATTCACTATTTAAGCTAGTTTTGGCGCGTTTATCTTCACAAAAACAGTGCATTAGTAGCCAATAAGTTTACCGATGTTGATTATATGTAAGGTATAAATGCATACATACACAGAAATAAATAGGTACATACACACATATATACACTCAAATATAAACTCACACACATACATACACACTCACGCTCAAAGATTATCATGGGGGCCTCATGCACCGGGGTCCCTGAGCAGTGCCCGGGGGAGGGGGGGGGCTATGCTTTAAGACAGCCCTGGCAGCATGCTGTATGCATTCCTTTCGTTGGCTAGTGGGCTGCCTATTGGGTCTGTAAATTTCTCCTGCAAACCCAATAAGCAGCCCAGTGGCCAACTAAACGAGCACACATAGCAGGCTGACGATGCTGCTGCTAGTTTTGAGGCGGTGGCTTGGGGTTGTCAGTAGACATGTGCACAGCCAAAAAGTTCGTTCATTTTAGTTTTTGTTTCATTAGTTTATTATTTTTTTCCTTTTTTGGGTCATTCGTTATGATCGCGATTCGTAATATCGTTCATTCATAAATTCGTAAATGCGTTCATTCGTACATTCGTAAATTTGAACATTCGTTCATTTGTTCATTCGTACATTTTTACATTTGTACATTCGTAAATTCGTACATTCGTAAAATCGTACATTTGTAAATTAGAAAATTCGGAAATTTGTAAATTCGAAGTTTGAAAATCCAAAAACCCGAAAATTCAAAAATCTGAAATAGTAACTAACTATTAAATTATAGGTATTGTAATTTCCTTTCAAATTTGACTGTCAGTGAACGTAAGAAATACGAATTTATCCGAAGTTACGAATTATCCAAAATGAATGCTGCATCTAAACAAATGGAACGGAACAAATGAATAATAAATAAAAATAATAAAACGTTGGTATTATTATTTTTGTTATTTATTATTATTAATTCATTACGTTCCATTCCGTTTTTTCGGATCATTCATAACTTCGGATACATTTTTATGTGTTACGTTCACTAACAGCCAAATTTGAAAGGAAATTACAATACCTATAATTTAAGAGTTACTAGTAATTACTAATAGTTAAGTTATTATTAGTTAACTATTATTTCAGATTTCCGAATTTTCGAATTTACAAATTTACGAATTCACTAATTTACTAATGTACGAATGTACGAATGTACGAATGTACGAATGCCCGAATTTACGAATGTCCAATTTTATTGAATTTACGAATATTCTGAAAAAATTTGTTAAACAGGTTTTCGTTAATTTGGATATTCCCAAATTAACGAATTTGTCGAAATTAGTTAAAAAAAAACGAATTCAGAAAGAAACGAATTGCACATGCCTAGTTGTCAGCCTTCAAAAGGAAGTGCTGCTGCTGGAAGGATCTCCAGGTAAGAAACTTTGCGGCAGATTTACAGTTGAGCATGATGCCAAACATCTTAAAAATATAGATTGTGTGATTAGGTATGCGGCCCTCCAGCGTTTTTTATCCGGCCCGCGGACTGCCCCTTTAACATTGCAGCACTCCCCCTGCCCTCTGCTCCCTCCATCACACAGGACGGGAAACATGACAGGCCCGGACAAAGGACCTTCTGTGCTAAGAAGCAGGTGATTGGTTACTAGGCATCAGTGCGGTCCCAGGAACCAATCACCTGCCCCTCACTTCCAAAGTCCCGCCCTCCGTCCGGACCTACCATGCCTCGTGTCCTGCGTGATACAGGTAAGTGTTGAGTGGGAGTGCTGTGATTTTATAGGGGGCGGCAGTGTAATATTGACATGGGGGGAGTCTGTGACATGGGGGGAGTCTGTGACATGGGGGGAGTCTGTGACATGGGGGGAGTCTGTGACATGGGAGGATCTGTGACATGAGGGGAGTCTGTGACATGGGGGGAGTCTGTGACATGGGGGGAGTCTGTGACATGAGGGGGGATCTGTGACATGAGGGGAGTCTGTGACATGGGGGGAGTCTGTGACATGGGGGGGATCTGTGACATGGGGGGGATCTGTGACATGAGGGGAGTCTGTGACATGGGGGGGATCTGTGACATGGGGGGAGTCTGTGACATGGGGGGAGTCTGTGACATGGGGGGAGTCTGTGACATGGGGAGTCTGTGACATGGGGGGATCTGTGACATGGGGGGAGTCTGTGACATGGGGGGGGATCTGTGACATGGGGGGGATCTGTGACATGGGGGGAGTCTGTGACATGGGGAGTCTGTGACATGGGGGGATCTGTGACATGGGGGGATCTGTGACATGGGGGGATCTGTGACATGGGGGGGATCTGTGACATGGGGGGAGTCTGTGACATGGGGGGAGTCTGTGACATGGGGGGATTCTGTGACATGGGGAGTCTGTGACATGGGGGGAGTCTGTGACATGGGGGGGGATCTGTGACATGAGGGGAGTCTGTGACATGGGGGGAGTCTGTGACATGGGGGGAGTCTGTGACATGAGGGGAGTCTGTGACATGGGGGGATCTGTGACATGGGGGGAATCTGTGACATGGGGGGGATCTGTGACATGGGGGGATCTGTGACATGAGGGGAGTCTGTGACATGGGGGGAGTCTGTGACATGGGGGGATCTGTGACATGGGGGGGATCTGTGACATGAGGGGAGTCTGTGACATGGGGGGAGTCTGTGACATGGGGGGAGTCTGTGACATGGGGAGTCTGTGACATGAGGGGAGTCTGTGACATGGGGGGAGTTTGTGACATGGGGGGAGTCTGTGACATGGGGGGAGTCTGTGACATGAGGGGAGTCTGTGACATGGGGGGAGTCTGTGACATGGGGGGGATCTGTGACATGATGGGAGTCTGTGACATGGGGGGAGTCTGTGAAATGAGGGGAGTCTGTGAAATGAGGGGAGTCTGTGACATGGGGGGAGTCTGTGACATGGGGGGAGTCTGTGACATGGGGGGGATCTGTGATAGGGGGATCTGCGACATGGGGGATCTGTGACATGGGGGGTCTGTGATGGGGGATCTGTGATATGGGGGATCTGTGATATGGGGGATCTGTGATGGGGGATCTGTGATATGGGGGGATATGTGATGGGGGATCTGTGATATGGGGGGGATATGTGATGGGGGTCTGTGATATGGGGGGATCTGTGATATGGGGGGATCTGTGATATGGGGGAGATCTGTGATATGGGGGGATCTGTGATGGGGAGTCTGTTATGGGGGAAGTCTGTTATGGGGGAAGTCTGTTATGGGGGAAGTCTGTTATGGGGGGAGTCTGTTATGGGGGGAGTCTGTTATGGGGAGTCTGTTATGGGGGAGTCTGTGACATAGGGGGAGTCTGTGACATAGGGGGAGTCTGTGACATTGGGGGAGTCTGTGACATGGGGGGGATCTGTGATATGGGGGATCTGTGATATGGGGGATCTGTGATGGGGGATCTGTGATATGGGGGTGATATGTGATGAGGGAGTCTGTGATATGGGGGAGTCTGTGATATGGGGGGATCTGTGATATGGGGGGATCTGTGATATGGGGGGGATCTGTGATATGGGGGGGATCTGTGTTATGGGGTAGTCTGTTATGGGGGAGTCTGTTATGGGGGAGATCTGTGATATGGGGAGTCTGTTATGGGGGGATCTGTGATATGGGGGAGTCTGTGATAGGGGGAGTCTGTGATAGGGGGAGTCTGTGATAGGGGGAGTCTGTGATAGGGGGAGTCTGTGATAGGGGGGGGATCTGTGATGGGGGAGTCTGTTATGGGGGAGTCTGTGATATGGGGGGGACTGATATGGGGGGATCTGTGATGGGGGAGTCTGTTATGGGGGATCTGTGATATGGGGGGATCTGTGATGGGGGAGTCTGTGCTATGGGGGGGACTGATATGGGGGGATCTGTGATGGGGGAGTCTGTTATGGGGGAGTCTGTTATGGGGGAGTCTGTGATATGGGGGATCTATGATATGGGGGATCTGTGATGGGGAGATCTGTGATGGGGAGATCTGTGATATGGGGGGATCTGTGATATGGGGGGGATTTGATATGGGGGGATCTGTGATATGGGGGATCTGTGATATGGGGGATCTGTGATATGGGGGGATCTGTGATATGGGGGGATCTGTGATGGGGAGTCTGTTATGGGGGATCTGTGATATGGGGGGATCTGTGATGGCGGAGTCTGTTATGGGGGATCTGTGATGGGGGAGTCTGTGCTATGGGGGGGGGACTGATATGGGGGGATCTGTGATGGGGGAGTCTATTATGGGGGGATCTGTGATGGGGGAGTCTGTGATATGGGGGAGTCTGTTATGGGGGGAATCTGTTATGTGGGGCTTTGTGATGGAGAGGAGTTTGTGTTGGGGGGCTTTGTGATGGGGGGATCTGTCATGGGGGGGCTTTGTTATGGGGTGAGTCTGTGATGGGGAGGGGGGTCTGTGATTGGGAGTGGTTCTGTAATGAGGGGAGTCTGTGAAATACTGATAAGTTCATATTGATTACAATTGTTCTTTATTTTAAATATTGTACTGTTTTTTTCCTGTTTTTTTTTTGCACTACAAATAAGATGTGTGCATAGGAATTAGTTCATATTTTTTTTAAACTATAGTGCGGCCCCCCAACAGTCTGAGGGACCGTGAACTGGCCCCCTGTCTAAAAAGTTTGAGGACCCCTGCTTTAAGTCTACAAACTAACAATCTGGGATGAAGATTCACACAACCTTTGCTCATAATTCACATTTGTCTGAATTTTTTATTGGAAGGTGTATGAATCTTGGGTGGAAGTTGTGTGAATCTTGGGGGAAAACATTTATGAATAGTCCCAAATGACTAAATAGCAGGGTACAAAAGTTGTTTCCAAGAACATTCAAATTACTTTAAGCAATTAAGTGTATCAATCCTGGTCTATATAAACCTCAACTTTGACTAAGACCTTTGCCATGCACCCCCTACTCTTTCACAACCAATTACACTGCATCACTACCCAATTTTCTTTTTTTGGTTTGGAAGATTTGTAAGGTACTTCAACTCTTCCCCTTCCCCATTTGTAAATACAGAAGCACACATTATGATAATAACTATCTTTAAAATATAGTTCACCACAATGCCACAGTCACACTATGTAACCGATGTTAGGGGCGTAGTTACCTTTTTCTAAGTATACATTTTTAATTGTAATTCAAACAGAATAAAAAAGCATAGCCCACGTGAGACATTAACCATGCTTAGAGCACTTCTAAATCCTTTCTTACTTTGTTTTCTTTTATTCTCTTTCATTAGATAAAGGCAAAGCTTCAGACGGTAAGTCCTTTCTTTAAATGGGTTTGTCAACCTGTGAACAGCAGGTGAATGTTGTGTGAATCTTTGGTGTACACATTTATAAATAGTCCACAGTGGCAGCTGGTGCTCAAAATTTTTTGGGATGCGCAAACAAACTAAAAAATGTTGAAAAAAACCCAAACCATCAATTGCAGCCACTGTGCCATCAAATGCAGCCAATGTGCCCATCAAATGCAATGCAATGCATGAATCTATCCATTAGTCATATAGGGGGTGTCAGGAGAGAGGGTGCGGCGCCCGTGCGCCCTTAATAGATGGGCCTGAATCTTTGACGCATACACCCTACTCTTCCACAAACCAAAAACAGTGCATTGGTAGCCAAAAGGTTTACTGTTATGGAGGATATGTAAGGTGCTTGCTAACACCTTCAGCTGTGATTCCCCTCTGCATCTGTCAGTTGAAAAGTACACATAGCATTACCAAGGCTTAAATCTCTTCTAAATCTTTTCTTACTTTGATTTCTTTTTTTTTTTTTCTACTTCATTAGAAAAAGTCAAAGGTTCAGATGGTAAGTCCTCTCTTTATATGGATTTGTCAACCTGTGATTAGCTGCACTGATGTGCAAAGGGGGGGGGGGGCTCTGATTGGGACACAAATGTGCAGGGGGGGGCTCTGATGAGGACAGGAGGGTGAAGGTGGTGCTCTGATGGGGGACACAAGTGTGCAGGGGGGGTCTGGTGGGGTCACAAATGTGGGAGGGGGGCCCTGATGGGGGACACAATGGTCGGATGGCTCTGATGGGGGCGCAAATGTGCAGGGGAGGCTCTGATGGGGACTCAAGTTTGGGGTCTCTGATGGGGCACAAGTGTGGGAGCTCTGATGGGGACACAAGTGTGGGAGCTCTGATGGGGACACAAGTGTGGGAGCTCTGATGGGGACACAAGTGTGGGAGCTCTGATGGGGACACAAGTGTGGGAGCTCTGATGGGGACACAAGTGTGGGAGCTCTGATGGGGCACAAGTGTGGGAGCTCTGATGGGGACACAAGTGTGGGAGCTCTGATGGTGACACAAGTGTGGGAGCTCTGATGGGGCACAAGTGTGGGAGCTCTGATGGGGACACAAGTTTGGGATTCTCTGACGGGGACACAAGTGTGGGAGCTCTGATGGGGACACAAGTGTGGGAGCTCTGATGGGGACACAAGTGTGGGAGCTCTGATGGGGACACAAGTTTGGGAGCTCTGATGGGGACACAAGTTTGGGAGCTCTGATGGGGACACAGGTTTGGGGTTCTCTGATGGGGCACAAGTGTGGGGGGCTCTGATGGGGCACAAGTGTGGGGGGCTCTGATGGGGACACAAGTTTGGGGTTCTCTGATGGGGCACTAGTGTGGGGGGCTCTGATGGGGACACAAGTGTGGGGGGCTCTTTAAGACAGCCCTGGCAGCATGCTGTATGCATTCCTTTCATTGGCTAGTGGGCTGCCTATTGGGTCTGTACATTTCTCCTGCAAACCCAATAAGCAGCCCAGTGGCCAACTAAATGAGCACACATAGCAGGCTGACAATGCTGCTGCTAGTTTTGAGGCTGTGGCTTGGGGTTGTCAGCCTTCAAAAGGAAGTGCTGCTGCTGGAAGGATCTCCAGGTAAGAAACTTTGCGGCAGATTTACAGTTGAGCATGATGCCAAACATCTTAAAAATATAGATTGTGTGATTAGGTATGCTTTAAGTCTACAAACTAACAATCTGGGATGAAGATTCACACAACCTTTGCTCATAATTCACATTTGTCTGAATTTTTTATTGGAAGGTGTATGAATCTTGGGTGGAAGTTGTGTGAATCTTGGGTGATAACATTTATGAATAAATAATGATATTTGAAGCACTTCACAATGTGCATGAAAATGAATATATAAGAATAAATATAAATAGTCAAATAAATCCAGCGGTGAGTAAAAATTCCTAAAAAATCCAGCAATCAAAATAGTGTAAAATTATAAAAAACTAGTGACACCAAATGTGTAAAAAAATCACATAAAAATCCACATAAAAATAAATATATAGGGATGTATTCAGAAGGTTCAATTATGCAGGTGTAGAATCCTGATTGGTATAGAGCTTTTGATCACTAGCAAAGCTGTTTAAAAACACTTGCTTAATTAAGGTGCTCATTGACCTTCATAGTAAAAATGTGTTTTTTGCTTCTATTCACAACCAATTTGAGAATCATAAATAGGCAGATAAGAGAAAAAAACAATCATTGTGTAATAGTTAGGATACCAAGGTACACAGGCAAACTTCAATCCACTCACGTGTGCCTTATAATGATAAGGCATATGCAGGTTTTACTATAGCAGTCAGCCGCCTTAGACAGGAGCAGATTCAGTGCAGTACACTGTGTGATACTGCTGATCTGCACAGAGCGTCCTTGGCTCCTCCCACGTGTTACATCACAGTCACGTGACTTTTTCAAGGATTCAGATCAGCAGTATCACACAGTGTACTGCACTGAATCTGCTCCTGTCTAAGGCGGCTGACTGCTATAGTAAAACCTGCATATGCCTTATCATTATAAGGCACACGTGAGTGGATTGAAGTTTGCCTGTGTACCTTGGTATCCTAACTATTGCACAATGATTGTTTTTTTCTCTTATCTGCCTGTTTATGATTCTCACATTGGTTGTGAATAGAAGCAAAAAACACATTTTTACTATGAAGGTCAATGAGCACCTTAATTAAGCAAGTGTTTTTAAACAGCTTTGCTAGTGATCAAAAGCTCTATACCAATCAGGATTCTACACCTGCATAATTGAACCTTCTGAATACATCCCTATATATTTATTTTTATGTGGATTTTTTATGTGATTTTTTTACACATTTGGTGTCACTAATTTTTTATAATTTTACACTATTTTGATTGCTGGATTTTTTAGGAATTTTTACTCACCGCTGGATTTATTTGACTATTTATATTTATTCTTATATATACATTTTCATGCACATTGTGAAGCGCTTCAAATATCATTATTTATTCTTTTTAAGTGACTCTGAAAACACTCTCTTTTGATAGCAGCCTCACTTGGTTTTATGTGTAATTATCAGCTATTTAGCATCACAGCGCTTTGTGTTTTATATATATTTTTTCAACATTTATGAATAGTCCCAAATGACTAAATAGCAGGGTACAAAAGTTGTTTCCAAGAACATTCAAATTACTTTAAGCAGTTAAGTGTATCAATCCTGGTCTATATAAACCTCAACTTTGACTAAGACCTTTGCCATGCACCCCCTACTCTTTCACAACCAATTACACTGCATCCCTACCCAATTTTCTTTTTTTGGTTTGGAAGATTTGTAAGGTACTTAAACTCTTCCCCTTCCCCATTTGTAAATACAGAAGCACACATTATGATAATAACTATGTCTAAAATATAGTTCACCACAATGCCACAGTCACACTATGTAACCGATGTTAGGGGCGTAGTTACCTTTTTCTAAGTATACATTTTTAATTGTAATTCAAACAGAATAAAAAAGCATAGCCCACGTGTGACATTAACCATGCTTAGAGCACTTCTAAATCCTTTCTTACTTTGTTTTCTTTTATTCTCTTTCATTAGATAAAGGCAAAGCTTCAGACGGTAAGTCCTTTCTTTAAATGGGTTTGTCAACCTGTGAACAGCAGGTGAATGTTGTGTGAATCTTTGGTGTACACATTTATAAATAGTCCACAGTGCTCAACATTTTTTGGGGTGCGCAAACAAACTAAAAAATGCTGAAAAAAAAAAAACCCATCAATTGCAGCCTCACTGTGACCATCAAATGCAGCCACTGTGCCATCAATTGCAGCCATTTTGCCCATCAAATGCAACCACTGTGCCCATCAAATGCAACCACTGTGCCCATCAAATGCAGCCACTTGTGCCCATCATGTGCAGCCACCTGTGCCCATCAACTGCAGCCATTGTGCCATCAATTGCAGCCACTGTGCCCATCAAATGCAGCCACTGTGCCCATCAAATGCAGCCACTGTGCCCCATGAAATGCAGCCACTTGTGCCCCATGAAATGCAGCCACTTGTGCCCCATCAAATGCAGCCACTGTGCCCCATCAAATGCAGCCACTGTGCCCCATCAAGTGCTGTCACTTGTGCCCATCATATGCAGCCACTTGTGCCCATCATATGTAGCCACTTCTGCCCCATCAAATGCAGCCACTTGTGCCCATCATATGCAGCCACTTGTGCCCCATCATATGCAGCCACTTGTGCCCATCATATGCAGCCACTTGTGCCCCATCAAATGCAGCCACTGTGACCCCTGCCTGGCACTTACCCCATCTTGGTGGCGGGTCAGGCAGCGGGTGAGGTGGCGAGCTGTGTGGGACGAGCAGCGAGTCCTCCATGCTGTCCTCCATGCTTCCTGGCATCTCTTCTTTCATTCCTAGGTATCCAATAGGATCGCCTTTATCTTCAGCCAATCAGGTGATGGGTATTAGACCCGCGCTTCCTGATTGGCGGAGAAGCGGTTCAGTGTGAGAAAAGCAAATATTCATTTGCTTTTCTAACACACCTGGGTGGGCTCCGGGCGCCATGCTCTGCACTCCGAGTCCACCTTTTTTGAAGCCTATTAGAGCCTAAGGCTCTAATCAGATGCTTAAAAAAAACACCCCCGCCGCTGGTTTTCAGGCACCCGGCATCCGAAAAGGGGCCAGACGCCTGAATAGACAGTGGCAGCGGCGGCCATAGATAGATTCATGCAATGCATGAATCTATCCATTAGTCATATAGGGGGTGTCAGGAGAGAGGGGGCGGCGCCCGTGCACCCTTAATAGATGGGCCTGAATCTTTGACGCATACACCCTACTCTTCCACAAACCAAAAACAGTGCATTGGTAGTCAAAAGGTTTACTGTTTTGGAGGATATGTAAGGTGCTTGCTAACACCTTCAGCTGTGATTCCCCTTTGCATCTGTCAGTTGAAAAGTACACATAGCATTACCAAGGCTTAAATCTCTTCTAAATCTTTTCTTACTTTGATTTCTTTTTTTTTTCTACTTCATTAGAAAAAGTCAAAGGTTCAGATGGTAAGTCCTCTCTTTATATGGATTTGTCAACCTGTGATTAGCTGCACTGATGTGCAGGGGGGGGGCTCTGATTGGGACACAAATGTGCAGGGGGGGCTCTGATTGGGACACAAATGTGCAGGGGGGGGGCTCTGATGAGGCCAGGAGGGTGCAGGTGGTGCTCTGATGGGGGACACAAGTGTGCAGGGGGGTCTGGTGGGGGCACAAATGTGGGAGGGGGCCCTGATGGGGGACACAATGGTCGGATGGCTCTGATGGGGGCGCAAATGTGCAGGGGAGGCTCTGATGGGGACACAAGTGTGGGGTTCTCTGATGGGGCACAAGTGTGGGGGGCTCTAATGGGGACACAAGTGTGGGGGGCTCTGATGGGGACACAAGTGCACAGGGGGGTCATGATGGGGACACAAATGTCTGTGTGGGGGACTGTGGTGTGGGACACATATGTGGGGACTCTGATATGGAACAAAAATTTGCAGAGGGGCTCTGATGGAGACACAAGTGTGGTGGGGGGGAGGACTCTAATGTAACACACATGTGGGGGCTCTGATGGGGACACAAATGTGGGGGGACTCTGATGTGGGACACACATGTGGGGGCGCTAATTGGGACATGAGCAGGAGGAGTTTTAATGGATGTGCGGAGGTGGCTCTGAGAGGACACAAGCGTGTCGGCAGGAGTTCTGATGGGGACACAAATGTGTGGGGGCTGGCTGTGATGGGGACATAAATGTGTGGGGGGGTGGATGTGATGGGGTCACAAATGTGTGAAGGGTGGCTGTGTTGGGGACACAAATGTGCAGGGGGTGGATGTGATGGGGTCACAAATGTGTGGGGGTGGCTGTGATGGGGGACACAAATGTGTGGAGGGTGGCTGTGTTGGGGACACAAATGTGTGGAGGGTGGCTGTGATGGGGACACAAATGTGTGGGGGGTGTCTGTGATGGGGACACAAATGTACGGGGGGTGGATGTGATGGGGTCACAAATGTGTGGGGGGTGGATGTGATGGGGGACACAAATGTGTAGAGGGTGGCTGTGTTGGGGACACAAATGTGCAGGGGGTGGATGTGATGAGGTCAAAAATGTGTGGGGGGTGGCTATGATGGGGGACACAAATGTGTGGGGGGTGGCTGTGATGGGGACACAAATGTGTGGGGGTGGCTGTGATGGGAACAGAAATGTGCAAGAGGGGTGTTAATGGGGACACAAGCTTGTAGGGGGAGTCTGATGAGGACACAATTGTGTGGGGGGAGTCTGATGAGGACACAATTGTGTGGGGGGATTCTGATGGGGACACAAATGTGTGGGGGGATTCTGATGAGGACACAAATGTGTGGGGGGATTCTGATGGGGACACAAATGTGTGGGGGGATTCTGATGGGGACACAAATGTGTGGGGGGATTCTGATGAGGACACAAATGTGTGGGGGGATTCTGATGGGGACACAAATGTGTGGGGGGATTCTGATGGGGACACAAATGTGTGGGGGGATTCTGATGGGGACACAAATGTACGAGGTGACTCTGACAGGAACACAGATGTGAGGCCTCATGCACACTTTATCCCTGGGGCACGAGGCTTTGGCATTTAGGTGCGGGCAGAGGATACAGGTGCACCATCCAACCCCGCTGATGGAAACCTTTTTTTTAAATTCTACTTTATTCCATGGCTGACGATTAATTTATAAATAACTTTTTTCGGCCCGCGAATATCCATAAAATTTACGATGTGGCCCTCGAAGTAAAAAGTTGGGAGACCCCTGATTTAGATCATCAAACGCATTTTAATATTACACATTGAGAACAAAAGCAAATAAAAAATGCCATTTTTAAAAGATAATTTAATTTATTAACCACTTGCCTACTGGGCATTTATACCCCCTTCCTGCCCAGGCCAATTTTCCATTTTTAGCGATGTTGCAATTTGAATATCAATTGCGCGGTCATGCAACACTGTACCCAAACAACATTTTTATCATTTTTTTCACACAAATAGAGCTTTCTTTTGGTGGTACAGTATTTAACTGGGTTTTTTATTTTTTTTTATTTTTTGCTAAAGAAACAAGCAGCACTGGTGGGTACTGATGAGGCGGCACTGGTGGGTACTGATGAGGAGGCACTGATTAGGCTGCACTGATAGGCGGCACTGATAGGCAGCACAAACAGGTGACACTGATGCTGTGGCACTGATGGGCACTGATTGGCAGCCCTGATGGGCTCGAATTAGCAGCACTGGTGGGCACCGAGGCAGGGACCATCGTCCCTGTAACAGAAGCTGGTTACCGGCATTCTGCTTCTCTCCTCACACTGATCATGAGGAGAAAAAAGCTGAAAACCGGCTTCTGTTTACTTCCGTGATCAGCTGTCATTGACTGACAGCTGACCATGTGGTAAAGGGCCTGCTGTGATTGGTCCTTTTCCCTGTTCTGTGATCAGCCTAGTTGGAAGGTCTTGGCGATCACAGAGCACGCTGCCCTCCCTCTCAGGACTAGAAGTCCACGCTGTTTCCCTCAATCGGATAAAGCGCGGGCAGAACGTGGTTAAGGGAAAAAGCTGTCCAAACCTGCCTGGCCTTATGTGAAAAAGTAATTGCCCCCTAAACCTAATAACTGGTTGTGCCACCCTTAGCGGCAACAATTGCAATCAAGCATTTGCTTTAACTAGCAATGAGTCTTTCACATCGCTGTGGTGGAATTGTGGCCCACTCTTCTTTGCAGAATTGTTTGAATTTAGCCACATTGGAGGGTTTTCCTGCATGAACGGCCTGTTTAAGGTCATGCCACAGCATCTCAATCGGATTTAAGTCCGGACTTTGACTAGGCCCCTCCAAAACCTATTTTTTTTTTTTTTAGCCATTCAGAGGTGGACTTGCTGGTGTGTTTCAGATCGTTGTCCTGCTGCATAACCCAAGTGCACCTTAGCTTGAATTCATGAACTGATGGCCGGATATTCTCCTTCAGTATTTTCTGGTAGAGCACAGAATTCACGGTTCCATTATTTATGGCAAGTCATCCAGGTCCTGAAGCAAAGCAGCCCCAGACCATCTCACTACCACCATGTGTGATTGTTTCATGATGTTCCTTTTATTAAATGCTGTGTTCATTTTACACCAAATGTAACGGGACGCACACCTTCCAAAAAGTTTAACTGTTGTATCATCAGTCCACAGAATATTTGCCCAAAAGTCTTGGGTATAATCAAGATGTTTTTTGAAAAATTTGAGATGCGCCTTTGTGTTCTTTTTGGTCAGCGGTGGCTTTGACCTTGGAACTCTCCCATGGACGCCATTTTTGCCCAGTCTCTTTCTTATTGTTGAATCATGACCAATTGACCTTACCCGAGGCAAGTGAGGACTGCAGTTCTTTAGATGTTGTTCATGGTTCTTTTATGACCTCCGGGATGAGTCGTCATTGTGCTCTTGGAGTAATTTTGGTATACTGGCCACTCCTGGGTAGGTTCCCCATTGTTCCATGTTTTCTCCATTTGTGTATAATGGCTCTCACCGTGGCTCGCTGGAGTCTGAAAGCCTTAGAAATAGCTTTGTAACCCTTTCCAGACTGATACATGTCAATTACTTTGTTTCTCATCTGTTCTTGAATTTCTTTAGATTGCGGCATTATGTGTTGCTTTTTAAGACCTTTTAGCATGCTTCACTTTGTCAGACAGATTCTATTTAAAGGATCTCTTGATTCAACAGGTCTGGCAGTAATCAGACTCAGCTTTCCAAAAAATGTGGTTAATCACAGTTCATTCATGATTTAGAGCGGGGCGGGGGGGGGGGGGGGGGGGGTTGGGGGTGCAATTACTGTTTCACATTGGGCCAGACAGGTTTGGACAGTTTTTTTCCTGTAAAAAATTTAATTTATCATTTAAAAACTGAATTTTGTATTTATTGGGGTTATCCTTGTGTAAAAATAACAATTGTTTGATGATCTGCATCATTTAAATGTGACAATTATGCAAAAAAAAAAAAATATATATATATGTATATATCAAGAAGGGGAAAAATACCAAATACTTTGTCACAGCACTGTAAATCGTTTCCTATAATTAGACAGCAGGATCCAAAAGTTACCTGCAAAAGATTTTTGCCATGCACCCCCCCCCCCCCCCTACACATCCACAACCATTGACAGTGCATGGGTAGCCAATTCGTTTTTTCGGTTTGGAAGATTTCTAAGGTACTTCAGCTCTTCCCCATTTGTCAATACAGCAATACAAATGATGATAGTAACGATATTTAAAGCATAGTTCAGCCCATGCTGGGGGTCCCCATGCCGTTTTTTTAAGTTTACATTTTTAATTGTGATTAAAACAGAATAAAATAGCATAGCCCATATATGACATTAAACATGCCTAGAGCGCTTCTAAATCCTTTCTTTGTTTTCTTTTTTTCTACTTCATTAGAAAAAGAAAGCGGTTCAGACGGTAAGTCCTTTCTTTATACGGAATTGTCGAACTGTGATCAGCAGCACTGAAAGGCAAAAGAGTTTAAAAAAAACTAGTGCTGAAAAAAATGCAAACTAAATGTCACACAGTTATGGTGCGGATCTATTTTAAAGGGCATGTAAATCCAGAAAGTATTTTTCAGTATGTTAGTTACCATGCCTCACTGTATACACATTTCTTAAAGAAATCATTCCTTTATGAATCTCTTGCAAAGTTTCTTACCTAAAGATCCTCCCAGTTGCAGCACATCCTGTTGCAGGCTGACAATGCTAAGCCTCTGCTTCGTGATTAGCAGCAGCCTACCATGTGCATTCCTTTGGCTGGCTGTTGGGCTGCCTATTGGGTTCCGCACATTTCTCCTGCAAACCTAATAAGCAGCCCAATGGCCAACTAAAACCGCACACATGGCAGGCTGACAACACTGCTGCTAGGTTCAAAGCAGTGGCTTAGGGTTGTCAGTCTTCCATGGGAAGTGCTGCTACTGGAAACATGTCCAGGTAAGAATCTTTGTAGCAGATTTACAAAATATTTTAAGAAAACTCTAAACACTGAAATACATACCTCCCAACTTTTTGAGATGGGAATGAGGGACACCTATCAGCAAAAGTATGCAGGCATAGGACACACCCCTTGCCACGCCCCATTAAAGGAGAATTGTACAAAAAAACAAGATTGGTTAAACCCACAAGTGCTTTTTTTTACCACTACTATTCCTTTATATTGGCTTTTGGAATTTACAAATGTAGCAATTTAGAAATCAGATTAAATGTTTTAGCGCTGGAAAACAGTTTTGATACTTAAAAAAGTGCATTTTATATACATCTATATAGATAAGACCAAAATGAGGGACAAATGAGGAGGAAAGAGGGACAGAGGGACATTGCTCCAAATCAGGGACAGTCCCTCGAAATTAGGGACAGTTGGGAGCTATGGAAATAAGATGCCAAATATGCTAAAAAATATAGACTGTGTGATTAGGTGTACTTTAAGTCTACAAACTTACAATATGGGATCAAGATTCACACAACCTTCACCCATGATTCACACATGAATTCCATTAGAAGATGTATAAATCTTGAGTAAAAGATGTGTGAATCTTGGGGGAAAACAATTATAAATAGTCCCAAATGACTAAATAGCAGGATCTAAAAGAAGCTTCAAGGTACTTTAAGCAGTTAAGTGCACCAATAATGGTCTACATAAACCTAAACTCTGAGATTTTTGCCGCGCACCCCCTACTCTTCCACAACCAATGACAGTGCATCAGTAGCCAATTCATTTTTTTGGTTTGGAAGATTTGTAAGGTAGGTCAACTCTTCCCCTTCCTCTTCTCCTTTTGTCAATACAGAAGCACACATTGTAATAAGAACAATGTGTAAAACATAGTTCACCACAATGCCACAGTCACACCATGTAACCCATGCTAAGGGGTTCCGTTGCCGTTTTTTAAGTATACATTTTTAATTGTGATTAAAACAGAATAAAATATAATAGACCATATATGACAGTAACCATACTTAGAGCTCTTCTAAATCCTTTTTTTTTTTGTTGTTTTTTTTAAATTCTGCTTCATTAGAAAAAGGCAAAGGTTCAGGTGGTAAGTCCTTTCTTTATATGGATTTCTAAACCTGTAATAAGCTTGTGAAAGTTGTGTGAATTTTGGATGAAAACATTTATAAATAATCCTCCATTACTAAATAACAGGATCCAAAAGTTGCTTTTAAGAACCTTCAAAATAGTGTAAAGCAGTTAAGTGCACCAATCCTGGTCTACATAAACCTCAACTCTGACTAAGATCTCTTGCCATGCACCCTCTACTCTTCCACAACCAATAACAGGGCATCAGTAGCCAATTCGTTTTTTTGGTTTGGAGGCCTTGTAACGTACTTGGAGGTTCCAGATCTTACTCCTCCTTGTATTTGTCCACAAAGAAGGACACATCATAATAATAACTATATTTGGAATTTACAGTAGTTCACTGTAATGTCACAGTTTTACCATGTAACCCATGCTGGAGGTTTTGTTGCTTTTTTATGTTTTATATTATTAATTGTAATTGAAATAAAATAAAGTAGCATATCTCATCCTCCATTCCTAAATTCTTTTACAAAGGGTTTTATTGATAATCATAGCAATTTCACAGTTTAACAGTGTAGATAATGCATCATGAATAAACATAACAAAAAGTTTAGCATCTTATAAATAAAATAAGTATGCTAGTAAATCAGAGAAAAACAAAACAATAAGAATATAACAGAGGCTGAAAACAGTTTTGAAAGGGAGGTTAAAGAAGAGCTAGGGGCAAAGATTAGTTGAGAAGGGAGGAGTAAAGAATAGGGGGAAAGGAGAGAAGAGGAAGAAAGGGGGGAGGGTGGGTCCTCGTGGTGGGGAGCAAGAGTGCATTAAATCCGAAGAAGGGTGGTATCAAATCTAGTGGGTTTAGTATATTCGACCCATGGCCTCCATACCTTCAGGAACTTATCATGAGTGTCCGAAAGGACAGCGGTCAGCTTTTCATTAACCATTATATCGTCCATGCGATTCTTAACCGCCTCATAACTTAGTGTATGTGTCTTCCATGCCCTAGCTATCGTTAGTTTGGTTGCAGTAAAGAGATGCAGAGCCAGCTGGCGCTCCGGGCGAAGCAGCTCCGCAATTGGTTTGCAGAGAAGTGCCTCGAACTGATCCTTTTTGAGGTCAGCATGGAGTATGTTTCGGAGGAGGGAGTAAACTCTAATCCATAACCTGTGTACCCTCGGACAGGTCCACCAGATGTGCGACATTGTGCCCTCCTGGGAGCACCCTCGGAAGCACAAGGGAGAGTAGGCTGGAATGAACCAGGCCAGTCTAGCAGGCATGTAGTACCACCTCCATTCCTAAATTCACCAACACTGCATGATTATGTAGAATTTTTACACATTATATTAATTTACCAAGTTTTAATTTTTGATTCCTCCAAGAGAACATGTCAGAAGTAAGGGGTGCTAAGAATGCCTAAAGAGTGGGTAGAAAAGTTTCCTGTAAGATACCCTTTATGGCTTTTATATCATTTTATGTGCTATCTCACAAACCTATTGCTCTGCATTGGTGGGCAATCCATTTTTCTGGTTTTGAGGATATAAAAGGTACTTGCAAGGCACGTGCAAATCTGGAACTCCATCCCCCTGCATCCCTTATGCATCGCACCACCAAAGTCCTATATTGGATCAAATGGGAGAGAGGAGGGGATTTTGACGGTGCAGTAGCAAATAATGATGAGACAAATATATCTAAAATAAATTTTAATGAGTATAAAGTTAAAAAAAACATGAACAGGGGCAGTTTGTTCGTAAATATAACGTGTTATATAGAATAATTGGGCATACAAACAAGTGTACAGTTACAGCGAGAGTTTCAGATTCGTATATTATCCCAACATGTTTCGCCTGCTAGCTTCATCAGGGGACATACGAATTGATCGTAAAATTCATGAAACTATACAGAAATAAAGAAATAAATAAAGTAACAAAATACAGATATATAAAAAGTATCATCATTAGGAATGTCTGTAGATCACATCAATGTCAGGTAGGTCTTGGGTTAAGGCTTACCACGCCAGAAAGTCCACCAAATTTGACCACTGTCGCAGCCTGGAACAAACAAAGTCCCACAGAGGAAGAGGTTCTGCGTGGTCACAGAGGACACACAGTGACCAGGCAAAATAGACAAAAATTGATGTATGTATAAAACCACAATATATGGAAAATTATTGCTGTAAAAAACAGGGCCCTGCCCCCCGATCCCTCTTTCCCCTGATAGGCTCACTGACTTTGATTGACAGCCACGGGAGCCAATGGCACCGCTGCTGTGTCTTAGCCAATCCTGGACAGCCAAGGGATTCGTGGACATCTCTGGACAGAGATAGGGCTCAGGTAAGTATTGGGGAAGGTGGGGGGTGCTGGGGTGGCTGCTACACACAGAAGGCTTTTTATCTTAATGCATGGAATTAGAAGATGTACGGTAAAAATCTTAGGTGAAAGTTATGTGAATTTTCAAAGTACTCTAATACAGTTAAGTGCACCAATCCTGTTCTACATGAACCTCAACTCTACCACACACCCTGTGCTCTTCCACAACCAACGACAGGGATTTAGGAGCCAAATAGTTGTTTTTTTCTGGTTTGGAAGTTCTGTAAAGTACTTTCAGGTTCCTCCAGCTCTTACTCCTCCCTGCATCTGTCCAGAGAGAGCAGATCATAATACTAATTATATTAGGAACATAGTTCATTCGTACCATGTAAATCCTCCATCTCTGGAATCTGCAACCCAACACAGCATGGTTATGTACCTACTGTCTATGTTGTATCAATTTTACAAAGGTTTAACATATTTAATGGCCTCCCCTAACTACTAAACCTTAACCTAATCCCTCCATTCAATTAAAGAGAACCTGGCAGAGGTAATGACTGCTTGGAATGTCTAGAGTGGGTAGCAAAGGTTCCTGTAAGCTACCCTTTATGTCTTTCATATAATCTTTTAGGGCACTAAGGGAGCTCCACCTTCATGTTCCTTGACTTAAAAGAAAGATTGGAACGAGATGGGCTTTTAAATGATGGTCCCCATAGTTGAGATATATCATATATACAGTGGGGACGGAAAGTATTCAGACTCCCTTAAATTTTTCACTCTTTGTTATATTGCAGCCATTTGCTAAAATCATTTAAGTTCATTTTTTTCTCATTAATGTACACACAGCACCCCATATTCACAGAAAAACACAGAATTGTTGACATTTTTGCATATTTATTAAAAAATAAAAACTGAAATATCACATGGTCCTAAGTAGTCAGACCCTTTGCTGTGACACTCATATATTTAACTCAGGTGCTGTCCATTTCTTCTGATCATCCTTGAGATGGTTCTACACCTTCATTTGAGTCCAGCTGTGTTTGATTATACTGATTGGACTTGATTAGGAAAGCCACACACCTGTCTATATAAGACCTTACAGCTCACAGTGCATGTCAGAGCAAATGAGAAACATGAGGTCAAAGGAACTGCCTGAAGAGCTCAGAGACAGAATTGTGGCAAGGCACAGATCTGGCCAAGGTTACAAAAAAATGTCTGCTGCAGTTAAGGTTCCTAAGAGCACAGTGGCCTCCATAATCCTTAAATGGAAGACGTTTGGGATGACCAGAACCCTTCCTAGAGCTGGCCGTCCTGGCAAACTGAGCTATCAGGGGAGAAGAACCCTGGTGAGAGAAGTAAAGAAGAACCCAAAGATCACTGTGGCTGAGCTCCAGAGATGCAGTCGGGAGATGGGAGAAAGTTGTAGAAAGTCAACCATCACTGCAGCCCTCCACCAGTCTGGGCTTTATGGCAGAGTGGCCCGACGGAGGCCTCTCCTCAGTGCAAGACACATGAAAGCCCGCATAGAGTTTGCTAAAAAACACCTGAAGGACTCCAAGATGGTGAGAAATAAGATTCTTTGGTCTGATGAGACCAAGATAGAACTTTTTGGCCTAAATTCTAAGCGGTATGTGTGGAGAAAACCAGGCACTGCTCATCACCTGTCCAATACAGTCCCAACAGTGAAGCATGGTGGTGGCAGCATCATGCTATTGGGATGTTTTTAAGCTGCAGGGACAGGACGACTGGTTGCAATTGAGGGAAGGATGAATGCGGCCAAGTACTTGGATATCCTGGACGAAAACCTTCTCCAGAGTGCTCAGGACCTCAGACTGGGCCGAAGGTTTACCTTCCAACAAGACAATGACCCTAAGCACACAGCTAAAATAACGAAGGAGTGGCTTCACAACAACTCTGTGACTGTTCTTTAATGGCCCAGCCAGAGCCCTGACTTAAACCCAATTGAGCATCTCTGGAGAGACCTAAAAATGGCTGTCCACCAACGTTTACCATCCAACCTGACAGAACTGACAGGATCTGCAAGAAGGAATGGCAGAGGATCCCCAAATCCAGGTGTGAAAAACTTGTTGCATCTTTCCCAAAAAGACTCATGGCTGTATTACATCAAAAGGGTGCTTCTACTAAATACTGAGCAAAGGGTCTGAATACTTAGGACCATGTGATATTTCAGTTTTTCTTTTTTAATAAATCTGCAAAAATGTCAACAATTCTGTGTTTTTCTGTCAATATGGGGTGCTGTGTGTACATTAATGAGGAAAAAAAATGAACTTAAATTATTTTAGCAAAAGGCTGCAATATAACAAAGAGTGAAAAATTTAAGGGGGTCTGAATACTTTCCGTCCCCACTGTATGCATCAGTCATCTTCATAAAGATAAAAAAGTTTATTATTTTATACATACAAAATTCGTAAAAGGTAGACACAGAGGGCACCTATGGGCCCAAATGCATGTAAAAACACATCATAGAATCATCGATTACGATATCACATGTTACACGGGGTCTGCCAACATGTAAGCTCTGCTTCTTCAGGGCTTAGTTCTCAGTGTATGACTCAAAACATCTAATATATATATATATATATACAAACAAGACAAAATGAATCAATATATATTATGTCATACATTCAAATATAATTGTATATATATTTACATGCATTTGGGCCCATAGGTGCTATCTGTGTCTACCTTTTATGAATTTTGTATGTATAAAATAATACACTTTTTTATGTTTATGAAGATGACTGATGCATATATATATGATATATCTCAACTATGGGGACCATCGTTTAAAAAACCCATCTCTTTCCAACTTTTCTTTTATTACTTACCGGGCTGATGCTCCCTAGGTGTTGAGTTCTGTGGGACTGTGTTCCCTTCAATAGGCCCTCATCTTTGAAACCTGATTTTATGTTCCTTGACTTCATCTCAATTCTGCGCTCTCACAAACCTATTACCCTGCATTTATGGCCAATAATTTTTCTTATTTTGAGAAAATAAAATGTACTTGCAAGGCATGTGTAGACCTAGAACCCCCCCCCCCCCCCCCCCCCTCTGCATTCATTAATGCAACGTGCCACCAAAGTCCTATTTTGACAGAGCAACACAGCCAGGTCCCCAGATCATCCATGAACTTTGATGTTAAATCATACTTGATTTGATTGTAGCCGTATTAGTGCAATTGTGACATAGAAAACCTTCTTCAAGGTCCAAGCAGTACTGATTCACACATTTTTAAGCACACATTCTGCTTGTCCTCAAAAATTGTATGTTAGTGCAAATAAAAAAAGTATCACGGACAGTACTCAATTTTCTATGTTAAATCATGTAATCCATGCTAGGGACTGCTTTTCCCGAAAGTCTTTCCGATAGTAGAAGAGCTTATCTGGGAACTAAACTAAGCTACAGCAGTTATTGGGAGATCTTGAATCATCGACACACACCTTACTCTTCCACCAACCAGCCAATGAGTTTACTAATTTGGAGGCTATGGAAGGTACTTACTAAACACCCTCAGCTGTGGTTCCCCTTTGCATATGTCAGTTGGAAAGTACACATGACATTAACCCTGCTTAGGGCTCTTCTAAATCCTTTCCTACTTTGTTTCCTCTTTTTCTACTTCATTAGACAAAGGAAGCGGTTCAGGCGGTGAGGCCTTCCTTTGTATGGATTTGTCAACCTGTAATCAGCAGCACTGAAAAGAAAAAAAGAGTTAAAAAGTTGAAAAAAAATGCAAGGTGCTAAACCTTATTAGCCAGTAGTAACTGAAGTAGTCCCAATAGTCATGTTGCTGTAGAAATCCACTGGAGGGTAAAAGAAGTCAAAAGGTAACACACAATACACAGCGCAAGGACCATATACTCACTGTGGACTTTGTTTTTTTTTGTTTCTTTAACTCTTTTTATTGACAAAGAAGCAGAAGACAAATGGGTATAGTAACCAACGTGCTCCACATGAGCATAAAAAAGTATAAAGTTTGGTACACAAATACATAATAGGTTCAAAATTACACACTGTACATATTTAGGCTCCCAGTCTTAATAAAGAACAGTGATAAATCTCCCTTTGATCTGATACATTTAAACTGGATATATCACAATGCCACGTCTAGTACATAACTATAATCTCTTATGCACACATAAAGCAAGAACAGGTAACAGTTACCCCACACATACTTTATATAGTAATGGTGAGAGTGGAAGATCACCATATATCCTACACCTTGTCATATGTGTGGGGACAACCCCTTTGCTCAAAAAATAATTTTTTCATAAGGCAGTATCTGGTTCACCATCTGAATCCATTGACGGGTGGATGGAGCGGAAGATTGATTCCAATTAAATGCAATAGCCTTTCAAGCTAAAAATAATGTTTCCCTCAGTAATATTCTTGTATATTTTGGACAGTGTTCTTCATCTAGTATACCCAACAGACAGATATGCGGACACAGAGAAGGACACATCATAACAATAACTATATTTGGAACATAGTTCACTATAATGTCACAGTCGTACCATGTAACCCAGGCTTGGGGTTCAGTTGACTTTTTATGTTTTATATATTTTTCTTGGAATTTAAACAAAATAAAGTAGCATATCTCATCCTCCATTTATAAAATCACCAGCCCAGCCCTAAATACTAACCCCTAATCCTAATTCCCCTTGTAATTAAAGGGAACCTGTCAGAGGTAATAAAATTGCATAGCCCACACAGGACATTAACCATGCTTGGTGCCCTTCTAAATCCTTACGTGTTTTGTTGGTTTTTTTTTTTTTTTTCGTCTTAATTAGAAAAAGGTAAAGGTTCAGGTGGTAAGTCCTTTCTTTATTTGCATTTTTGAACCTGTGATCAGAAGGTGAATGTTGTGTGAATCTTGGGTGAAAAAAAAGTTATAAATAGTCTTCCATTACTAAACAGTGAGATCTAAAGGTTGCTTTCAAGAACCTGCTGTAGAGCAGTTAGGTGCACCAATCCTGGTCTACATAGATCTCAACTCTGACTAAGATCTTTGCCCTGCACCCCCTACTCATCCACAACCAAAAGTATCAAATATCATCCTCCATCCCCTAAATCACCAGCCCAACACAGCATGGTTATGTGGCAATTGTAGATGTTATATCAATTCACCAAGATTGAAGTTTTGAATCTTCCATGTAATTAAAGGGAACCTGTCAGAGATAAGGAGTGCTAAGAATGTTAAATAGCATGTAGCAAAAGTTCCTGTAAGCTACCCTTTATGCCTTTCATGTAATTTTAGGGCACTAAGGGAGCTCCACCATCATGCTCCTTGATTTTATTTCAATCTGAACTCCTTTCTGCACAAACTTATGACTCTGCATTGGTGGCCAATAATTTTTCTGGTTTTGATAATATAAAAGGTACTTTCAAGGCAGTACTGGAACTCCCTCCCTTTGCATCTTCCAATGCAATGTGCCACCAAAGCCTTTTTTTGTTAGAGTAGAGTAGAGCAGCACAGTCAGGTCTCCAGAACGCCCATGAGCTATGATGACACATCATGTGAGCCATGCTGGGGGATCTGTTCCCTAAATTTATTCCATTAGTGGAAGAACCAGCCCGGGAACTAAATCTACAGCAGTTATTGGTAAATCTTCCACACAGCCTACTCTTCTAAGTTACATAGTTACATAGTAGGTGAGGTTGAAAAAAGTCCATCAAGTCCAACCTATGTGTGATTACCCTTTATTAGCTTTGTTGCCCTTCTTTGAACTCGCTCCATTTCCAGTACATCCTTCCGGAGGACTGGTGCCCAGAACTGGACAGCATACTCTACGTGCGGCCGGACCAGAGTCATGTAGAGCGGGAAAATTATTGTTTTATCTCTGGAATTAATCCCCCTTTTAATGCATGCCAATATTCTGTTTGCTTTGTTAGCAGCAGCTTGGCATTGCATGCCATTGCTGAGCCTATCATCTACTAGGACCCCCATTCGTATTTTTGCCACCCAAATGCATTATTTCACATTTTTCTACATTGAAGCTCATTAGCCATGTAGTTGCCCGCCCCATTCATTTGTTCAGATCTTTTTGCAAGGTTTCCACATCCTGCGGAGAAGTTATTGCCATGCTTAGCTTAGTGTCATCCGTAAATACAGAGATTGAACTTTTTACCCCATCCTCCAGGTCGTTTATGAACAAATTAAATAGGATTGGTCCCAGCACAGAACCCTGGGGGACCCCACTACCCACCCCTGACCATTCAGAGTACTCCCCATTTATCACCACCCTCTGAATTCGCCCTTGTAGCCAGTTTTCAATCCATTTCCTCTTCCTATGGTCCATGCCAACTGACCTTATTTTTTACAGTATTCTTCCACCAACCAAAGACAGTGCATTAGTAACCAATTTTCTTATTGATTTGGAGGATATGTAAGGTACTTGCTAACACTTTCATCTGTGGTTCCCCTTTACATCTCTGAGTTGTAAAGTACACATGACATTAACCATGCTTAGAGCTCTTCTAAATCCTTTCTTACCTTGTTTTATTTTTTCCTCTTCATTAGAAAAAGGCAGCGGTTCAGACGGTAAGTCCTTTCTTCATATTGATTTGTCAACCTGTGATCAGCAGCACTGAAAGGAAAAAGAGTTAAAGAAATGCAAACTAAATGTCACACAGTCAGGGGCGGACTGACAACACTCGGGGCCCCCGGTCCAAATAAAGCAAGGGCCCCCTGTCAAACCCTGCCCATGACCCACCCCTGACCCCGCCCATGGCTCACCCCGCCCCTACATTTTGAACAAAGTACAATTTCTGCCTTTTTTTACTGGACCTGGAGGGGGGTCTCTCTAACAGTGTCCATTAGAGAGAGTCCCCCGCAGGTCCCATTAGAGACTACAAAGGGGAATAATGGGACCTGGAGGGGGCCTCTTTCTAACGGAGTGTACAGTGAACACCTTCATTCACTCTGGTCCTCAAGGGTCTACCTCCTTGTGCCATGACTCTCACCCCTGCCCCAACCTCTCACAAAGTAAAAATAAAATTGGCACTGTGTAGCACTCCTCTTACCTTAACTATTAGTACTGTAGCTGTGGCTGGCTCCCGCATCCTCTGTGACTGGCTCCTGTGGGTGGGTGGCTGGCTGGCACCCTACTGTGGCTGGCTAGCTGGCTCCCTGGTGTGGGGGGGTCACTGTGGGTGGCTGGCTGGCCCTGCTGTGGGTGGGTCTCCGTGGGTGGCTGGCTGGCACCCTGGCCCTGCTGTGGGTAGGTCAGAGTGGGTGGTTTGATGGCACCCTGGTCCTGCTGTGGGTGGCTGGGGGTGTCCTCTCCTCTTCCGCCGTTTCGGGCACTGTTTGCTGAGGCGAGGGAGGGACTTGGAGGGAGACTGCGGCCCCTATCCGGGACGGTAGAACTAGAGGGTTTGCAGCAGGCCCAGTGCGCAGCGGCGTGCAGCGCAATGGGTAATGATATTGTGTGCGGGTCTTCTCTGTTTCCATTTGAGAGCCTATGTTGGAAAGAGCCCCCCCATCAATGCAGCCTCACCAGTGCCCATGAAAGCAGCCTCACCAGTGCATGGGGGTTAGAGAGGAGAGCTGCCGGATCACACAGAGCGGGTATCTCTTGCTGTGACACCTGGCGACCGCTGTCATCCAATGTCCCACCTCTTTTGATAGACGTCACATGTCCCCTGGCATTGGACCAGTGTGATGTCTGTCAAAGGAGCCAGGGGGCGGGACATCGGATGACAGCGGTCGCCGGGTAAGCAGGAGATCCCCGATCTGTGTGATTAGAGAGCGCTCCCCCTCCCCCTTACCATCCAAGCAGTGGCATCACTAGAGTTAGTGTCACCTGGTGTGGTAAAACATGGTGTCACACCCCCCCCACCCCCGGGGCACTGAGCAGGCTAGTGCATCGGCGTGGCTCTCCTCCCAGTCTCCCACAGTAGATGGAGCCAGGATGGAAACGGGGTGGTGGATGGAGCCAGGATGGGAACGGGGGGTGTTGGATGGAGCCGGGATGGGAACGGGGGGTGGTGGATGGAGCTGGAATGGGTTTGGGGAGTGGATGGATCCGGTATGGGATCGGGGGGTTAGATGGAGCCAGGATGGGAGCAGGGTGGTGGATGGCACTGGGTTGGAATCGGGGGGTGAGGGAGGATGGAGCTAGGATGAGATCTGTGATTTGGGAGGGGGGGGTAAAGGATATGTGCCACGGGATGCTTTTCAAGAGGGGGGTAAGAAGGGCCTGGGCAGGTAACAATTGTGCTGCCAGGAGTGATTCTAGGGAGGGGAAGGGGGGTGGGGGATAGGATATGTGCTAGGTGGTGTTTTGAGAGGGGAGAGGAATTGTGCTGGGGGGTCAAACTTCAAATCTGCCCCCCTCCTTCTAATACAAGTCCTCTCTAACCCAAAACACCCCCCCCCCAGCTTTCCTGTACACAACTCCCCCTTCCACATCGCGTGCAGCTAAGGGATATCGGAAGTGAAAAAGGGAGCCGTGGTGCTCAGTGTCAATCCGACTCCGAGCCTGGTGTCACCCGTGGTCGCCCCCCCTTCCAATAGCGACAGACCTCTTATGGCAGGTGTCCTTCCTCCCCCGCTCTTGCTCCCGGCTGTGTGCGTGAATGTAAGAGCCGAGGAGGAGGCTGTTTGTCAATGTCTCTACTCTCTGCCTCACTCCCTCGTCCCTCCTCCCCCATTCTCCCTCACATCGCGTGCAGCTGAGGGATATCGGAAGGGAAAAAGGGAGCCGCGGTGCCCAGTGTCAATCCGACTCCGAGCCTGGTGTCACCCGTGGTCGCCCCCCCCCTTCAATAGCGACGCCAGCAGCGCTGGGGCCCGGGTGAGCCCGAAACGATGGTCGCAGGGGCCGGGCCCTCGGTCCGCGGCCGAACTGACCGACTGGTCAGTCCGCCCCTGCACACAGTTATGTTTTGGATACATTTTAAAGTGTATGTAAACCCAGAATCAATTTTTCTGTATGTTTAGTACCATACCGTACCATTTCCGTACTGTCAAAGCATACTTGCAGGTTCCTCCAGCTCTTACTCCTCCCTGGATCTGTCCACAGAGTAGGACGCATCATAAAAATAATTATATTTGGAAAATAGTTCACTGTAAAGTCACAGTCATACCGTGTAACCCATGCTGGGGGTTTTGTTGCCTTCTTACTTTTTATATCTTTAATTGAAATTTAAACAAAATAAAGTAGCATATCTCATCCTCCAGCCCTAAAATCACCAGCCCAACACAGAATGGTTATGCAGCAAATGTACATGTTATATCAATTAACCAAACTTTCATTTTTGATTTCTCAATGTAATTTAATTGAACCTGTCAGAGGTAATGAGTGCTAACAATGTCTCAATAGTTGGTAGCAAAGGTTCCTGTAAGCTCCCCTTTATGTTTTTCATTTAGGCAGGGCTTTTTTTTCAAAGAATAGGTGCAGGAACTCCCCCCTTTCTGAGCCACCTCTTTTCTATGCCCCTTTCCTACCCCTGAGCACCATTGCTTGGTTCCACCCCCTACCCACCTCCCAGTACTGCCCTTTTAGTGGTACTAAGTAATTTTTATGGAATTTGGTGATAACAAGAAAAGTAGTAAAATAGATCCCCTGCAGCCAGTAACATTAGAGCCCCCCTCCAGCAACAATAGAGCCGCGCAACAACAATGGACCACCTGCGAGAACAATCCCCCCCCCCCAGCAACAACAGATCTCCCCATAGCCAGCATTAATAGACCCTCTAGCAGCCACCAACAATAGGCCTCTCCCTCAACAGTAAATCTCTCCCAGCAACAACTGACTCCCAGCAATATAAGACCCCACCCCCTCCCAGCAACAATAGGTCTTCCACCAGCAACAATAGACCCCTAGTGCTGGAGGTGCCAGAAACTGCGTCCCCCATGTTCCCGCTAAAAAAAAGTCCTGCTTTTAGGTCACTAGGGGAGGTCCACCATCTTGCCCGCATCTGGCTTTGGCAGAATTGTAAATATTTCAGCTCTTTCCCTTCCCCTTTGGTAAAAACAGAAGCACACATTATAATAATAAGGATGAGAGAAACATAGTTCGTAAAAATGCCACACTCACACCATGCAACCCATGCTGGGGGTTCTGTTGTTTTTATTTTTCCAAGTATACATTTTTAATTGTAATTAAACTAAATAAAAAAGCATAGCCCACGCATGACATCAACCATACTAAGAGCTCTTCTAAATACC
Organism: Lithobates septentrionalis; assembly: GCA_037952835.1. Lineage (NCBI taxonomy): Eukaryota > Metazoa > Chordata > Amphibia > Anura > Ranidae > Lithobates > Lithobates septentrionalis. The sequence goes on along the minus strand of JBBDGP010000704.1, from coordinate 1,249,838 downwards.
TTCTTAATTTTTTTACTTTTTCTACTTCATTAGAAAAAAGCAAAGGTAAGTCAATCCTTTTTATTTTTTCAAAATTCTATATATTATTTAATTTATTTTAAGTATTTAATTGTTGTATCACAAAACAAAGCCTATTGGACATACCCAAGCTTAGATAACAACATACAAAAACTAGTGTAACATATCATTGGAAGCAATGGTATTAGTGGAATCTATCCAAAGATCACAGACTTTCAAAAATGTTAGGGCATCCCCTAGAATTCTAAGTAAATTTGTATAGGGACACTGCTGCAATAGATAAGTGTTTCCAGAGATCAATTGTGGGAGCCTGAGGGGTTCCCCCCCCCCCAGTCCATTACCAGGCCCTTCAGGTCTGGTGTGGATTTTACGGGGAACCCCAAACCAAAATTTGAAAAAAAAAATTGCGTGGGGGTCCCCCCAAAATCCATACCAGGCCCTTCAGGTCCCACCTCTCAGTACTGCCCTTTTAGCAGGGCTGAGTTATTTTTATAGAATTTGTTGATAACAAGAAAAGCAGTAAAATAGATCCCCTGCAGCCAGTAACATTAGAGCCCCCCTCCAGCAACAATAGAGCCACCAAACAACAATGGACCACCCGCAAGAACAATCCCCCCCCAGCAACAATAGACTCCCGGCAGCAACAACAGATCTCCCCATAGCCAGCGTCAATAGACCCTCTAGCAGCCATCAACAATAGGCCTCTCCCTCAACAGTAAATCTCTCCCAGCAACAACTGACTCCCAGTAATATAAGACCCCCCCCCCCAGCAACAATAGGTCTTCCACCAGCAACAATAGACCCCTAGTGCTGGAGGTGCCGGAAACTGCCTTCCCTCCACGTTCCCGCTAAAGAAAAGTCCTGCATTTAGGCCACTAAGGTTGGTCCACCATCTTGCCCGCATCTGGCTTTGGCAGAATTGTAAATATTTCAGCTCTTTCCCTTCCCCTTTGGTCAAAACAGAAGCACACATTATAATAATAAGGATGAGAGAAACATAGTTCATAAAAATGCCACACTCACATCATGCAACCCATGCTGGGGGTTCTGTTGTTTTTATTTTTCCAAGTATAGATTTTTAATTGTAATTAAACAAAATAAAAAAGCATAGCCCACGCATGACATCAACCATACTAAGAGCTCTTCTAAATACCTTCTTATTTTTTTACTTTTTCTACTTCATTAGAAAAAAGCAAAGGTAAGTCAATCCATTTTTTTTCAAAATTCTATTTATTATTTAATTTATTTTAAGTATTTAATTGTTGTATCACAAAATAAAGCCTATTGGGCATACCCAAGCTTAGACAACAACATACAAAAACTAGTGTAACATAAAATTGGAAGCAACGGTATTAGTGGAATCTATCCAAAGATCACAGACTTTCAAAAATTTTAGGGCATCCCCTAGAATTCTAAGTAAATTTATATAGGGACACTGCTCCAATAGATAAGCATGTTCTGGCGCGAACCGAACTGGTGGGGGGGGGGGGTTGCCGAACACCCCTACTAAATAGCAGGATCCAAAAGTTGCATTCAACAACCTTCAAAGTACTGTGAAGCAGTTAATTGCATCAATCCTGGTCTACATAAACGTTAAACGGTGACTAAGATCTTTGCCACATACCCCCTACTCTTCCACAATGACAGGGCATCAGTAGCCAATTCAATTTTTAGTTTGAAGGTCTTATAAGGTACTTGCAGGTTCCTCCAGCTGATTCCCCCCCTACAAATGTCCACAGAGAAGGACACATCATAAAAATAACTATATTTGGAACATAGTTCACTGTAACGTCACAGTCATACCGATGTAACCCAGGCTTGGGGTTCAGTTTACTTTTTATGTTTTATATTTTTATTGTAAGGGTACTTGCCAATTCTTTCAGCTGTGGTCCCCCACCCCACCCCTTGTATTAAAACATTTTCCATGCTTAGAGCTCTTCTAAATCCTTTCTTACTTTGTTTTCTTTTTTCTACTTTATTAGAAAAAGGAAGCGGCTCAGACGGTAAGTCCTTTCTTTTATATGGATTTGTCAACCTGTGATCAGCAGTAATGAGATGCAAAAGAGTTAAAAAAACACTAGTGCCAATTAATGCCATAATAATAATGCCAATAATAATGCCAATTAAATGTCACACAGTTATAGCTTGGATCTACAGTCAGGTCCATAAATATTGGGACATCGACACAATTCTAATCTTTTTGGCCCTATACACCACCACAGTGTGCACCAATCTTGATCTACATATACCTGAACTCTAAGATTTGTGCCATGCACCCCCCACTCTTCCACAACCAATGACATTGCATCAATAGGCAATTCATTTTTTTGATTTGGTTTGGAAGATTTGTAAATATTTCAGTTCTTCCCCTTCCCCTTTTCTCAATACAGAAGCACATGTTAATAATAATAAGGATGTGTGAAGCACAGTTCACCACAATGCCACATTCAGACCGTCTAACTTTTGCTTGCAGTTTAGTTGCCTTTTTTTTAAGTATACATTTTTAATTGTAATTAAAACAAAATAAAATAGCATAGACCACACATAACATTAACCATGCTGGGAGCTCTTCTAAATCTTTTCTTAATTTGTTTTCTTTCTTGCTACTTCATTAGAAAAGAGCAAAGGTTCAGACGGTAAGTCTTCTTTTTTTTTTTTTTCCTTATAAATATTTTTTATTATTTTCAAGAAAGAGCAGTACAAATCATATACCTAACGAATAAAAAAAAACTAAAATAGTTTATTAAAATACGTATACATAATAATAGTTAAGAAAGGGAATAAATAATAATCGAATAGGGGTAAATAACAAATGTACAAGCGTTTTGTAAGAATATATCACAAATATAGATGGGATCTATCAAAATTTTGTGGTAAATAAGATGTAATCCATGGGGACCATGTTTTCTCAAAATTGTCTATATTATCACAAACAATATCAGCAGGTTTTTCATTGGACATAAACCAATTCATTTTGTTCCTGACCGAAGTGGAATTTGGAGTAGAAGACCGCCATGCTTTTGCCAATGTTTGTTTAGCAGCAGTGAATAAAAATCAGACCAAATTTTTTTAATTTAGGCCATTCCCACCATATATGTAAAAAGTTTCCAATATCCAAATAACCTCTAAAGCATTTATTTGAGATAGTTGGTTTAAACTTGACTAAACAATTGGGAACCAAATACCATCTCATGAGTAATTTGTAATTGGATTCTATTGTGGCAGTATTAATAGAACAGTGGGAAGTAGTATATTATTATTATTATACAGGATTTATATAGCGCCAACAGTTTACGCAGCACTTTACAATATAGAAAGGAGAAAATACAGTTATAATACAATAAAATACAAGAGGATTATGTGGGCCCTGCTCAGAAGAGTTTACAATCTAAGAGGGTGGAGCAGGTGGTAGAAAAGGTTGTAACTGTTGGGAATGAGCTGATGGATGTGGTAGAAATATTAGTTGGTGACATGATAGGCTTTCCTGATGATGATCAGGGATCGCCTGGAAACGAGAGAGCTTGAGAGTAGGAGGTCTTGAGAAGAGCAGAGAGGACAATTTGGTTATATTTGGAGACAAGATTGGTGATGTAGCTCGGGGCAGAGTTGTGAATGGCATTGTATGTTGTGGTTAGTATTTTGAATTTAATTCACTGGGTGATTGGGAGCCAGTGTAGGGATTGGAGGAGAGGGTTGGCAGATACTGAGCGGTTGGTAAGGTGGATAAGTCTGGCAGCAGCATTCATGATAGACTGAAGAGGGGATAGCCTATTGAGAGGCAGGGCAATGAGAAGGGAGTTGCAATAGTCAAGGCGAGAGATAACAAGGGAGTGAATGAGGAGCTTGGTGGCTTCATTTGTTAAAAAGGGGGTCCCCAGTCCATTACCAGGCCCGTCAGGTCTGGTATGGATTTTAAGGGGAACCCCGTGCCAAAATTAAAAAAAAAATGGCGTAGGGGTCCCCCCAAAATCCATACCAGACCCTTATCCGAGCACCCAACCTGGCAGGCCGCTGGAAAAGAGGGGGGACGAGAGAGCGCCCTTCCTCCTGAACCATCCCAGGCCACATGCCCTCAACATGGGGAGGATGCTTTGGAGTCGCCCCTAAAACATCTTGTCCCCATTGGGGTTACATTGATAATTCACAAAAAAAGTGTCAAAAATAGTAAAAATTACAGGAGACACTTTGGGACAAATCCTTTATTAAAAAAATAAAAATGTCCCACAATGTAAATCCATCTCACACCGCCTGACGAACCGAAAAAACCCCCCCCAAAAAAACACAACAGCTTCGCCTCCATGGGAGGCTCCCGCCGAGTGACACTTCTTCTCCATAACAACTGTTATAAAGCTGAGAGTGGGGCCACTCGGGACATAAACGGGTAACCCTGCCTCCCTCTGATGTCACGTGGCGTCAGGGGGGGTCACCCGTTTACGTCACCGAGTGGCCCCGCCCTCAGCTATATAACAGCTGTCATTGAGAAGAAGCATGCAGTGTGCTGGAGCCTCCCATGGAGGTGGAGCTGTTGCGTTTTTTTTTCTTTTTTGGTTCGTCGGGCGGCGTGAGCTAGATTTACATCACGGGACATTTTAATTTTTTTTTTAATAAAGGACTTATCCCAAAGTGTCTCCTGTCATTTTTTCTATTTTTGACACTTTTTTGTGAATTGGTAGGGGTACAATGTACCCGTTACCAATTCACATGGTGGGGGGGGCGGGATCTGGGGGGTCCCCTTGTTAAAGGGGGCTTCCAGATTCCGATAAGCCCCCCGCCTGCAGACCCCCACAACCACCGGACAAGGGTTGTGGGGATGAGGACAAGATGTCTTGGGGGCGACTCCAAAGCATCTTCACCATGTTGAGGGCATGTGGCCTGATACGGTTCAGGAGGGGAGGCGCACTATCGTGACCCCCTCTTTTCCTGCGGCCTGCTAGGTTGCATACTCGGATAAGAGTCTGGTATGGATTTTGGGGGGGACCCCTGCGCCATTTTTTAAAAAAATTTGGCGCAGGGTTCCCTTTAAAATCCATACCAGACCTAAAGGGCCTGGTATGGATTTTGGGGGGACCCCCACGCAATTTTTTTTTTTAAATTTTGGTTTGGGAACCCATGCTGTTTTTTTCAATGAGTTTTATCTATATTGCCGGGACCCGACAATATATTACAGCCGCGAGCAGTTTTAAATGACTTTTTTTTCCTTCAGAAATGTAATTTTGCTGTGGTTTTGTTCTAAACACAGGAAAACTGTGCCACTTTTACAAGCATACTATAGACACCACCCAGGCACGATATTTAAAGGAATATTTCATTATTTTTGTTTCACTTTAAGCATTATTAAAATCACTGCTCCCAAAAAAATTTCCATTTTTAAAACTTTCTTTTGCATTGATACATGTCCCTCGGGGCAGGACCCGGGTCTCTAAACACTTTTTATGACAATAACTTGCATATAAGCATTTAAAATGAGCACTTTTGATTTTTTCATGTTCGTGTCCCATAGACTTTAACGGTGTTTGCATACACATTTTTTGCCTGTTCGCAAGTTCTGGTGTGAACCAAACCAGGGGGGGGGGGGGGGTTCGGCTCACCCCTACTAAATGGCAGGATCCAAAAGTTGCTTTCAAGAACCTTCAAAGTGCTGTGATACAGTTAAGTGCACCAATTCTGGTCTACATAAACCTCAACTGTGATTAAGATCTTTGCCACATACCCCCTACTCTTCCACAATGACAGGGCATCAGTAGCCAATTCAATTTTTTAGTTTGGAGGTCTTATAAGGTACTTGCAGGTTCCTCCAGCTGTTACTCCCCCCCCCCCCCTGGATATGTCCACAGAGAAGGACACATCATAAAAATAACTATATTTGGAACATAGTTCACTGTAACGTCACAGTCGTAACGATGTAACCCAGGCTTGGGGTTCAGTTTACTTTTTATGTTTTATATTTTTATTGTAATTTAAACAAAATAAAGTAGGGTACTTGCTAATTCTTTCAGCTGTGGTTCCCCCCCACCCCCACCCCCTCCCATGTCAAAACATTTTCCATGCTTAGAGCTCTTCTAAATCCTTTCTTGCTTTGTTTTCTTTTTTCTACTACATTAGAAAAAGGAAGCGGCTCAGACGGTAAGTCCTTTCTTTTATATGGATTTGTCAACCTGTGATCAGCAGCAATGAGATGCAAAAGAGTTAAAAAAAAAACACTAGTGCCAATTAATGACATAATAATAATGACAATAATAATGCCAATTAAATGTCACACAGTTATAGCTTGGATCTATTTTTTTTTTTTTATTCCTTTATTTTGTTATAAAGAAGGCATGGATACATAGTCCAGTATAAAACAGGTCATACATTTTCATACAGTAACATGTTTAGGATACAGTAGATTGAGACCGAAGACCTAGATCAGGTTATCCACCAAACAAGTGGGGTAATACATGTGTGTTCCAGCCAACTATATATCATTCCTAAACATAATAAAGCAAGGTAGCCTACACAAGGGCCTCCTTGCATAAGCTTGGATCTATTTTAAAGTGTATTTGAATCCAGAATCTATTTCTCTGTATGTTTTGTACCATACTTCACTGTATATAATTTTCTTAAAGAGGAACTGCAGTCTGCTCACATCATTTGTAATAAAAACATCTTTGCCATTCTGAAGCTTTTCTTAATTTGTTTTCTTTCTTGCTACTTCATTAGAAAAGAGCAAAGGTTCAGATGGTAAGTCTTCTTTGTTTTTGTTTTTTATAAATATTTTTTATTATTTTCAAGAAACAAGAGCAATACAAATCATATACATAAAAAAATAAATAAAATAAAATAGTTTATTAAAATACATATACATATTAATAGTTAAGAAAGGGAATAAATAATAATCGAATAGAGGTAAATAACAAATGTACAAGAGTTTTTAAGAATATATCACAAACGTAGATGGGATCTATCAAAATTTTGTGGTAAGTAAGATGTAATCCACGGGGACCATGTTTTCTCAAAATTGTCTATATTATCACAAACAATGGCAACAAGTTTTTCATTGGACATAAAAAACAATTAATTTTGCTCCTGACCGAAGTGGAATTTGGAGTAGAAGACCGCCATGCTTTTGCCAATGTTTGTTTAGCAGTAGTGAATAAAAATATCAAAAGACGAAATTGGGTATTGGTAAAGTTTTTTGGTTTGAGATTTAATATGTCTTCTAGAGGGTTTTTGGAAAGTTTTTTTCCAAATAAGGTAAAAATCATTATATATATATATATATATATATATATATATATATATATATATATATATATATATATATATCTTTACTTCGAGAATCTCTTGCAAAGTTTATTACCTGGAAATCCTTCCAGTTGCAGCACATCCTCTTGCAGGCTGACAACGCTAAGCCTCACAAATAGCAGCAGCCTGCCATGTGCATTCATTTAGATGGTTATTAAGCTGCCAATTGGGTCTGCATATTCCTCCTGCAAACCTAATAAGCAGCCCAAGAGCCAACTAAAAGAGCATACATAGCAGGCTGACAACACTGCTACTAGTTTTGTTTCGAGGCAGTGGCTTAGTGTTGTCAACCTTCAACAGGAAGTGCTGCTGCTGGAAAGAGCTCAAGGTAAAAAAAAAACTTTGCAGCAGATTTGCAAGTGATCCTTTTAATAAAATGCAGTGGCAGCTGATGAGTTCTTCTTTTGAGGGGGCAGCAAACAAACAACACCCCCCCGGCACGGCACTAAGACAGCACCCCCCCCCCCCGGGTGGAGCGTCTCTGACAGCACCAACCCCCCGGGGGCGGTCTGGCACTTACCCGCTCATGTGGCGGGGCTGTGGTGTCCTCTCCTCCTCTCCTGGAGTGCGTGCAGTGGCGGCTCCTCAGGCTGCCTCTGCCGTGTGTCTCCTCTTCCGCCAAAGTGCTAGGCATCCAATAGGATCGCCTGACGCTTTGGCCAATCGGGAAACAGGTTCCATGACCTGCCTCCTGATTGGTGGGGAGGAACTTTATTAATTAATTTAATTCATTCGCTATCATCACACAACTGGGTGGGCTCGGAGCTGAATGCCCTGCGCTCTGAGGCCACTCTTTTTTGAAGCCTAGTAGAACCTCTGTCTCTAATTGGGTGCTTAAAAAGAACACTCACCCTGCCTTGGAATCCATGGTCTGGTGCCCTGATATGTAGGTCAGGGGGTGGGACGCATGGATAGGGGAGGCTGCGCCCATGCGCCCTCTATGAACAGGCCGCCACTGATAAAACTGACTCCCCGTTGGAGCTCTTGTTGCATGTCCCCCCATCCCCCCCTGGCATTATCGCAAATCGATACTGCCCCATCTTCTGAATGCGGCTAGGCGATTAATTCCAGTTTACTGGAAATCAGCTCAAATTCCTAGTTGGGAAGATTGGATATGTTAATGAACAATATTATGGCCGTGGAGGAGTGGATGGCGAGATGCAAGGGTAGACATAACAAGTTCTACAGTATATGGGCTACATGGATTCATTATACAAGCACGACCCCACTGAACTCTTAACCAATGGCTTCTAATGGCTTCTTGAACGATGGACTTTGTTGACTATTTAAGCCTTAATTGATTTGATCCACAGAGAATTTTATTGTTTACTTAAAAGCATTTATACTAGTGTGCTGTATCTGTTACCTCCCTCCTTTGCTTTCCCTTACCCCCCCCATTCTCCTCTCTCTTCCCGGTCATCTCCCATGACCTTCCCTGTTGGGTTAGTCATCCCTAATATTGCTCCCTATCTCTCATATATCTCATATACACATTGGAGGATGTTAATTGACACAGAGCTTTGTTGATAGGAATAAGGCTATTCAAAGTGTGTGGATTCATCTGTTTTAATACAGAGTATGCAGATCATACTGTACGCCTTTATATTTCTTATGTAGGATGGTCAATTGGACCTTTTGTCATGTATCAAGACTTCAATCTATTTAGGCCTGTTGACAAATTGATAACTTTCTTTTGCCATTCTCTGGTTTCTTGCCTATATGACTTATGCTTTGTTTTTATAAACTGAATAATATAAAGATTACTTAAAAATAAAATACAGAAGCACACATTATAATAATAAGGATGAAACATAGTTCACCACAATGCTACAGGCACACCATGTAACCCATGCTGGGAGTTCTGTTGCCTTTTCTTTAAGTATACATTTTTAATTATAACTAAAACAGAATAAAGTAGCATGGCCCACACATGGCCTTACCCATGCTTAGAACTCTTCTAAATCTCCTCTTTGTTTTCTTTTTTATACTTTATCAGAAAAAAGCAAAGGTTCTGACGGTAAGTCCTTCTTTTAATTAATTTGTCAACCTGTGATCAGCAGGTGAAAGTCATGTGAATCTTGGGTGAAAACATTTACAAATATTCCTCCACTACTAGATCTGGTCAGGTCACCCGTGGATCACAATTTGTCCAGTTCAGCAGGGATTGGATGAATCTCGACCCATGTATGGCCACTGGGGGGGGGGGGGGGGGTTGAATAGAAGTCAATCTACTCTGATCGACTTCTCTTCAACCCCCCCTGTTGAAAATTTTTCACTATAGGCCATAGCATGCAGAGCTGATCCGGGTATTCTGATGGTGGGTGTCAGAAACCATGAAATCAGATCGAGACAGAAGTACAGTTAAATCACACTAATAATAAATAATAATAAAAGTAAACAGAACAAACATAGTCAAAACATAGCCAGAGTTCACAAACCGGAACTGATAGTCAGACAAGCCAAAACGTCAGGGAGCCGGAGATGAGCGTAGTAAAACAGCAAGCAGGATCCGGAGCCAGAAGGGATGTCAGCCAAGGAAGTCTTTATACAGGAATGCAGGAGAGCGTCTCTGTGATGTTGACCAAGGCGAAGGCAGAGATCCTCTGGGCTGGACGGCTTAAGTAGGCAGGACTGACAAGCAGGATATCATCAACAGGTGAGTACCTGTGGAGAGATAGGAGCTGGCAATTAGCCGACAGCTGAGCAGCCAGCTCAGAGAAGGAAGGGCTGAGCTCAGCCCTGACAGTGGGAAAGTCTCCCAACTGTCTAAATATAAAGACACAGAGGTGAGGATTCCCCCATCCACCTCAAATGTGTGGATGGGGAATCAGGTCAGTATTTTTCATTCAACCCGCTGGTTGAACCATAAAATCTGACTAATCTATGGCCAGACTTAATAGCAGGATCCAAAAGTTTGTTGTAAGAATCTTCATAGTACTGTAACGCAGTTACGTGCACTAATCCTGGTCAATTATAAACCTCAACTCTGACCAAGATCTTTACTCTCTACTCTTCCACAAACCAATGACAGTGCATCAGTAGCAAATTCTTTTTTTGGTTTGGATATTTTGTAAGGTACTCACAGCTACCTCCAGCTCTTACTCCTCCCTACATCTGTCCACAGGGAAGGACACTTGATAATAAATATATCTAAAACATAGTTCACTGTAATGTCGCAGTCGTACCATGTAACCCAAGCTGGGAGTTCCATTGCCTTTCATATAATTTTTAGGGCACCATAGTTACATAGTTACATAGTAGGTGAGGTTGAAAAAAGACACAAGTCCATCAAGTCCAACCTATGTGTGTGATTATATGTCAGTATTACATTGTATATCCCTGTATGTTGTGGTCATTCAGGTGATTATCTAATAGTTTTTTGAAACTATCGATGCCCCCCGCTGAGACCACCGTCTGTGGAAGGGACTTCTACATCCTTGCCGCTCTTACAGTAAAGAACCCTCTACGTAGTTTAAGGTTAAACCTCTTTTCTTCTAATTTTAATGAGTGGCCGCGAGTCTTGTTAAACTCCCTTTCGCGAAAAAGTTTTATCCCTATTGTGGGGTCACCAGTACCGTATTTGTAAATTGAAATCATATCCCCTCTCAAGTGTCTCCTCTCCAGACAGAATAGGTTCAGCGCTCGCAACCTTTCCTCATAACTAAGATCCTCCAGACCCTTTATTAGCTTTGTTGCCCTTCTCTGTACTCGCTCCATTTCCTGAGGACTAGTGCCCGGAACTGGACAGCATACTCCAGGCGCGGCCAGATCAGAGTCTTGTAGAGTGGGAGAATTATCATTTTATCTCTGGAATTAATCCCCTTTTTAATGCATGACAATATTCTGTTTGCTTAGTTAGCAGCAGCTTGGCATTGCATGCCATTGCTGAGCCTATCATCTACTAGGACCCCCAGGTCCTTTTCCATCCTAGATTCCCCCAGAGGTTCTCCCCCCAGTGTATAGATTGCATTCATATTTTTGCCACCCAAATGCATTATTTTATATTTTTCTACATTGAACCCTTATTTGCCATGTAGTTGCCCACCCCATTAATATCTCAATCCAGAACTCCTTTTCTGGACCATCTCACAAAATGATGACTACATTGGTGTCCCAAAAAAAAAAGAAATCAAATTTTGAGGCTATAAAAGGTACTTGCATGGCATGTGCACATCTAAAACTCCCTCTCTTTGCTTTGTGCAGCCAAATAATTTGTTCAAAGCAGCACAGTCAGGTCCTCAGACCGGCCATAAACTGTGTAATGTCAGATCATGTGACCCATGCTGGGGGCTCTGTTTCCTAAATTCTGAGAGTAGATTAACCGGCCTGGGATCTATACATAATATGGCAGTTAGTGGTACATTTTCAATATTTGACACGCAACCTTACAACCTTATTCTTCCACAAATCAAAGGCATTAGTAGCCAATACATTTACTAATATGGAGGATATGTAAGGTGCTTAGTAGCACCCTTAGCTGTGGTTACCCTCTGCATCTGTCAGTTGAAAAGTACACATAACACTCAAAATGCTTAGATCTCTTCTAAATTATTTCTTACTTTGTTTTTTTTTTTTTTTCTACATCATTAGAAAAGGGCAGCAGTTCAGATGGTAAGTCCTTCGTTTTTTATGGATTTTTCAACCTGTTGTCAGCAGCACTGAAATGCAAAATATGTTAAAAAACAGTGTTTTATACCAAAAAAAATGCAAACTTATTATCACACGGTTATAATTTGGAAATGTTTTAAAGTGTATGTAAAGTTATAGTCTATTTTTGAGCATATTCTCTACCATTTCTCTCTGTATGCAATTTTCTTAAAAATGTGATGTCAAACTTTTTGGTTTAGAAGATTTGTAAATATTTCAGCTCCTTCCCTTCCCATTTTGTCAATACAGAAGCAGACATTATAATAATAAGGAGGTTTAAAACATAGTTCACCACAATGCCACACTTACACCATCTAACCTATGCTGGGGGTTACATTGCCTTTTTTTTTTAAGTATACATTTTTAATTGTAATTAAAACAGAATAAAAAAGCATAGCCCACACATGACATTAACCATGCCTAGAGCTCTACTAAATCCTTTTTTTTTTCTTTCTTTCTTTCTTTCTTTCTTTTTACTTCATTAAAAAAAGGCAAAGGTTCAGATGGTAAGTCTTTTTTTTTTTTTTTTTACTGATTTGTCGACCTGTGATCAGCAGGTGAAAGTCATGTAAATCCTGGGTGAAAACATTTATAAAAAGTCCTCCATTGCTAAAGCTGGCCACACGTGGGTCGAAATTTGGCCGGTTGAAAAGGGGATCAGACAAATTTCCATCCATGTAAGGCCCCGGTGGTTAAATAGAAGTGGATCTACTGATTGACTTCTGTTCAACCACCCTGTTGGAAAACAAAGACAAAGTGGGGAGGATTCCCCAATCTACCTCAAATGTGTGGATAGGGAATCATATCTCCTCCGTTGGTTGAACAAAATGACTCATCTATGGCCAGCCACCCAAATGGCAGGAACCAAAAGTTGCTTTCAAGAACCTTCATAGTACTTCTAAAGCAGTTAAGTGCTCTAATTCTGGAACACATAAGCCTCAACTCAGAAGATATTTGCCACATACCATCTTCTCTTTCACAAACCAATGACGGGGCATCAGCAGCCAATTATTTTTTTTCGTTTGGAGGTTTTGTAAGCTACCTCCAGGTCTTACTCCTTCCCGCATCTGTCCACAGAGAAAGACAAATCATAATAATACAGTAACTATATTTGGAACATAGTTCACTGTAATGTGACAGTCGTACCATGCAACCTGAGTTGGGAGTTCCATTGCCTTTTTACTTTTAAATTTTTAATTGTAATTTAAATAAAATAAAGTAGCATATCTCATCCCACATCCCTAAAATCACCAGCCCAACACAGCATGGGTATGTAGCAAATGTACGTGTTATATCAATTTACCAAACTTTAATGGAGCTTTTCATATTTAATGACCTCCGCTAAATAAATGTAATTCAAGAGAATCTGTTAGAAGTAAAGAGTGCTAGGAAAGTCTAAATAGTTGGTAGTAAAGGTTCCTTTGGGCTACCCTTTATGTCTTTCATATCGTTTTTAGGGCACCAAGGGAGCCCCATCATCATACACCCTACATTTATCTCAATGTAGAACTCCTTTCTGCAATCACAAACTTATGACTGCATTGGTGGCCAATAACTTATCTAGTTTTGAGGATTTAAAAGGTACTTGGAAGGCATATGCAGATCTGGATCTCCCTCCGATTGCATCCCTCAATGCACAAAACCAAGCTACAGCAGTTTATGGTAGATCTTGAATCTTTGGCACACACCCTACTCTTCCACCAACCAAAGACAGTTTATTAGCAGCCAATATTTTTTCTGATTTGGAGGATATGTAAGGTGCTTGCTAACACCTTCAGCTGTGGTTCCCCTCTGTATCTGTTAGTTAGAAAGCAGGGGCGGACTGACAACTCATGGGGCCCCCGGGCAATAGGATATTATGGGGCCCCCAGGCAATAGGAGATTATGGGGCCCCCCAGGCAATAGATTATGGGGCCACACAGTATACACACATACAGTATACACACACAGACACATAATATACACATACACACACTGAAAAGGTACTGGAGAGGCGGGGCAGCTATTATCTTGGGATTTTTTTAAAAAACACAGATTTTTACATACTGTCCCTGGTTTTATTGAGGCTGGCAACCCTGATGGGGCCCCTTAGTGGCATGGGGCCCTCGGGCAGTGCCCGAATGGTCAGTCCGCCCCTGTTAGAAAGTAAACATAACATTAACCATGCTTAGAGCTCTTCTAAATCCTTTCCTACTTTGTTTTCTTTTTTTTTTTACTTCATTAGAAAAAGGCAGTGTTTCAGATGGTAAGTCCTTTTTTTATGGATTTGTCAACTTGTGATCAGCAGCATTGAAAGGCAAAAGAGTTAAAAAAAACTAGAGTTGAAAAAAAAATGAAAACTTTATATCACACAGCTATGGCTTGGATCTATTTTAACCACTTCAGCCCCGAAAGAGTTTCCCCCTTAATGACCAGGCCATTTTTGCGATACGGCACTGTGTTGCTTTAACTGACAATTGCGCTGTCGTACGACCCTGTACCCAAACGAAATTGACATCCTTCTTTTCCCACAAATAGAGCTTTCCTTTGGTGGTATTTGATCACCTTGGTTTGCCACGGTTTTTATTTTTTGCGCTATAAAAAAAAAGACAATTTTGAAAAAGAAACAATATTTTTTACTTTTTGCCATAATAAATATCCCCAAATTAAAAAAACAAAACAAAGTTCTTCATCAGTTGAGGCCAATATGTATTCTTCTACATATTTTTGGTTAAATAAAATCACAATAAGCGTATATTGATTGGTTTGCGCAAAAGTTATAGCATCTATAAAATAGGGGCTATAGTCATGGCATTTTTATTATTCATTTTTTTTTTACAAGGAATGGCGGTAATCAGCATTTTTTAGCAGGACTGCGACATTGTGGCGGACACATTGGACATTTTTGACACTTTTTTGGGACCAGTCACATTAAATGTGTTCCCTAGGGAGGTGTTTCTAACTGTGGGGGGAGTGGACTGAGTGGGAGTAGAGAGAGATCGCTGTTCCTGATCACTTAACAGACGATTTCTCTGTACTCCCCTGACAGAACGGGCATCTGTTTACATTGACAGCTCCCCGTTCTGACTCTCTGTGGAGCAATCGTGGGCGGCCCCCTCGCGCATCAGCTCCCCCACCGTGCAGCAGGCACGTGCACATGCCTGCTATAGCTGTTAAATGACCTGACATACCGGTACGGCGATCCCGCCGGAACGAGTCCACCTGCCGTAGTATGACGGCAGCTGGTCAGCAAGCGGTTAAACTGTATGTAAACCCAGAATGTATTTTTCAGTATGTTTGGTACCATGAATCTAATTTTCTTAAGGAAAATGTCCCTTTGTGAATCTCTTGCAAAGTTTGCAAACCTGAAGATCCTCCCAGTTACAGCACTTCCTGTTGCAGGCGGACAACACTAAGCCTCTGCCTCACAATTGGCGGCAGCATGCCATGTATAATCCTTTAGTTGACTGTTGGGCTGTCTATTGGTTATGCACATTTCTCCTGCAAACCTATTAAGCAGCCCAATGGCCAACTAAGAGAGCACACATGGCAGGATGACAGTGACAACGCTTCTGCTAGTTTCAAGTGAGTGACTTATGCCCTGTACACATGACCGGTTTTGCCGTCGGAATAAACTCCGAAGGTTTCTCCCGACGGAACTCCAACGGAATTCCATTCAAGCGGTCTTGCCTACACACGGTCAAACCAAAGTCCGACCAAAGTCCGACCATCAAGAACGCGGTGACATACAACACATACAACGGGACTAGAAAAAGGAAGTTCAATAGCCAGTAGCCGATAGCTTCCGTCTCGTACTTGCTTCAGAGCATGCGTCGTTTTTGGTCTGTCGGAACAACATACAGATGAGCGGTTTTCCCGATAGGAATTGGTTCCGTCGGAAATATTTAGAACATGTTCTATTTCTAGGTCCATCAGAATTTTCGAAAAAAAAAGTCCGATAAGGGACACACACGATCAGTATATACGATGAAAAGCTTCCGTCGGACGTGTGTACGCGGCTTTAGTGTTGTCAGCCTTTAATAGGAAGTGCTGCTACTGGAAGGATTTCCAGGTACGAAACTCTGCAACAGATTAGCAAATAATTTTCTTAATAAAACTCTATACAGTGAAGCATGATGCCAAGCATGCTGAAAATATAGATTCTGGGATTACGTATGCTTTAAGTCTACAAACTAATAATATGAGATCAGAATTCACATAACCTTTACCCATAATTCACAAACTTGTCCACCTAAATTCCATTAGAAGATGCATGAATCTTGGATGGAAGTTGTGTGGGTCTGGGGTGAACACATTTATATATTGTTCCCTATGATTAAATTACAGGATCCAAAAGTTGCTTGCAAGAACCTTCAAAGTACTGTAAAGCAGTTAGGTGCACCAATCTTGATCTACATAAACCTCAACTGTAAGATTTTTGCGGCGCACTCCCTACTCTTCCACAACCAATGACATTGCATCAGTCGCCATTTCTTTTTTTTTGGTTTGGAAGATTTGTTAGGTACTCTTCCCCTTTTGTCAATACAGAAGCACACATTATATTAATAAGGATATGTGAAACATAGTTCACCACAATGCCACAGTCACCCCATGTAACCCATGCTGAAGGTTCTGTTGCCTTTTAAGTATACATTTTTACGTCTGATTAAAACAGAATAAAATAGCATAACCTTCATGTGACATTACAATTCTTAGGGTTCCTCTAAATCCCTTCTTTGTTTTCTTTTTTTCAACTTAAATAGAAAAAAGCAAAGGTTCCGATGGTAAGTCCTTCTTTTAATAGATTTGTTAACCTGCAAACAGCAGGTGATAGCCGGTGGTGTAAATCTTGGGCGAAAAGATTTATAAATAATCCTCCACTACTAAAGCTGGTCACATGTGGATCAAAATTTGTCCAGTTCAGCAGGGATCGGATGACTTTCGACCCATGTATGGCCATGGTGGTTGAATAGAAGTCAATCTATTGATCTACTTCTGTTCAACCACCCTGTTGGAAAATTTCTATAGCTATTGCTATAGCCTGCCGCACTGATCAGTGTATTCTGATGGTGGGATTCCCCCATCCATAACAAATGTGTGGATTTTGGAATCGGGTGAGTTTTTTTCACTCAACCCACTGGTTGAACATAAAGAACTGACTCATCCATGGCCAGCCTAAATAGCAGGATCCAAAAGTTGCTTTCAAGGACCTTCATCCGACTGTAAAGCAGTTAAGTCAACCAATCCTGGTCTACATAAACCTCAATTCGTTTTTAGTATTGAAGGTTTTGTAAGGTTCTCTGAAAGTCTTGCCACTTTCTAAAAACGAAGACACAGAGTGGAGGATTCCCCCATGCACCTCAAATGTGTGGATGGGGAAAAGGGGTCAGTTTTTTCATTCAACTCGCTGGTTGAATGAAAAAATCAGACTCATCTATGGCAGCCTAAATAGCAGGATCCAAAAGTTTCTTGCAAGAACCTTCATAGTACTGTAAAGCAGTTACCATAAGTGCACTAAACCTGGACTACATATCTCCAGCTCTTACTCCTCTCATCTGTCCACAGAGAGATGCGTATCATGATAATACCTATATTTGGAACATAGTTCACTCTAATGTCACAGTCCTACCATGTAACCCAAGCTGGGAGTTCCGTTGCCTTTTCTGACTCTGCATTGGTGGCCAATAACTTATCTGGTTTTGAGGATATATAAGGTACTTGCAAGGCATGTGCAGATCTGAAACTCCCTAACTTTGCATCCCTCAATGCAATGTGCAGTCAAAGCCTAATTTTATGAGAGCAGCACGGTCAGGTCCCCAGACCATCCATGAGCTATGATGTCACATTATGTGATCCATGCTGTGGGCTCTGTTTCCTAAAGTCATTCTGATAGCAGAAAAATTGACCTGGAAACTAAACAAACATACCCCATTTAGCGGTAGATCATGAATCTTTGACACACACCCTACTTTTCCAGCAACCAAAGACAAGGTATTATTTATCCAAGGTACTTGCAAGACATGTGTAGATCTGGAATGCCCTCCCTCTGCATCCTTCAATGCAATCTACCACTAAGGCCTAATTTTGTTAGAGCAGCACAGTCAGGTCCCCAGACTATTAGCTATGATGTCACATCATGTGATCCATGATGGGGGCTCTGTTTCCTAAAGTCACTCTGAGAGTAGAAGAACTGGCCTGGGAACTAAACCAAGATACAGCAGTTAGTGGTAGATCTTGAGGCTGGGTTCACACTGGAGAACACAGCGGCTCACAGCAGGAGTCCAGTGCGTCTCCATTCACCGTTTCAGGTCCGATTTCAGCCTGAATTTCTTCAAACAGACTTGAAACGGACCAAAAGACACACAGGACCCCTGTGCAATTCGCACTGGAGCAGTGCCGGAGATGTGTGAACCGGCTTCATAGAGAGCCGGTCACAATCTCCTGCTATGTGAATTGGAATGCGGGGAAACCCACATCCAATTCGCAATAGTGTGAACCCAGCCTGAATCCTTGACCCGCACCCTTCTCTTCCACCAACCAAAGACAGTGCATTAGTAGCCAATAAGTTTACTGATTTGGAGGCTATGTAAGGTACTTGCTAACGCCTACAGCTGTGGTTACCCTATGTATATGTCAGTTGGAAAGTACACATGACATTAATCATCCTTAGAGCTCTTCTAAATCCTTTCTTACTTTGTTTTTACTTTTTTTTTCTACTTTATTAGAAAAAGGCAGCGGTTCAGATGGTAAGTCCTTCCTTTTTTATGGATTTATGAACCTGTGATTAGCAGCACTGAAATGCAAAATATGTTTAAATAAAGCAGTACAAATAAAAAAGGAGGGCGCAAACGCCTTGGCACCCGAGATGTTTTGGAATTACATTCCCCATGATGCTTAAATACACTGCAGAGTGCATGAGCATCATGGGAAATGTAGTTCCAAAACATCTGGGGTGCCAAGGTTTGCCATCACTGGCCTAGTGCATTACCTTCAACACAAATAAAAATGTATTAAGACCGCCAAAGTCATACTCACAAACATGAGAAGATAAAATGCGTATCGAGAACGAATCTCCAGTGACAGGGGATATCATACTTCTACGGTTGGAAAGCAGACGCGTTTCGGGAGACACACTTCCTTCCTCTGCTTCCTTCAATGAAATGTCCCACCTCATTTTATTAGAGCAGCTCCTCAGACCGTCCATGAGCTATGATGTCACATTATGTGATCCATGTTGGGGACTCTGTTTGCTAAAGTCATTCTGACAGTAGAAAAGCCGGCCTGAGAACCAAGCTACAACAGTTATTGATAGATTTTGAATCTTTGACACACACCCTACTCTTCCACCAATCAGCCAACGAGTTGACTAATTTGGAGAATATGTAAGGTACTTTATAACACCTCCAGCTGTGATTCCCCCCTCTATCTGTCAGTTGGAAAGTACACATTTCATTAACCATGCTTAGAGCTCTTCAAATAGTTTCTTACATTGTTTTCTTTTTTTTTTATATACTTCATTAGAAAAAAAAAGCGGTTCAGACGGTAAGTCCTTTCTTTATACAGATTTGTCAACCTGTGATCAGCAGCACTGAAAGGCAAAAGAGTTTAAAAAAAATTAGTGTTGAAAAAGATGCAAACCAAATGTCACACAGTTATGATTTGGATCTATTGTAAAGTGTATGTAAACCCAGAATCTCTTTTTCAGTATGTTTGATACCATAAATAACTGTTTAAAATGCAGATGGTGGCGCTTTTCAGGCAACGTGGGAGAACAACCGAGGAGGAAACAAGGTCAAGGTGCTGGAGGAGCTGGATGGATTCTGTTCTGTGCCAGCCCGGCTCCAGCATAACATGTTGGGCTAAATATATTATATATTCTTTGCAGGGGGAGAGCCTGGGGTGTGGTGCAGGAAAACCTGGGTAATATAGGTGAAAGGGTAAGAGTACAACTAAAGGGGATCTATTGTATATGGAGATCTTGGCCTGCTCTAAAGGGGGATCTATGGGGACCCTGCTCTAAAGGGAGATCTATTGGGAGCCTGCTCTAAAGGGAGATCTATGGGGACCCTGCTCTAAAGGGGGATCTATGGGGACCCTGCTCTAAAGGTAGATCTGTGGGGACCCTGCTCTAAAGAGGGATCTATGGGGACCCTGCTTTTAAGGGAGATCTATGGGGACCCTGCTCTAAAGGGCAATCTATTGGGAGCCTGCTCTAAAGGGCGATCTATGGGGACCCTGCTCTAAAGGGGGATCTATGGGGACCCTTCTCTAAAGGGAGATCTGTGGGGACCCTGCTCTAAATAGGGATTTATGGGGACCCTGCTCTAAAGGGGGATCTATGGGGACCCTGCTCTAAAGGGAGATCTATGGGGACCCTGCTCTAAAGGGGGATCTATGGGGACTCTGCTCTAAAGAGAGATCTATGGGGACCCTGCTCTAAAGGGGGATCTATGGGGACCCTGCTCTAAAGGGAGATCTGTGGGGACCCTGCTCTAAAGAGGGATCTATGGGGACCCTGCTCTAAAGGGAGATCTGTGGGGACCCTGCTCTAAAGGGAGATCTGTGGGGACCCTGCTCTAAAGGGGGATCTATGGGGACCCTGCTCTAAAGGGAGATCTGTGGGGACCCTTCTCTAAAGAGGGAACTATGGGGACTCTGCTCTAAAGGGGGATCTATGGTGTCCTTCACTAAGGTCTATACTTTGGAAAATGTCTGCCACAGCCTTGGTTCGTGCCAATCCCTGGTTTTGAGGCAGTGGCTTAGTGTTGTTAGCCTTCAACAGGAAGTGCTGCTGCTGGAAGAATCTCCAGGTAAGAAACAACAGATCTACAAGTTATTTTTGTATTAAAGCTGTATGCAGTAAAGCATGATGTCAAACATTCTGAAAGTATAGATTCTGGGATTACGTAAGCTTTAAGTCTACAAACTAACAATATGGGGCTAAGATTAACACAACCTTCACCAATCATTCAAAATGTTTGTCCTACTGAATCCCATTAGATGATGTATGAATCATAGGTGAACGTTGTGTGAATCTTGGCTGAAAACATCTATAAATAGTCCTCTATGACTAAAAAGTAGGATCCAATAGTTGCTTGCAAGATCCTTCAAAGTATTCTAAAGCAGAAATGGCCTCACCTAACTACTAGGCCCTAACTTAATTCCTCCATGCAATTTAAGGGAACCTGGCAGAAGTATGGACTGCACAGAATGTCTAAAGAGCAGGTAGCAAAGGTTCCTGTAAGCTACCCTTTATGTCTGTCATATGCTTTTTAGGGCATCAAGGGAGCACCACCATCGTACTCCTTGACTTTATCTCAATCTAGAACTCCTTACTGTGCTATCTCACAAACTTATGGCTCTGCATTGGTGGCCAATAATGTATCTGGTTTAGATGATATATAAAAGGTACCTGCAAGGCATGTGCAGATCTGGAACTCTCTTCCTGTGTTAGAGCAGCACTGTCAGGACCCCAGACCACACATGAGCTATGATGTCACAGTAGAAGAACTGCCCCAGGAACTAAACCAAGCTACAGCAGTTATTGATAGATGTTGAATCTTCATATACAGTACCTTACTCTTCCACCAACCAAAGACAGTGCATTAGTAGAGTTTAGTCATTGGAAGGTATGTAAAGTATTTGCTAACTCCTTCAGCTGTGGTTCCCCTCTGTATCTGTCAGTTGGAAAGTACACATACCATTCGTCATGCTTAGAGCTCTTTTAAATCTTGTCTTACTCTGTTTTTTATTTTTTTTCTACTTTACTAGAGAAAGGCAAAGGTTCAGATGGTAAGTATGGATTTGTGGACCTGTGATCAGCAGCACTGAAATGCACAAGAGTTTAAAAAAAACTAGTGTTGAAGAAAATGCAAACTAAATGCCACACCATTATGGTTTGGATCTATTTTAAAGTGTAAGTAAACCCAGAATCAATTTTTCGGTATATTTGGTACCATGAATCACTGTAAACAATTTTTTTTAAAGTAGAAGTTCCGCCTAAAACTTAAATCTCTAAATCTACTTGCAGCTACAATCTAAGACTAACTTATCTAGCCCTGTAAAGCAAAAATCGATATATATATATATATACCTTTTTTGAAGCAGCTCCAGTCCCACACTCAGCTAGGTGGCTTCTCTGTGTGGGATCATGCAGAAGCGGCAGCCAACAACTGAAGCCCCATAGTAACTCTATGGGTGACGTCACTTCCCAGGAATTTCCCAGCCGTTGTTGTCTGTCTGTTCCACGGCTAGAGACCGGACCGGATCGGCTGCAGAAAAGGTATGTATAGCGATTCTTGCTTTTTCAGGGCAAGATAGGTTAGTCTTAGAATGGGTCTTCAGGTAGATTTGGAGATTTTAGTTTTAGGCTGAACTTCCACTTTAAGGAAATTGTTCCTCTGTGAATCTCTTGCAAAATGTCTTACCTGAAGATCCTCCCAGTTGCAGCACTTCCTGTTGCAGGCTGACAACATTTAGCCTATGCCTTACAATTAGCAGCAGCATGCTATGTATTTTCTTTTAGTTGGCTGTTGGCCTGCTTATTGGGTCTGCACATTTCTCCCTCAAACCTAATAAGCAGCCCAATGGTTGACTAAGAGATCACACATGGCAGTCTGACAATGCTGCTTCAAGGTTTCAAGGCAGTAGCTTAGGGCTGTCAGGAAGTGCTGCCTGCTGGAAGTATCTCCAGGTAAGAAATTTTGTAGTAGATTAGCATATGGTCTTCTTACGAAAACTCAATACAAGCATACCCCACTTTTAAGTACACAATGGGGTTTATTTACTAAAGCTGGAAAGTACAAAATGAGGCTCATTTTTGTATAGAAACCAATGAGCTTCTAACCCAAGCTTGTTCAATTAAGCTTTGGTAATAAAACCTGGAAGCTCATTGGTTTCTATGCAGAAGTGAGCCTGATTTTGCACTTTCCAGCTTTAGTAAATAAACTCCATTGTGTACTTAAAAGTG
Organism: Lithobates septentrionalis; assembly: GCA_037952835.1. NCBI lineage: Eukaryota > Metazoa > Chordata > Amphibia > Anura > Ranidae > Lithobates > Lithobates septentrionalis. The sequence goes on along the minus strand of JBBDGP010000704.1, from coordinate 1,226,941 downwards.
GGGTATGCCTGTACAGTGAACCATGATGCCAAACATACTGAAAATATAGATTCTGTATTAATGTACTCTAGGTTTTACATCTACAAACTAATAATATGGGATCAAGATTCCCACAACTTTCACCCATATTTCACACATTTGTCCACTTGAATTCCATGAGAAGATGAATGAATCTTGGATGGAAGATGTGTGGATCTTGGGTGAAAACATTTATATATCGAAAATATCCAAAAGGTAACTGCAAAAACCTTCAAAGAACTCTAAAACAGTTAAGTGCACCAATTCTGGTCTACATTAAATCTCAACTCTGGCTACGATTTTTGTCTCGCACCCCCTACTCTTTCACAATCAATGGCATTGCAACAGTAGCCAATTCGTTCTTTTTGTTTGGAAGATTTGTAAATATTTCCGCTCTTTACTTTCCCGTTTTGTCAATACAGAAGCAGACATTATAATAATAATGATCACCGCCCACTGGACTTGTTGGTATCACTTCAAAACTACCTCAGAATACACCCAAACCATATGCCCTCACACCAACTGAGCCAGATCTATAACCCTACTCTCTTGATAACCTTACACTACTTCCCTTCTTTTTTTTTTTTAATATCAAACTCCTGGGATAACCGAGGATGGATGGGTCGAAGATCAGGGTCAGGTTGGAGGCACACACCCCCCCCCGTCTCGTTCCAGCTCCCTCCTATCCCTCATCTTTTATATCTCTATACCCCTTGCTTATGGTTACACACCCCTCTTCTTCCCCCTCCCTTCTACCAGCCCCACCCCCCTGCCTTTCTATACCCACCTGCACACAACCATTGGAATTAATCAAGGTGGCCAATTGGACTGTTAACCTTGGAACTACCCCTAGTCACAAATAACATCCACCCTGTGGCATCCATCATCCCGTAAACTCCACCCCTCCACTACCTTATTGAAACTTACCTAACCAACCCCTCCTGTCTCAAGAAGTCAGCTCGACTCAAACCATAGTCGATACAATTGTGATTCTGACTTCTCTATAGAATCAGACCTCATCGGCCTCTGCGATACAAAACTCATGCTCACTTTATAATCTATGCAACTTTCGAGTATATACAAATCATCACCGTTGTGTTATACATTTTCCTTACATTGGGTTAAAACGTTTAATCATTGTTATAGTTATGGAACTCAAATCTATCTTTTGGGCCCATGTCATTTTTGTGTTCCTATTCTTGTATTTCTGAATGCTCCTAATAAAATATTATGGAAATAATAATAACGATGCTTAAAAAAACATAGTTCACTACAATGCCACATTCATGCCATGTAAGTCATACGGGGGTTTAGTTGCCTTTTTTAAGTATACATTTTTAATTGTAATTAAAACAGAATAAAATAGCATAGACCACACATGACATTAACTATGTTTAGAGCTCTAAATGCTGTCTTTGTTTTCTTTTTTTTCTACTTCATTAGAAAAAGGCAAAGGTTCTGACAGTAATGCCCCGTACACACGGTCGGACTTTGTTCGGACATTCCGACAACAAAATCCTCGGATTTTTTCCGACGGATGTTGGCTCAAACTTGTTTTGCCTACACACGGTCGCACAAAGTTGTCGGAATTTCCGATCGCCAAGAACGCGGTGACGTCAAGCACGTACGACGAGACTAGAAAAGGCCGGTTCAGAACCAAGCGCGGCACCCTTTGGGCTCCTTTTGCTAATCTCGTGTTAGTAAAAGTTTGGTGAGAGACGATTCGCGCTTTTTCAGACTCGTGGCTTTCAGATCGTTTTCTGCCGTTCAGTTTGTGCTTGTGGGTTTGTATCTGCTCTTCAGTGCGTGCAGTCAGTTCGTATTGGAGTTTTCTGTGCGATCTTGTCCGCTCGTTGCTGTTTTTCAGGTCGCTCTTCACAGGCCTTGCTGTTCTTCAATGCGTTCTGTTACTTCGTTCTGAGCAGCCGACCGTTTTCTAGCCATGTTGCGTATGCGTACTCCTCGTAGAGTTCGTGCTGTGCGGGGGCTTGGTGTTGGGGTCCTGACCTTGACACAAGTCCAGTCCATGAACAGGGTGGGGAGGAGTTCATGGACCAAGAATTGGTTGCTTCAGCGTGACCAGTTCTCTCATATGCCTTTGCTCCGTGAGATCCGTGAGAATAATCCTGATGATTTCAGGAACTTTCTCAGGATGACGGACCCCGTATTTCACCGTTTGTTGGCTTCGCTGACCCCCTATATTAGCAGGCAGGATACCTGCATGAGGCAAGCCATCACTCCGGAGCAGAGGTTGGTCGCTACCTTGCGGTATTTGGCCACAGGGAGAAGCCTGCAGGACCTCAAGTTCTTGACAGGCATCTCCCCCCAGGCTCTGGGGATCATTATCCCAGAGACCTGTTCTGCCATCATACAGGTCCTGCAGAAGGAGTATATGAAGGTAAGATTTTTATCCTTTTATATCACATTTTATTGTATTGAATGTTTGATAATATATTGTATTTCTTTCCTCATTCCCTAATGACCATGATTGTAATATGCTGTGAATGTCCCCTTTGTCCTCATGCATGCTGGATTTTTATGTAATTATTATTTTAGGTCCTTCATACATATTTGCCCTTCAATAACCTTCCCAGCATGGTGTCTCCTGCCCTATATTCACCTCATGTAGTTACTTAACAATGTATTTTATCAGCTCCATAGTAGTGCTTTACCCCAAACACCCCCTAAAATGTTTTGAAATGTTATTTTTGATTTAAATTCAGGCAGAGGGCCAGAGGCTTTTTTTTGTGGTGTCCCCAAATTTTTTGTAACCCTCCCTCCCCCAACTGCTAAGTCAGCTGATCCCAATTCTCTATCCTCAATCATCTATCTGCTGACTTTGCCAAACCCATACACACTATACCCATCTCTTTAGTGCTCAGATTTATGGATGAATTCCCCAAAGCATGTAGTGCAAGGGCCTGCCTGTATACTTTCCAATGGTACTGTTTAAAGTTCTTGTATCCTATTATGATCTTGATAGGTAATAGCAGAATGTCCAAATGTGCTCAAATGTGTACAGTGTGTACTTATATCTTTGTATTATGACACTTCTTACCTGTCCAGTGGGCTGCCAATAGTGTAACTAAGGAGGGGCTGTTCCAAGTAATACCCTGTATTTAGGCATTCATCTCTCAATGAAGTGAAGAGGGTTACCTGTCCAAGAGTTCCCCCCCCCCTATAATGTTAGAAATGGCCCATGAGAGGGGGGGGGGGATATGATAGGTGTACCTTATACTTTGTTGTTGTTGTTAAATTCCCCTTAATAAATGCTATCTGGAGGTTGACCCATAATGTTTGTGTCTAATCTGCTTGCCAGGTAATGTTTATTGTTTTTTCCTCAACAGTTTCCTTCCACGCCACAGGAATGGCAGACTGTGGCCTCCCACTTTGCCCAGCGGTGGGGCTTTCCTAACTGCGGAGGGGCAATTGATGGGAAACACGTCCACATCGTCCCACCACCCAACTCGGGGTCGTACTATTATAATTACAAGGGGTTTAATAGTATAGTGATGTTGGCGGTGGTGTTGGCTAATTACGACTTCTTGTATGTGGACGTGGGGAAGAATGGCCGGATGTCCGATGGTGGAGTGATCGCCCAGACGGAGTTCTACAGGCGTCTCCAGAATGGCAGCTTGGACTTGCCACCTCCAGAGGACAATGTTGAAGGTCTCCCATTTGTGTTCGTTGCTGATGAAGCATTTGCGCTGGGGGACCACCTGATGCGGCCATTCCCGATGAGGACCCTCACCCCGGAACAGAGGGTTTTTAATTACCGGCTGGCCAGAGCCCGAAGAGTGGTGGAGAACACATTTGGAATCCTGGCCAGCCGGTTCCGATTATTTATGACACCCATCGATATGGCGGAGTATAAACTGAACCATATAATACTTGCCTGCTGTGTTCTCCATAATTTTCTACGAAAACATTCAGCCAACTATGCTGGCTCAGTTGGGCCTGAGGCCGGAATCCCAAATACATCAACAATGACGGCACTTGAAAGCGGCCGTCCTGGCTTGCCCTCCCTGAATGCCCGTGATGTCCGGTTACGATACCTGGAGTTCTTTGCAGGTAGGGGGGCTATCAATATGCCAGACAATATGTGACACCTTTTTCAAATAAAAAACAACCAAAAGAAATTCTAGGTGGACATTTACTGCTTGTGTTTGTTTTAGCTGACCCTGACAGAAATGTGTTGAGTGCAGAAAATGTCGTGATTGGGTAACCTTATAAAAAACAGTGTTGGCTGGTACTTCCTAAATGCAAAAACACATTTCACTACAAGTGCACTTGCAACTGCACTGAACCTGCACTTGTAGTGCAAAGAGGATTTGCCCTTAGGAAATAACCCCCATTTGTGCATAAAACAACAATTACATCACCCCAAAAGTGTTGTAGTGTTGAGACAATAATCCACACATTCTTGAGTAAGGCACTTTTTTATACCTGCACAATCACATGCGCATTTACCAAAGGTTTTTAAAACAAACCAACATGTTTGTTGTATAACAATGTTTGCAGTAGCATTATGAAAAATCAAAATATCCATTTCAGATAAAACAGGCCTGTGTAAAACCAACAAGAAAGCCAAAAAACTTGAACTTACAAAGTTCACATTAGGTAAAACCTGAAGGCTATATCAGACATCAGTATTTAGGAACTGGGTTTGATATAGCGTTCAGATGGGGGGAAATCACCCCTGGAAAAGCCAAATTTGGAAGATGCACACCAATTTACAAATGTCCACATGTGCTATCTGCCATCATGGGGGATCAAGGGACGTGTTTGGGGGGAGCAAGCCCTTCCTCAACGCTACTTTATAATTGAGGAAGGGGTTGCCCCCCCAAAACGTGTCCATTGATCTCCCGTGATGGCAGATAGCACATGTTGGCACACTGTGTGCATCCTCCAAATTTGGCTTTTCTAAACATTGAAAAAAGTTTGGTACGATAAAACAGGTGATTTTGTGGGGTTTAAATTCGCCCCAAAACATCAATGATGTTATTATTTTTTTTAATAACATCACTGATTTGTTGATGTATGTTTTGCAATTCGAGATTACACCCCATAATCTCCCCGATCAGTATCTGGGCACTTTCAGATGTAAAGCGTTCTGGATCCCTCACATCACGATCACCTAAAAAGAGATAAAGAACAAAAAAAAGGTCTCAAAAATCTGCCACCAGCCATCTCTTTTACCTGAGTCTGTGGTCACAGACACTCACCTGTTGTGGTGCCAATCTCCACCACGTCTTCTTCTTCCTCCTGCTCAGCTTCTTGGGTTGGTATTTCCCCTTCTTCCAGAGGTGGGGGATCTCTGGTCTCCTCAGATGAGGGGTATCCTCTGAGTCTTTTCTCCCCTATGTAAAACAAAAATGGTATACTTAGCACACAGATATTTGATGGCAGAACTATAGAAATAGGAAACATTGCTTGGAAGTGGGGTACAATTGTCTATTTTAGCCGAGTTCCAAGATGTATATTTTTTATTGCCCTTTGTCAAGCTGCAATACTTTACCTGTTTTGTACAAGCTTCACAGATGGAGACCCCCCTATAGTATACACTGGAGCACCTGTGTGGCCCCCTAATAAAAACGGTCTTCTTGTGTCCCACACTAGTGCTCCAGTGTCCAGATGTGAAAGCAGCTGCTCAGTGTCCTCTCCTTACACACAATCTAGTTTGCATTTCATTCTAGTAACAAACCCATCTACACAAACAAATATTTGGCATCCAAGTAGGCCCCCAAAAATGTGTGAAAATGCATATGGCCTAAACAATGGTGTTCTAGAGGCCGAAAGAAAAATGTTTGATACGAACGAATAATGTGCCCATGAACATTAAAGTTGACCTTTGGAAACGTTACAACTAATCAAAGCATATGGAGCAGAACGAACGTAATAAAGACAGAAAGAATAGGAACACAGCACAACTACTTACTTTTTTGCAGCACTCTCCGGATCTTTCGGTACTGCTCTGGCTCTCTCAACTTCAGGTCCGACCACCGCTTCCTGAGCTGATCTTTAGACCTTCGTACCCCGAAATTCCTCTCAAGACTCCTGACCACTTTCGCCATGATTTTGGCCTTTCGGATATTGGGGTTGGGGTAAGGCCCATATTTTCCGTCATAGTCGGACTTCCTCATGATGTCGACCATCTCCAACATCTCCTCAAACGACATATTTGTGGCCTTAAAACGTCTCCTTCTGGATCGGGACGTGCCTGGATCCACCCTTTCCTCCTCCTCCTCGTTGCTACAATTAGCCCGCACCTGCTGTATGTCCGCCATCATGCTCTTCCCCCACTGCGCTGAACGAAAAGGGGCGGGGAATACACTAGAAAGAACGTCAGGGGCGGGCGGAGTTACACGCATGCGCAGTGTATATAAAGCGTAACACGCGTGCGTATTACGTTTGATCTGTGAGCGGAGGAAGGAGCATTGAACGCGGCGATCGTAAGAACGAAGGTAAGAGACAAACTTGGGCCTATACTGCTTCTATAGATTGAGGCCTATATTGTAACAAGATTAGGAGAGTTTGGTGTGACATTAGGCTTTGTCTTGTGTTGTGTCTTGCAGTGAACATGGATATGGTACTGAAAGATCAGGACTTCATGTCAGTATTCGTAGATATGCTAAGGGAGCTGCCCTGTCTGTGGGAGATTAAACACCCCCATTACAAGAACCAAGCAAAGAGGAAGGCAGCACTGGAGCAATTGTGTGAAATTGTGAAGCAGGTGATCCCCACGGCAGACATCACTTTTTTAAAGATTTTCATTGGTGGCCTGAGGAGCACATATCTGAGGGAGCGCAAGAAAGTCCTGGATTCACAGAGATCCGGAGCAGCAGATGACATCTATGTCCCCAGGATGTTGTACTACGACAGGCTGCACTTTCTGGCAGGCCAGACTGAACCCAGGCCATCCCTCTCAAGTCTTCCTTCCACGCTTCCTTCCCCCCCGGCTGAGGCTTCTGACACCCAACCTGGGCCTTCCAGGCCATATGTGGAGGAGCCCAGATTGAGCCAGGTATAGCATTCCTCTAAATATTTCTGCCAATCAATGATGTTAACTAGATGTTAGTTGGGAGTACTAATTTATGATTGTGATTGATGATGCAAAAACTAAAACCATGTCCCTTTTTCATACACAGGGAAGTCTCAGCCAGGAGGTGGCCGGACCGAGCCGGCTGGCTGATATCAAGGTCCCTCCACCCCCCCCGGAAACAGAAAGTGGCAGGAGGAGGAGTACCCTAGAGGAGGCTGCTATCAGATTTTTTTGTAGGGCTACAGAGGTCCTGGGAGCACCCCACACCAGGCAGGAGAACATTGCTGCATTCATAGCCTATAAAATGCAGAGGATGGAGGAGGGCCAAAAAGCCATGTGTGAGGCCCTCATATCAGAGGCTCTGGCGAAAGGTATGAGGGGCCAAATTACACCTCAAACACACCTTTGTGATGGTCCTCCTCCTCCTCCTGCAGGTCCTACTCCTCCTCCAGGTCCTACTCCTCCTCCTGCCACATCTCCAACTGCACAGCCACAGCCCGGAAGGAAGTGTGAAAGGAAGACCAGACAGTGAGGACCCTGGATGCAGTCTGGTCGGCCAAAAGATGCAGCCTCTTGTGGTACCACAGCCTGGGGACACTGATGTCATCTGCTGCTATCCAAGTCTCTGTGAATCCCGGACCAGACTGCCCTCCCTTACATATGGACTCCTCAGGCCACCAATTTTGATGTTGAAGAATTGTTGTCTGCCGTGGGGGTCCCAGGCTTCGCTAATTTCTCCTGTTGATCCAGTGTTGCCTTCCTCTTTGTTTGGTTCTGATCCCTTAATAAAGGATTTTTGTTTTGAATTATACTCTCCTATGTGTTTTACTTCAAAAATGATGGTTTGTTTGTGAGGATTCAGGTACATTTCTAATATACAATGTAAAAATGAACAAGGGACACCAACAACAAAAAATCTCATGGAGATTAAATAATAAAAGATAATAATGGTGTTGGGGTAACTTGACACACAAAACACACACAAAAATATTCTGGAGTAAAAATAAAAATAACATTGAACAAAGATCAGCCTTGGAAAAAATCCAAACATTAAAGCAAAAAAAAGGCTTAAAAACAAAAAAAAAAAACATAAAAAATATAAAACTGTCAGATGTGACAACTAATAACAATATATTGAGGGAATCCCACTAAAAAAACACAAATAAAACTTTGTGAGAAGTGTGTGTGAATATGAGCAGCAAAACTACTTCATTCTTGTCACATTATAAAGAAGAAGAGAGTGCGCTGTATTAAACCATTTTTTACATTGCAGCGTGACGAAAGTGCTGTATCCATTGCGAACGCTAAGTTTACCAGAACGAGCTGTCCCGTGTCGGAATTTCTTCTGAGCATGCGTGGCACTTTGTGCGTCGGAACAGGCCACACACGGTCGGAATTGACGCGATCGGATTTTGTTGTCGGAAAATTTTATCTCCTGCTGTCCAACTTTGTGTGTCGGAAAATCCGATGGAAAATGTCCGATGGCGCCCACACACGGTCGGAATTTCCGACAACACGCTCCGATCGGACAATGTCCATCGGAAAATCCGACCGTGTGTACGGGGCATTAGTCTTTTTTTTATGGATTTGTCAGTCTGTGATTAGCAGGTGCAATTCTTGTGAATCTTGGGTAAAAATATTTATAAATAGTCCTCCATTACTAAAACTTGCCAAACGTGGATCAAAATTCAGCCAGTTCAGCAGGGAGCGGACAAATTCTGATCCATGTATGGCCACGGTGGTTGAATGGATCTACTGATCCATTTCTGTTTAACCATCCTGTTAGAAAATGTTTGCTATAGGCTATAGCAGTGATGGCAAACCTTGGCACCCCAGATGTTTTGGAACCACATTTCCCAGGATGCTCATGCACTTTGCAGTGTAGCTGAGCATCATGGGAAATGTAGTTCCAAAACATCTGGACTGCCAAGGTTCGACATCACTGGGCTATAGCCTACAGAGTTGATCAGTGTATGCTGATGGCAGGAATGCTTCCCTGCTGTCAGAATACAAAGACACTGTGGGGGTTATTTACGAAAGGCAAACCCACTTTGCACTACAAGTGCAAACTACAAGTGAAAAGTGCACTTGAAATTGCACTGAAAGTGCACTTGGAAGTGCAGTTGCTGTAGATCCGAGGGGGTAAAATAAAAAACAGCATTTTAGCTTGCACGTGATTGGATGATAACATCAGCAGAGCTTCCCCTCATTTCAGATCTACCCCTCAGATTTACAGCGATTGCACTTACAAGTGCATTTTCAGTGCAATTTCAAGTGCACTTTGCATTTGTAGTTTGCACTTGTACTGCAAAGTTGATTTGCCTTTCGTAAATAGCCCCCCAGTGGGTAGGATTCCCCCATCCACCTCCAACATGTGAATGTTTAACCCGCTGGTTAAAATAAAAAAAGTACTCAGCTATGGCCAGCTTGAGTAGCAGCCGGATCCAGATTTCGCTTTCAAGAACCTTTAAAGCACTTTAGGCAGTTGCGTGTATTAATCCTAGGTCTATATAAACCTCAACTCTGACTAAGATCTTTGCAACATACCTTCCACTCTTCTGCAAACCAATGACAGGGCATCGGTGGCCAATCAGTTTTTCTGGTTTGGAGGTTTTATTAAGTACTCACCCCAGGTCTTACTCCTCACTGCATCTGTCCACAGAGAAGGACACATCATGATAATAACTATATTTGGAACATAGATCACTGCAATGTCATAGTCCTACCATGCAACCCTAGCTTGGGGTTCCATTTTTTTTTTTTTTACTGTAGCACTACCCCCATATTGGCCACTGGTGATTGTGGTCCATCTCCCACCCTGCACAGCCAGGCACATGAATTTCCAGACACACTTCAGTCAAGAAACAGGCCTTGTTCTTTGCTTTTTTTTTAAAAAATTTTATTAGGGGAATAGAACTTGGATGGGGATAGGGTGCATATGTGATGCCAGCTTGATTGAAGATAGAAAATGTAGGGGCTGAACTATATACACAGCACCGGTATATACAACCTCTTCTCTTCACCTCCAGTAAATACACTTGCTTGCAGACTATCACTCCCAAGACCAACTAGCACTGTTGTTAGAGCCAGACACTGGCTCAGCCAGGCCCAAAGCAAATGTCCTTTGCAGGCAGGGACCGCGGGTCCCTATGGTGTAGCAAAAAGTATAGTAGTCCTTAGTGCTAGCTGTCCCACATCTGGCTACTGCTCCCAGCACCACCTCTTCAGGCCCTGACACCCCCCTGGCTGCAGCTGCCTCTTTCCACTGCCCGTACCACCACAGTCCTCCTGACTGGCTCTGAATCCATCCCAGACTGATAAATCCCAGTCCTCTCAGGCGTGACTCCCAGGCCTTCTGATGGTGTGTCACTCACCAGCCCTCCTGGCTGTTCCTGTTGCGCCTGGAGCCTTGCCCAGCTGTCGGGTACCTGAGCGGGGACTGAAATGACGAGGTCGGCCTCTCTTTTATCTCCACCTCAGGCCCCCATTGGAAGTGAAACAGAGAGCGCCAAGGGACAGGAGGAACACGAGTGCCTGCAGATGTAGGTCAGGGAACTTGCAGCAGTAGATGCGATTCCAAAGCAGCAGGTTAATCATCAGATCTGTAACTGTAGCCGTGCACAGCAGCTTAGCTGAGGTTAAGGAAGCACTCCAATTGCGCTGCGGGTCCAGGGTGTGTGGCTGGTCAGACCTCTCAGCAGACTTGCAACAGGAACATTCAGCGTGGTGAAGAACTGCAGCAGCAGATAGCCGGGCAGACGCTCGAGCGGGGCAGTAGGTCGGGATCAGGGGCAGGAACGTGGTCATCGGATAGCCAGGGTCATCAACAGACGGGCAATGAGGTACCAAATCAAGAGCAGAGCCAAAGTCAGGAACGAGCAGGGTCAGAAACTACATCGTGCACAGTTCGCCAAACATCTTCTGACATGCACATTTCTATTAGGCAAATGTCTTCTTACATGCACATTTCTATTAGCCAAATGGCTAGATGGTATTCTCTGACACCAGCAGTGTTCTCCCGCTTTCCTCTCCTTGCTCCCAGTGCCTCCTGTCCAGGACACCTCCATGTGTCTTGAGAGGGTCCTGTCCGCACCGGAACACAGGCCCAAGGTCATCCCCCCAAACTGGGGAGCTCCCTCAAAGGCCACGACAGCCTAACACTCCATCTCCAGCTTCCACCTGAACACAACTCCTCCCCAGCTGGGCTGACCCTGAGTATTTGAGGGGGCCTGCCCCCTGCCAATCCAAGTTGGGAAATGGTCAGGGCCCTCAGAACACTCCAGGCAACTCCACCTTATCTCCCCTCCCATTCTTCTAGAAGGTACCAGAACATTCGAGAAGTAAGGGGGAGGTCTCAGTGATGCTGCCTGTGAGCCATCCAGCTCTCCCTGGATTTCTGCCCAACCCAGGACACAAAGACAGACTTGGCTGTCAGCCAAGCCTGCAAAAATGAACCTACACTTAAACACCAAAAACCTATCTACAATTCTAGCACTAGATACTGTATACTGTGTTCTAGCACTAGAGGGCGCTATATACATTTTATATTTTTAATTGTAATTAAAATAAAATAAAGCAGCCTATCTCCTCCTCCATCCCTAAAATAACCAACCCAACACAGCATGTTTAAGTAGAAATTGTACATGTTATATCAATTTACCAAGCTTTAAAAAATTCAAATTGAATGTTCTGCCCTAACTACTTTCGATTCCTCCGTGTAATTAAAGAGAATTCTCCATGTAGTGAGTGCTAATAATGTCTAAAAAATGGGTAGACTACCCTTTATTTCTTTTGTATACTTTTTAGGGCACCAAGGGAGCTCCACCGTTATACTCCTTGATTTTATCTCAATTTATAACTCCTTTCTGCACTATCTTACAAACTTATGGCTCTGCTTTGGATGCCAATAATATATCTGGGTTTGAGGATCTACAATGTATTTCCAAGGCTTGTGTAGACCTTGAACTCCATCCCTCTGCATCCTTCAATGTAATGAACCACCAAAGCCTAATTTTGTTAGAACAGCACAGTCAGGTCCCCAGACCACCCATGAGCTATGATGTCACATCATTTGATCCATACTGGGTTTTCTTTTTCCTAAACACATTCTGATAGTAAAAGATCTGGCCTGGGAACTAAACCAAGATATGGTAGTTAGTGGTAGATCTTGCATCTTTGACAAACACCCTTTTTTTTCCACTAATTAAAGACAGTGCATTAGTAGCCAATACGTTTTCTAATTTGGAGGATATGTAAAGTACTTGCTAACACTTTCAGCTGGGTTTCCCCTCTACATCTTTCAGTTGGAAAGTACACAGAGGGGTTGATTTACTGAATTTGAGGACTGCAAAAATCTGATGCAGCTGTGCATGGTAGCCAATCAGCTTCTAACTTCAGCTTGTTCAATTAAAGAGGAGGGCCCATTAAAAAAAATAAAAATTAAAAGTCAGCAGCTACAAATACTGCAGCTGCTGACTTTTAATTGTACACTTACCTGTCCCAGGGTCCAGCGATGCCGGGGATTGAAGCCCCGCTCGCCTCCCCCTCTGTTCGGCGGCGCCGGCATTGCAACTGTGGGCGCCGGGCTGTGCCCTCACAGCCGGGCACCCACTGCGCATGCGCGAGCGGCGCCGCGCGCCGTGATTGGCCGCTCAGTCACCTGGGACCTGTAATGGGTCCCTGGCGATTGACAAGAGGGAGGGAGCAGAGCCGAGTCCTTCCTGTGCCGAGGGGGAAGTGATGTCACCAGCCCAGGCACTGAAAGAGGCAGACTACGAAGGACCCCCTAGCAACAGGCATTTAGAGGTGAGGTAAAAAAAAAAATTCCAAATGTTATTTTTTTTTTTTTTTTTTTAGGAATTTTCATGTATTTTTTATTTTTTGGGTGGAACACCACTTTAAGGTTTGCCAAAACAAAATCTGGAAGCTGATTGGTTTCTATGCAGAGCTGCACCAGATTTTGCATCCAGTTTTAGTAAATCAACCCTATAGTATTACCCATTTTAGAACTCTTCTAAATCCTCTCTTACTTTGTTTTCTCTTTCTCTCCTTAATTAGAAAAAGAAAGCGGTTCAGACGGTAAGTCCTTTTTTTTTTTTTATATATATGGATTTGTGAACCTGTGGACAGCAGCAGTGAAGTGCAAAGGGCATTTAAGGGGTTAATAGAACCTTTGGAATAGCTTTGGCTTCTCCTTTAACAATATGTAATTACAGGCCTGTGATGCACACAGTGCTCTGGACGGTGGTCTGAGAGGCCTGTAATGCTGCACAGTGCTCTGGGATGGTGGTCTATGGGGAGGCCTATAATGCACACGGTGCTCTGGACGGTGGTCTGAGAGGCCTGTAATGCTGCACAGTGCTCTGGACGGTGGTCTGAGAGGCCTGTAATGCTGCACAGTGCTCTGGGATGGTGGTCTGAGGTAAGGCCTGTAATGCACACAGTGCTCTGGACAGTGGTCTGAGGGGAGGCCTGTAATGTACACACTCACAGTGCTCTGCTCTGGATGGTCGTGAGTTGGGACTCTCATTGGGAGGCCTGCACAGTGCTGCTCTGGATGGTGGTCTGAGGAGGGCTGTAATTCAGACAATGCTCTGGATGGTGGTCTGAAAGGCCTGTAATACTGCACAGTGCTCTGGGATGGTGGCCTGAGGGGAGGCCTGTAATGCACACAGTGCTTTAGACAGTGATCTGAGGGGAGGCCTGTAATGTACACACTCACGGTGCTCTATTCTGGATGGTCGTGAGTTGGGACTCTCGTTGGGTGGGCTGCACAGTGCTGCTCTGAATGGTGATCTGAGGAGGCCTGTAATGCACACAGTTCTCTGGACGGTGGTCTGAGTGGCCTGTAATGCTGCACAGTGCTCTGGGATGGTGGTCAGAGGGGAGGCCTGTAATGCTGCACAGTGCTCTGGACGGTGGTCTGAGGGGAGGCCTGTAATGTACACACTCACAGTGCTCTGCTCTGGATGTTCGTGAGTTGGGACTCTCGTCAGGAGGCCTCCACAGTGCTGCTCTGGATGGTGATTTGAGGAGGCCTATAATGCTGCACAGTGCTCTGGGATGGTGGCCTGAGGGGAGGCCTGTAATGCTGCACAGTGCTCTGGGATGGTGGCCTGAGGGGAGGTCTGTAATGCTGGACAGTGCTCTGGACAGTGGTCGGAGAAGCCTGTAATGCTGCACAGTGCTCTGGACAGTGGTCGGAGAGGTCTGTAATGTTGCACAGTGCTCTGGACAGTGGTCAGAGAGGCCTGTAATGCTGCACGGTGCTCTGGGATGGTGGTCTGAGGGGAGGACTGTAATGTTGCACAGTGCTCTGGAAAGTGGTCAGAGAGGCCTGTAATGCTGCACAGTGCTCTGGGATGGTGGTCTGAGGGGAGGACTGTAGTGCTCTGCTCTGGATGGTCATGAGGTGGGACTCTAGTCGGGAAGCCTGCACAGTGCTGCTCTGAATGGTGGTCTGTGAAGGCCTTTAATGCTGCACAGTGCTAACTGCTAAGTAGTAAGCATGCTACGGACTTTCTTGCTTGCTAGAAGCAGAAGCACTCACAGGCTTTGCACAGGCGGAGCTCCATGGAAACGGAAAGTTCACAAGGGTAAACGTCCCTTCCTCACATTTTTGTTTAGTTTTCATTCATTGACGAAAACTGAATTGATTTTCGTCATAGTTTTCGTCAGTCGACGAAAATGTGGTGTACTTTTCATTTAGTTCTCATCACTGTAAAAATGCAGCTGATGAAAATTTTGATAAAAATGTTTTCATTGACAAAATTAACACCGCCCGGCTCAGCGAATGGCTGCGAGCCTTAGCCACCTGCTCCTGCCCCCTCCACATCCTAGGGCTCCAAAGAGCGAGGAGAGGGCAGAGCAGAGAGATCACCAGTCTCTGCTCACGGAGCCCTTAAAACCGAGCGATCAGTGGTGTTTGATCGCTCGGCTCTCAGTGTTAGAGCCAGTGGGGGACCAATGCTTCATCCACCTAGGTAAGTATGAATCTGCAAAAAAAATAAAAAATTCCCTTACATCTTATTTAACATGTGTGGTTCTTGCAGCCCCATAAGAATTACTTAAATTACTTCTGCCACATTTGATATTTTTCTCTTCAAGATCCAAAATATATAGGAAAAAACAAAACTTAAAAAAGGGAAAAGAGAATGGACAGCAATGAAAAAAGTTAAGTTAGTGTGAAAGAAATAAACCCAATCACGGCTGATCACAATGTAATCAGGAAGAGCCGTTGATCGGCTTTTCCGCATTCGTGTCTGTCAGACGCGAGTAGAGGAGAGCCGATCGGCTGCTCCTCTGACAGGGGGGTCTGTGCTGATTGATTATCAGCGCAGCCCCCCCCCCCCCCCCCGAGGATGCCCACATTGGACCACCAGGGATGCCACTAGGACCGCCAGGGATGTCACCACCAGGTATGCCACCCTAGACCCGCAGGGATGCCAATCAGTGCCCACAATGGATGTCAATCAGTGCCCATCACTGATTGGCAGGCATTATTGTTTGGCACTGATTGGCATCCATCTGTACCATCAATTAGTGTACATCAGTGCCACCTATCAGTGCCCATCCATGCCCATCCTTGCCACCTATCAGTGCCCATCCGTGCCACCTATCAGTGCCCATCCCTGCCGCCTTTCAGTGCCCATCAGTGCCACCTATGTGTACCCATCAGTGCCGCCTATCAGTGCCGCATATTAGTGCCCATCATCAGTGCCCATCAGTGCCACCTCATCAGTGCCCATCAGTGAAGGAGAAAACTTACGTATTTGCAAAGTTTTGTAACAGAAACAAAAAAAATATTTTTTTATTTGTTTAGCAGAAAATAAAAATCCCAGAGGTGATCAAATACCACCAAAAGAAAGCTCTATTTGTGGAAACAAACAAAATAATAAAAATTTAGTTTGGGTACAAGTAGCATGACCGCGCAATTGTCATTCAAAGTGCGACAGCGCTGAAAGCTGAAAATTGGTCTGGGCAGGAAGGTATATGAGTGCCCTGTATTGAAGTGGTTAATATTCGCTATTGTCTTCCTGATTCTCCTCCCGGCCAATCAGGAAGTGGATCCTGAGACCCATCAACCGATTGGCCGAAAGGAGAGGCGATCCTATTGGCCGCCTAGAAGGAGGAGAGAGGAGATGCATGGCAGAAGCCGCCGTGATGCCGAGGAGAAGGATACGCAGGGGAAGCCGTTACCCGGAGGAGTGCTGCCTGCGACTTAGGTGGGGTAAGTTAGGGGGCTGGTGACCGACCGACCGGGGGGGTGACCCGACTGACCAGGGGGTTGTGTGGCTGTGGGTGCATTGTATGCCACCCTCCTCAAAAAATATACCACCAGCCGCCACTGCAGCCTGCCTGACAGGGCCCCCTTCCCCTGACCGAAAGAGGACATAGATTTATCAGTCCGTCTCTCTGCAGCCGCAGCTGCACAGAGGAATGAATAGAATGCACTCTGAGGCTTCCTGCTCATTCACAAACTGAAACATAGTAAACACAATTTACTATGCTTCAGTGATTAATAGACACAGGAGTGATTGGTGCCGATCGCTCACTGCGTTAATTCAGGAATGGAAGGGGCCAGTAAATTACATATTTAGCAGCCCCTTCCCCTGCTCTCCATCCTGAAACATCCCCCTGTGTGCCCGCAGCAGCTGCCGGCAAGAGGGGAGAGGAGGAAAGCAGGCAGCACCGCGTGGGAAAGGGGCACACAGCGGGGGGCCTGGACAGCAGGTGGAAGCAGTGCATGTGCTAGAACCAATCCTCCTGCAGTGCAGCTGGAGGGAGAAAGAAGAGGAGAAGCTGGCAGTGCTGCAAGGGGAGGGAGAAGAGGATCGGTGTCTGCATTAAAACAGTACAGCCAGACCTCCAGCTTAGCAGGTGCCAGTTCCCCCCTTTTGAACTGATAGGGCCCAGGCCCAGTACAGGAGGTCTGGCTGCATTGGTGTCTCTAGTGTGGGGCCTGAGGGGGCCACGACCCCCTCAATTTTACTGTGTGCCCCCGATGTGCCCCCCCAAGTGTAACCCAAATAACGTCCGCCGGCCGGCGCCGCGACTGTCCCAGTGTCCGCCTCAATGACTTCTCCTGATAGTCTCTCTGAGCCAGTTAGAGCCTCGAGTACGGGGCTAGTCCAGGTGATGTCACTTTCACGGCCACCGCTGTTGTTTGTAAGAGTTGTAGTCCGAGGCGGCGGCTGCGTGCTCAAGTTCCCTCACCCTGCTCCCGGTGGGTGGAGTCAGTCTGGAGAGCAGCGCAGCCAGCCTTAGAGTTTTTGCTACAACTCCCCTTGCCACGGTCAGATCTTTTGGCACGCTGCTGCAGACAGTGCAGTAACAGTACTGTGGACAAAGTTGAGCAGAGCTTGACCCCAGGACCAGGAGCAACATCACATACCCCCCAGGACTGGAGGAAGCCGTGCAAGGACAAGGAGGAAGAGAAGACCTGTCCTGCTGAGCTCTGAGCTGGCGGCTGCCGATCAAGCTGAGGTGAGTGAGAGACCCTGACACCCCCACATGATCAATCATCCCATCGATCTCCCCCCCATACACCTTATTTACCTTGCCCATGGCCTGTGAATCCTGCTGTGAGCTGCCCATGGCCTACAGGCCAGCAGGACCCACATACCATGGTCAGCTCCCAGCAGAACCCACAGGTCAGTGGCCAGCAGGACCCACAGGTCCGCAGCCAGCTCCCAGCAGGACCCACAGGCTGTGGGTCCTGCTGGGAGCTGGCCACTGACCTGTGGGTCCTGCTGGGAGCTGGCCACTGACCTGTGGGTCCTGCTGGGAGCTGGCCACGGACCTGTGGGTCCTGCTGGCCACTGACCTGTGGGTCCTGCTGGGAGCTGTCCACTGACCTGTGGGTCCTCTTGAGAGCTGGTCACGGACCTGTGGGTTCTGCTGGGAGCTGGCCACAGACCTGTGGGTCCTGCTGGCCACTGACCTGTGGGTCCTTCTGGGAGCTGGCCACTGACCTGTGGGTCCTGCTGGGAGCTGGCCACGGACCTGTGGGTCCTGCTGGCTACTGACCTGTGGGTCCTGCTGGCCACTGACCTGTGGGTCCTACTGGGAGCTGGCCACGGACCTGTGGGTCCTGCTGGGAGCTGGCCACGGACCTGTGGGTCCTGCTGGGAGCTGGCCACGGACCTGTTGGTCCTGCTGGCCACTGACCTGTGGGTCGTGCTGGGAGCTGGCCACGGACCTGTGGGTCCTGCTGGGAGCTGGCCATGGACCTGTGGGTCCTGCTGGCAACTGACCTGTGGGTCCTGCTGGGCGCTGACCTGTGGGTCCTGCTGGGAGCTGGTCACTGACCTGTGGGTGCTGCTGGGAGCTGGCGACATACCTGTGGGTCCTGCTGGGAGCTGGCCACGGACCTGTGGGTCCTGCCGGCCACTGACCTGTGGGTCCTGCTGGGAGCTGGCCACGGACCTGTGGGTCCTGCTGGCCACTGACCTGTGGGTCCTGCTGGGAGCTGGCCATGGACCTGTGGGTCCTGCTGGGAGCTGGCCACGGACCTGTGCACTTTCAGCCCACATCCATATATAACTATAGCTTGAATATGTTTTGGTACATACCTGGAAAAATTATTATTATTGCCTATGCAAAATAGGTATTGCACTTCATTTTGCAATGTTTACCATTATGCAGTTTAATAGTGTTTTTTTTGTAGGGGATTTTAAATTATTACATACATTTCAACTATAGACTTAAATTAGCATTATGAAGGGCCAACCCTTCTTAGTAGTTTTTCATGGAAGTAGGGCTAAATCAGCTTTTCTTACAGGACAAGCTAGCTCATTATAGTTGGCCCTCCTTCATAATGCAAATTTTTGTCTATGGCTATGGGTCATGTTAAAGGGACTCTCCAGCTTCCTTCTCGGAAGTACGCCTAGGGACTTTTTTACATCTTTATAAAAGTCTGTAGTTGGACTGAAACGTTGAGGCTCAAGTGTATTGTACATTGCACAAATAGAAGAAAGGTGAATTTTTTAGTGCATTCTTTGCAAAAATTAACAAAAACGTGTGTATATATATATATTTGCGTTTCATGGTTGGCCCCCCTACTTTTGTCCCTGTCCCCCCATGTCCCCTCCCAAATATGAAAGCTAGAGGCGCCACTGGCTGGCTGTACTGCCTTATTGGCGGCCCTGGCCGTGAGCGCCAAACAATAAGTGGCGAAGGGACGCAAGTTGCTCACCAGTGGTTTAGAGAATATAAAAAGGTTGAAGGCACCTTTAGCTGTGTCTCCTCTCTGTATACATTGTGTCAATTGGGAAGCTCACATGACACTAACCATGCTTGGGCCTCTTCTAAATCCATTCTCACTTTGCCTATTTTTTTTTTTTTTGCTTCACTTGATGGAAAATCAGAAGGTAAGTCATTTTTTGTGTTGTTTGTTTCTTTGGTATAATGCCTCACTGTATAAAGTCTCCTTAAGGAAACTGTTGTATGAATCTGCTGTAAAGTTTCTTACTGAAAGATCCTGCCAGTAACACAACTTCCTTAACAGGCTGACAACTCTAACCCACAACATTACAATTACACAACTACAGCTTTTGTTCACGACAATTGTTTATGATACACTGTGCTTTAAGAAATGTAATGCCGCCTAGTTAGGGTTTGAATCTACTGTACTGCCCACTTCTTCCTGGTTGTAAACTGACCGCACTAAGCATGGATGCTGATGTTGGCCACAAGTGGTTTAGAGAATTTGAAAGGTAGTTGAAGGCACCTCCAGCTGTGGCTCCCCTCTATATACAATATGTCCATTGGAAAGCTCACATGACACTAACAATGTTTTTAGCTCTCCTAACTCTATTCTCACTTTGTTTCATTCTTTTCTGTTTTACTAGGTGGAAAGTCAGAAGGTAAGTTATTTTTTTTTTATATGGATCTATCAATCTGTGATCAAAAGCACTGTAAAGCAAAAGAGGAACGAATGTTAAAAGCAGTGTTTTATAAATAAAGAAAAAACTAAATGTCACCCAGTTATGTTCTGGATCTCTTCTTAAGTATAGCAAACCTAGAATGTATTTTCAGTATGTTTGGCTTCATGCCTCACTGCAGTGGTGGCCCGTAATGCAGGCCGCAGGGGCACTGCCCCCCAAACCATGTGTGCGGCCCCCCAATCTACATGCGGGGTGCCGGACGCATAGATTCCAATGGGTTTTTGTATTTAAGCACGTGATTAGAGCCAGAGGCTCTAATAGGCTTCAAAAATCGTGGGCTTGGGGCGCTGAGCACTGCGCTCTGAGCCCACCCAGTTTTGCGACAATAGCAAATTAATATTCGCTATTGTCTTCTTGATTCTCCTCCTGGCCAATCAGGAAGCGGGTCCTAAAACCCATCAACCGATTGGCCAAAAGGAGAGGCAATCCTATTGGCCGCCTAGGAGGAGGAGGGAGGAGATGCATGGTGGAAGCCTCCGTGATGCCAAGGAGAAGGCATTGTATATAGAGGGGAGCTGTGGCTCCCCTCTATATATAATATGTCCATTGGAAAGCTCACATGACACTAACAATGTTTTGAGCTCTCCTAAATCCATTCTCACTTTGTTTCATTCTTCTCTATTTCACTAGGTGGAAAGTCAGAAGGTAAATTATTTTTTTATATGGATCTATCAATCTGTGATCAAAAGCACTGTAAAGCAAAAGAGTAAAGAATGTTGAAAGTATGTTTTATTAAAAAAAATCAAAAATCAAACTAAATGTCACCCAGTTATGTTCTGGATCTCTTCTTAAGTGTAGCAAACCTAGAATGTATTTTCAGTATGTTTGGCACCATGCCTTACTGCAGTGGTGGCCCGTAATGCAGGTCGCAGGGGCACTGCCAGCCTAAACCATATGTGCGGCCCCCCAATCTACATGCGGGGCGCCGGACGCATAGATTCCAATGTTTTTTTGGGGTTTTTTTAAGCACGTGATCAGAGCCAGAGGTTCAAATAGGCTTCAAAAAAGGGTGGGCTTGGGGCGCAGAGCGATTGGTGGTGCGGTTCCGATCTCAGTAAAAAAGCCTATGACCTAGGCCCTTTACCACGTGATCAGCTGTGACCACACACAGCTGATCACAGCGGTAATCAGGACGTGCCAATAATCGGCTTTCCTCAATTCCCGCTGACAAGGCACGAGCAGAGGAGAGCCGATCGGTGGCTCTCCTGAAAGGGGGGAGGGGGTCTGCGCTGATAATCAGCATATCGATTATCAGTGCAGTCCCCCCCCCCCCCCAGTACAGCAGATGCTAATCAGTGCCCATCAGATGCCAATCAGTGTAAATAAAAAATGCCAATCAGTGCCCATTACAGATGCCAATCAGTGCCCATCACTAATGCCTGTCAGTGCCTCCTCATCAGTGCCATCTATCAGTGCCCATCAGTGCTGCATATACAGAATACACACAGAATACAGAATACTTTATTAATCCCAAAGGGAAATTGGGAAATGATTATGATACAGACACACTTAACCTCCCTGGCGCTATGATTATTTCAGATTTTTGATGCTCAAAGCGGTACAATTATTTTGCATTGAAATTTGGCCTTTTTCTTATTGTAGGCCTGTAATTCTTAGTAATAACTCACTTAAATCTGTCCAAACAAGAGTCTAGTAGACATCCCGGGTATGATAAAGTTTGAAACACGAAATCATAAATTATAATATAATAAATAACTATAAATAATTATAACAAATAATAATATAATAATAATAAAAATATTTAATGTAATTAAATCAAAAACACTGAAATTTGCTCAGTTGCAGAATTGTCGCTGTCATTACTTTCAGTGTTTGATGACGGATTTCCCCACAAATCACTATCGCTCAATTCTGCGAGTGATTCTAATTTATTATCGCTGTTTTCTAGCTGGTCTAAAACCGCTTTTGATGTAAAGGGCTCGTTTTGGTTGCTATGGACAATCTCCAGTTTCCAGGCAGAAAGAACAGTTTTTATAATATAAAACTGCATGCAGGACACTGGACAAGCCACTAGGGACAAAAGCGATGTGAAATAAATTGATACAGTAATGTAATCTGTAAGATTTCAGTGTACTGTATATGTATTGTGTTTTTTACTTTTTGAACTTGGCGCCGTTCTCCGTCCCCATGCGTCGCAACGTTCGCAGAGAAGGGAGCTCGGCTCTGTGATATATCGAGCGGAGGACACGACTCGCTCACAGAGTGGGGAGGACATCGCAGGATCCTGGGGACAAGGTAAGTGAGCTCCTTCTGGATCCTGCGATGCGATCCTGAGTGTGGCTCAGGGTTTACCGCTTTTGGTGCTGAAAATCCACCCCGAGCCACACTCGGGAATACCGCCAAGGAGGTCAACAAAGACAATACAAGATCACAACAAAGAAGTGAACAAACATGCAAAAACACAACAGAATTACCAAAAACAGCCAAATAAACAAAATTAAAATTACACTACAAATAAAACATTCATACAATTAGAATACAACATAGAATAAATAACACAGATTAAAATAACAGATAATCAAACTAACAAATACAAATAATATACCACTTTCTCTAACACCACCCCCAGGGCTTTTTTTCTCAAACAATAGGTGCTGGAACTTAACCACGGCCCCACAAAACCCCTCCCCCCACACACACCCTCCAAATCACATCAAATAGTGGGTTTGTTCAGTCAAATTTCATGAAAACATTAGGAGGGTCTTAAAGGGGCATTACCACTTCAATACCAGGCACTTATACACCTTCCTGCTCAGACCAATTTTCAGCTTTCAGCCCTGTAGCAGTTTAAATGACAATTGCGCGGTCATACAACACTGTACCCAAACTAAATTTTTATCATTCCGTTCCCACAAATAGAGCTTTCTTTTGGTGGTATTTGATCACCTCTGGGATTTTTATTTTTTTCTAAACAAATAAAAAAAGACCGAAAATTTTGAAAAAAATAAAAGTTTTGCTTTTGTTTCTGTTAAAATTTTTTGTAAATAAGTAAGTTTTCTCTTTCACTGATGGGCACTGATAAGGTGGCACTGACAGGCACTGATAAGGCAGCACCGATGAGGTGGCACCAATGAGCGGGCACTGACGGGCACTGACGATGGGCACTGATATGCGGGACTGATGGGCACTGGTAGGTGGCACTGATGGGTGGCACTGATATGCAGCACTGATGGGCATTGATAGGCGGCACTGATGAGCACTCATGGGTGGCACTGGTGGGCACTGATGGCCACTGATAGGCGACACTGATGGGCACGGAAAGGCTGCAAAGATGGGTTCTTATGGGTGGCCCTGATGGGCACTGCTGGGCACTGATAGGCGGCACTGCTGGGCACTGATAGGCGGCATTGCTGGGCACTGATAGGCGGCACTGCTGGTCACTGATACGTGGCACTGATGGGCACTGATACGTGGCACTGATGGGCACTGATACGCGGCACTGATAGGCATCCCTGGTGGCACTGGCAGTGGTATGCATTGTGAGTGGGCACTGATTGGCAGCTGCCTGGGCATTGATTGGCAGCTGTCTGGGCACACATTAGTATTTCCCTGGGGGTCTAGGGGGCATACCTGGTGGTCCAGTGTGGATGGTTTCCCTGGTGGTCCTGGGTGGGATCCGAGGGGGGGCTGTGCTGATAAACAATCAGCACAGACCCCCCCTGTCAGGAGAGCAGCTGATCGGCTCTCCTCTACTCACGTCTGTCAGAAAGACGACGGCAAAGCAGTTTCAATATCCTGACTGGGCGTCATATGACATCGCAGGATATTGAGCCGCTGCGCGCCCCCCAGGGGGCGCGCATCACGGCTGTCAGATGCGAGTGAGGAAAAGCCGATCACCGGCTCTTCCTATTTACATCGTGATCAGCCGTGATTGGACACGGCTGATCATGTGGTAAAGAGTCTCCGTCAGAGACTCTTTACCTAGATCGGTGTTGCGAGGTGTCAGAGTGACACCCGCAACAATGATCGCCGTGATGCGCGCCCCCGGGGGCTCAATATCCTGCGGATGTCATATGACACCCAGTCAGGATATTGAAACCACTTTGCCGTCATCATTCTGCTATATGGCGGGCGGCAAGTGGTTAAATACCAGGATTGCATTACATACAGAGTGCTGAGCTGTCACTTGTAAACACAGAAATCAGACTTCTGTGTTTACAAGTGATTGTGGTGAGCAGGCACCAAAGGGTCTGAGCCAGAGGTGGTGGAACTGAGTTCCACCAAGTTCCCCATGAAAAAAAGCCCTGACCACCCCAAATATTAACCAACACAATACCAACATACAATAAAAACAACACAAAATCCTGATCATAAACCAGAATTAAGCCTTCACCTGCAGTGCCGCCTATCAGTGCCCATCAGTGCTGCATATTAGTGCCTCCCCATTAGTGCTTATCAGTGCCCATCAGTGAAGGGGAAAACATACTTATTTACAAAATTTTATAACAGAAACCACTTTCTTTTTTTTTTTTTTCATTTAAGGCTTTTTTTAATTTGTTCAGCAAAAAATAAAAAACCCAGTGATCAAATACCACCAAAAGAAATCTCTATCAAAAAGATAGAGGGTTGCCTGGTCAGAGAGGACACCACATCCCATTTTGTTTATGAAGAATATATTAAAAGACAGCCAACTGTGGAACTTTTAAGGTGTCAATAAATAAAAATATAGTATTTTTTCATTATAAAAACAGATGTACAAATTATGATTTCAACTTGACATGCAAATAAGGGATTTTTTATGTTTTATGATTTTTTATTGGCATTAATAAAATATTTTTTATAATTAAAAAATACTATATTTTCATCTATTGACACCTTAAAAGTCCCACAGTTGGCCGTTTTTTTCATGTATTCAAAAGAAATCTCTATTTGTGGGGGGAAAAAAAATGATAAAAATGTCATATGGGTACAGTGTTGCATGACCACGCAATTGTCATTCAAAGTGTGACAGAGCTGAAAGCTTAAAATTGTTCTGGGCGGGAAGGGGGTAAAAGTGCCCGGTATTAAAGTGCTTAAATATTCAGCTGACTATGGGGGGGTTATTTACTAAAGGCAAATCCACTTTGCACTACAAGTGCAAACTACAAGTGCAAAGTGCACTTGAAACTGCATTGAAAGTGCACTTGGAAGTGCAGTCGCTGTAGATCCGAGGGGGGACATGCAAGGAAACTAATAAAACAGCATTTTAGCTTGCACATGATTGGACGATAAAATCAGCAGAGCTTCCCCTTATTTCAGATCTTCCCCTCAGATTTACAGCGACTGCACTTCCAAGTGCACTTTTAGTGCACTTGTAGTAGTGTAAAGTTGATTTGCCTTTAGTAAATAACCCCCAATGTCTTAGTCAATGACACCCTGTTTTCTCCCAAATGAATGACAGTGCATCAGCAGCCAATCTGGTTCTTGATTTGGAGGGTTATTTAAGGTACCTGCTAGTGCATTCAGTTGTAGCTCCTCACTGTTAATCGCAATTATGAAGCTCAATGACACTAATCATGCTTGAAGCTCTTCTAAATCTTTTCTCACTTTGTTTCCTTTTTTCTACTTCACTAGGTGGAAAATCAGAAGGTAAGTCATTTCTTTATACGGATTTATCAATATGTGATCTGAAGCACTGTAATGCAAAACAGGATATCAAGGCGAATTCAGTGTTTTTTAAACCAAAAATGCAAACTAAATGTCACCCAGATATGTCCTGGTTTTATTCTTAATGTGGTTGTACACCCTTTACAACCACTTTAACCTACAGGTAAGCCTAGATTAAGGCTTACCTGTAGGTGCAAGAAATATATCCCAGACCTGCACGGTCTAGGAGATATTTGCAAATTGCTGTAGGGTGATTTCTTCTGCGCAAGCACCGGAGTTATGCCCTGTACACACGGTCGGACATTGATCGGACATTCCGACAATAAAATCCATGGATTTTTTCTGACGGATGTTGGCTCAAACTTGTCTTGCATACACACGGTCACACAAAGTTGTCGGAAAATCCGATCGTTCTGAACGCGGTGACGTAAAACACGTACGTCGGGACTATAAACGGGGCAGTAGCCAATAGCTTTCGTCTTTTAATTTATTCTGAGCATGCGTGGCACTTTGTGCGTCAGATTTGTGTACACACGATCGGAATTTAACTGATCGGATTTTGTTGTCGGAAAATTGTATAGCCTGCTCTCAAACTTTGTGTGTCAGAAATTCAGACGGAAAAAGTCAGATGGAGCCCACACACGAATTTCCAACAACACAATCCGATCGCACTTTTGCCGTTGGAAAATCCGACCGCGTGTACAGGGCATTCGAAAGGGCCCGCTGTGCCGTTTCTAGCTCGTGTCATGCCGGTAAAGGCGGCGCAAGAGTGACGTCATGCGCCGTCACGCGACTCCGGCCAGTCACAGAGCCGGAGTTCGCGGCCCCGGAAGGAAGAGGGGTGAAGAATGGACGCTCGCTACTAGCGAGGAAGACGGGGACATCGCGGGCTTCTCCTGCAGGTAAGTGTCACATAATGGGCTACTATGGAATGCATAGTAGCCCATTATGCTTTCCCTTTGCAGGGAAACAAAGAGGAAGTAACACCCATCAGGGTTTACTTCCTCTTTAAGTGTATGTAAGCTTAGAATCTACTTTTCAGTCTCTTTGGTACAATGCATTACTCTGTATCCTTTTTTAAGCAGATCGTTCTTTAGCCACTTTAAGACCAGTCCTTTTTCTGACACTTGTTGTTTTACAAGTAAAAAATCTGTATTTTTTGCTAGAAATTTTCTTAGAACCCGCAAACATTATATATATATTTTTTTCTAGCAGACACCCTAGAGAATAAAATGGCGGTCGTTGCAGTATTTTATGTCACACTGTATTTGCGCAGCGGTCTTTCAAACACAATTACACTTAAATGAATGAAAAACAGTAAAGTTAGCCCATTTTTTTTGTAAAATAAGAAAGATGTTGTTACGGCGAGTAAATAGATACCTAACATATCATGCTTTAAATTTGCGGACCTTTGTGGAATGGCAACAAACTACGGTACTTAAAAATCTCCTTAGGCGACGCTTTAAGTTTTTTTTACAGATATTTATGCCCTAATTTCCCAAAAACGTAATGAGTTAGGTGCCCTACCACGTTTAAAGCAGAAAAGGCTCTTCGCTGGTCAAAAGCCAAATTTTTCCTTTCTAGTAACACATACTCGACAATGTTTGCCCGTAAATTAAATCAATCTATAAAACCGACACATGTCTATAAACTTAAGAATAACACTAACCAACTGGTCACTCATCCACAAGAAATACTCTCCATATTCACCAAATTTTATTCAGACCTTCTTTCTAAACCGACTTCCACAATCCCATCCACGACCCTAGATTGGCTAAATAAAATCCCTATACCTAGACTATCCTCCAATCAGATCGATACATTAAATGCCCCATGCACTTAAGATGAAATTCTTCAAATAATCAAATCCCTCAAGAGAAGTTCAGCACCCGGTCCTGATGGATTCTCCTCGTTTTTATTATAAACAATTCTTACCCCAACACTAACGAAACTATACAACGGCATCTTGAAAGGAGATCAGTTTCCAGAAGAGATGTTGTTGGCCAATATGTCCTTAATCCCTAAACCGAACAAAGATCATACACTACCCCAAAACTATAGACCTATTTCAGTAATAAATAACGACCTTAAAATTTTCTGTAGACTTTTGGCCAATAGATAAGCAATAATAGTCCCCTCTCTGATATCCCTGTTCCAATCCGGATTTGTTCCAGGTAGACAGATCACAGATAACATTCGTTTAGTTACAAACATTATCCAAGATGCTAACAACAAATACAATTCAGTTCTTCTACTGAGCCTCGATATCAATAAAGCTTTTGATAGCGTTACTTAGAGATATCTAGATCTGGTATTGCAAAAATACGGATTTAAAGGTGAATTTATTCATGCCTTCCACGCACTCTATCACAACCCCTCCACTAGAATAAAGTTACCAGGTTGTAACTCAGAATTTTTTAAGGTAGGAAAAGGAACTAGACAAGGATGCCCCCTATCACCCTTATTATTTGCCCTAGCGATCACACCTCTAGCTGCTGCTATTGTACAACACCCAGATATAAAAGGATATATCTCTAATAACAATATGTACAAACTTAGTATGTATGCAGATGACATGATCTTATTCCTCACCCAACCCAACATAGCATTACCAAACTTACTGAACACACTTAAAAAATTTTCATCACTATCATTATCACTGTCGGTTAATGTCTCAAAACCCATTGGCATGCCAATAAACATTCCCCAAGCACAATTAGATAACATACGTACTTCATTCAACTTCACATGGGCTATAGAAACTATACCTTATCTAGGTATTCACCTTACCCCAGACATGAATAATTTATCTTCTAAAAATTATCTACCCATGTTGCAAAAATTAAGAACAACGTTGAAAATTTGGAAGTCATTCAACATATCATTCTTAGGTAAAATAACAGCCATAAAAATGTCAATTTTACCAAAATTATTATACTTATTTAGAGCACTCCCTAGAATAAATAAAATGATAATTACCAAATTTCAATCAGATGTCAACAAATTTATCTAGTCTGATTCCCACCCACGTATATCCAAAACGGTGTTATACAAATCCATGAAAAATGGTGGCTTGGGTCTCCCGGACTTTTGGTCCTACTATTTAGCTGCGAGATGGTCACAGATAGCCCAATGGCACATACACATCCCGAAAATCCCATTGGTCATATTTGAAAAAACTCAGTGCTACCCTATTCTATTGCTGGATTATTGTGGGGCAATAACGTTTCCAATCGAACCTTAGAAAAGCTCAACCAACTAGTAGCCCACTCATACCAATTATGGAAATTACACAATAAGAAATTTGCAGATAGGATTATCCTATCTACT
Source organism: Lithobates septentrionalis (assembly GCA_037952835.1). NCBI lineage: Eukaryota > Metazoa > Chordata > Amphibia > Anura > Ranidae > Lithobates > Lithobates septentrionalis. The sequence continues at coordinate 1,197,997 of JBBDGP010000704.1, read as the reverse complement.
AATACAGATATCACTATCAATTTTTATTTGTATCTACCCTTAATTTATTTCACATCACCTTTTCTAATATTGCGCGAAATTTATTTTAAGCATTTATCTATCAAGTGGTTATGTGAGCACTTTAATTTTGCTGCAATATTCACATTTATTAATCTACACCATTTAGTATTAATATAATTTTGTCTTCCACATCTACCAGCGCGAAGGAATTTTTTATTAATTATTGTTTAAGAAATTTGCAATGACATCCTCCACACCTCCCCAAGCCTCCTTTATAGGAGACCCTGAATTCTTAACCAACTACCCAGATTCAGAAGAATACACATGGTGGATCAATAACGACCTGGCCACTCTTAAAAAATGTATAGAGAACGCCTCATTCACCTCCTTCTCGTCACTAAAAACTAAATATAACATCCCCAACACTGAACATAGAAGATTCCTCCAGATCAGAGACTTCTACAACACATATTTTCCATTAGCAGATATTACATCACCTACATTTTATGAAAACATTTGTTCCAAATCTCCAAGAGGATCAGGCTTAATATCTGAAATCTATGTAAACTTAATCAATACAGATGATGAGGAGAAATTACCCTACATGCACAAATGGGAACAAGAATGTGATTAAAGCAGAAGAGGAGGCACTTCGCTGGTCAAAAGCCAAATTCTTCCTTTCTAGTAACACACACTCGACAATGTTGGCCCGTAAATTAAATTAATCTATAAAACCGACACATGTCTATAAACTTAAGAATAACACTAACCAACTGGTCACTCATCCACAAGAAATACTCTCCATATTCACCAAATTTTATTCAGACCTTCTTTCTAAACCAACTTCCACAATCCCATCCACGACCCTAGATTGGCTAAATAAAATCTCTATGCCTACACTATCCTCCAATCAGATCGATACATTAAATGCCCCATGCACTGAAGATGAAATTCTTCAAATAATCAAATCCCTAAAGAGAAGTTCAGCACCCGGTCCTGATGGATTCTCCTCGTGTATTAACAACCTACTCAGATGCACTAGATCAATCACAATTAGAGAAACTGCAATAAAAGTATTCACAAGATGGTATTACACCCCAGTAAAACTCCATTCTATTTTCCCTTCAGTCTCCCAAACATGCTTCAGAGACTGCGTTTCAGCAGGTCTTTTTCGCACATTTTTTGGGAATGTGGAAAGGTATCTCCGATAAGAAGGCAACTTGAAAAATTTTCCTCCAGAATTTCAGACAATAACATAAAACTTACCCTTCCTAATTGCCTATTATTCACCTCAATCACAGGCTTATCTACTCATCACTTAAGACTAGTGCATACAATTTGCGTTTCCATACATTGGCTTATAGCTTACCATTGGAAATCCCCAATGTTACGTTGGATTGCCGGGGTATATGCCTCCCCCCAGGCCCGGGTTAAAGTTAATGGGATGTACTCAGAGCCAATTAAAATTTCAAATGAAACACGGCAGGGATGCCCACTTTCCCCTATGTTGTTCGCCTTATCTTTAGAGTCACTACTTAATAAAATTAGGCAAAACCCAGATATCCAGGGACTCCAAATAGGAGACCGTAATCATAAAATTTCAGCTTACGCAGACGATCTGCTGTTCTCGCTGTCTAGTCCACACGTTTCATTACCGAATCTGATGAAGGAAGTTGAAGGATATGGAGCACTAGCAAATTTAAAAATCAATTACGCAAAATCAGAGGCGATGGGCGTGGCTCTACCCTTAGTGATACAGCAAACCATACAACCAAATTTTAACTTTAAATGGGTAGGGACGGCAGTAAAATATCTGGGCACATACATTCCGTCAAGAATAGAGAAGATCTTTGAAGTAAATTTCCCTCCGTTATATAAGACAGTTCGCTCTCTAGTAGATAAATGGCAACATGGACTCCACTCATGGTTTGGCCGTTGCAACATTATCAAAATGAGTATTTTGCCAAAATTTTTATATTTTTTTCAACCCTTACCGACAGACATTCCCACTGCCTTTTTCCGCCAAGTTGATACACTCTTTACTAAATTTATATGGGCAAATAAGCGACCAAGGATTAGTAGGAGTCCTATGACTATACCGAAACAATATGGAGGCCTGGCAGTCCCAGACGTAACTAAATATTATCAGGCAGTACATGTCGGTAGGGTTATTGACTGGTGTAGACATACAGAATTTAAATTGTGGACAGATTTGGAACAAGAATTTAGTGCGGTACCCCTGCGTAGAGCGATTTGGTGCTATGAAGCACTACCGGTCTCCCTTAAAAAACACCCTCTTCTAGGCCCGACACTGCGAATAGGCTTTAAAAGTTTTCAGAATCCCAAACATTCGTCAATACACTCTCCACTGTTTCCAATATTGGGAAATCCAAGTTTTGGGCCAGGGATGGAGAGAGGGACATTCCAGGGAATTCGGGAGAGGGGCTACACTCAGGTATCACACTTTTTGCATTCTGACGCATGGCCTACAGTTGCCTCAATGACACAACCGAGGGGCCGATTCGAAATAAATTTTTGGCAGGCACTACAACTTCGTCATTTTTTTGAGTCATTGGGACCAGTGATAAATTATAGAAGGGAAATCCCCAATGTTGCCATTAGTACAACTGAAAACTAGAATCAATAATATTTACCTTATGGAAAAAGTGTTCCACACCCTATACAACTCCACACATTTACTGGACAAGAAATGGAGCCCTTGGTTTAAGCACTCAGAACTACTCTAAAATCCTTGATAAGAATCCTTATTCCTTTCAATATCCTTCAAGAATGAAAATTAAACCATAATCTAATTTACTACATGATTACCTCTAATATTAGCCATTAGAAAGAATCTGTTCATCAGCTGTAATATTTTGTCACCCCAACTATGATTACTCGGATATTCTGTATTTCTCTTATGCCATGATATAATGTACTGTACCATTTTTTTTGTACTCAATAAAAATGTTTGTAAACAAAACAAAACAAAAAAAAAACATTTTTACAGGTTACCAGTTTAGAGTTCCAGAGGAGGTCTAGTGCTAGAATTGTTGTACACGCTCTAACGCACGCGGCAAAACCTCACATGTGTGGTTTGAACGCCATTTACATATGTGGGCGCGTCTTACGTATGCGTTCACTTCTGCGTGCGAGCTCAGAAGGATGGGGCGCTTTACATTTATCTTTATTTTTTTTTTTTCTTATGGGGCGTTTAAAAGTTGTTGTTTTTTTCTTATCTATTTTCATTTTTATTTTATAATTCTTTTTCACTAGGTGAAAAACCAAAAGGTAAGTCATTTCTTTATATGGATTTTTATTAATTGTTAATTTATCAATTATCGATACAATGAGAAAGATGATGTAATAGAAATAAGCATGACAGGTCCTCTTTATTGAGAGATCTGCCACCAAATGCAAACTAAACGTCGTCTAGTTATAGCTAGAAATTGTTTTATTGTGTATGTAAACACAGAATATATTTTTTCTGTATGTTTGGTATCATGCCTCACTGCATACATTTTTTTCAATGAAATTATTCTTTTTCACTAGCTGAAAAACCAAAAGGTAAGTCATTTCTTTATATGGATTTTTATCAATTATCAATTTATCAATTTTTGATACAATGAGAAAGATGATGTTACACCGAGTAAACAGATACCTAACATGTCATGCTTTAAAATTGCACACGCTCGTGTAACGGCGACAAACTACGGTACATAAAAATCTCCATAGGCGACACTTTAACATTTTTTATAGGTTACCTGTTTAATATTACAGAGGCGGTTCTGTGCTAGAATTACTGCTCTCACTCTCATGATCGTGGCGATACCTCACATGTGTGGTTTGAATAGCGCTTATATATGCGGGCGCGAATTACGCATGCATTCGCTTCTGCGAGTGAGCTCAGAGGGATGGGGCACTTTAAAAAAATAATTCTTATTTATTTTCATTTTTTTATTTTTATTTATGACTTTTATTCCTATTACAAGGAATGTACACATCCCTTGTAATAGAAATAAGCATGAAGGGTCCTCTTTATTGAGAGATCTGGGGTCAAATGCAAACTAAACATCGTTTAGTTATAGTTAGAAACAGTTTTAACCACTTGCGACCGCCGCACGCCAATATACGTCGGCACAATGGCAGCGGTGGGCAAATGGGCGTACCTGTATGTCCCCTTTAAGAGCCGGGGATAGCAGGCGCGGGAACGCGCCCGCTGCATACAGCGTGACCTTGCTCGCGGGACCAGCGGACTCGATGTTCGCCGGTCTCCCGACGATCGTGTCACGGAGTCTCAGAACGGGGAAGTGCCTATGTAAACAAGGCATTTCCCCGTTCTGGCTTGTGTCATGACAGAGATCACCGCTCCCTGTCATCGGGAGCGGTGATCGCTGTCATGTGACTTGAAGCCAATCCTCCCCACAGTTAGAATCACTCCCTAGGACACACTTAACCCCTTCATCGCCCCCCCCCCCAGTGGTTAACCCCTTCACTGCCAGTGTCATTTACACAGTAATCAGTGCATTTTTAAAGCACTGATCGCTGTATAAATGACAATGGTCCCAAAATAGTGTCAAAATTGTCCGATGTGTCCGCCATAATGTCCCGATAAAAATCGCAGTTTGCCACCATGACTAATAAAAAACAAATTCAAAATAAAAATGTCATTAAACTATCCCCTGTTTTGTAGATGCCATAACTTTTGCGCAAACCAATCAATATACGCTTATTGCAATTTTTTTTTTTTTTCTATCAAAAATATGTAGAAGAATATGTATCGGCCTAAAATGAAGAAAAAAATAGTTTTTTATATATATTTTTTGGGGATATTTATTGTAGCAAAAAGTAAAAAATAAGGCGTTTTTTTCAAAATTGTCGCTTTTTTTGTTTATAGCGCAAAAAATAAAAACCGCAGAAGTGATCAAATACCACCAAAAGAAAGCTCTATTTGTGAGAAAAAAAAGGACGTTAATTTTGTTTGGGTGCAACGTCACACGACCGCGCAATTGTCAGCTAAAGCGACGCAGTGCTGAATCGCAAAAAGTGCTCTGGTCAGGAAGGGGGTAAAATCTTCCCGGGGCTGAAGCGGTTAAAGTGATTGTAAACACAGAATATATATTTTTCAGTATGTTTAGTATCGTGACTCACTGCATACATTTTTCTCAATGAAATTATTCTTTTTCACTAGATGAAAAACCAAAAGGTAAGTCATTTCTTTATATGGATTAGCAATCTGTGATCAGAAGCACTTAAATGAAAAAGAGGTTAAAAAAAAAAAAAAAAAAGTGAAGGTGTTTTAAAAAAAAATAAAAATATAAAAAATAAAAATATAGTTTGATGCTGGAAACCATTTTTATTTGCTCAATGTATTTATTATATTACCACTGTATGAATGTTGAGTGCTTCAGCACCAGGTCTTCAATGTCTTGATTACTTCAAGATCATTTACATCCCATATTTCTTAACTGTAAAATTCAATAAAAATTTTGTGAACCATAAAAAATGAAAACTAAATTTCTCCCGATTTTGTTCTGGATCTATTTTATATAAGTGTATGTACACCTAGAATGTATTTTTTTCCTGTATGTTTGCTACCATGAATCACTGATTACAGTTTTCTCCTTGTCAAAAGAAGTTTATTGAGTATACAATATTATAAAGATACATAAAGTAAGTTTACAAGGATCTATAAAGTAAGCTCATTGTTTTACAGTAGGGTTTATATAGGTAAATATCATGAAATTTCAAATATTAAACCTTGGGTTCACGTAAACCTAAATTAAAGATATATATCATTTCCTTAGTTACTTTTGTAGGTATTTAAATGATTTATACCTACTATACATATTGTTTACAGGTAGAGTGCATATAGGTCAAATAAATTCTGATAATGAGCTTTAATCTTAAGGTGGAGAAAAGGAAAGAGAAAGAAGAAAAAGGGTAGAAAGGCAGAGGTATGGTCCACAAGGTTGTCCCGCTAGTCAGTTTATTATTCTTTTTAGTTCTCTTTGAAGCCTTAGAATGGGTGTCTCTGTAAGTCATTTAATCTGTTACCATGGCAACAGGACAGAGTCATTGAAATTTGACAGGAACTGTTGTTTTATCCAAGGATGCCAGTTTTTCAAATTTTGGAATTTGATTTTGATTGATGGCTACCATCTTAGCATGGGACATTGTATTATTCATTCTGTGAATTGTTTCTGCTAGTACCAATGTAGGAGATTTCCATGCCTTGGCCACTGTTTGTTTTGCAGCCGTTATTAGTTGGATCATAAGTTTGAATTGAGAGAGTGTTAACCATTCCGGTTTTAGATTAAGTAAAGTTATATATGGATCTGGTTGTATTATTTTTTTAAATATTTTAGATGCAATCACGAAGACTTCCTTCCAGAAGGTTTGGATTACTGGGCACGTCCACCATATGTGTAAATGTGTGCCTATTTCTGGGCATCCTCAAAAACAAAGAGCTGAGGTATTAGGTGAATATTTTGCCACTCTAGCGGGTACAAGGTACCAGCGAGTTAGGACTTTATAATTTGTCTCCAGTGCTAAGATGTTGGGTGAAGATGACTTAGATGTGAGCCATATGTTAGACCAGTCCGTGTCTTCTAAAGTTCGTCCCAGGTCCTCCTCCCACCTCTGAATGTAAGAGGGTCTATTAAGATTTACTACTCCATATAATTGATTATAAAGTGATGAAATTGTACCTTTAGCAAATGGATCTTTTGTACAGATTGATTCAAAAATGGATAATTGGGATAATGGTGTATCCCCCTTTAGGAATGGTGTATAGAAATTTTTGATTTGGAGATATCTAAATATCTCAGAGTTTGGTAGATCATATTTTTCTCTAAGCGATGGGAATGAAAGGAATGACTTAGATGCTATGAAGTCATTTAGTGTCTGAATGCCTGATGTTGTCCAAGCTTTAAAAGAATTTGGGTAGATCCATGCCGGATAAAAGGCCGGATTTCTGATAAAAGAAAGGAGAGGATTGTGTGGAGATTGTAACTGATATTTGGTTTTTAGTTTATCCCAGAGAGATAAGAAGTGTTTAGTTATGGGATTATGAATTTTAAAGCGGTCTTTAGGATCAAGCCATAACAAGTTTGATATTAATAGAGGGTCATTTTCTGAAGCCTCTATAAATACCCATAATGGGATTTCCTGTTTTGCATGGTATTTGGACAGACTGGCCAAATGTGCTGCTCTGTAGTAGTTAGTAAAATTAGGGTATCCCAGGCCTCCTTTATTTTTGGGAAGATGTAGTGTGTGTATAGGTATACGTGGTTTAGAAGAGCCCCATATAAACGAAGTTGCTCTTTTTTGTACTATTCTCAAAAAATAGGAAGGAATTGGAATAGGGAGGACTCTGAATAGATAAAGCAATTTGGGTAGAATAGTCATTTTGATTGCATTAATCTTCCCTATCCAGGATAAAGGAAGTTGCGACCATTGTTTTATTAGATTTGTGATCTGTCTTAATACAGGAGGATAATTGGTTGAGAATAAGTCAGAAGGAGATGCTGTTAAATGAATTCCAAGATATGGGATTGATTTTTCTGCCCATGTGAATGGGAGTGCAGCCCTAGCCGGGATCAATTCCATGTTTGTGAGCGAAATATTAAGCACTAGGCATTTCTTAGGATTAATCATAAGGCCGGATAGGGCTGCAAATCCATCAAGAGCTGGTATTAAGTTAGGACCAGAGACCTGTGGTGATGATAGAAAAAGTAATATATCGTCTGCAAATATACATAATTTGTGTGTAATACCTCCTACTTCAATACCAGTTATAGTTTGGTTTGTTCTGATGTATTGGGCCATGGGTTCGAGTATAAGGGCAAATAATAAGGGAGATAGTGGGCAACCCTGTCGGGTACCTCTTTCGATATTAAAGGCATCAGATTTGTATCCAGCATATTTTATATAGGCTTTGGGTTTATTATATAATGCTTTAAACCATGTTAAAAAGTGGGGTCCAAAACCCTATTTTTGTAATGAATATTGCATATATTGCCAGGATACTGTGTCAAATGCCCTCTTAATATCGAGAGATAGAAAACATAAAGGGATTTTCCGTTTTTTAGCAATATGTGCCAATAACACTGCCCTGCGTATATTATCACCTGCCTGTCTATTTGGCATGAAGCCTACTTGATCTCTATGTATTAATTTTCCTATAATGCTATTGAGGCGTTTTGCTATTATTTTTGCTAATAATTTAATATCAAGGTTTAACAGAGAGATAGGCCGATAATTCACACAGGAAGTATCATCAGAAAGGGGTTTTGGGATCATACAAACAATTGCCATTAGTGTTTCTTGCCGAAAAGAATGTCCTTCTAGAAGTTTGTTAAAAGTTTCAGTGAGAATGGGAGAGAGTATTTCTGAGAATGTTTTATAGTATAAAGCCGAGTAGCCGTCTGGGCCTGGTCTTTTGTTAAGTTTTAGGTCTTTTATGGCGTTAGCAACTTCATCTATAGTTATAGGCTCATCCAAACTGCTTTTTTGATTCTGAGACAACTCAGGTAAGGTTATTTTTGAGAAGAAGGATTCAGCCTCTGTAGGATTAAATTCATTGTTTGTCTTGTATAAAGTTGCGAGATGTGAGTGAAATTTATGGACTATTTTAACTGGATTACAAGTATAAACATTTTTTGATAATTTCAAACGTATTGGTTTGAAAGATTTGTTAGTTGAATTTAATGCCCGAGCCAAATATGTACCTGGTTTGTTTGTATTCATGTAGAAATTGTGTTTGGAGCGTTTGAGGGATTTATCAACTGACTCAGTGAGAAATAGATCGTATTCCAATCTAGATTTTTCCAGATGAGATTTTGTACTCTGAGATGGATTATCTTGGAATGATATGTAGGCTGCATTAAAATTGAGTTCTAGTTTTTTTGCTAGATTTTTGCGTTCCCGTTTAAATAGTGCCATTTGTCTTTGTATTGTACCACGCAAGACAGGCTTATGAGCTTCCCACAGTGTTATTGGGGAGATGTCTGTTGTATTATTAATTGATATGTATTCCTTTAAAGCTTGTTCAATGGCCATCTGATGTAGTGGGTGTTTGAGCATTATGTCCGGTAAGTACCACGTTGGGTCATGCGCTTTTGGTAAGGCTGAGGCTATAGTAGTGTATACTGCATTATGGTCAGACCACGGAATCGGAATTATATCTGATGCAATAATTTCTGGTATCATTCCTATTGTTAGAAAAATATGATCTATTCTGGTGAAGGTTTGATGAGGGTGCGAGAAATAAGTGAATTTCTTTTTCATTGGGTTACTTTCTCTCCACGAATCTACCAGATTGTATTTAGAAAGAAGTTGAGAAAAAGGTAATCTAGAGGTTATTTTGGATGGTGTAAAAGGTGATTTATCTAGAAATGGGAGGAGGACCTGGTTCGAATCCCCGCACATTATCACTGTTCCTATTTTGTGTGTATTTATAACTTGTAATATATGTGAGAGGAATGGTGTAGGTTGTTTGTTAGGAGCGTAGTAGGAAATCACCGTGATTGCTGTATCCATTATATAACCCATGAGTATCAGGTATCTACCTTCTGGGTCTTTAATTTCTGATGATAAGGTGAATGGTGTGGATCAGTGAAATGCAATTAGAGTACCCCTTTGTTTGGTACAGGCAGAAGCCGTGTAAATTTGTTGATAAAAAGGAGAAATATATTTTGGAGTAGAATCTTTGGTGAAGTGTGTTTCTTGGAGGCATACTATGTGAGCCTTCTTGTTATGGAAAGTACGGAAGGCTTTGGTCCTTTTTTGAGGGACATTTATTCCCTGAACATTCAGGGAAAGTATATTCAGTGGTGCCATGGCAACAGATCAAATAGTTTTGACTTACTTTTTGTTATGCAGAGCTGACTGCGCAGATCAACCTGTGTGGACTGAAGAGATGAAAAGATAGAAAAGAAACCAGTGAATTCTGGAGTAAAGAGTAAACAAAAAACATATGAGATTAGATGATACATTGTATAAATTATTTTTTGTAAGTAATCACAATTTACCCGTGAAAGAGAATAAATATCTCTCTCAGGGGAATAAGTGCCTTCGTCACACTCCCACATAATATGGTTGGGAGAATGAGGAGGGCTAATGGGGGTACACGGATCTTCCGCTTACAGGAGAGAAGTGCTATGTTAAAAGACATCAAAATGATGATTCATTAATTGGAGTGCAGAATATAGTTTTTGTTGAAATTATTTATTCCAGGGTGGTTGTATATGGTTAGTCTTGCCCTAGGCTAAATAATTCAGTTAGAAAGGTACTGTTAATAACTTTGGTATTGATGAAGATAGTTTGAATTATTTTGGGATTTTAACCCTTTTAGAGTAAACAATTACATATTTTATTCATATGTAACTGTTTAGATATGTTAACTCAAAAAATTGAGGTTGTATTGCTTCAGATTAGAATAAACAAAAACATAGTTCTAGGAACTAGTTAGGTAATAATATATTTGTTTTAAGAAAAGAAAGAAAAAGCTTCCATTACTTCTGGATTATTGAACATATTTGTCCTAAAAAGTAATAAATCTATTGTTATTACCTGAAAAAATATAACTGAACAAGAATTTCCTTATTTCACTTATATATTCTAAGGCTATATGAATCAGAAGTAATAAGAAATATAACTGGAATGTAACATGATCCCACACAGTGTGTGACTATCAGAATGCAGTTACATTCAGTTATAAATACAGGTTTTTTATAGAGAACCATCTCTTAGTATAATAAATGAAGAGATATCAGGAATTAGGATGTCAGTCCATTGAATCTTCTTGGTCCATGGATGATGTGACATAACGGCCTCTTTTGTGAGAATGATGATTCCCATTTTGTTCTGAAATTTTCTGGGTGCTGCCTGAAGGTGAAGATGATGCCATTCTTCTGCGTGTGGGAGAGTTGCTGCTTGTGGGTTCTGTCAGATTTAATTTTAAAAGGGTTTGTTGTAGTTCATCTGCTGATCTGCTTCTGTAAACTGTACCTTGGTAGTTAAATCTGACTGAAAAGGGGAAGCCCCATTGATACATAATGTTGTGGCGTTGCAGTTCCATTAGTTGGGGTTTCATGGATCGTCTTTTAGTAATAGTAAGTTGGGATAGGTCAGCAAAAATTTGATAATTGTGTCCTTGAAAATTAAGTTCCTTTTTTTCTCTTGCAGCAATTAGTATTTGTTCTTTCGTTCTGTAATAATGAAATTTTGTGATTATATCACGTGGGGGTCCATCTTTCTTTTTGGCTGTGAGGGCTCTGTGTACTCTGTCCAGTTCTAAACGTTCAATAGGGATATCTGGCTTTAGTTCTTGTAATAGAGCAGTAATAGTAGATTGCAGGTCTGTCACAGTTTCAGGTATTCCCCTTATGCGCAAGTTTGAACGTCTGGCTCTATTTTCGTAATCTTCGAGCTTAGTTTGAAGTATTAAATTCTCTTTTTTTAATTGTTCCAATTCTGTTATATTTTCTTGGGTTGTAATTTCAATTTCATCCATTTTTATTTCTAAGGCTGCGGTGTGGTTTCCCAGCTCTCTTATTTCTTTGGTTAGGCTGTTTGTTATTTGGTCTGAGGTTTGTTTTAACCACTTGCCGACCGCCTCACGCCTATATACGTGAGCAGAGCGGCATGGGCAGGCAAAATCACGTACCTGAAACGTGATTGCCTTCCCGCGGGTGGGGGGTCCGATCGGACCCCCCCCGGTGCCAGCTGCGGTCGGCATTTGGCTGGGAGCATTGAGAGACGAGGGGGAGGCCATCCGATCGTGGCCCCCCCCTCGCGATCGCTCCCAGCCAATGAGAAACATCCCCTGCCTCTGTATAGTACACAGAGGCAGAGGATGTGATGTCATCTCTCCTCGGCTGGCCAGTTTCCGTTCCAGCGCCGAGGAGAGATGACATGTAAGTGCACCAAACACACACACACACACAGTAGAACATGCCAGGCATACATTACACCCCCGATCCCCCCCGATCCCTCCCCAATCACCCCCCCCCCTGTCACAAACTGACACCAAGCAGGTTTTTTTTTTTTTTTTCCTGATTACTGCATAGTGTCAGTTTGTGACAGTTAGCAGTGGTAGGACAGTGAGTGTTACCCCCCTGTAGGTCTAGGGTACCCCCCTTACCCCCCCTAATAAAGTTTTAACCCCTTGATCACCCCCCCTCACCAGTGTCGCTAAGCGATCATTTTTCTGATCGCTGTATTAGTGTCGCTGGTGACGCTAGTTAGGGACGTAAATATTTAGGTTCGCCGTCAGTGTTTTATAGCGACAGGCACCCCCATATACTACCTAATAAATGTTTTAACCCCTTGATTGCCCCCTAGTTAACCCTTTCACCGCTGATCACCATATAACCGTTACGGGTGACGCTGGTTAGTTCGTTTATTTTTTATAGTGTCAGGGCACCCGCCGTTTATTACCGAATAAAGGTTTAGCCCCCTGTAGGTCTAGGGTACCCCCCTTACCCCCCCTAATAAAGTTTTAACCCCTTGATCAGCCCCTGTCGCCAGTGTCGCTAAGCGATCATTTTTCTGATCGCTGTATTAGTGTCGCTGGTGACGCTAGTTAGGGACGTAAATATTTAGGTTCGCCGTCAGTGTTTTATAGCGACAGGGACCCCCATATACTATCTAATAAATGTTTTAACCCCTTGATTGCCCCCTAGTTAACCCTTTCACCACTGATCACCGTATAACCGTTACGGGTGACGCTGGTTAGTTTGTTTATTTTTTATAGTGTCAGGGCACCCGCCGTTTATTACCGAAAAAAGGTTTAGCCCCCTGATCGCCCGGCGGTGATATGCGTCGCCCTAGGCAGCGTCAGATTAGCGCCAGTACCGCGAACACCCACGCACGCACCGTACACGCACCGTACACCTCCCTTAGTGGTATAGTATCTGAACGCATCAATATCTGATCCGATCAGATCTATACTAGCGTCCCCAGCAGTTCAGGGTTCCCAAAAACGCAGTGTTAGCGGGATCAGCCCAGATACCTGCTAGCACCTGCGTTTTGCCCCTCCGCCCGGCCCAGCCCAGTCCAGCCCACCCAAGTGCAGTATCGATCGATCATTGTCACTTTTTTTTGTAGCGTTTTGGTGAACTGGCAAGCACCAGCGCCCTAGTACACCCCGGTCGTAGTCAAACCAGCACTGCAGTAACACTTGGTGACGTGGCGAGTCCCATAAGTGCAGTTCAAGCTGGTGAGGTGGCAAGCAAAAGTAGTGTCCCGCTGCCACCAAAAAGACAAACACAGGCCCGTCATGCCCATAGTGCCCTTCCTGCTGCATTCGCCAATCCTAATTGGGAGCCCACCGCTTCTGCAGCGCCCGTACTTCCCCCATTCACATCCCCAACCAAATGCAGTCGGCTGCATGAGAAGCATTTTCTTTATGTCCTCCCGAGTACCCCTACCCAACGAACCCCCCCCCCCCCCAAAAAAAGATGTGTCTGCAGCAAGCACGGATATAGGCGTGACACCCGCTATTATTGTCCCTCCTGTCCTGACAATCCTGGTCTTTGCATTGGTGAATGTTTTGAACGCTACCATTCACTAGTTGAGTATTAGCGTAGGGTACAGCATTCCACAGACTAGGACACACTTTCACAGGGTCTCCCAAGATGCCATCGCATTTTGAGAGACCCGAACCTGGAACCGGTTACAGTTATAAAAGTTACAGTTACAAAAAAAAAGTGTAAAAAAAAAAAAAACACAAACAAAAATAAAAAAAAATAGTTGTCGTTTTATTGTTCTCTCTCTCTCTATTCTCTCTCTATTGTTCTGCTCTTTTTTACTGTATTCTATTCTGAAATGTTTTATTGTTATTATGTTTTATCATGTTTGCTTTTCAGGTATGCAATTTTTTATACTTTACCGTTTACTGTGCTTTATTGTTAACCATTTTTTTGTCTTCAGGTACGCCATTCACGACTTTGAGTGGTTATACCAGAATGATGCCTGCAGGTTTAGGTATCATCTTGGTATCATTCTTTTTAGCCAGCGGTCGGCTTTCATGTAAAAGCAATCCTAGCGGCTAATTAGCCTCTAGACTGCTTTTACAAGCAGTGGGAGGGAATGCCCCCCCCCCACCGTCTTCTGTGTTTTTCTCTGGCTCTCCTGTCTCAACAGGGAACCTGAGAATACAGCCGGTGATTCAGCCAGCTGACCATAGAGCTGATCAGAGACCAGAGTGGCTCCAAACATCTCTATGGCCTAAGAAACCGGAAGCTACGAGCATTTTATGACTTAGATTTCGCCGGATGTAAACAGCGCCATTGGGAAATTGGGGAAGCATTTTATCACACCGATCTTGGTGTGGTCAGATGCTTTGAGGGCAGAGGAGAGATCTAGGGTCTAATAGACCCCAATTTTTTCAAAAAAGAGTACCTGTCACTACCTATTGCTATCATAGGGGATATTTACATTCCCTGAGATAACAATAAAAATGATTTAAAAAAAAAAAATGAAAGGAACAGTTTAAAAATAAGATAAAAAAGCAAAAAAATAATAAAGAAAAAAAATAAATAAATAAAAAGCACCCCTGTCCCCCCTGCTCTCGCGCTAAGGCGAACGCAAGCGGCGGTCTGGCGTCAAATGTAAACAGCAATTGCACCATGCATGTGAGGTATCACCGCGAAGGTCAGATCGAGGGCAGTAATTTTAGCAGTAGACCTCCCCTGTAAATCTAAAGTGGTAACCTGTAAAGGCTTTTAAAGGCTTTTAAAAATGTATTAATTTTGTTGCCACTGCACGTTTGTGCGCAATTTTAAAGCATGTCATGTTTGGTATCCATGTACTCGGCCTAAGATCATCTTTTTTATTTCATCAAACATTTGGGCAATATAGTGTGTTTTAGTGCATTAAAATTTAAAAAAGTGTGTTTTTTCCCCAAAAAATGCGTTTGAAAATCGCTGCGCAAATACTGTGTGAAAAAAAAAATGAAACACCCACCATTTTAATCTGTAGGGCATTTGCTTTAAAATAATATATAATGTTTGGGGGTTCAAAGTAATTTTCTTGCAAAAAAAAATAATTTTTTCATGTAATCAAAAAGTGTCAGAAAGGGCTTTGTCTTCAAGTGGTTAGAAGAGTGGGTGATGTGTGACATAAGCTTCTAAATGTTGTGCATAAAATGCCAGGACAGTTCAAACCCCCCCCCAAATGACCCCATTTTGGAAAGTAGACACCCCAAGCTATTTGCTGAGAGGCATGTCGAGTCCATGGAATATTTTATATTGTGACACAAGTAGCGGGAAAGAGACAAATTTTTTTTTTTTTTGCACAAAGTTGTCACTAAATGTTATATTGCTCAAACATGCCATGGGAATATGTGAAATTACACCCCAAAATAAATTCTGTTGCTTCTCCTGAGTACGGGGATACCACATGTGTGGGACTTTTTGGGAGCCTAGCCGCGCACGGGACCCCGAAAACCAAGCACCGCCTTCAGGCTTTCTAAGGCCGTAAATTTTTGATTTCACTCTTCACTGCCTATCACAGTTTCGGAAGCCATGGAATGCCCAGGTGGCACAACCCCCCCCCCCCCCCCAAATGACCCCATTTTGGAAAGTATACACCCCAAGCTATTTGCTGAGAGGTATAGTGAGTATTTTGCAGACCTCACTTTTTGTCACAAAGTTTTGAAAATTGAAAAAAGAAAAAAAAAAAAATTTTTCTGGTCTTTCTTCATTTTCAAAAACAAATGAGAGCTGCAAAATACTCACCATGCCTCTCAGCAAATAGCTTGGGGTGTCTACTTTCCAAAATGGGGTCATTTGGGGGGGGGGGTTTGTGCCATCTTGGCATTTTATGGCCTTCAAAACTGTGATAGGTAGTGAGGAGTGAAATCAAAAATGTATGCCCTTAGAAATCCTGAAGGTGGTGCTGGGTTTTCTGGGCCCCGTACGCGGCTAGGCTCCCAAAAAGTGCCACACATGTGGTATCCCCGTACTCAGGAGAAGCAGCTGAATGTATTTTGGGGTGCAATTCCACATATGCCCATGGCCTGTGTGAGCAATATATCATTTAGTGACAACTTTTTGTAAAATTTTTTTTTTTTTTGTCATTATTCAATCACTTGGGACAAAAAAAATAAATATTCAATGGGCTCAACATGCCTCTCAGCAATTTCCTTGGGGTGTCTACTTTCCAAAATGGGGTCATTTGTGGGGGTTTTGTACTGCCCTGCCATTTTAGCACCTCAAGAAATGACATAGGCAGTCATAAACTAAAAGCTGTGTAAATTCCAGAAAATGTACCCTAGTTTGTAGACGCTATAACTTTTGCGCAAACCAATAAATATACACTTATTGACATTTTTTTTACCAAAGACATGTGGCCGAATACATTTTGGCCTAAATGTATGACTAAAATTTAGTTTATTGGATTTTTTTTATAACAAAAAGTAGAAAATATCATTTTTTTTCAAAATTTTCAGTCTTTTTCCGTTTATAGCGCAAAAAATAAAAACGGCAGAGGTGATCAAATACCATCAAAAGAAAGCTCTATTTGTGGGAAGAAAAGGACGCAAATTTCGTTTGGGTAGAGCATTGCATGACCGCGCAATTAGCAGTTAAAGCGACGCAGTGCCGAATTGTAAAAAGTGCTCTGGTCAGGAAGGGGGTAAATCCTTCCGGGGCTGAAGTGGTTAACCACTTGCCGACCGCCTCACGCCTATATACGTGAGCAGAGCGGCACGGGCAGGCAAAATCACGTACCTGAAACGTGATTGCCTTCCCGCGGGTGGGGGGTCCGATCGGACCCCCCCCCGGTGCCAGCTGCGGTCGGCATTTGGTTGGAAGCGATGGGAGACGAGGGGGAGGCCATCCGATCGTGGCCCCCCCCTCGCGATCGCTCCCAGCCAATGACAAACATCCCCTGCCTCTGTATAGTACACAGAGGCAGAGGATGTGATGTCATCTCTCCTCGGCTCGGGAGTTTCCGTTCCAGCGCCGAGGGGAGATGACATGTAAGTGCACCAACACTCACATACAACACAGTAGAACATGCCAGGCATACCTTACACCCCCGATCCCCCCCGATCGCCCCCCGATCCCCCCCCAATCACCCCCCCCCCCCTGTCACAAACTGACACCAAGCAGGTTTTTTTTTTTTTTTGTTTTTTTTTTCCTGATTACTGCATAGTGTCAGTTTGTGACAGTTAGCAGTGTTAGGGTAGTGACTGTTACCCCCCTGTAGGTCTAGGGTACCCCCCTAACCCCCCCTAATAAAGTTTTAACCCCTTGATCACCCCCCCTCACCAGTGTCGCTAAGCGATCATTTTTCTGATCGCTGTATTAGTGTCGCTGGTGACGCTAGTTAGGGACGTAAATATTTAGGTTCGCCGTCAGCGTTTTATAGCGACAGGGACCCCCATATACTATCTAATAAATGTTTTAACCCCTTGATTGCCCCCTAGTTAACCCTTTCACCACTGATCACCGTATAACCGTTACGGGTGACGCTGGTTAGTTTGTTTATTTTTTATAGTGTCAGGGCACCCGCCGTTTATTACCGAAAAAAGGTTTAGCCCCCTGATCGCCCGGCGGTGATATGCGTCGCCCTAGGCAGCGTCAGATTAGCACCAGTACCGCGAACACCCATGCACGCACCGTACACGCACCGTACACCTCCCTTAGTGGTATAGTATCTGAACGCATCAATATCTGATCCGATCAGATCTATACTGGCGTCCCCAGCAGTTTAGGGTTCCCAAAAACGCAGTGTTAGCGGGATCAGCCCAGATACCTGCTAGCACCTGCGTTTTGCCCCTCCGCCCGGCCCAGCCCAGTCCAGCCCACCCAAGTGCAGTATCGATCGATCACTGTTACTTTTTTTTGTAGCGTTTTGGTGAACTGGCAAGCACCAGCGGCCTAGTACACCCCGGTCGTAGTCAAACCAGCACTGCAGTAACACTTGGTGACGTGGCGAGTCCCATAAGTGCAGTTCAAGCTGGTGAGGTGGCAAGCACAAGTAGTGTCCCGCTGCCACCAAAAAGACAAACACAGGCCCGTCGTGCCCATAGTGCCCTTCCTGCTGCATTCGCCAATCCTAATTGGGAACCCACCGCTTCTGCAGCGCCCGTACTTCCCCCATTCACATCCCCAACCAAATGCAGTCGGCTGCATGAGAGGCATTTATATATCCTCCCAAGTACCCCTACCCAACGAACCCCCCCAAAAAAGATGTTGTGTCTGCAGCTAGCGCGGATATAGGCGTGACACTCACTATTATTGTCCCTCCTGTCCTGACAATCCTGGTCTTTGCATTGGTGAATGTTTTGAACGCTACCATTCACTAGTTGAGTATTAGCGTAGGGTACAGCATTGCACAGACTAGGCACACTTTCACAGGGTCTCCCAAGATGCCATCGCATTTTGAGAGACCCGAACCTGGAAGCGGTTACAGTTATAAAAGTTACAGTTACAAAAAAAAAGTGTAAAAAAAAAAAAAAACACAAACAAAAATAAAAAAAAATAGTTGTCGTTTTATTGTTCTCTCTCTCTATTCTCTCTCTCTATTGTTCTGCTCTTTTTTACTGTATTCTATTCTGCAATGTTTTATTGTTATTATGTTTTATCATGTTTGCTTTTCAGGTATGCAATTTTTTATACTTTACCGTTTACTGTGCTTTATTGTTAACCATTTTTTTGTCTTCAGGTACGCCATTCACGACTTTGAGTGGTTATACCAGAATGATGCCTGCAGGTTTAGGTATCATCTTGGTATCATTCTTTTTAGCCAGCGGTCGGCTTTCATGTAAAAGCAATCCTAGCGGCTAATTAGCCTCTAGACTGCTTTTACAAGCAGTGGGAGGGAATGCCCCCCCCCCCACCGTCTTCCGTGTTTTTCTCTGGCTCTCCTGTCTCAACAGGGAACCTGAGAATGCAGCCGGTGATTCAGCCAGCTGACCATAGAGCTGATCAGAGACCAGAGTGGCTCCAAACATCTCTATGGCCTAAGAAACCGGAAGCTACGAGCATTTTATGACTTAGATTTCGCCGGATGTAAATAGCGCCATTGGGAAATTGGGGGAGCATTTTATCACACCGATCTTGGTGTGGTCAGATGCTTTGAGGGCAGAGGAGAGATCTAGGGTCTAATAGACCCCAATTTTTTCAAAAAAGAGTACCTGTCACTACCTATTGCTATCATAGGGGATATTTACATTCCCTGAGATAACAATAAAAATGATTTAAAAAAAAAAAATGAAAGGAACAGTTTAAAAATAAGATAAAAAAGCAAAAAAATAATAAAGAAAAAAAATAAATAAATAAAAAGCACCCCTGTCCCCCCTGCTCTCGCGCTAAGGCGAACGCAAGCGGCGGTCTGGCGTCAAATGTAAACAGCAATTGCACCATGCATGTGAGGTATCACCGCGAAGGTCAGATCGAGGGCAGTAATTTTAGCAGTAGACCTCCTCTGTAAATCTAAAGTGGTAACCTGTAAAGGCTTTTAAAGGCTTTTAAAAATGTATTAATTTTGTTGCCACTGCACGTTTGTGCGCAATTTTAAAGCATGTCATGTTTGGTATCCATGTACTCGGCCTAAGATCATCTTTTTTATTTCATCAAACATTTGGGCAATATAGTGTGTTTTAGTGCATTAAAATTTAAAAAAGTGTGTTTTTTCCCCAAAAAATGCGTTTGAAAATCGCTGCGCAAATACTGTGTGAAAAAAAAAAAATGAAACACCCACCATTTTAATCTGTAGGGCATTTGCTTTAAAATAATATATAATGTTTGGGGGTTCAAAGTAATTTTCTTGCAAAAAAAAATAATTTTTTCATGTAATCAAAAAGTGTCAGAAAGGGCTTTGTCTTCAAGTGGTTAGAAGAGTGGGTGATGTGTGACATAAGCTTCTAAATGTTGTGCATAAAATGCCAGGACAGTTCAAACCCCCCCCCAAATGACCCCATTTTAGAAAGTAGACACCCCAAGCTATTTGCTGAGAGGCATGTCGAGTCCATGGAATATTTTATATTGTGACACAAGTAGCGGGAAAGAGACAAATTTTTTTTTTTTTTTTTTTTTTTTTGCACAAAGTTGTCACTAAATGTTATATTGCTCAAACGTGCCATGGGAATATGTGAAATTACACCCCAAAATAAATTCTGTTGCTTCTCCTGAGTACGGGGATACCACGTGTGTGGGACTTTTTGGGAGCCTAGCCGCGCACGGGACCCCGAAAACCAAGCACCGCCTTCAGGCTTTCTAAGGCCGTAAATTTTTGATTTCACTCTTCACTGCCTATCACAGTTTCGGAGGCCATGGAATGCCCAGGTGGCACAACCCCCCCCCCCCAAATGACCCCATTTTGGAAAGTATACACCCCAAGCTATTTGCTGAGAGGTATAGTGAGTATTTTGCAGACCTCACTTTTTGTCACAAAGTTTTGAAAATTGAAAAAAGAAAAAAAAAATTTTTTTTTCTGGTCTTTCTTCATTTTCAAAAACAAATGAGAGCTGCAAAATACTCACCATGCCTCTCAGCAAATAGCTTGGGGTGTCTACTTTCCAAAATGGGGTCATTTGGGGGGGGTTTGTGCCATCTTGGCATTTTATGGCCTTCAAAACTGTGATAGGTAGTGAGGAGTAAAATCAAAAATGTATGCCCTTAGAAATCCTGAAGGTGGTGCTGGGTTTTCGGGGCCCCGTACGCGGCTAGGCTCCCAAAAAGTGCCACACATGTGGTATCCCCGTACTCAGGAGAAGCAGCTGAATGTATTTTGGGGTGCAATTCCACATATGCCCATGGCCTGTGTGAGCAATATATCATTTAGTGACAACTTTTTGTAAATTTTTTTTTTTTTTGTCATTATTCAATCACTTGGGACAAAAAAAAAAAATATTCAATGGGTTCAACATGCCTCTCAGCAATTTCCTTGGGGTGTCTACTTTCCAAAATGGGGTCATTTGGGGGGGTTTTGTACTGCCCTGCCATTTTAGCACCTCAAGAAATGACATAGGCAGTCATAAACTAAAAGCTGTGTAAATTCCAGAAAATGTACCCTAGTTTGTAGATGCTATAACTTTTGCGCAAACCAATAAATATACGCTTATTGACATTTTTTTTACCAAAGACATGTGGCCGAATACATTTTGGCCTAAATGTATGACTAAAATTTAGTTTATTGGATTTTTTTTATAACAAAAAGTAGAAAATATCATTTTTTTTCAAAATTTTCAGTCTTTTTCCGTTTATAGCGCAAAAAATAAAAACGGCAGAGGTGATCAAATACCATCAAAAGAAAGCTCCATTTGTGGGAAGAAAAGGACGCAAATTTCGTTTGGGTAGAGCATTGCATGACCGCGCAATTAGCAGTTAAAGAGACGCAGTGCCGAATTGTAAAAAGTGCTCTGGTCAGGAAGGGGGTAAATCCTTCCGGGGCTGAAGTGGTTAAAGCCTTATGAAGCATCTTTTCAAATTGTAATAATATTACTGGGGATGCTGAGGAGGCTTGTGGAGAAGTTTGTGAGAGGATTTGTTCTGTATCTGACTCAAATGGAGAGTCTTGCTGTGACATTTTCTGTCTGTGAGAGCGCCCTGATGCTGTATCTTGTGAGGTGACTGGAGCTGCTTTAGTTGCAGTGAGTGCCTGTGAGCTCTTTGTGAGGTGATTTTTATTTCTGCCACGGCTTCCTCCCAGTACCATATTTCCTGCCCAAACTTTCACAGTTTGTTCCCTGGGGCAAAAAGGTTCAAATGGATACCTTTTGAGCCTGCAGGCTCCGCTTTGTCCTTCTCTTCTCTCCTCAGCGGTGCGGAGCTCTAACAATGCATGTCTGCTCCGCTAGGCTCCGCCCATGCACCGATTACAGTTTTCTCAAGCTAATCATTCTTTTGTAAATCTTTTGGAAAGTTTTTTCACCTGGAGACCCTTGACCCCTAAATCACCAGCCCAACATTCTAGAGTTATGTAGCAATTGTTATGTCAATTTTGTATACATAAGGGCTTTTTCATGTTCATTTGCCTCCCCTACTTCAGTTCCTCCATGTATATGTTTTTTTAATTTACCTTTTATTATTCTTGTTAAAAATGTACCAACTGTATATGTGCTCTTACTCACAAGGGGGCACCAAGACCCCAAAGGACTCTCAACATCCCAAGATTGCTTATATCTGGGTTAAAGGGCTCTTTATCCAATTGTCAAGATAGGTATATACCCTATACTGTCAAAAGTATTGGGACGCCTGCCTTTACACGCACATGAACTTTAATGACATCCCAGTCTTAGTCCGTAGGGTTCAATATTGAGTTGGCCCACCCTTTGCAGCTATAACAGCTTCAACTCTTCTGGGAAGGCTGTCCACAAGGTTTAGGAGTGTGTCTATGGGAATGTTTGACCATTCTTCCAGAAGCGCATTTGTGAGGTCAGACACTGATGTTGGACGAGAAGGCCTGGCTCACAGTCTCCGCTCTAATTTAT
Source organism: Lithobates septentrionalis (assembly GCA_037952835.1). Taxonomy (NCBI): domain Eukaryota; kingdom Metazoa; phylum Chordata; class Amphibia; order Anura; family Ranidae; genus Lithobates; species Lithobates septentrionalis. The sequence continues at coordinate 1,175,547 of JBBDGP010000704.1, read as the reverse complement.
CCCAAAGGTGTTCTATCGGGTTGAGGCAGTAAAGTTCCTCCACCCCAAACTCGCTCCTCTGTGTCTTTATGGACCTTGCTTTGTGCACTGGTGGGCAGTCATGTTGGAACAGAAAGGGGTCATCCCCAAACTGTTCCCACAAAGTTGGGAGCATGAAATTGTCCAAAATGTCTTGGTATGCTGACGCCTTAAAGGGGTTGTGAAGGCAGAATAGTAGAATCTACTATTCAGTATGTTTGGTACCTTTTATTAAGCAATTTTTTTAAGCTGTTACAAAGTTTCTTACTTGAAGATCCTGCCAGTAACAGCACTTCTTGTTCAGTAGCGGTGCGTCCATAGAGGATGCAGAAGCTCCGCCCCCTCTCTCCTGCACCCGTCAGTCTTCAATAGATAGATTCATGCATTGCATGAATCTATCTATTGTCGCCGCTGCCGCCCCCTATTCAGGCATCCGTCCTCTTGTCGGGCGCCGGGCATCTGAATTACAGCAGCGGGGGTGTTTTTGGAAGTGTCTGATTAGAGCCGCCTGCTCTAATAGGCGTCCCGATTAGAGCTGTGGGCTCTAATAGGCTTCCAAATTGGTAAACAGCTGGCGCACTTCTGTGCGTTCGCTGCTTACGTAGTTCGTATTAAGTATTCAAATCGAATAAATCGCTTCCCTAGCACTGACCCGCCTCTCAGCCAATCAGGTGCACCGGGTCTGGTTACCTGTCACCTGATTGGCTGAAGCGACAGGCGCTGTGTTTGGATGCCTATCGGGCGTCCAATCATAGCAGAAGAGGACGGGAGAAGACATCGAGGACTCGGAGGGAGCGTGGAGGAATGCGATGACCGGAGACAGGTAAGTGCCGGGCGGGGAGGACACTGGCAGCATTTGATGGGGCAAACTGGCAGCAATTGATGGTTACAGTGGCTGCGCTTGATGGCACAGTGGTGGCAACTTATGGGTACAGTGGCTGCGTTTGATGGCACAGTGGCTGCGTTTGATGGCACAATGGCTGCATTTGATGGCACAATGGCTGCGTTTGATGGCACAGTGGCTGTGTTTGATGGGCACAGTGGCTGCGTTTGATGGGCACAGTGGCTGCGTTTGATGGGCACAGTGGTGGCAATTTATGGGTACAGTGGCTGCGTTTGATGGGCACAGTGGCTGCGTTTGATGGGCACAGTGGTGGCAATTTATGGGTACAGTGGCTGCGTTTGATGGGTACAGTGGCTGCGTTTGATGGGTACAGTGGCTGCGTTTGATGGGTACAGTGGCTGCATTTGATGGGCACAGTGGCTGCGTTTGATGGGCACAGTGGCTGCGTTTGATGGGCACAGTGGCTGCGTTTGATGGGCACAGTGGCGGCAATTGATGGGCACAGTAGCTGCGTTTGATGGGCACAGTGAGGCTGCAATTGATGTTTTGTTTTTTTCACTTTGCAGCCCCCCCAAAAATTTTGAGCACCAGCCGCCACTGTTCTTGCTGCAGGATGACAACACTAAGCCACTGCATCACAATTAGCAACAGCCTGCCATGTGCATTCCTTTCTTTGGCTTTTGAGTTGCCTATCACATTTTCATAGGCTTCCTGCAGACCAAATATGCCATTCAAAGGACAATTGAAGGAGCACACATGGCACGCTGACAACGCTGCTGCTAATTGCAGGACTGTGGCTTAGTGTTGCTACTAGTCCCAAGGTAAGAAACTTTGCAACGGATTCACAAGAGAATTATTTGCTTCCGAAAACTATATACAGTCAGTGAGGCATGATGGCAAACATACTGAAGTCTGTGTTTAAATACACTTTGAGATCTATTTACAAGAGATTTGCATAACCATTCATCTTAACCACTTCAGCCCCGGAAGGATTTACCTCCTTCCTGACCACAGCATTTTTTGCGCGTTGCTTTAACTGACAATTGCGCGGTCGTACGATTCTGTACCCAAACAAAATTGACGTCCTTTTTTTTTACCACAAATAGAGCTTTCTTTTGATGGTATTTGATCACCTCTGTGGTTTTTATTTTTTGCTCTATAAAGAAAAAAAGAGCGACAATTTTAAAAAAAAAAACGCAATATTATTTAATAAATACCCCAAAAAATATATATATAAAAAACGAATTTCTTCCTCAGTTTAGGCCGATATGTATTCTTCTACATATTTTTGTTAAAAAAAAAAAACGCAATAAGCGTTTGGTTTACGCAAAAGTCATAGTGTCTATAAAATAGGGGATATAATTATGGCATTTTTGTTATTTTAACTTTTTTTTTACATGTAATGGTGGCGATCTGCGATTTTTAACGGGACTGCGACATTGAGGCGGACAGATCAGACACTTTTGAAATTTTTTTGGGACCATTGTCCTATAAAAATGCACTGTTTACTGTGTAAATGTCACTGGCAGGGAAGAAGTTAACACTAGGGCTGACTGGAGGAGGAGAGAGATCGCTGTTCCTGATCACTAGGAACAGCAGATCTCTCTCTACTCCCCCGTCATAATGAGGATCTGTTTGTTTACATTGACAGATCCCCATTCTGGCTCTCTTTCCGGTGATCGCGGGTGGCCAGCGGACAATGCGGCCGCCGGCCACGCGCATTGGGCCCCCCACCATGCAGCAGGCACGCTCGCGCCTGCTATGGCCCTTTAAGGAGCCGACGTACACCTACGGTGATTCGCAGGAACGAGCTGACCTGCCACAGTATAATGACGGCGGTTGGTCGGCAAGTGGTTAAGCTATTTTCTCTTCTGAACAAATGTTCTTTGATTATCGGCAGTGGTAAAATACGATATTATGGCCACTAGATGGAGCTGAGGAGAACGGGAAATACATACATTTTTGTAACAAGAGATGCATTGGGGTTGATTTACTAAAGACAAATAAACTGTGCACTTTGCAAAGTGCAGTTCCACTCTGCAATTGCAGTTGCTCCAGACCTTAGTAAATGAGCAGAAACTCTGATGACTTCCATCATCCAATCATGTGCAAGCAAAAATGCTGTTTTTTTTTTTCCTTGCACGTGATTGGATATTCTTTGTAAAGTGAAGCTTTACCTCATTTACTAAGCCGTGTAGCAACTGCACTTTGCAAAGTAAACTGTCTATTTGCTTTTAGTAAATCAATCCCCATGTAACAGTTCTAGAGAACTATTGGTTACATTTCTTTGCTAATTCTCTCCAGTGCTCTTTAGAATTGTTACATGGTATCTCTGGTAAAGTAGCCACATTAAAATGATTTCCAAAGTACAGAGGGAAGAAACTAAATATTTTTCCTTCACTGGCTCAGTATGAAGTGATACTAAAGTCTTGTTTTTTATAACAGATATGTTATACTTACCTCCTCTGTGCAGTTGGTTTTGCACAGAGCAGTCCAGAACCTCCTCTTCTCGGGTCCTTCTTCGGTGCTCCTGGCCCCTCCCTCCTGTTCAGTGCCCCCACAGCAAGCAGCTTGCTATGGGGGCACCTGAGCCGCGTCACAGCTCCTTGTGTCCATTCAGACACGGAGCCGCAGCCCGGCCCTGTCCCCTTTCTCTCCTCATTGGCTGACTGACTTTGATTGGCAGCCAATGGCGCCGCGTTGCTGTCTCAGCCAATGAGGATTGGAGTCTTGGGCAGCTGAGACACTCCTGCAACATCGCTGGGTCTAGATGGACCTCAGGTAAGTATTAGAGGGGGATGAGGGGGGCTGCACACAGAAGGCTTTTATCTTAATGCATACAATGCATTAAGATAAAAAAACCTCTGTGCCACCTGGATGGCTGTCTGGATGGACATGTGTTGTGCTGCCCCGGCTGCTAGGCCAGAGCCTGAGGCTTATCCTGGGCACATCTGGCTGCTAGGATGTCTAAGGTTCTATCCAGAAGCAAGAGAGCAGCGCAGGGTTGAGATTGCGGCTTGCAGTCCAACCAGAAGTGACGGTTCTGCCGGCCGGAGAACCTGTTGTGGTCGGAGGTAGAGGGGAAGCTGTCGCCACTAAGGGGCCATCCACCTTATTACCGGAGACCACAGTGAGTAGCTGAAGCAAATACCAGAGCAGTATTCCCACCAACCGGGGACGGTGAAGAATCAGGAAACTTCAGTGGGTATCAAGCCAGGGACCCAGTCAGCGGAGGTGACGCTTGCAGAGCAGCCTTGTGTGCCAAGCCAGGGACCGAGAAGGCCAGTGGGGTGACGCTTGAGAAGTATCTGGAGTTGCTGGCAATGGTACTATTCATATCGCCACAACTCATGTCGCAGTGATTATGAAAAAGGTTCCTGCACTACTTTTTACCGATTTCTTTGCAACTCGCAAAGACTTCTGTTAAATTAAGTTGCAAGCCGCAATGAAACCAGCAGTGCAAATCACACTGATGTGCGGCCTTGAATTCGCTCTTAAGTAGCGCAAGTTCAAAGCCGCACCGATGTAAACCAGTGCTTAAAATGGCTTCTGCCACATTTGCCTAATTCAATATTTCTCTCAGCAAGTTCCAAAGTAAAGAGGAAGCAAAAAAGAACAAGACAAAAGGGAATGGACAGCATAGAAAAATAATGAATATTAAAGCCAACCATTACGTAATAGAATTCACTGTAAAGTAGAGGAACCCTTGAAATAAAGTTCTGAGCTCGGGGAACCCCTGCTAAAAATTACAATATCTACAACTCATGACACATTAGTGTGATGGTCAGTGGGAAGAATGATCCTTATACTTGTCATCATTGGGAAGAATTACCCCCTTACAGATAGCTAAAAAGATGAATGTTGTCAGTGGGAACTTATCAGAGTGGCAGAAATTGCTCATTTCTCAGGGAATCCATAGCAACCTCTGGAGGAACCCAAGGCTTCTATAGAACTGGATGAGAACTTTGCTCTAAAGCAGTGCTCTAAACCAGTGGTCTCCAAACTGTGGCCCTGCGGCCAGATATGGCCCTTTCTTGATTTCATCTGGTCCTTGGGGCACTGTTCCTCCCACTCACACCAACAATAAGGCATTGTCTGTTGACACGAATATTTACATGAATGAATGATAGGGCATAATACCTCCCAATGGAGCACTATTCTTCCCACTGATACCAATAATGGGGTCCTATTACTCCCACTCAGGGCTGTCTTAATGAGTGGGCACTGCCCAGGGGCCCCAGCTGCATGGGGGGCCTCTGCACTTCCTCCAAAGCAGCTGGTCCTTAAGCCCACACTGCCCCAAAATTGGAGGCCCCATGATGGCACTGAGAGTGATGGATACACAGGGGAGGCAGGCTCGCAGCAGTGCGGTGTCCTGTGCAGAACAATACCTATTATTTCACAACCAGCAGGGAGGGGCAGGTCCGGAGCACCAGTGTTGCTCTGACCCCACCCCATGCAGTTTGAATTCTTGGGACTGGAAGGCTGCAGAGTTGGAGCTGGGGTGGTAGCTGCTGAGTCGGCAGCACTGAGATCCCACCTGCGGAAGTAGCGTTGTGGATGGTGTCATGGTTAGCCCAGCTGTCCAGCACTGTTTGCACTGAAGGGCTTGGAATGCCAGGAGGGATGCTCCCTCCTCCGCCCCTCCTTCTGCCTGCTTGATTGGTATAGGTGAGTCCAGTGCTGGAGGTGGGCACATAGCCAATCGTTTACATGCACTGTATCTCCACTGGAGAAGGGGGTACTACATGTATGGAATAATGGTGCTGGGGGATATCAAGGGTGTATGGGGCAAAACAATGCTGAGGGGGGATCTGGGGTGTATAGGGGGTAGCAATGCTTGGGGTAGCTTGGGTGGCTACAGCGCTAGAGGTATCAGGGATGTAGAGAGGCCACATTGTAGAGGGTATCAGGGATGTAGTGGGGTCACAGTACAAGGGGTATCTTATAGTATATGGTAACAGTGCTGGGGGGAATATCTAGGGTGTAGAGGGGTCAGAGTACTGGGGGGATATCTGGGGTTTAGAGGGGTCAGAGTGCTGGGGGGATATCTGTGGTGTAGAGGGGTCAGAGTGCTGGGGGGATATCTAGGGTGTGGAGGGGTCAGAGTGCTGGGGGGATATCAGGGATGTAGAGGGGTCAGAGTGCTGGGGGGGATATCTGGGATGTAGAGGGGTCAGAGTGCTGGGGGGATATCTAGGGTGTGGAGGGGTCAGCGTGCTGGGGGAATATCTGGGATGTAGAGGGGTCAGAGTGCTGGGGGGATATCTGGGATGTAGAGGGGTCAGAGTGCTGGGGGGATATCTGTGATGTAGAGGGGTCAGAGTGCTGAGGGGATATCTGGGATGTAGAGGGGTCAGAGTGCTGGGGGGATATCTGGGGTGGAGAGGGGTCAGAGCACTGGGGGGATATCTGTGGTGTAGAGGGGTCAGAGTGCTGGGGGGATATCTAGGGTGTGGAGGGGTCAGAGTGCTGGGGGGATATCTGGGATGTAGAGGGGTCAGAGTGCTGGGGGGATATCTGGGGTGGAGAGGGGTCAGAGCACTGGGGGGATATCTGTGGTTTAGAGGGGTCAGAGTGCTGGGGGGATATCTAGGGTGTGGAGGGGTCAGAGTGCTGGGGGAATATCTGGGATGTAGTGGGGTCAGAGTGCTGGGGGGATATCTGTGATGTAAAGGGGTCAGAGTCCTGGGGGGATATCTAGGGTGTGGAGGGGTCAGAGTGCTGGGGGGATATCTGGGGTGTAGAGGGGTCAGAGTGCTGGGGGGTATCTGGGGTGTAGAGGGGTGAGTGGGCTGGGGGGTATCTGGGGTGTAGAGGGGTCAGAGTGCTGGGGGGATATCTGGGGTGTAGAGGGGTCAGAGCGCTGGGGGGATATCTGGGGTGTAGAGGGGTCAGAGCGCTGGGGGGATATCTGGGGTGTAGAGGGGTCAGAGCGCTGGGGGGATATCTGAGGTGTAGAGGGGTCAGAGTGCTGGGGGGGGCATCAATCTAGCAGATATATTAAATGCACAGGACAGCTTTGTTAGTTTATGTATGTAGTATTTTCCCACTGTTCTTTGCTGTACATATACAAAGTAAGGTGCAGCGCTCAAATAATAAACTAAAAAAAGGAAATATAACAAATATAACACCAATAAGAACAGTCCTGTAGTAATAATAAAATGTCCAATATTGATAATTGGTGAGTCTCCTCCACACGTGACAGCACGCCAAAATAAGGTGACTGATAAGTAGTGCCCAACACCGGTATACAGAGTGGCCTCTCACCTGATTAACAGGTTAATCATGCATTCCCAGAATGGGTCAATCAAAACGAAATCCTAGTCAAGATGATGATCCCACAGGACAATACTGGAACTGTCAGTCACGATGGCTCTCAGGCTAGGCTGTAGGCAAAGGTGGCTCTCCCATGACATAAAATGAAAAAGGACAGGGATAGTGCTCTCTGTATACTCAAATTTATTAGGAGGGTAGTAAAAAACAAACTTACAAAAATGGCACTTCACAAGTGCAGGACGAACACAGCATCGAAATGCAACATCGAAACTTCCGTGCAGAGACACAGCATCGAAACACAGCATCGAAATTTCCGTGCAGAGACACAGACTGGAGCATGCGCGGTAGCAGCGGGTGACGTCACGTCGTTACGTTCTGGACGCGTTGCGTCCCAGTGGGCGGGGACTTCTTCAGCAGATGACGTGACGACGAGACTACGTGGGTACCGCGCTATAAAGAGGTGAGTTGCCATAACGACAGAGAACGCTTCACAACAAGGAGAGACCGGAAATGTCCCCTGGTAATGTTAACGGGGAAAACCGGAACCCACTCCATATGAACTGAGCGTTATGTGTCACCATGCTGATTCATTATGTTTAACCAAATGATAATAAAATGATAATAAAACGAGGCAATCAGATGAGCACCTCATATGATAAAAAACATGCGAAAACATGTATAAAACCTCATAAAAAATCTCATTAAAAAATTATTAATTCAAATATATGATAAAAGAATATGCATATATATATAGACAAAAATGTCAGAACGAAAAAATTTTCGTCACACCGCTGTTACCGACTGCTCCAAAAATATTACAAAATATGAAATCTATCGATCAGAGATAAAGCAATTAGTATCAAACTCTACGTTTAACCCTTCGGGGCACATTACTTTCGTCTCATATATCCAATAGGATTCTCTTTTACTAAGTTGTCTAATAAAATTGCCCCCTCGCCAATGTTTATTAACCCTCTCAATGCCCCAAAACTTAAGACCCTTCGGGTTCTGTTCATGAAAGGCCTTAAAATGTCTAGAAACGTTATGGGTCTTAATGCCTTTTTTAATGTTATTGACATGTTCTGCCAGTCTGACGTGTAAAGGTCTTGAAGTTCTGCCCACATACTGGAGTCCACAACTGCACTCCAGCATGTAGACAACTCCAACCGTATCGCATGTGATCAATTGTTTGATCTCATACTCTTGGTTGGTAGCTGAGGCCAAAAATTTTTTTCTTTTTTTGATGTTCCCTTTGGCATGTTTACAAGGTACGCACCGACCACAGGCGTAAAAACCCCCCAAAAAAGAGAAAAGCCTATCTGACGTAGGAATAGGAGGGTTAAGTACTCCAGGAGCCAAACGGTCCCTTAATGTGGGGGCTCTTTTATAAATAAATTGGGGCCTGTCAGGAAGTACGGGGCCCAGAATCCTATCTTGTTTAAGTATTGCCCAGTTTTTCTGAATTATTCTCTCAAACTTACGGTATTGGACATTATAGTCCAACACCATTTTGAAATTGTGTTGATCTTTAATAGAAGCCTTAGTGGACCCAGCAATAAGCTCTTTTCTATCTAATGATATCACTCTAGAGACCTCTTCATCAAGGGTGGATCTATTATAACCCTTTTGCTCAAACCTGGAAGAGAGGACTTGAGATTGATCTATAAAGTCATCGAGAGTGGTACAATTCCGGCGTAACCTAATGTATTGTCCCCTGGGGATGTTACACAGCCAAGAGCTGTGATGACAACTCCCCAGGGGAATATACGAGTTACGATCTGTTGGTTTGAAATAATTAGTGAGAATAAACTGGTCATGTTTAATGCTAATGGACAAATCTAAAAACACAACTTTTTCTGAACTAATGGTCCATGTTAGAGAAATATTCTTTGTGTTGTTATTGAGTGATTTAATGAAATCGTTCAATCTTGATCTATCTCCATTCCAAACAAGGATAAGATCGTCTATAAATCTTCTATAACACACTAACTCTGGGGGGCGATGGAGGAATACTGCCTCATTTTCCCAGTGGGACATAAAGATATTAGCCACGCTGGGTGCGAAGCGAGCCCCCATAGCTACACCCCTGGTCTGTAAATAAAATTCTCTGTTATACCAAAAGTAGTTTCTTGTGAGACAAAAATCTAAACAACTTAAAAGAAACTCCTGATGTCCACCTGATAGAGAAGATGTAGCCAGGGCCCATTCCACCGAAGCCATAGCATCCTGATGGCCAATAATGGTGTAAAGGGAACTCACATCTGCTGTGACTTAGAAGGTGGAGGGGGAGCATTTCAAGGTGTCTAGAATTTGGATGATGTGTTTTGTGTCCTTCAAAAAGGCCGGAGTTTGCATAACTAAAGGTTGTAAAAAGAAATCAATGTATTGTCCTAATCGTGCAGAAACAGAATCGATCCCATTAACAATGGGTCTCCCTGGTGGTCTAACAGCATCCTTATGTATTTTCGGTAAAAAATAAATAACAGGTGTTCTGCAAAATAAAGGATCTAAATACAAAGCTTCCTTTTTATTAAGGATCTTACGGTCCTTACCATCTTCAATAATGTTATGCAATTCATCCTTAAATGAAAGCATTGGATCCCTATTCAAAACTTGATAAGTATCCTGGTCCGATAACAAACGAGTCATTTCATTCTGATAATATTCTTTACTAAGAATGACTAACCCGCCACCCTTATCCGCAGGGCGAATAACGATATCTTTGCGGTCCGTCAAAGATTTGATACCCCGCTTGATAGACTGTGGGTCAGACACTCTTTTCACCTGTAATTTATCTAGGTCACTGGAAACCATATTTTTAAAGACCTCCAAATGTTTGTTATCGGAAATCTGAGGATTAAAAGTGGACTTATTCCGAAGAGACGAATAATTCTGTGCCAAAGGTTTAGATCCCTGGGAAGGGTGTGATAGAAAATATTTTTTCATGTTGAGAGTTCTTACATACTTTTGAATGTTAACATAAGTATTAAACTTATTAAGGTTCCTAACAGGGGCGAATTTAAGACCTCTGTCAAGAACCTTGATTTCGTCTTCATTCAAAACAACATGACTGAGGTTATAAATTCCTTTACCTGTTACGGTCTGGGCTTTTTGTACTCGCTTCCCCCCTCTCCTTCCTCTCTTTGTTTTCGTTTTCGGGGGGGACCGGGGTTTGGAGGTGTGTATGGTACAGGCTGTCTCCAATATTCCCCTTGAGCTGCCTGGTATTGCGGAGGGGGGTTCCTCTGTGCCCCCCTTTGATCTAAAAAATCATTGCGATCATATGATGTATGTTCAGCAAGTGGGGCATATCTATTTTGTGTGGGGATAGGTCTATCTTGAAAATGGTAAGAATTCCCTCTATCCCAATAGTCTCTCCTATCATTTTGAGAAGAATACCCATCCCGGTGTGGGGGAGGGTCATAGTGATAGGTCCCTCTGGGTTGGTTCATATCTCGGGTGTGGACTTGAGAACCTCCTCCCCTCCCTTTACCTCTCATATTTTTCCCTCTTTTGTTATTAAATTTCTTAAATCCATTCTTAATGGGAGGGGCTTGGGATTCATTAGGGTGGGGGGAATCGTATTGGTATATGGGATTGACACGAGGAGTATTTAACTGTATATCTCCAGTATTGAGTTGATCAATATGTGTGGACTGAGCAGTATCCTCCACTATGGGGTTATTTTGCCATTTAAAAACAACCCCACCATTAAAATCATCAAAATCCCTAATAAATTTTTTCTTCTTTTTATTTTGAGATTCAAGATCCCATTTCATGAGTTTATTTTTAAGCTCTCCTGACAGTCGTAAAAACTCATCACTATCCTTTAGGGGTTCAATGTTTCGGGTGATTTCATTGATTTGTAAGTCAAGGGCTGCCATTCTCTTTCTCTTACGTATCAAAAGAAATTCAAGCAATTCAAAACCCCTTTTTACAAAAAAATCACTCCATTCAGACATAGACTGTGCATCCGTAAGGCCATCATTAGGGGGTAGATCCCACCTCAGACGTCTCGGGATAAGTCTGGCTGTCAAATATTGTTCGAAGGATGTGATGTCCCACCATGCTTTAATCTTTTTCTCATAAATATGACCTAATTTTCTAAATGTATGAGGCAGGTCATTATGAGATTCAAGAGTGGGATTCTTGGAGAATACCTCATTTATCTTAATTTCCCTTTTATCAAAATAACTAAAAACTTCCATACTGCAGCTAGATTATTGATAGTTGTAAACAGCAAAAGAAGGTAGATAAAATCAGCGCATATATGCAAAATAAAACGAAAAAGCAGCTGTACACCAGGGCCAACACAATCAAATCCCTTAAGCGAAATATACAAAGTAAGGTGCAGCGCTCAAATAATAAACTAAAAAAAGGAAATATAACAAATATAACACCAATAAGAACAGTCCTGTAGTAATAATAAAATGTCCAATATTGATAATTGGTGAGTCTCCTCCACACGTGACAGCACGCCAAAATAAGGTGACTGATAAGTAGTGCCCAACACCGGTATACAGAGTGGCCTCTCACCTGATTAACAGGTTAATCATGCATTCCCAGAATGGGTCAATCAAAACGAAATCCTAGTCAAGATGATGATCCCACAGGACAATACTGGAACTGTCAGTCACGATGGCTCTCAGGCTAGGCTGTAGGCAAAGGTGGCTCTCCCATGACATAAAATGAAAAAGGACAGGGATAGTGCTCTCTGTATACTCAAATTTATTAGGAGGGTAGTAAAAAACAAACTTACAAAAATGGCACTTCACAAGTGCAGGACGAACACAGCATCGAAATGCAACATCGAAACTTCCGTGCAGAGACACAGCATCGAAACACAGCATCGAAATTTCCGTGCAGAGACACAGACTGGAGCATGCGCGGTAGCAGCGGGTGACGTCACGTCGTTACGTTCTGGACGCGTTGCGTCCCAGTGGGCGGGGACTTCTTCAGCAGATGACGTGACGACGAGACTACGTGGGTACCGCGCTATAAAGAGGTGAGTTGCCATAACGACAGAGAACGCTTCACAACAAGGAGAGACCGGAAATGTCCCCTGGTAATGTTAACGGGGAAAACCGGAACCCACTCCATATGAACTGAGCGTTATGTGTCACCATGCTGATTCATTATGTTTAACCAAATGATAATAAAATGATAATAAAACGAGGCAATCAGATGAGCACCTCATATGATAAAAAACATGCGAAAACATGTATAAAACCTCATAAAAAATCTCATTAAAAAATTATTAATTCAAATATATGATAAAAGAATATGCATATATATATAGACAAAAATGTCAGAACGAAAAAATTTTCGTCACACCGCTGTTACCGACTGCTCCAAAAATATTACAAAATATGAAATCTATCGATCAGAGATAAAGCAATTAGTATCAAACTCTACGTTTAACCCTTCGGGGCACATTACTTTCGTCTCATATATCCAATAGGATTCTCTTTTACTAAGTTGTCTAATAAAATTGCCCCCTCGCCAATGTTTATTAACCCTCTCAATGCCCCAAAACTTAAGACCCTTCGGGTTCTGTTCATGAAAGGCCTTAAAATGTCTAGAAACGTTATGGGTCTTAATGCCTTTTTTAATGTTATTGACATGTTCTGCCAGTCTGACGTGTAAAGGTCTTGAAGTTCTGCCCACATACTGGAGTCCACAACTGCACTCCAGCATGTAGACAACTCCAACCGTATCGCATGTGATCAATTGTTTGATCTCATACTCTTGGTTGGTAGCTGAGGCCAAAAATTTTTTTCTTTTTTTGATGTTCCCTTTGGCATGTTTACAAGGTACGCACCGACCACAGGCGTAAAAACCCCCCAAAAAAGAGAAAAGCCTATCTGACGTAGGAATAGGAGGGTTAAGTACTCCAGGAGCCAAACGGTCCCTTAATGTGGGGGCTCTTTTATAAATAAATTGGGGCCTGTCAGGAAGTACGGGGCCCAGAATCCTATCTTGTTTAAGTATTGCCCAGTTTTTCTGAATTATTCTCTCAAACTTACGGTATTGGACATTATAGTCCAACACCATTTTGAAATTGTGTTGATCTTTAATAGAAGCCTTAGTGGACCCAGCAATAAGCTCTTTTCTATCTAATGATATCACTCTAGAGACCTCTTCATCAAGGGTGGATCTATTATAACCCTTTTGCTCAAACCTGGAAGAGAGGACTTGAGATTGATCTATAAAGTCATCGAGAGTGGTACAATTCCGGCGTAACCTAATGTATTGTCCCCTGGGGATGTTACACAGCCAAGAGCTGTGATGACAACTCCCCAGGGGAATATACGAGTTACGATCTGTTGGTTTGAAATAATTAGTGAGAATAAACTGGTCATGTTTAATGCTAATGGACAAATCTAAAAACACAACTTTTTCTGAACTAATGGTCCATGTTAGAGAAATATTCTTTGTGTTGTTATTGAGTGATTTAATGAAATCGTTCAATCTTGATCTATCTCCATTCCAAACAAGGATAAGATCGTCTATAAATCTTCTATAACACACTAACTCTGGGGGGCGATGGAGGAATACTGCCTCATTTTCCCAGTGGGACATAAAGATATTAGCCACGCTGGGTGCGAAGCGAGCCCCCATAGCTACACCCCTGGTCTGTAAATAAAATTCTCTGTTATACCAAAAGTAGTTTCTTGTGAGACAAAAATCTAAACAACTTAAAAGAAACTCCTGATGTCCACCTGATAGAGAAGATGTAGCCAGGGCCCATTCCACCGAAGCCATAGCATCCTGATGGCCAATAATGGTGTAAAGGGAACTCACATCTGCTGTGACTAAGAAGGTGGAGGGGGAGCATTTCAAGGTGTCTAGAATTTGGATGATGTGTTTTGTGTCCTTCAAAAAGGCCGGAGTTTGCATAACTAAAGGTTGTAAAAAGAAATCAATGTATTGTCCTAATCGTGCAGAAACAGAATCGATCCCATTAACAATGGGTCTCCCTGGTGGTCTAACAGCATCCTTATGTATTTTCGGTAAAAAATAAATAACAGGTGTTCTGCAAAATAAAGGATCTAAATACAAAGCTTCCTTTTTATTAAGGATCTTACGGTCCTTACCATCTTCAATAATGTTATGCAATTCATCCTTAAATGAAAGCATTGGATCCCTATTCAAAACTTGATAAGTATCCTGGTCCGATAACAAACGAGTCATTTCATTCTGATAATATTCTTTACTAAGAATGACTAACCCGCCACCCTTATCCGCAGGGCGAATAACGATATCTTTGCGGTCCGTCAAAGATTTGATACCCCGCTTGATAGACTGTGGGTCAGACACTCTTTTCACCTGTAATTTATCTAGGTCACTGGAAACCATATTTTTAAAGACCTCCAAATGTTTGTTATCGGAAATCTGAGGATTAAAAGTGGACTTATTCCGAAGAGACGAATAATTCTGTGCCAAAGGTTTAGATCCCTGGGAAGGGTGTGATAGAAAATATTTTTTCATGTTGAGAGTTCTTACATACTTTTGAATGTTAACATAAGTATTAAACTTATTAAGGTTCCTAACAGGGGCGAATTTAAGACCTCTGTCAAGAACCTTGATTTCGTCTTCATTCAAAACAACATGACTGAGGTTATAAATTCCTTTACCTGTTACGGTCTGGGCTTTTTGTACTCGCTTCCCCCCTCTCCTTCCTCTCTTTGTTTTCGTTTTCGGGGGGGACCGGGGTTTGGAGGTGTGTATGGTACAGGCTGTCTCCAATATTCCCCTTGAGCTGCCTGGTATTGCGGAGGGGGGTTCCTCTGTGCCCCCCTTTGATCTAAAAAATCATTGCGATCATATGATGTATGTTCAGCAAGTGGGGCATATCTATTTTGTGTGGGGATAGGTCTATCTTGAAAATGGTAAGAATTCCCTCTATCCCAATAGTCTCTCCTATCATTTTGAGAAGAATACCCATCCCGGTGTGGGGGAGGGTCATAGTGATAGGTCCCTCTGGGTTGGTTCATATCTCGGGTGTGGACTTGAGAACCTCCTCCCCTCCCTTTACCTCTCATATTTTTCCCTCTTTTGTTATTAAATTTCTTAAATCCATTCTTAATGGGAGGGGCTTGGGATTCATTAGGGTGGGGGGAATCGTATTGGTATATGGGATTGACACGAGGAGTATTTAACTGTATATCTCCAGTATTGAGTTGATCAATATGTGTGGACTGAGCAGTATCCTCCACTATGGGGTTATTTTGCCATTTAAAAACAACCCCACCATTAAAATCATCAAAATCCCTAATAAATTTTTTCTTCTTTTTATTTTGAGATTCAAGATCCCATTTCATGAGTTTATTTTTAAGCTCTCCTGACAGTCGTAAAAACTCATCACTATCCTTTAGGGGTTCAATGTTTCGGGTGATTTCATTGATTTGTAAGTCAAGGGCTGCCATTCTCTTTCTCTTACGTATCAAAAGAAATTCAAGCAATTCAAAACCCCTTTTTACAAAAAAATCACTCCATTC
The DNA here is from genome assembly GCA_037952835.1 of Lithobates septentrionalis. Lineage (NCBI taxonomy): Eukaryota > Metazoa > Chordata > Amphibia > Anura > Ranidae > Lithobates > Lithobates septentrionalis. The sequence continues at coordinate 1,159,905 of JBBDGP010000704.1, read as the reverse complement.
AGACATAGACTGTGCATCCGTAAGGCCATCATTAGGGGGTAGATCCCACCTCAGACGTCTCGGGATAAGTCTGGCTGTCAAATATTGTTCGAAGGATGTGATGTCCCACCATGCTTTAATCTTTTTCTCATAAATATGACCTAATTTTCTAAATGTATGAGGCAGGTCATTATGAGATTCAAGAGTGGGATTCTTGGAGAATACCTCATTTATCTTAATTTCCCTTTTATCAAAATAACTAAAAACTTCCATACTGCAGCTAGATTATTGATAGTTGTAAACAGCAAAAGAAGGTAGATAAAATCAGCGCATATATGCAAAATAAAACGAAAAAGCAGCTGTACACCAGGGCCAACACAATCAAATCCCTTAAGCGAAATATACAAAGTAAGGTGCAGCGCTCAAATAATAAACTAAAAAAAGGAAATATAACAAATATAACACCAATAAGAACAGTCCTGTAGTAATAATAAAATGTCCAATATTGATAATTGGTGAGTCTCCTCCACACGTGACAGCACGCCAAAATAAGGTGACTGATAAGTAGTGCCCAACACCGGTATACAGAGTGGCCTCTCACCTGATTAACAGGTTAATCATGCATTCCCAGAATGGGTCAATCAAAACGAAATCCTAGTCAAGATGATGATCCCACAGGACAATACTGGAACTGTCAGTCACGATGGCTCTCAGGCTAGGCTGTAGGCAAAGGTGGCTCTCCCATGACATAAAATGAAAAAGGACAGGGATAGTGCTCTCTGTATACTCAAATTTATTAGGAGGGTAGTAAAAAACAAACTTACAAAAATGGCACTTCACAAGTGCAGGACGAACACAGCATCGAAATGCAACATCGAAACTTCCGTGCAGAGACACAGCATCGAAACACAGCATCGAAATTTCCGTGCAGAGACACAGACTGGAGCATGCGCGGTAGCAGCGGGTGACGTCACGTCGTTACGTTCTGGACGCGTTGCGTCCCAGTGGGCGGGGACTTCTTCAGCAGATGACGTGACGACGAGACTACGTGGGTACCGCGCTATAAAGAGGTGAGTTGCCATAACGACAGAGAACGCTTCACAACAAGGAGAGACCGGAAATGTCCCCTGGTAATGTTAACGGGGAAAACCGGAACCCACTCCATATGAACTGAGCGTTATGTGTCACCATGCTGATTCATTATGTTTAACCAAATGATAATAAAATGATAATAAAACGAGGCAATCAGATGAGCACCTCATATGATAAAAAACATGCGAAAACATGTATAAAACCTCATAAAAAATCTCATTAAAAAATTATTAATTCAAATATATGATAAAAGAATATGCATATATATATAGACAAAAATGTCAGAACGAAAAAATTTTCGTCACACCGCTGTTACCGACTGCTCCAAAAATATTACAAAATATGAAATCTATCGATCAGAGATAAAGCAATTAGTATCAAACTCTACGTTTAACCCTTCGGGGCACATTACTTTCGTCTCATATATCCAATAGGATTCTCTTTTACTAAGTTGTCTAATAAAATTGCCCCCTCGCCAATGTTTATTAACCCTCTCAATGCCCCAAAACTTAAGACCCTTCGGGTTCTGTTCATGAAAGGCCTTAAAATGTCTAGAAACGTTATGGGTCTTAATGCCTTTTTTAATGTTATTGACATGTTCTGCCAGTCTGACGTGTAAAGGTCTTGAAGTTCTGCCCACATACTGGAGTCCACAACTGCACTCCAGCATGTAGACAACTCCAACCGTATCGCATGTGATCAATTGTTTGATCTCATACTCTTGGTTGGTAGCTGAGGCCAAAAATTTTTTTCTTTTTTTGATGTTCCCTTTGGCATGTTTACAAGGTACGCACCGACCACAGGCGTAAAAACCCCCCAAAAAAGAGAAAAGCCTATCTGACGTAGGAATAGGAGGGTTAAGTACTCCAGGAGCCAAACGGTCCCTTAATGTGGGGGCTCTTTTATAAATAAATTGGGGCCTGTCAGGAAGTACGGGGCCCAGAATCCTATCTTGTTTAAGTATTGCCCAGTTTTTCTGAATTATTCTCTCAAACTTACGGTATTGGACATTATAGTCCAACACCATTTTGAAATTGTGTTGATCTTTAATAGAAGCCTTAGTGGACCCAGCAATAAGCTCTTTTCTATCTAATGATATCACTCTAGAGACCTCTTCATCAAGGGTGGATCTATTATAACCCTTTTGCTCAAACCTGGAAGAGAGGACTTGAGATTGATCTATAAAGTCATCGAGAGTGGTACAATTCCGGCGTAACCTAATGTATTGTCCCCTGGGGATGTTACACAGCCAAGAGCTGTGATGACAACTCCCCAGGGGAATATACGAGTTACGATCTGTTGGTTTGAAATAATTAGTGAGAATAAACTGGTCATGTTTAATGCTAATGGACAAATCTAAAAACACAACTTTTTCTGAACTAATGGTCCATGTTAGAGAAATATTCTTTGTGTTGTTATTGAGTGATTTAATGAAATCGTTCAATCTTGATCTATCTCCATTCCAAACAAGGATAAGATCGTCTATAAATCTTCTATAACACACTAACTCTGGGGGGCGATGGAGGAATACTGCCTCATTTTCCCAGTGGGACATAAAGATATTAGCCACGCTGGGTGCGAAGCGAGCCCCCATAGCTACACCCCTGGTCTGTAAATAAAATTCTCTGTTATACCAAAAGTAGTTTCTTGTGAGACAAAAATCTAAACAACTTAAAAGAAACTCCTGATGTCCACCTGATAGAGAAGATGTAGCCAGGGCCCATTCCACCGAAGCCATAGCATCCTGATGGCCAATAATGGTGTAAAGGGAACTCACATCTGCTGTGACTAAGAAGGTGGAGGGGGAGCATTTCAAGGTGTCTAGAATTTGGATGATGTGTTTTGTGTCCTTCAAAAAGGCCGGAGTTTGCATAACTAAAGGTTGTAAAAAGAAATCAATGTATTGTCCTAATCGTGCAGAAACAGAATCGATCCCATTAACAATGGGTCTCCCTGGTGGTCTAACAGCATCCTTATGTATTTTCGGTAAAAAATAAATAACAGGTGTTCTGCAAAATAAAGGATCTAAATACAAAGCTTCCTTTTTATTAAGGATCTTACGGTCCTTACCATCTTCAATAATGTTATGCAATTCATCCTTAAATGAAAGCATTGGATCCCTATTCAAAACTTGATAAGTATCCTGGTCCGATAACAAACGAGTCATTTCATTCTGATAATATTCTTTACTAAGAATGACTAACCCGCCACCCTTATCCGCAGGGCGAATAACGATATCTTTGCGGTCCGTCAAAGATTTGATACCCCGCTTGATAGACTGTGGGTCAGACACTCTTTTCACCTGTAATTTATCTAGGTCACTGGAAACCATATTTTTAAAGACCTCCAAATGTTTGTTATCGGAAATCTGAGGATTAAAAGTGGACTTATTCCGAAGAGACGAATAATTCTGTGCCAAAGGTTTAGATCCCTGGGAAGGGTGTGATAGAAAATATTTTTTCATGTTGAGAGTTCTTACATACTTTTGAATGTTAACATAAGTATTAAACTTATTAAGGTTCCTAACAGGGGCGAATTTAAGACCTCTGTCAAGAACCTTGATTTCGTCTTCATTCAAAACAACATGACTGAGGTTATAAATTCCTTTACCTGTTACGGTCTGGGCTTTTTGTACTCGCTTCCCCCCTCTCCTTCCTCTCTTTGTTTTCGTTTTCGGGGGGGACCGGGGTTTGGAGGTGTGTATGGTACAGGCTGTCTCCAATATTCCCCTTGAGCTGCCTGGTATTGCGGAGGGGGGTTCCTCTGTGCCCCCCTTTGATCTAAAAAATCATTGCGATCATATGATGTATGTTCAGCAAGTGGGGCATATCTATTTTGTGTGGGGATAGGTCTATCTTGAAAATGGTAAGAATTCCCTCTATCCCAATAGTCTCTCCTATCATTTTGAGAAGAATACCCATCCCGGTGTGGGGGAGGGTCATAGTGATAGGTCCCTCTGGGTTGGTTCATATCTCGGGTGTGGACTTGAGAACCTCCTCCCCTCCCTTTACCTCTCATATTTTTCCCTCTTTTGTTATTAAATTTCTTAAATCCATTCTTAATGGGAGGGGCTTGGGATTCATTAGGGTGGGGGGAATCGTATTGGTATATGGGATTGACACGAGGAGTATTTAACTGTATATCTCCAGTATTGAGTTGATCAATATGTGTGGACTGAGCAGTATCCTCCCCCACACCGGGATGGGTATTCTTCTCAAAATGATAGGAGAGACTATTGGGATAGAGGGAATTCTTACCATTTTCAAGATAGACCTATCCCCACACAAAATAGATATGCCCCACTTGCTGAACATACATCATATGATCGCAATGATTTTTTAGATCAAAGGGGGGCACAGAGGAACCCCCCTCCGCAATACCAGGCAGCTCAAGGGGAATATTGGAGACAGCCTGTACCATACACACCTCCAAACCCCGGTCCCCCCCGAAAACGAAAACAAAGAGAGGAAGGAGAGGGGGGAAGCGAGTACAAAAAGCCCAGACCGTAACAGGTAAAGGAATTTATAACCTCAGTCATGTTGTTTTGAATGAAGACGAAATCAAGGTTCTTGACAGAGGTCTTAAATTCGCCCCTGTTAGGAACCTTAATAAGTTTAATACTTATGTTAACATTCAAAAGTATGTAAGAACTCTCAACATGAAAAAATATTTTCTATCACACCCTTCCCAGGGATCTAAACCTTTGGCACAGAATTATTCGTCTCTTCGGAATAAGTCCACTTTTAATCCTCAGATTTCCGATAACAAACATTTGGAGGTCTTTAAAAATATGGTTTCCAGTGACCTAGATAAATTACAGGTGAAAAGAGTGTCTGACCCACAGTCTATCAAGCGGGGTATCAAATCTTTGACGGACCGCAAAGATATCGTTATTCGCCCTGCGGATAAGGGTGGCGGGTTAGTCATTCTTAGTAAAGAATATTATCAGAATGAAATGACTCGTTTGTTATCGGACCAGGATACTTATCAAGTTTTGAATAGGGATCCAATGCTTTCATTTAAGGATGAATTGCATAACATTATTGAAGATGGTAAGGACCGTAAGATCCTTAATAAAAAGGAAGCTTTGTATTTAGATCCTTTATTTTGCAGAACACCTGTTATTTATTTTTTACCGATAATACATAAGGATGCTGTTAGACCACCAGGGAGACCCATTGTTAATGGGATCGATTCTGTTTCTGCACGATTAGGACAATACATTGATTTCTTTTTACAACCTTTAGTTATGCAAACTCCGGCCTTTTTGAAGGACACAAAACACATCATCCAAATTCTAGACACCTTGAAATGCTCCCCCTCCACCTTCTTAGTCACAGCAGATGTGAGTTCCCTTTACACCATTATTGGCCATCAGGATGCTATGGCTTCGGTGGAATGGGCCCTGGCTACATCTTCTCTATCAGGTGGACATCAGGAGTTTCTTTTAAGTTGTTTAGATTTTTGTCTCACAAGAAACTACTTTTGGTATAACAGAGAATTTTATTTACAGACCAGGGGTGTAGCTATGGGGGCTCGCTTCGCACCCAGCGTGGCTAATATCTTTATGTCCCACTGGGAAAATGAGGCAGTATTCCTCCATCGCCCCCCAGAGTTAGTGTGTTATAGAAGATTTATAGACGATCTTATCCTTGTTTGGAATGGAGATAGATCAAGATTGAACGATTTCATTAAATCACTCAATAACAACACAAAGAATATTTCTCTAACATGGACCATTAGTTCAGAAAAAGTTGTGTTTTTAGATTTGTCCATTAGCATTAAACATGACCAGTTTATTCTCACTAATTATTTCAAACCAACAGATCGTAACTCGTATATTCCCCTGGGGAGTTGTCATCACAGCTCTTGGCTGTGTAACATCCCCAGGGGACAATACATTAGGTTACGCCGGAATTGTACCACTCTCGATGACTTTATAGATCAATCTCAAGTCCTCTCTTCCAGGTTTGAGCAAAAGGGTTATAATAGATCCACCCTTGATGAAGAGGTCTCTAGAGTGATATCATTAGATAGAAAAGAGCTTATTGCTGGGTCCACTAAGGCTTCTATTAAAGATCAACACAATTTCAAAATGGTGTTGGACTATAATGTCCAATACCGTAAGTTTGAGAGAATAATTCAGAAAAACTGGGCAATACTTAAACAAGATAGGATTCTGGGCCCCGTACTTCCTGACAGGCCCCAATTTATTTATAAAAGAGCCCCCACATTAAGGGACCGTTTGGCTCCTGGAGTACTTAACCCTCCTATTCCTACGTCAGATAGGCTTTTCTCTTTTTTGGGGGGTTTTTACGCCTGTGGTCGGTGCGTACCTTGTAAACATGCCAAAGGGAACATCAAAAAAAGAAAAAAATTTTTGGCCTCAGCTACCAACCAAGAGTATGAGATCAAACAATTGATCACATGCGATACGGTTGGAGTTGTCTACATGCTGGAGTGCAGTTGTGGACTCCAGTATGTGGGCAGAACTTCAAGACCTTTACACGTCAGACTGGCAGAACATGTCAATAACATTAAAAAAGGCATTAAGACCCATAACGTTTCTAGACATTTTAAGGCCTTTCATGAACAGAACCCGAAGGGTCTTAAGTTTTGGGGCATTGAGAGGGTTAATAAACATTGGCGAGGGGGCAATTTTATTAGACAACTTAGTAAAAGAGAATCCTATTGGATATATGAGACGAAAGTAATGTGCCCCGAAGGGTTAAACGTAGAGTTTGATACTAATTGCTTTATCTCTGATCGATAGATTTCATATTTTGTAATATTTTTGGAGCAGTCGGTAACAGCGGTGTGACGAAAATTTTTTCGTTCTGACATTTTTGTCTATATATATATGCATATTCTTTTATCATATATTTGAATTAATAATTTTTTAATGAGATTTTTTATGAGGTTTTATACATGTTTTCGCATGTTTTTTATCATATGAGGTGCTCATCTGATTGCCTCGTTTTATTATCATTTTATTATCATTTGGTTAAACATAATGAATCAGCATGGTGACACATAACGCTCAGTTCATATGGAGTGGGTTCCGGTTTTCCCCGTTAACATTACCAGGGGACATTTCCGGTCTCTCCTTGTTGTGAAGCGTTCTCTGTCGTTATGGCAACTCACCTCTTTATAGCGCGGTACCCACGTAGTCTCGTCGTCACGTCATCTGCTGAAGAAGTCCCCGCCCACTGGGACGCAACGCGTCCAGAACGTAACGACGTGACGTCACCCGCTGCTACCGCGCATGCTCCAGTCTGTGTCTCTGCACGGAAATTTCGATGCTGTGTTTCGATGCTGTGTCTCTGCACGGAAGTTTCGATGTTGCATTTCGATGCTGTGTTCGTCCTGCACTTGTGAAGTGCCATTTTTGTAAGTTTGTTTTTTACTACCCTCCTAATAAATTTGAGTATACAGAGAGCACTATCCCTGTCCTTTTTCATTTTATGTCATGGGAGAGCCACCTTTGCCTACAGCCTAGCCTGAGAGCCATCGTGACTGACAGTTCCAGTATTGTCCTGTGGGATCATCATCTTGACTAGGATTTCGTTTTGATTGACCCATTCTGGGAATGCATGATTAACCTGTTAATCAGGTGAGAGGCCACTCTGTATACCGGTGTTGGGCACTACTTATCAGTCACCTTATTTTGGCGTGCTGTCACGTGTGGAGGAGACTCACCAATTATCAATATTGGACATTTTATTATTACTACAGGACTGTTCTTATTGGTGTTATATTTGTTATATTTCCTTTTTTTAGTTTATTATTTGAGTGCTGCACCTTACTTTGTATATTTCGCTTAAGGGATTTGATTGTGTTGGCCCTGGTGTACAGCTGCTTTTTCGTTTTATTTTGCATATATGCGCTGATTTTATCTACCTTCTTTTGCTGTTTACAACTATCAATAATCTAGCTGCAGTATGGAAGTTTTTAGTTATTTTGATAAAAGGGAAATTAAGATAAATGAGGTATTCTCCAAGAATCCCACTCTTGAATCTCATAATGACCTGCCTCATACATTTAGAAAATTAGGTCATATTTATGAGAAAAAGATTAAAGCATGGTGGGACATCACATCCTTCGAACAATATTTGACAGCCAGACTTATCCCGAGACGTCTGAGGTGGGATCTACCCCCTAATGATGGCCTTACGGATGCACAGTCTATGTCTGAATGGAGTGATTTTTTTGTAAAAAGGGGTTTTGAATTGCTTGAATTTCTTTTGATACGTAAGAGAAAGAGAATGGCAGCCCTTGACTTACAAATCAATGAAATCACCCGAAACATTGAACCCCTAAAGGATAGTGATGAGTTTTTACGACTGTCAGGAGAGCTTAAAAATAAACTCATGAAATGGGATCTTGAATCTCAAAATAAAAAGAAGAAAAAATTTATTAGGGATTTTGATGATTTTAATGGTGGGGTTGTTTTTAAATGGCAAAATAACCCCATAGTGGAGGATACTGCTCAGTCCACACATATTGATCAACTCAATACTGGAGATATACAGTTAAATACTCCTCGTGTCAATCCCATATACCAATACGATTCCCCCCACCCTAATGAATCCCAAGCCCCTCCCATTAAGAATGGATTTAAGAAATTTAATAACAAAAGAGGGAAAAATATGAGAGGTAAAGGGAGGGGAGGAGGTTCTCAAGTCCACACCCGAGATATGAACCAACCCAGAGGGACCTATCACTATGACCCTCCCCCACACCGGGATGGGTATTCTTCTCAAAATGATAGGAGAGACTATTGGGATAGAGGGAATTCTTACCATTTTCAAGATAGACCTATCCCCACACAAAATAGATATGCCCCACTTGCTGAACATACATCATATGATCGCAATGATTTTTTAGATCAAAGGGGGGCACAGAGGAACCCCCCTCCGCAATACCAGGCAGCTCAAGGGGAATATTGGAGACAGCCTGTACCATACACACCTCCAAACCCCGGTCCCCCCCGAAAACGAAAACAAAGAGAGGAAGGAGAGGGGGGAAGCGAGTACAAAAAGCCCAGACCGTAACAGGTAAAGGAATTTATAACCTCAGTCATGTTGTTTTGAATGAAGACGAAATCAAGGTTCTTGACAGAGGTCTTAAATTCGCCCCTGTTAGGAACCTTAATAAGTTTAATACTTATGTTAACATTCAAAAGTATGTAAGAACTCTCAACATGAAAAAATATTTTCTATCACACCCTTCCCAGGGATCTAAACCTTTGGCACAGAATTATTCGTCTCTTCGGAATAAGTCCACTTTTAATCCTCAGATTTCCGATAACAAACATTTGGAGGTCTTTAAAAATATGGTTTCCAGTGACCTAGATAAATTACAGGTGAAAAGAGTGTCTGACCCACAGTCTATCAAGCGGGGTATCAAATCTTTGACGGACCGCAAAGATATCGTTATTCGCCCTGCGGATAAGGGTGGCGGGTTAGTCATTCTTAGTAAAGAATATTATCAGAATGAAATGACTCGTTTGTTATCGGACCAGGATACTTATCAAGTTTTGAATAGGGATCCAATGCTTTCATTTAAGGATGAATTGCATAACATTATTGAAGATGGTAAGGACCGTAAGATCCTTAATAAAAAGGAAGCTTTGTATTTAGATCCTTTATTTTGCAGAACACCTGTTATTTATTTTTTACCGAAAATACATAAGGATGCTGTTAGACCACCAGGGAGACCCATTGTTAATGGGATCGATTCTGTTTCTGCACGATTAGGACAATACATTGATTTCTTTTTACAACCTTTAGTTATGCAAACTCCGGCCTTTTTGAAGGACACAAAACACATCATCCAAATTCTAGACACCTTGAAATGCTCCCCCTCCACCTTCTTAGTCACAGCAGATGTGAGTTCCCTTTACACCATTATTGGCCATCAGGATGCTATGGCTTCGGTGGAATGGGCCCTGGCTACATCTTCTCTATCAGGTGGACATCAGGAGTTTCTTTTAAGTTGTTTAGATTTTTGTCTCACAAGAAACTACTTTTGGTATAACAGAGAATTTTATTTACAGACCAGGGGTGTAGCTATGGGGGCTCGCTTCGCACCCAGCGTGGCTAATATCTTTATGTCCCACTGGGAAAATGAGGCAGTATTCCTCCATCGCCCCCCAGAGTTAGTGTGTTATAGAAGATTTATAGACGATCTTATCCTTGTTTGGAATGGAGATAGATCAAGATTGAACGATTTCATTAAATCACTCAATAACAACACAAAGAATATTTCTCTAACATGGACCATTAGTTCAGAAAAAGTTGTGTTTTTAGATTTGTCCATTAGCATTAAACATGACCAGTTTATTCTCACTAATTATTTCAAACCAACAGATCGTAACTCGTATATTCCCCTGGGGAGTTGTCATCACAGCTCTTGGCTGTGTAACATCCCCAGGGGACAATACATTAGGTTACGCCGGAATTGTACCACTCTCGATGACTTTATAGATCAATCTCAAGTCCTCTCTTCCAGGTTTGAGCAAAAGGGTTATAATAGATCCACCCTTGATGAAGAGGTCTCTAGAGTGATATCATTAGATAGAAAAGAGCTTATTGCTGGGTCCACTAAGGCTTCTATTAAAGATCAACACAATTTCAAAATGGTGTTGGACTATAATGTCCAATACCGTAAGTTTGAGAGAATAATTCAGAAAAACTGGGCAATACTTAAACAAGATAGGATTCTGGGCCCCGTACTTCCTGACAGGCCCCAATTTATTTATAAAAGAGCCCCCACATTAAGGGACCGTTTGGCTCCTGGAGTACTTAACCCTCCTATTCCTACGTCAGATAGGCTTTTCTCTTTTTTGGGGGGTTTTTACGCCTGTGGTCGGTGCGTACCTTGTAAACATGCCAAAGGGAACATCAAAAAAAGAAAAAAATTTTTGGCCTCAGCTACCAACCAAGAGTATGAGATCAAACAATTGATCACATGCGATACGGTTGGAGTTGTCTACATGCTGGAGTGCAGTTGTGGACTCCAGTATGTGGGCAGAACTTCAAGACCTTTACACGTCAGACTGGCAGAACATGTCAATAACATTAAAAAAGGCATTAAGACCCATAACGTTTCTAGACATTTTAAGGCCTTTCATGAACAGAACCCGAAGGGTCTTAAGTTTTGGGGCATTGAGAGGGTTAATAAACATTGGCGAGGGGGCAATTTTATTAGACAACTTAGTAAAAGAGAATCCTATTGGATATATGAGACGAAAGTAATGTGCCCCGAAGGGTTAAACGTAGAGTTTGATACTAATTGCTTTATCTCTGATCGATAGATTTCATATTTTGTAATATTTTTGGAGCAGTCGGTAACAGCGGTGTGACGAAAATTTTTTCGTTCTGACATTTTTGTCTATATATATATGCATATTCTTTTATCATATATTTGAATTAATAATTTTTTAATGAGATTTTTTATGAGGTTTTATACATGTTTTCGCATGTTTTTTATCATATGAGGTGCTCATCTGATTGCCTCGTTTTATTATCATTTTATTATCATTTGGTTAAACATAATGAATCAGCATGGTGACACATAACGCTCAGTTCATATGGAGTGGGTTCCGGTTTTCCCCGTTAACATTACCAGGGGACATTTCCGGTCTCTCCTTGTTGTGAAGCGTTCTCTGTCGTTATGGCAACTCACCTCTTTATAGCGCGGTACCCACGTAGTCTCGTCGTCACGTCATCTGCTGAAGAAGTCCCCGCCCACTGGGACGCAACGCGTCCAGAACGTAACGACGTGACGTCACCCGCTGCTACCGCGCATGCTCCAGTCTGTGTCTCTGCACGGAAATTTCGATGCTGTGTTTCGATGCTGTGTCTCTGCACGGAAGTTTTGATGTTGCATTTCGATGCTGTGTTCGTCCTGCACTTGTGAAGTGCCATTTTTGTAAGTTTGTTTTTTACTACCCTCCTAATAAATTTGAGTATACAGAGAGCACTATCCCTGTCCTTTTTCATTTTATGTCATGGGAGAGCCACCTTTGCCTACAGCCTAGCCTGAGAGCCATCGTGACTGACAGTTCCAGTATTGTCCTGTGGGATCATCATCTTGACTAGGATTTCGTTTTGATTGACCCATTCTGGGAATGCATGATTAACCTGTTAATCAGGTGAGAGGCCACTCTGTATACCGGTGTTGGGCACTACTTATCAGTCACCTTATTTTGGCGTGCTGTCACGTGTGGAGGAGACTCACCAATTATCAATATTGGACATTTTATTATTACTACAGGACTGTTCTTATTGGTGTTATATTTGTTATATTTCCTTTTTTTAGTTTATTATTTGAGCGCTGCACCTTACTTTGTATATTTCGCTTAAGGGATTTGATTGTGTTGGCCCTGGTGTACAGCTGCTTTTTCGTTTTATTTTGCATATATGCGCTGATTTTATCTACCTTCTTTGCTGTACAGAATGATTGTACATGTAGGTAATGCGGAGCTCCACCCAAAAGGGGTAGCTCCGCGTGTCTGCCTCCTACCTACTTGATGTCTGTTTACCTGCGCTGCCTCCATTGTAGGGGCCCCAGAGCATTAATTTGCCCAGGGGCCCATGATGCTATTAAGACGGCCCTGCTCCCACTGATACCAATGATGGAGTTCTATTCTTTATAGGCGTTATGTATTTCTTTACTCCCACTGACCACCAAGTCTGGGGCATCTTCTACTCTCTCTGATGCTGGGGTAATCTCTACTCCAACCGGTCACAGTGTGCCCCAACTCCCCCCTGAAGCCTAAAGGACAGTAAACTGGCCCTTTGTTTAGAAAGTTTGAAGACCCCTGCTCTAAAGAATATTTTTCCTTCACTGGCTTGAGTAATCCCAAACCAAAATACAGTCTGCAGGGGCCCTGAGGGCCAAACAGTAGATGTCATGGGGTCACAGATTGGGCCCCAGGGGTTTGGAGGATATGAAAGGTAGTTGAAGGCACCTTCAGCTGTGGCTCTTCTCTGCATCTGTCCGTTGGGAAATACATATGACACTAACCATGCTTTGGAGCTCTTCTAAATCCATCCTTACTTTTTCTTTTTTTTTTTTACTTCTCTAGATGAAAAACCAGAAGGTAAGTCATTTCTTTACATGGTTTTTATTTTTAGTCTGTGATCAACAGCATTGAAATACAAAATAGAAGCAGGCGCAGAGCCTGAGGGTAAGTCAGTTCTTTAATAGTATGTTTCCTCCTGTGATCAGCAGCACTGAAATAGAAGATGTTGAAAAAAGGTATAAGTAGTATTCTACAGTTGAAAATGAAAAAAAAGTGAACTAAATGCCATCCAGTTATGACTTAGATCCTTTTTAACGTGTACGTAAACCCAGAGTTTATTTTTCAGTATATTTGGTACCATGCTTCACTGAGTAGTTTTCTTTAGCAAGTTGCTCATTTGTGAATCTGTTGCAAAGTTTCTTGCCACACGGCGCTCTCCCTGCACCAAGACCAGGGATTCACCGAGAGCCCCGGGCTCAGTTCTAACAATCGGGACCCGGACAGTCCGGTTCTGGGTCACCTGATCACTGAGATAGTCTCTAATCAGTCACTGTAAAGCCTGCCCCCCCCCCCCCCCGGTGTTTTCTGTCTCTGGGAATGGACAAGACAGATACATTGTATCTTCCTCTGTCCTTGTGTGTGTGGGGTAAAAAAAAAAAAAATCATAGTGAATGGAGGCATAGGTGGGTGTTGTGGATGGGGAGGGGGGTGATTGGAGGCATAGATGGGTGTTCTGGATGGGGGTCGAATGGAGTCATAGGTAGATGTGCTGGATGAGGGGGGGGGGTGATTGGAGGCATAGTTGGGTGTGCTGGAGGGGGATGGGGGCATAGGTGGGTGTCCTGGATGGGGGGGTGATTGGAGTCATAGGTGGTTGTTCTAGATGAGGGGGTGATTGGAGGCATAGTTGGGTGTGCTGGATGGGGGTCGAATGGAGTCATAGGTAGATATGCTGGATGGGGGGGGGGGGGGGGGGTAATGGGAGCCATAGTTGGGTGTGCTGGAGGGGAATAGGGGGTGAATGGAGGCATAGGTGGGTGTCCTGGATGGGGGGGTAATGAGAGGCATAGATGGGTGTGCTAGATTGGGGGGGTGATTGGAGACATAGGGGGGTGTGCTGGATGGGTGGGTGGTGATTGGAGGTATCATAAGTGGGTGTTCTCAGATAAAGGATAAATACAGCGCTGCTACAAAAATGCTAAAAAATATAAAAAATACAAAGAATACAATAAGCAGCTAACACACCTCTAAGACAAAAGAAGTAGAAAATTCAGCAAATAAATATATAGTGTAGCGCTAAGTGTATGAGTAGATCAAAGTGAGACTTTAGAATCGAGCCATCTAGCAATGGCCAGAAAGCAGACAAAAATTGATTGGTGAATTAAAAAGAAATATGATTGCACAGATACAAAATCATATTAAAACATAATAGGATACACCTGTGATCAAAGTGAAAACAAAACACAATATGAATCACTTAAATAAAGTCCATGTAAATAGGGTGTGTCCTTGATGGAAATCAAAAAGAAGCCACCACCAACAGTCTCTGAGGGTGAGTTGATGAGGGCAGCAACAAGGTGTTACTGGTGGGTGAAACCAGAGGAACACCAAATCCAATGTGACGTCTGTGTATGTGTCAGAACCACCACCATAACATCTGAGGAGGCTTACCGGACATAGAGGACTTACAAAGACATACGTCTTGTAAATCACAGAAAGCTTATTTAGCCACCGGGGCTAGCAGGGTAAAAACATCAGGTATCCAAAACTTCGATAGGGAAGGAAGATCTGTGGGCAACTTCGACCGTCCAGAGGTATCAGCAGACCATCCGGATGTATATTTGGAACCATGAGAGAAAGAAGACTCACATGGCGTGATATCGTTTTAAAAGGCATGCATTTATTAAAAATTTAAAAGAAAAGCACTCACATGGTATACGATCATAAACAGCTTAAATGGTATCGGATGCGGTGATCATAGGAAGTCCACCCAACATGTTTCGGCTCAATCGGCCTTCATCTGGGGATATCATAAGTGGGTGTTCTGAATGGGGGGAAGGGAGGATTGGAGGCATAGGTGGGCGTGCTGGATGGGGATGGGGGGTGAATTGAGGCATAGGTGGGTGTTCTAGATTGGGGGGGGTGATTGGAAGCATAGATGGGTGTGCTGGATGGGGATGGGGGGTGATTGGAGGCATAGTTGGGTGTGCTGGATGGGGATGGGGGGTGAATGGAGGCATAGATGGGTGTGCTGGATGGGGGGGGGGTGATTGGAGGCATCATAAGTGGGTGTTCTGGATGGGGAGAAGGGAGGATTGGAGGCATAGGTGGGTGTGCTGGTTGTGGGAGGGAGGGTGGGTGATTGGAGGCATCATAAATGGGTGTTCTGGATGGGGGGGAGGGAAGATTGAAGGCATAGGTGGGTGTGCTGGTTGTGGGAGGGGGGGTGGGTGATTAGAGCCTTAGGTATGGGAAGGGGGGTGATTAGAGGCATAGGTGTTTTGGATGGGGGAAGGGGGATTGATTGGAGACATTGTGCTGGATGGGGGCCATAAGTGGAAGATATGTGCTGGGGGGGCATCTGTGAATGGGGGAAAGGTTAACAGAAGACCCAAACGCTAGTAACCCCCGCAGCATAAGTTCAGAGACTAGAAGAAGATGGGGCATTCCTGCACAGAAGATTTCTCCAGGATCCAGCGGCTTGGGATAACCTTCACTACTGCTATGTAAGCTTGCTAATGCTATAGAGATTTTTTTTTTAGCTAAAGTTAATTCTTAAAGTTGAAGCCCCCTGTAGGTATATACCATAATGGGCTAATATGCACAGCAGGTTTTGACATGGCAGGTGAGCTTACACTTTATTGCCACTGGAGCGATACTAAAAAACATCCAGTTATTTAAATAGGTAGAGGGATTTGGGATAATGTGAAGGTAACTTTTTCCTTTGTTTTTTATTGTATATATTGGGGCATTGTTGTGGGAGTTTGAGCACAGGGCTTAATGTTGTATATTTGTATGCATTTGATACCCATTGTCAGGATATATAAAGTGACATATATAGATAGATATAGATAGATAGATAGATAGATAGATAGATAGATAGATAGATAGATAGATAGATAGATAGATATAGATATATATATATAGAGATATATATATATCTATATATATAGATATATATACCAGTGGAGAAAATTATTATTTCATCCCCTGCAGATTTTATAATCTGCAGGGGGGTGGCTCAAGAAGAAGCACATTAAGGTCATGGAGTGGTCTAGTCAGTCTCCAGACCTTAATCCTATAGAAAATTTATTGGGGGAGGTAAAACTTGGAGTTGCCAAGCGACAGCCAATTAACCCATAAGGATTTAGAGAAGATCTGTAAAGAAGAGTGGATCAAAATCCCTCCTGAGGTGTGTGAAAAGCTGGTCACAAACTACAAGAAATGTCTGACCTCTGTGCTTACCAACAAGGGTTTCTCCGCCAAGTACTAAGTCATGTTTTGTTTGGGGATCAAATACTTATTTTACTCCCTGAACTGCAACTCAATTTATAACATTTGTTTTATGTGTTTTTTTTTGGATTTTTGGTTGATATTCTCATTTTAAATACTCCTATGATAAAAAATATAGACCCTTCATTTCTTTGTAAGTGGGAAAACTTACAAAATTTGCAGGTGACCAAATAATTATTTTCCCCACTGTATAATTGCGTTTTATAGTTGCCCCCCCTACTTTTGTCCCTGCCCCCCTAAATATAAAAGCAGGAGACGCCACTGGCATTGGTTTTACTCTTACACACAATCCGAATATTGTACGACTTTTTTCGCTTAATAATCGCAAGTAGAAATTGAATAGGTAAATAAAGTCACAAAAATTCTCGTACGACAGAAGAAAAAAATCGGAAGTGATGTCATGTGTTGTAATGTATTCGTATTGTATTTTCGGACGACAACTATACTGACTAAACGAAAATCGTACGATCTGGTATCGTACGAGGAAAATTTTCGTGCTTGTCCGATCGAATAATATCGGATGAACTGTCGTGATCGGCTCTCGAAAGTAGCGTACACACGATCCGAAAATCGTACGATTCTTTCTCGGACGACAGTTTTCGTACCATATTCCGATCGTGTGTACGGGCCATTAGGCATGAAGGGGTTAAAGCACCCGCTATAAAAAAAAAGAGAAAAGGGAATGGACAGCATAGAAACAATGAGACTGAGTGAAAGAAATAAACCAAACTATTATCTAATATAATTCATTCTAAAGAATGTTTTTCTTGTGCTGATTTGAGTAAGCTTTAAAACAAACTAACATCTGCAGGGGACCCTGAGGGCCGAACAGTAATGCCCCGTACACACGGTCGGATTTTCCGACGGCAAATGTTCGATGGGAGCTTGCTGTCGGAAATTCTGACTGTGTGTAGGGTCCATCGGACATTTTCCATTGGAATTTCCATCACACAAAAGATCCAGATCTCAAATTTTCCGACAACAAAATCTGTTGTCGTAAATTCCGATCGTGTGTACACAATTCTGACACACAAAGTTCCACGCATGCTCGGAATCAAGCAGAAGAGCCGCACTGGCTATTGAACTTCATTTTTCTCGGCTCGTCGTACGTTTTGTACGTCACCACGTTCTTGACGTTCGGTGATTTCCGACAAGATTTGTGTGACCGTGTGTATGCAAGACAAGTTTGAACCAACATCCGTCGGAAAAAATCCATGGATTTTGTTGTCGAATGTCCGATCGTGTGGCATAAGTGTAATAAAAAAAAAAACAGGTTGGGTACCAGGGGTTTGGTACGTTTGAGTAGTTGAGGGAACTTCAGCTGTGGCTCCTCTCTCCATCTGTCAACTGAAAAGGTCATAGGATGTTAACAATGCTCGGAGCTTTCCTAAACCCATTCTGACATTGTTTCCTTTTTCTCCACTTCATTAGAGCCAGAGAAACCTAAAAAAGGTAAGTCATTTCTAGATGAAATATGTGTATACCACAAAATATTAAGATGCAAAAATGCAAACAATATCCATGGTGTAAACCATAAATATAAAAATCAATAAAACAGTCAGTAAAGTGCACAACAACAACTGATTAAAGATAACCAATATATCAATAGCGCAAAAATGTGCACAAATGTGTATATATGCGTATACCACAAAATATTAAAGTGCAAAAGTGCAAGCAATATTCATGGTGAGAACCATAAACATGAAAATCAATAAAAACAGTCAATAAAGTGCATGACAGCAATTAATCAGACAAATGACCAGGGGGTCGAGGGAGGTTGGTTTTTTTTTCCCCACGCCAGTGGGCCATGATCAGGGATGCATGCACTGTCCTGTCACCATTTGAAGAGGCCACGAGGATGGTGAGCAGTGACAGTGCATGCATCAGTGACACTCTCCTCCTTGTCCACCTGTTGGAGCACACGCTCCGTGGAATAATGGACAGGGCACTTGAGGCACAACAGAGGCAGGAAGAGGAGGACTTCCTTAGCTCTCAAGGCCCCCTTTATCCAGACAATGTTCCTGCGTGCCTGCCGATCATGCAGGAAGAAGACGAAGAGGAGGAGGATTGTGTCAGCATGGAGGTGGAGCCTGGCACTCAGCATCAGCAGAAGTCTTTAAGGAATCGTTTACAGTCCCAAGAAACCCATGGACTTGTACGTGGCTGGGAGGAGGTGGCTGCGGATCATGTCGTCCTTAGTGACCCAGAGGACTCCGGACCGAATGCCTCAACAAACCTACGCTGCATGGCCTCCCTGATCAAGCAAAGCCTGCGGAAGGATCCTCGTATTTGTGGTATCAAGGAGAGGGATCAATACTGGCTGGCAACCCTCCTTGATCCACATTACAAGGGTAAGGTTGCGGACCTTATCTTGCCATCGCAGAGGGAGCAGAGGATGAAACATCTTCGGGAGGCCTTGCAGAAAGGTCTGTGCAACGCGTTCCCAGAGACTGGGAGGTTACAAACGCCTGTTTCTGGACAACGTGTTGCTGAGGCTTCGGTCAGTCAAAGAAGGAGCGGTGGAGAAGGTGGCCGTCTGACCGATGTGTTCAGACAATTTTTTAGTCCGCAGCCCCAAGGTATGATCGGTTCCAGCAACCATTGCCAGCGTCTGTTTTACATGGTGCAGGAATACCTAGGGGCAAGATCTGACTTGGACACCTTTCCCACCGTAAATCCTCTGGGTTACTGGGTCTAGAGAATGGATCACTGGCCAGAGCTTGCACAGTATGCAATTGAGCTACTGCCCTGTCCTGCATCCAGCGTTCTTTCGGAACGCACATTCAGTGCTGCTGGAGGCTTTGTAACCGATCACAGGGTGCGTCTGTCCACCGACTCGGTCGATCGACTGACCTTCATAAAAATGAATCAGTCTTGGATCACCACCAGCCACCTGATGCTGATGTAACCGAATTAATTTTTTTTGAAATGTCAGATCCCTTCAAGACTGCCTATGCTGATGCTGAGTGACTATCCTGTTATGCTGAGTAATTATCCTCTTCCTCCTCAATCATCACGCTGATAGCTTATAAGAACATTTTTGGTTCTGAGCACCGCCACCAGTGGCTAAGGCCCAATTTTTCGGCCCCTGTTTAACAGGAGCGTGTAATTACAATTTTTGATGCAATATTTTGCAAGGAGGGTTCGTTGCTGCACTCAACTAGAGTATCTGTGAGGGGTTGCAGTGTTGTGGCACCAGCACCAGTGCCTAAGGCCTAATTTTTCTGCCCCTGTTCAACAGGGGCATGTAATTACAATTCTTGATCTAATATTCACAGCAGAGCCCGTTCCAGCGCCCACCAAGAGTAACTGTGAGGACTAATGGGGCGTACACACGGTCGGACTTTTCAGCTACAAAAGTCCAACGGACGCTGACGGACTAAAGCTGGCTGGTAATCCGATCGTGTGTGGGCTTCTCCGGACTTTCAATTGACTTTTTCAGCCTCAAATCCGACGGACTTTAGATTTGAAACATGCTTCAAATCTTTCCGACGGACTCGAGTCCGGTCGAAAAATCCGCTCGTCTGTATGCTAGTCCGACGGACAAAAACCCACGCTAGGGCAGCTATTGGCTACTGGCTATGAACTTCCTTATTTTAGTCCGGTGTACGTCATCACGTAAGAATTCGACGGACTTTTGTGTGATCGTGTGTAGGCAAGTCTGTTCGTTAGAAAGTCCGCCGCAAGTCCGTCGAAAGTCCGCCAAAAGTCCGTCGAAAGTCTGTCGGACAGGCTGTCGGACTTTTGTAGCTGAAAAGTCCGACCGTGTGTACGCCCCATTACAGTGTTGTGGCAACACCAACACCTAAGGCCGCAATTTCTGCAGAGTATATAGGGCAGGCCCCTACTTTCAAACATCCAACTTACAAACGACTCCTACTTACAAACGGAAGGAGACAACAGGAAGTGAGATGAAATCTACCCCTAGGAAGGGAAATTCTTTCCTGTAAGAGTTAATATGGGAAAAACGTGTCTCCTCTCCACTGATGCTTTATCACCAATCCTTGTTTCACTAACAACCCCAAATTGTCAAAAAACATTTGTCATTGTGACAGAAAGTGAGGTGAAATCTTCTGAAGAGGAGCATAGACAGCAAAACAAATGTCACAGGGGTGATAACCCTTCCCTATGTTTTCAAAAAAGCTTAAAAATAGATTTTTTGGCTGGAGCTACACTTTAAAAATGGCGGCGGTGCGCTCATGCCCGGGGCAAGCTCCGTGAGTCTGGTCGCGGGTCCCGCGGACTCGATCGCCGCGGGGATACCCGCAATCGCCTCACGGGGACGAAGAACGGGGAGATGCTGATGTAAACAGTATCTCCCCGTTCTGCCTAGTGACAGTGTCACTCGATCTCTGCTCCCTGCCATCGGAGCAGAGATCAGTGACGACACACACACAGCCAATCCCCCTGACAGTTAGAAACACGCCCCTAGGACACACTTAACCCCTCCCTAGCCACCTAGTGGTTAACCCCTTAACTGCCAGTGTCATTTACACAGGAATCAGTGCATTTTTATAGCACTGATTGCTGTATAAATGACAATGGTCCCAAAAATGTGTCAAAAATTTCCGATGTGTCAGCCATAATGTCGCAGTCACGATAAAAATCGCTGATCGCTGCCATTTAAAAAAAAAAAAATTATTAATAAAAATGCCATAAAACTATCCCCTATTTTGTAAACGCTATAACTTTTGCGCAAACCGATTAATAATCGCTTATTGCGATTTTTTTACCAAAAATTTGTAGAAGAATACGTATCGGCCTAAACTGAGAAAAAATATATATTTTTGGGGCATATTTATTATAGCAATAGGTAAAAAATAATGCGTTTTTTTTTCAAAATTGTTGCTCTATTTTTGTTTATAGCGCAAAAAATAAAAACCGCAGAGGTGATCCAATACCACCAAAAGAAAGCTCTATTTGTGGGAAAAAAAGGACGTTAATTTTGTTTGGGAGCCACGTCGCATGACCGCGCAATTGTCAGTTAAAGCGACGCAGTGCCGAATTGCAAAAAGTGCTCTGGTCAGGAAGGGGGTAAATCCTTCCGGGGCTGAAGTGGTTAAGCATCATTAAAATCACTGCTCCCGAAAAAACTGACGTTTTTAAAAGTTTTTTTTGCATTGATACATGTCCCCTGGGGCAGGACCCGGGTCCCCAAACCCTTTTTAGGACAATACCATGCGAATTAGCCTTTAAAATTAGCGCTTTTTATTTCGAACGTTTGAGTCCCATAGACTTCAATGGGGTTCTAACGTTCGTGCGAATTTTCGGTCCGTTCGCAGGTTCTGGTGTGAACCGAACCGGGGGGTGTTCTGCTCATCCCTACTCCTGAGATGTGTGAAAACCTGGTCACCAACTACAAGAAACGTCTGACCTCTGTGCTCGCCAACAAGGGTTTCTCCACCAAGTACTAAGTCATGTTCTGCCTGGGGATCAAATACTTATTTTACTCACTGAACTGCAACTCAATTTATAACATTTGTTTTATTTGTTTTTTTTGGATTTTTGGTTGATATTCTGTCTCATTTTAAATACACCTATGATAAAAATTATAGACCCTTAATTTCTTTGTAAGTGGGAAAACTTACAAAATTTGCAGGGGACCAAATAATTATTTTCCCCACTGTATAATTGCGTTTTATAGTTGCCCCCCCCTACTTTTGTCCCTGCCGCCCCCCCATGTGCCCCCCCCTAAATATGAAAGCAGGAGACGCCACTGGCGGTTTACAACCGCTTTAGCATTTGTTTTACTCTTACACACGATCCGAATATCGTACGACTTTTTTCGCTTAATAATCGCAAGTAGAAATTGAATAGGTAAATAAAGTCACAAAAATTCTCGTACGACAGAAAAAAAAAATCGGAAGTGATGTCATGTGTTGTAATGTATTTTTATTGTATTTTTGGACGACAACTATACTGACTAAATGAAAATCGTACGATCTGGTATCGTACAAAGAAATTTTTCGTGCTTGTCCGATCGAATAATATCGGATGAACTGTCGTGATCGGCTTCTCTAAAGTAGCGTACACACGATCCGAAAATCATACGATTCTTCCTCGGACATCAGTTTTCAGACGATATTCCGATCGTGTGTACGGGCCATTAGGCATGAAGGGGTTAAAGCACCCGCTATAAAAAAAGAGAAAAGGGAATGGACAGCATAGAAAAAATGAGACTGAGTGAAAGAAATAAACCAAACTATTATCTAATATAATTCATTCTAAAGAATGTTTTTCTTGTGCTGATTTGAGTAAGCTTTAAAACAAACTAACATCTGCAGTGAACCCTGAGGGCCGAACAGTAATGCCCCGTACACACGGTCGGATTTTCCGACGGCAAATGTTCGATGGGAATTTCCGTCACACAAAAGATCCAGATCTCAAATTTTCCGACAACAAAATCCTTTGTCGTAAATTCCGATCGTGTGTACACAATTCCGACGCACAAATTGCCACGCATGCTCGGAATCAAGCAGAAGAGCCGCACTGGCTATTGAACTTCATTTTTCTCGGCTCGTCGTACGTGTTGTACGTCACCACGTTCTTGACGTTCGGTAATTTCGGACAAGATTTGTGTGACCGTGTGTATGCAAGACAAGTTTGAACCAACATCCGTCGGAAAAAATCCACGGATTTTGTTGTCGAATGTCCGATCGTGTGGCATAAGTGTAAAAAAAAACAAAACAGGTTGGGTACCAGGGGTTTGGTACGTTTGAGTAGTTGAGGGAACTTCAGCTGTGGCTCTTCTCTCCATCTGTCAACTGGAAAGTGCATAGGATGTTAACAACGCTCTGAGCTTTCCTAAATCCATTCTGACTTTGTTTCCTTTTTCCCCACTTCATTAGAGCCAGAGAAACCTAAAAAAAGTAAGTAATTTCTAGATAGTTAGTGTTAGTGATTTTTTTGATTTTTTTGATTTGATTTTTTTTGATGATTTTTAATCTAAGTTATTAGTGTAAACTCACTGTTCAGTTGAATATATACCTATAATATCCCTTTCATTTGGTCTTTCTGGTATGGTAGATACATCTTTGTATTTTTTTATTTTATTTTTTTTGTCCAGTGAATCAGCATGCACATTCATTCTGTGCAGTGCATCTCAGGCAAAAACAAATGTTCTTTAAACTATTTTCTCTTTCGGACCATTTTTTTTTTTTAAATTATGGGCAGCAGTAAAGTATCATGTTATGGCCACAAGATGGAGCTAAAGAGAATACGAAATGCAGGTTTTTGTTTTTTTTTTTTTTTTTTTTTTTGCTTTTTGTTTGTTTTTTACCAAAAGATAGAATGTAACAATAATTCTGGAGAATGCTAGTGGGAAATAGCAGATAAATATATCCATTGGTAACGTTTATTTGCAAATTCCCTCCAGCCTTCTTTAGAATTGTTGCAATGTATCTCCATTAAAGCAGACTTTTGTCTAATTTGATAATTCCCTCAGCAAGATCCAAAATATAGAGTATAACAAAACAAAAACAAAAAAAAGGGAATGGACAGCAAAGAAAAAATATTAAAGCGGTAATAAACCCAAAAGTAATTATATTATTATAAAGCAATTCATATTATTATATTGAAGCTTACCAATTCTTAGATGTGATGGCTGCATTCATTACCATTTTTAGGCTTTCTTTCTTCTATTTTTATCTGGCAATCCAGCCAGCAAGTCTGTTGCTTTTCAAAAGCACAAGTTCTCCAGCACAATGTATCAGTTTATATGGATGAGACAAGCAATTTAACAGCGACAGGGGTGCTTACAGTGATCAGCTTTTATTTATTCGTGTAAAACCTATACAAAAAGGGGAAATAAACAGTTTACTGTAACTGATTATAAATTGTGAGCTGGAGAATTAACTCTAAAGAATATTATAGAATGTTTTTAGAATATTTAGAATATGACTATATATTAGAATATTATAATGACATTAATAATAATATTATTATTAATAATAATAATAATAATAATAATAATAATAATAATAATAATAATAATAATAATAATAATAATAAAATATTAGAATTAACTCCAAAGAATATTTTACTATTAAAAAAAATTTTTTTTTGAATATTTAGAATTTTAGAATTACTCTAAAGAATATTTTCCCTTCACTGGCTTGAGTAAGCGCCAAAACAGACTACAGTCTGCAGGGGCCCTGCAGGCCGAACCCTAAAGTGCCAACGGGCCACAGATTGGGTACCAGGGATTGGAGGGCATTAAAGGTAGTTGAAGGCACCTTTAGCTGTGGCTCTTCTCTGCATCTGTCAGCGATGAAGTACACATGATGTTAATAATGCTTGGAGATCTCCTAAATCCATCCTCACTTTGCTTACTTTTCTTTTTCTTTCTTTTTTTTTTACTTAATTTGAACCAGGCAAAAAAGGTAAGTCATTTTTAAAAATACATCTTATGAATCACAGCATTTCCAGATTCATCCTGCAGTGCTATAAAAGTGTATAATTAATGAATCTATATAAAGTGCATATATATAAATATATCCAAATAAAATGTTACGTGCAAAAGTGAAAAAATATTTTAATTCATAAATCAAAAAAATTGATCAAAGAGATTAAATCCAATTCTTAATAAAGTGTTCCATATGCAGTGCACTTTTTCTTTTACTTCTTAACAGATTGACCTCCGCAACATTTAGCCCTGAACCCTGCACTCTGTACGCAGCGCACCCCTGAACCCTGCACTCTGTACGCAGTACATCCCTGAACCCTGCACTCTGTAAGCAGCGCACCCCTGAACCTTGCACTCTGTACGCAGGGCACCCCTGAACCCTGCACTCTGTACGCAGCACACCCCTGAACCCTGCACTCTGTACGCAGCACACCCCTGAACCCTGCACTCTGTACGCAGCACACCCCTGAACCCTGCACTCTGTACGCAGCGTACCCCTGAACCCTGCACTCTGTATGCAGCGCACCCCTGAACCCTGCACTCTGTACGCAACACACCCCTGAACCCTGCATTCTGTACGCAATGCACCCCTGAACCCTGCACTCTGTACGCAGCGCACCCCTGAACTCTGTACGTAGTGCACCCCTGAACCCTGCACTCTATAGGCAGCGCACCCCTGAACCCTGCACTCTGTAAGCAGCGCACCCCTGAACCTGGCACTCTGTACGCAGCACACCCCTGAACCCTGCACTCTATACGCAGCGCACCCCTGAACGCTGCACTCTGTACGCAGCACACCCCTGAACCCTGCACTCTATACGCAGCGCACCCCTGAACCCTGTACGCAGCGCACCCCTGAACCCTGCACGCAGCACACCCCTGAACCCTGCACTCTGTACGCAGCACACCCCTGAACCCTGCACTCTGTAAGCAGCGCACCCCTGAACCTTGGACTCTGTACGCAGTGCACCTCTGAACCCTAGAAGGCCACATGCACTGGCAGACCACATGCACTCACAGACCACGTGCACTTGCAGACAACGTGCACTGGCAGACCATGTGCACTTGGAGACCACGTGCACTGACAGACCGCATGCACTTGCAGACCACGTGCACTTGCAGACCACGTGCACTCGCAGACCACATGCATGGGACTCCTCTTAAAATTCATACCAAACCTAAAGGGCCTGGTATGAATTTAAGGGGACCTCATGCAGTTTTGTTTTTACACTATCCCCACTGTTTGTTTACATCCACCGGTCAGTTTGGGATCACCAGCTGATAGCTGGAAGTGCCCGGTGGGGATGAGTCATTGGTTGCTAGGACACCGGCAGGTGCTGGCTCCCTAACAACCAGGAGGAAGCTGCCCCCTTGAGCAATGGTAATAATAACACTGCTAAATGTGTTGCTTTACTCTGCAGCTGGTGGTTTGTTTGGACGAAGACCCCTTCGTTTGGCCATTTGCATTCTCCATAGACTGCACACAGTGCAGAAGTCTACCTCATATTTTGTCCTGCTGGTCGATTGTTCCTATTAACTCTCATGGTTGAATGTTGTTAAGTCATTTTTCTTTAAAGAGCGAATGTTAGGAGTTGTTACATTCACCTGGCAAAAGGCAGCAAAGAAACTATTACATACATATTACAAACATTACAGGAATTATGTGTTACGCCTGCACCAATGTTGAGACATTTTCTATGTGAATTTTTTTATAAATCGGCCCCTAGGTGTCAAAGGGCCGCAGGTTGGGCACCCGGGGTTTGGAAAATGTAAAAGGTAGTTGCAGGCACTTTTACCTGTGGCTCCTCCCTGTATCTGTCATTTATGAAGTACACATGATGTTAACAATACTTGGAGCTCTCCTAAATCCGTCCTCACTTTGTTTCCTTTTTGTCTTCATTTAAACCAGGAAAAGATAAGTCTGGTGAGTAATATCTTTATTTGGATTATTAAGCTGGGATAAAGTTTTACTAAGCAAATCATATATTTTTTTTAATCTGTTGCAAAGTTTCTTACCTGGAGATCCTGCCAGTATCAGCACTTCCTGTTGCAATGTGACAACGCTAAGCCACTGCCTCGCAATTAGCAGCAGCCTACTCTGCACATTACCTTACTTGGCCTTTGGGTTGCCTATCCGGCCTCCACATGTCTCCTGCAGATTTAATAGGCAGCCCAACAGACAGCTGAAAGAGCACACATGGCAGGTAGGGATGAGCTGAATACACACTATATTGTCAAAAGTATTGGGACGCCTACCTTTACACGCTCGTGAACTTTAATGGCCTCCCAAGTCTTATAGGGCGTACACACGGTCGGACTTTGTTCGGACATTCCGACAACAAAATCCTAGGATTTTTTCCGACGGATGTTGGCTCAAACTTGTCTTGCATACACACAGTCACACAAAGTTGTCGGAAAATCCGATCGTTCTGAACGCGGTGACGTAAAACACGTACGTCGGGACTATAAACGGGGCAGTGGCCAATAGCTTTCATCTCTTTATTTATTCTGAGCATGCGTGGCATTTGTCCGTCGGATTTGTGTACACACGATCGGAATTTCCGACAACGGATTTTGTTGTCGGAAAATTTCATCTCCTGCTCTCCAACTTTGTGTGTCGGAAAATCCGATGGAAAATGTCCGATGGAGCCCACACACGGTCAGAATTTCCGACAACACGCTCCGATCGGACATTTTCCATCGGAAAATCCGACCGTGTGTACGGGGCATTAGTCCGTAGGGTTCAATATTGAGTTGGCCCACCCTTTGCAGCTATAACAGCTTCAACTGTTCCGGGAAGGCTGTCCACAAAATGTAGGAGTGTGTCTATGGGAATGTTTGACCATTCTTCCAGAAGAGCATTTGTGAGGTCCGGCACTGATGTTGGACGAGAAGGCCTGGCTCGCAGTCTCCGCTCTAATTCATCCCAAAGGGGTTCTATCGGGTTGAGGTCAGGTCAGTTAAGTTCCTCCACCCAAACTCACTCATCCATGTCTTTATGGACCTTACTTTGTGCACTTTGTCCAAATCATTTGATGGAGGGGGGATTATGGTGTGGGGGTTGTTTTTCAGGGGTTGGGCTTGGCCCCTTAGTTCCACTGAAGGGAACTCCTAAGGCATCAGCATACCAAGACCTTTTGGACAATTTCATGCTCCCAACTTTGTGGGAACAGTTTTGGGATGGCCCCTTCCTGTTCCAACATGACTGCACTCCCCACCGGTGCACAAAGCAAGGTCCATAAAGACATGGATGAGCGAGTTTGCGGTGGAGGAACTTGACTTGACAGAATCCTGACCTCAAAACAATAGAACACCTTTGGGATGAATTAGAGCAGAGACTGCGAGCCAGGCCTTCTCGTCCAACATCAGTACCTGACCTCAAAAATGCACTTCTGGAAGTTTCCTATAGACACACTCCTAAACCTTGTGGACAGCCTTCCCAGAAGAGTTGAAGCTATTATAGCTAGAAATAATTTGGAGAGCCAGGCGCATAATTGTAGACAAGGATGCCTGTGAGGAAAAAAAATGTGTAAAGATCCGGCCGCTGATCCAAAACTTGTAAGACAAAATGAGATACAACAAAAATTCAACACAAAGAGCACTGTTCCAGTATATTGGTACACAAACAAGGAAAGTGGAGTAAATGCCTTGAAGGCCCCATTCACACCTGAGTGTTTTGTAGCTTGATACACGAAGCTACAAAACGCTTGAGGGTGAAAAAAATCCATTATTCTCTATGGAGATGGTTCACATCTCCACTCCAAGTCGCCTGAATCCCAACATCGCTCGAATCGGGCAGATTGGGGTGTTTTTGGAGCATATTCACCCAGGAAGCAGATGACAACATATGTTGGCAACAAATGATGAAACAGATGATCATTTTTCCTATTGGCTAATGAAAAAAACGCCAAAGCTCAAAAACGCCGGAAAACGCTGCATGGAAATGCCCAAATACGCACAAATACACGCGACAAAATGCCTGAAAGACGCTCAAAAACGCTAAGCTCAGGTGTGAATGAGGCCGAAAGCACAGTGATTCACGGCTAGCATGTCACCCTCTGCAGTCCCAGAGGGATGGTTGGCTGTCACATACCCTGTGCTTTTAAGGCATTTTCCACTCGATCAATTGTTTAAGTTTATGAATGGATACATCTATCATTAAAGATTGATACCTTTCACTCCACTTTCCTTGTTTGTGTACCAATGTACTAGAACAGCGCTCCTTGCGTTGAAGCTGTTATAGCTGCAAAGGATGAGCCAACTCAATATTAAACCCTACGGAATAAGACTGGGATGCCATTAAAGTTCATGTGTGTGTGTGTAGTCAGGTGTCCCAATACTTTTGACAATATAGTGTACCTGGGTTCAGTTCAGGGCAGGGTGAGTAAACATTACTAAAGTTCTGGTTCCAAATCCAAACCCTACTGAAGTCAATGGGAGCCGAATGTTAACAAAAACTATAATGGCCGTTCTCCAGAGTAATAGGCAAAGAATTGTCAAACAAATGGTGTGGAAAGGGGGGGGGGTGCTAGGGACTGCCCTGGGATACAAGACATAAAACAAAAAAAAAAAGCATGGGGTTCCCCCCAAAAGTTCACACCAGTCCTCAGCCAAGCATGAAGGCTGCCTGGCGATGGGAAGGAAGGAAACAATTGTGTGCTGCCCCTCCTAAACCATACCAGGTCACTTGCCCTCAACATGGAGGGATACCTTGCCCGAGGGTAATCCATTGGCAGCAACACCTAGTCTCTATGTTAATGAGGACAAAAGCCTCCTGCCCACAACCCTGGCCTGGTGGCTGTGGGTGTCTGCCAGAGGAGGGGCTCACTGGAATCTGGAAGCCCAGAAGGAAGCCTAGTATGAATTATGGGAACTCCCCATAGCCTGTGGACTCCATAACTTTCACACAGACCAAATAATATACACTGATTTGTGTTATTTTTACCAAAGAAATGTAGTAGTATAAATTTTGGTCAAAATTTATGAAGAGAAATTACTTATTAGAAACTAAGAAAATCATAATTTTTTATTTTTCCAGAATTTTCGGTCTTTTTTTCATTTGTAGTGCAAAAAATAAAAATCCCAGGGGTGAAAAATACCACCAAAAGAAAGCTTTTTTTTGTGTGAATAAAAAGTTAATTTGGGTGTGGTGTTGCATGACCGCGCGATTGTCATTCAAAATGTGAGAGCGCTGAAAGCTCAAAATTGGCCTGGGTAGGAAGAGGGCGAAAGTGCCCGTTATTGAGGTGGTTAAATTAGTTTCAACCATTTATATTGCTGATTTTTTTCCAGCCTGCAATTAATTTGTAAAATTTATAATGTGGCCCTTGTATTGAAAAATTGGAGACCCCTGGTATGGAGGATAACTAAACATACCA
This sequence comes from Lithobates septentrionalis, assembly GCA_037952835.1. Taxonomy (NCBI): domain Eukaryota; kingdom Metazoa; phylum Chordata; class Amphibia; order Anura; family Ranidae; genus Lithobates; species Lithobates septentrionalis. The sequence goes on along the minus strand of JBBDGP010000704.1, from coordinate 1,129,508 downwards.
TGAGAAAGAGGTATAGGCAGCACTTTTAGCTTTGACCGCCCTATGATTCTGTAATTTGGGAAGTACATATGACCTTAACAAAGTTTGGAGCTCTCCTAAATCAATCGTCACTTTGTCTTATTTTTATTTTTCTTCACCAGGCCAACCTAGAGGTGGTAAGTCTTTTTTTTTTTTTTTTTTATGAATGTACCATTCTGTAATCAGCTGCATAGAGGTTGAAGAAAAAAAAAGGCAAAAGCAGCATTTCACATATAAAAAAAAAAAAAAAAAAGTGAGCTAAATATCATTCAGCTATAATTTTGATCTATTTTAAAATGTGTGTAAACCCAGAAAATATTTTTCAATAAGTTTGTAAATTTTCTTCAAATCGTCCTTTTTTCAAATCCATTGTCATTTTTTTTTTTTTCAACCTTGACCCCTAAAATCACCAGACCAGCACTCCAGGGTTATGTACCAATTGTACACGTTATCTCAATTTTTATACCTTTTTAATGAGGATTTTCATATTCACTGGCCAACCCTACTTTCAATTCCTCCCTGTAATTAAAGGGAACCTGTCAAGGGTAAGGAATGCATAAACTATCAGAATGTCTAAAGCAGGGTTTCTTAGTCAGAGTTCCATAGAACCTCAGGTGTCCTTCAAAGGTTGCTAAAGGTTTCTTAGTCAGAGTTCCATAGAACCTCAGGAGTCCTTCAAAGGTTGCTAAGGGTTTCTTAGTCAGAGTTCAATAGAACCTCAGGAGTCCTTCAAAGGTTGCTAAGGGTTTCTTAGTCAGAGTTCCATAGAACCTCAGGGGTCCTTCAAAGGTTGCTAAGGGTTTCTTAGTCAGAGTTCCATAGAACCTCAGGGGTCCTTCAAAGGTTGCTAAGGGTTTCTTGAGCAATGAACAATTTCTGCCTCTCAGATAAGTTCCTACTGACACCATTGATCTTTTTAGCTATCTGTAAGAGGGGCATTCTTCCCAATGACTACGAGTGTAAGGAGCATTCTTCCTATTGACCATCAAACTAATGTACAGTATCATGAGTAGATATAGTCATTTTTAGCAGGGGTTCCCTGAGACCACAAAGTTATTTCAAGGGTTCCTCCTTATCGAAAAGTAGAGATGTGCACACCAGAAGAAAATTGTTTTGTTTCATTTCGGATTCAATCGTTAAATTAATAATTTAATTTCATCATATTTGTTATGTTGGTGATTATTTTCTGGAATTTGTTTAAAATATTTGGATTCGTTTCACATATTCGTTATTTTCCAATCAATTCAAAATTCGTATTTTGAAATTAGAATTTTGAATTTCAGAAGACGGCTATATTCATTGTATTTTATTCTATTCTATTTGAAATTCAAATTTTGGAAGACAGCTATATTCTTTCTGTTTAATTCTATAATTAAATTCAAAATTTGAAATTCAAAATTTGAAATTTTATATTTTGAAATTAAGACAGCTATTTGCTTTCTATTTTATTCTAATCTATTCTTTTTTTCTATTCTAGTCTTTTCTATTCTATTTTTTCTATTCTATTATTTTCATTTCATCCTATTCGTTATGCTAGTGATCCGTTTTTGGAATTTGTTTAATATATTTGGATTCGTTTCACAAATTCGTTATTTTCCAATCAATTCAAAATTCGCATTTTGAAACGCGAATTTTGAATTTCAGAAGACGGCTATGTTCATTCTATTTTATTCTATTCTATTTGAAATTCAAATTTTGGAAGACAGCTATATTCTTTCTGTTTTATTCTATAATTAAATTCAAAATTTGAAATTCAAAATTTGACATTTGAAATTAAGATGGCTATTTGCTTTCGATTTTATTCTAATCTATTTTTTTCTATTCTAGTCTTTTCTATTCTATTTTTTCTATTCTATTATTTTTTGTTCTATTCAATTCTATTCTTTTATATTCAACTTGATTCTGTTGTAATCTATTTTTTTATATTCTATTCTATCACTTTATTTTCTATCCTATTCAATTCTATTATGTTTTATCCTATCATGCTCTTTTCTTTTCTTTTCCATTCTATTATATTCTATTATTTAAACCACTCTAAGTAGGACTCAGCATCTTATTTTACTTTTATACCTTACTGTATTTATTGCAATATGTTTCCATTTCTTAAATTCAAATCCATTTTTGAATCCAAATTCATTTTCAAATTGGAATTAATTTTCAAATTCAAATTTGGATAATTCATTTCATTATAATCTATTTTGGATTCGTTGAGATGCGTTACTATTGTAATTCGGAAATTCGGATACATCCAAATCTCCAAATAACAAAAATTTCTTCCGAATTTCGATTTGTAACAAAACGAATTGCACATGTCTATTGAAAAGGTTGAGAAAGGCTGGTCTAAGGAGTGGGCAGCAAAGGTTCCTGTAAGATACCCCTTATGTCTTCCATATAGTTTTTAAGGCACCAACGGGGTTCCACCATCATGCTCCTTGATTTTAGCACAAACACTTTTCAGCACTTTTTATTTACAAACTATTGACTCTCCTTTGCTGGCCAGTAATGAGAATATGTAAAGTGCTTGCAAGTCATGTACAGATCCGGAACTCTCTCCATCTGCATCCTTCAATGAAATGTACCACCAAAGCCTAACTTTGTCAGAGCAGCACAGTGAGGTCCCCAGACCACCCATGAGCCAATATGTCACATCATATGATCCATGCTGGAGGCTGTTCCTTAAGCTAATTCCGATAGTAGAGGGACCTGCCTGAGAACTGAATTAAGCCAAGGCAGTTATTGGTAGAATTTGAATTTTGATACACACCTTACTCTTCTATAAACCAAAGACAGTATATTAGTAGCCAATACGTTTATTGATTTGAAGGACATGAAAGATACTTGCAGGCACCTTCAGCTCCAGCTCCTGTCTGCATCTGTCAATTTAGAAGCACACATGATGTTAACAATGTTCGGACCCCTTTTGTAACTTTTCTTTTTCTTCTATTTTATTTGAAACAGTTGACTCTGAAGGTAAATAATTTCTTTATATAGAGTGATTTAAATGTTATCCAGGTATAATTTGGATCTAATTTTAACATAAATGTAAAGCCATAATCTTTTTTTTTTTCAGTCTGTTGGGTACCATCCCTCACTGTATACAGGTTTCCTGAGCAAATTGTTCTGAGTTTCTTACCCGAAGATCCTGCCAGTAACAGTACTTCCTGTAGCAGGCTGACAATGCAAAGCCACCGCCTTACAATTAGGGGCAGCCATTTGAATTCCCTAATTTTGCTTTTGGGTTGCGATCATGTTTTCCAATGCCTCCTTCAGACCTAATAGGCAGCCCAAGAGACAACTGCAGGAGCTCATATGACAGGCTGATAATGCTAATGCTACTTGCAAGGCAGTTGCTTCATGAAAAAAGCTTTGCAGCAAATATACAAAGAATGATTGGTTTAAGAATGCTGTATACAGGGAGGCAAGATGCCAAACACACTAAAAACAGATTATGCGTTTACTATAATTTTGGCTTCATCTAAAAGAAAAAAAAAAAAACTTGCATGGTCATTCATCCAGTGAATCTGTATGTGCATTTGTTGTAGGCAAACTGGGCAAAAAAAATGTTCTTTATGCAATTTTTTCTTCTGAATGGGCAATAGTAAAATGCCATGTTATGGCCACTAGATGGAGCCGAGGAGCATAGGAAATAGATAGGTTTCTGTAACAAGAGATACAACATAACAGTTCTAATGAGGAGAATGTCTGTCACCTCGACAGCATCCTTGTTTGACCCTCCTCTGCCTCTCTCCCTCAGCACCGGGGTCATATAAGTTGACTGATGGAGAGAAATTGAGGGAGAAGATAAACACTGGAATACTAGTCAGTACCAGTGTGCAAAAGTGTATTTGCTTTGGCAGGTTTACATTTTAGAATGGGGTGCCTCGAGACTGTCCGTAATTTTAAAAGGTGCCTTGAGATTGTCTATAATTTTAAAGGGTGCCTTGACTGAAAAAAGGTTGAGAAACACTGGTTTAGAGCAGGGTTCTCCAATCTTTTGAAACAAAGGGCCAGTTTACTGTCTTTCAAACTTTAGGGGGGCCGGACTGTGGCCAGTGGGAGTAGAAAATGCTCTGGCATTGGTGGGAGAAAACAATGCCATAGGCTTGGTGGTCAGTGAGAGTAAAAATATTACATCTTTGGTGTTAGTGTGAGGAATAGTGCTCCGACTTTGGGGTCAATGGAAAGAATAGTGCCCTGTATTATTGGAAGGAATAGTGCCCCAAGGGCCAGATAAAGGTAAGCAAAGGGCCACATCTGGCCCCCGGGCCCCAATTTGGAGGCCCCTGGTTTAGAGTATACCCTTCTCTGCCATTCCCTCCATTGGCTTCGGCCAAAATACAAAGCTTTCCACAACTCTACCCTCAGCTGCATCCACAACCTTTTCTTAAATACCACCCACATCGTTTTTTTCAATCCTCCCAAGACCTCCTGCTCTCAAGGGAGGGCTTCTCTCTTTCTCTGGAACTCCTTACTCCAATCTGTCTTACTATCTCCTACTCTATCTACCCTTAGGTGATCCTTAAAAACCTATCTTTTCATTCTGCTTCCAACTATTAAACTGTCCTTGCGCTTCCTTCATCAACCCAACCCTAACAATTATTACCTTTTGTATCACATGACCCTCCATTTTAGATTGTAAGCTCTAGCGAACAGGGCCCTTTGATCCCTCCTGTATTTGTAACTGTCTTCTACCAATTTTTAAAGTGATGTGCAAACTGTTGGCACTATATAAATACTGTAAAATTCTAATAATAATAATTTGGCGGCTATACTAATTACCTTCTAGCACCTTCAACTGTGGCACCCTCTGCATCTATCAGTTGGGAAGTACAAGTGATATTAAAGAGATAGTCAGGCTCAAATAATAAAAAGAGGTTTATACCTACCTGTCCTGTGTAATAGTATTGAACAGGGTAGCCCCTTAACTCCTCTTCTGGGGTCCCCTGCTGGCGCTCTCCACTCCTACTCTTCTCCCTATCCCTAAGCCTCTTGCAATGAGAGCACACGTGCGGGCGCACTCCCGAGCTGGACTGTTTGTGTCTATAGACACACACAGCATGGCTTGGCCCCAACACCTACTACTTCCTGACAGGATTCGATTGACAGCGACAGGAGCCAGTGGCTCCTGCTGCTGCCTCTGTGCCTGTGAGAGCAGGGAGAGAGGTCAGTGCTGCTGCAGATGGGCACAGCGCTGGACCTATCTAGGATCAATATTTAGCGAGGGGGGGGAGCTAGTGGGAGGATTTACTTACCTTAATTGAGGTAACAAAACCTTTTGGTATTAGAACCACATTAACTATGCTTGGAGCTCCTCTCAATTCATACTTACTTTATTTCCTTTTTTTTATACTTCATTTAAAACAGGCTCAGAATCAAGTGGTAAGTTATTTCTTTATATAAAGTGAAACAAGGCTTTATCCAGTTCTAATTCTTCTAACCCATTTTAAACTATATTTAAACCCAGAAACTTTTTTTCAGTTTGGTACCATGACTCACTGTATACAGATTTGTTTTTAAGCGTAACTCCACTTTTGTTGAGAAAAAAAAAAAAATTCCTTTCTGGGTGATCCCTGTACATTGCAGGGATTATAACAAACTTTGTTGCAGATTCCTACCTTTTGTTATTCTGAAGAAATCCCTGTGTGTTTCTCTGTGCCTCTGTACTGAGTGAGTCTAATGGGAGTGTTTTTTTTTATAATTAACTGTCAGCTGTGCAGCTGCAGAACATTAATGAAGAAATATGCTGGGCCTGCATCCCTTTCGACTTGTTCCTATTAAAAGTATCTCTCCAAAAATGACATTTTTGTGGCAGGGGATGCCTGAAATCTGACTTGTATCTTAGGCAGACTTCTGGGAGAATTGGTGAGCCAATCACACAAACAGGAAATTATGTTTCTGGGGAGTGGTCGGTACACACTCTGTGTACAGAACAACTCCAGGTAGCCATATTGTAATGCATTCTCAGAAAATTACAGTGGCTGCAGATTTAAAAGGAAAGGTAATTTTTAATAACATTCAATTACAATATGACGTGTGTCGCTATTATGTGCGCTGTATTATTTTTTCTTTTTTTGCAATTTTTTTCCTCCACGAAAGTGGAGTTACCCTTTAAGCAAATAATTATTTTGTGAATCTGTTGCAAAGTTTCTTACCTGAAGATTGTGCCAGTAACAGCACTTTCCGTTGTGGGGTGACAGCACTAACCCACAGCCTCCCAATTAGCAGCAGAGTTCCCTGCCCATTGTTATTATTGTTATTATTATTATTTATTATTAATTTGTTCCGTTCCATTCGTTTAGATGCGGCATTCGTTATTTCGGATAATTCGTAACTTCGGATAAATTCATATTTGTTACGTTCACTAACAGCCAAATTTGAAAGGAAATTCCAATTTCCAATAAAACAGGCTACAAAGTTTAAGAATAGAATGGAATAAAATAGAATAAAACAAAATAGAATATAAAATAAAAGAATACTCTGGTATTTTCATTGAACAGTTCGCAGTCACTATTCATAATGTTGGGGGGGATTCTGTTCCCAAAACGTTATCACAACCTGACCGTGACTAATTTATATCTATTGTTTACGTCACAGGACTATCTCCTGGAGATGAAAATGTGAGTAAAGCGTTAGGGCTAAATATTGTAATAGAATTTCATATTAAATCCCCCCAATAGTATTGGTGGTTGTTTGATTCTCCTGAAGACGCTTGTATACATGTGTGATTTTTATTCGTGTTTACAGTTTAGCTGCTTCATAGACCGGCAAAACTTGAAAACAATCCCATTTTTAGTGGGGCTGCACCTGCCCTGCATGGGATACTTGCTTGTTTAGTCTAGGGGAGAGTAAAAGCACTTTAATTTACCATATCATCCAGCAGGTGGCGCTCCTCCATGCTCCAGCGTTAGTCTCTAAACTGATGACCTGTAGGGGCTTTTAAAGCGTTGCCTATAGAAAATTTGGGGTACAGAAGTTTGTCACCATTTCACCAGTGGCGGCCCGTGCACTGTGGGCGCACGGGCGCTGCCCCCCCGATCCATGCGCCCGGCCCCTTCCAGGACGCCAGACGCATGGATTTCTATGGCGGGGGGAAGGAGGGGGTGGTACTCTTTGAAGCACCTGAATAGAGCCAGAGGCTCTAATAGGCTTCAAAATAGAGTGGGCTCGGGGAACAGAGAGTGCGCCCTGATCCCACCCAATTGTGGTACGATAGCGAATTAATTATTTTCACTATTTTCATACTAACCTTCCTCCCCGCCAATCAGGAGGCAGGGCGTCAGACCTGTTACCTGATTGGCCAAAGCCCCAGGCCACCCTATTGGATGCCTGGCGCTTAGGAAGAGAAGCGGAGGAGACACACGCTGCAGCGGAGGTCGCCGCCGCTCTGGTGTACTGTCTTGGAGAGGAGCTGCTGCCTGGTGCAACGGTAAGTGTCAGGGGTCTGTCAGAGCCGCACGCGTGCAGGGGTGGGTGCTGCATATGCTTGGCACAGTGGTTGCATATGCTGGGCACAGTGGCTGCATATGCTGGGGACAGTGGCTGCATATGCTGGGAACAGGGGCTGCATATGATGGGCACAGGGGCTGCGTATGATGGGCACAGGGGCTGCGTATGATGGGCACAGTGGCTGCGTATGATGGGCACAGGGGCTGCGTATGATGGGCACAGGGGCTGCGTATGATGGGCACAGGGGCTGCGTATGATGGTCACATTGGCTGCAACTGATGGGCACAGTGGCTGCATTTGGTGGGCACAGTGACTGCATATGATTGGCACAGTGGCTGTATTTGGTGGGCACAGTGGCTGCACATGATGGGCACAGTGGCTGCATATGCTTGGCACAGTGGCTGCATATGATGGGCACAGGGGCTGCATTTGCTGGCAAAGTGGCTGTATTTGATGGGCACAGAGGCTGCATTTGATGGGCACAGTGAGGCTGCAATTGATATTTTTTTTTAAAGTATTTTTCAGAATTTTTCAGTTTGTTTGCGCCCCCCAAAAACTTTGAGCACCAGTCACCACTGCATTTCACTGACGTGCACAATTTTAAGGTTTGACATGTTGGGTATCTATTTACTCAGCACAACCTCATCTTTTGTATTGTACCAAAAATAAAAAAAAAAGTAATGTGTTTGTGTGTTCTAAACTTAACGACTTGGTGCCCGCCATATAGCAAAATGCCGGCGACAAAGTGGTTTTAATATCCAATATCATATGACGTCTTCAGGATATTGAGCCGCTGTGCGCCCCTGGGGGTGTGCATCGTGGCGATCGTTTTTGCGGGGTGTCAGTTTGACACCCTGCAACACCGATCTAGGTAAAGAGTCTCTGACGGAGACTCTTTACCACGTGATCAGCCGTGTCCAATCACGGCTGATCACAGTGTAAACAGGAAGAGACGGTGATCGGCTTTTCGTCATTTGCGTCTGTCAGACGCGAGTAGAGGAGAGCCGATCGGCTGCTCCTCTGACGGGGGGGGTCTGTGCTGATCGATTATCAGCGCAGCCTCAATCGAGGATGCCCACACTGGACCACGAGGGACGCCACTAGGACCACCAGGGATGTCACCACCAGGTATGCCACCCTAGACCACCAGGGATGCCAATCAGTGCCCACATCGAATGCCAATCAGTGCCCACAATGGATGCCAATCAGTGCCCACAATGGGCATCACTGATTGGCAGGAATTATTGTTTGGCACTGATTGGCATCCATCAGTGACATACATTACAGTACTTTAGTGCCACCTATCAGTGCCCATCTGTGCCGCCTATTAGTGCCCATCTGTGCCGCCTATCAGTGCCCATCTGTGCCACTTATCAGTACCCATCTGTGCCACCTATCAGTGCCCATTCGTGCCGCATATCAGTGCCACCTATCAGTGCCCATCAGTGCCGTCTATCAGTGCCGCATATTAGTGCCCATTATCAGTGCCTATCAATGCCACCTCATCAGTGCCACCTCATTGGTGCCCCCTCATCAGTGCCCATCAGTGCCGCCTTATCAGTGCCTGTCAATTCACCCCCATCAGTGCCCACCAGTGAAGGAGAAAACGTACTTATCTACAAAGTTTTGTAAATGAAACAAAAAAAACCCTTTATTTTCAAAATTTTCGGTCTTTTTTTTTTTTTTGTTTAGCAGAAAATAAAAATCCCAGAGGTGATCAAATCCCACCAAAAGAAAGCTCTGTTTGTGGGAACAAAATGTCAATGTCAAATGTCAGCAATTGTCATTCAAAGTGTGACAGCGCTGAAAGCTGAAAATTGGTCTGGGTAGGAAGGGGTATAAGTGCCTGGTATTGAAGTGGTTAACTTCAGTGTATTGATTACTGAAATTTTGCGCTTGATAAATCTTCACACTAATGCTATTCTCCAGGCTTTCTGCTTTCAGGAAATATATAACTTTTGGAAGGTTTTAGGTAATCTTCAGGCCTAAAAGTTCTTTTTTAAACATGTGTGCAAAAAAAAATGCAAAAACGGTTCTGGCATCAAAACCGTTAAATGAAAACCATTTAAAAACCTTCTAATGACATCCTGTTACTTTCATTCTCTCTGTTCTTCATAGCAAGCTGACGAACCTGGCAACCCAGGCGGTAAGGGCTTTTCATTATTACAAATAAACAGAGTTTCCAGTTGCATTTAGCAATTCATCGGCTTTTTGCAAATGACTTTGTGCCTTAATACATAGAGAACCTATCCATTACCATCTCTACCATGCGAGATTCGGCTTTATTCGAGTTGATTCACGTAGTGGATATCTACCAAAATATTGGCCAATTTTCTGAAACAAAAAAAAAAAAATGTAAACATAGCCCCTCCCCCCTGCAAACGACCAGTCAAAAAAACACCGAGCTTGCGTCGTAACTATTTATTACGTTGATTTGCAAAGCAATTTGAGTTTTCCTAATTGGCGGAAATTTCCCGTTTTCCCGTTTCTCTTGCGACTTTGTGTTTAATTTGTCCTATCATAAAAGCTAGACATGTGCACTGCCGAAAAATTTGTTTATTTTTGTTTCATTCATTTTTGGGTTTTTTTGGGGTTTTTTTTTTTCATTTTTTCAGGTCATTCGTTATGATCGCAATTCGTAAATTCGTGAATTCGTAAGTTCGAAAATTAAAAAATCTGAAAATCCGAAAATAAGAAAGAAAATCCGAAAATAAGAAAGAATAACTAACTAATAATAAATAACTATTACATTTAAGGTATTGGAATTTCCTTTCAAATTTGGCGATTAGTGAACATAACGAATACGAATTTATCCAGAGTTACGAATTATCTGAAAAAATGAATGCCTTATTTAAACGAATGGCGTATCTAAATGAATGGAATGAATTAATAATAATAAATAACAATAATAATAATAATAATAAAAACTTGTTATTATTATTTATTATTAATTTGTTCCATTCCATTCGTTTAGATGCGGCATTCGTTATTTCGGATAATTAGTAACTTCGGATAAATTCGTATTCGTTACGTTCACTAACAGCCAAATTTGAAAGGAAATTCCAATTTCCAATAAAACAGGCTACAAAGTTTAAGAATAGAATGGAATAAAATAGAATAAAACAAAATAGAATATAAAATAAAAGAATACTCTGGTATTTTCATTGAACAGTTCGCAGTCACTATTCATAATGTTGGGGGGGGATTCTGTTCCCAAAACGTTATCACAACCTGACCGTGACTAATTTATATCTATTGTTTACGTCACAGAACCATCTCCTGGACATGAACATGTGAGTAAAGCGTTAGGGCTAAATATTGTAATAGACTTTCATATTAAATCCCCCCAATAGTTTTGGTGGTTGTTTGATTCTCCTGAAGACGCTTGTATATATGTGTGAATTTTATTCGTGTTTACAGTTTAGCTGCTTCAAAGACCGGCAAAACTTGAAAACAATCCCATTTTTAGTGGGGCTGCAGTTGCCCTGCATGGGATACTTGCTTGTTTAGTCTAGGGGAGAGTAAAAGCACTTTAATTTACCATATCATCCAGCAGGTGGCGCTCCTCCATGCTCCAGCGTTAGTCTCTAAACTGATGACCTGTAGGGGCTTTTAAAGCGTTGCCTATAGAAAATTTGGGGTACAGAAGTTTGTCACCATTTCACCAGTGGCGGCCCGTGCACTGTGGGCGCACAAGCACCCTTCCCCCCATCCATGCGCCCAGCCCTTTTCAGGACGCCAGGCGCATGGATTTCTAATGCGGGGGAAGAAGGGGGTTGTACTCTTTGGAGCACCTGATTAGAGCCAGAGGCTCTAATAGGCTTCAAAATAGGGTGGGCTCAGGGAGCAGAGAGTGCTCCTTGATCCCACCCAATTGTGTGACGGTAGCAAATTAATTTTCACTATTTTCACACTAACCTTCCTCCCCGCCAATCAGGAGGCAGGGCGTCAGACCTGTTTCCTGATTTGCCAAAGCGTCAGGCCACCCTATTGGATACCTGGCGCTTAGGAAGAGGAGCGGAGGAGACACACGTTGGAGCAGAGATCACCGCCGCTCTGGTGCACTGTCTTGGAGAGGAGCTGCTGCCTGGTGCAGCGGAAAGTGCCGGGGGTCTGTCAGAGCCGCGCGAGCGGGGGGTGCTGCATATGCTGGGCACAGTGGCTGCATATGCTGGGCACAGTGGCTGCATATGCTGGGCACAGTGGCTGCATATGCTGGGCACAGGGGCTGCATATGCTGGGCACAGGGGCTGCATATGCTGGGCACAGGGGCTGCATTTGATGGGCACAGGGGCTGCATTTGATGGGCACAGGGGCTGCATATGATGGGCACAGGGGCTGCATTTGATGGCAAAGTGGCTGTATTTGATGGGCACAGAGGCTGCATTTGATGGGCAAGGTGGCTGCATATGATGGGCACAGTGGCTGAATATGATGGGCACAGTGGCTGCATTTGATTGGCACAGTGGCTGCATTTGCTGGCACAGTGGCTGCAATGGATGGGCACAGTGAGGCTGCAATTCTTTGCGCCCCCCAAAAACTTTGAGCACCAGCCGCCACTGCATTTCACTGACGGGCACAATTTTAAGGTTTGACATGTTGGGTATCTATTTACTCAGCACAACCTCATCTTTTGTACGTTACCAAAAATAATAAAAAAGTAATGTGTTTGTGTGTTCTAAACGTAACCACTTGCTGCCTGCCATATAGCAAAATGACGGCGGCAAAGTGGTTTCAATAACCTGACCGGAGGTCATATGACGTCTTCAGGATATTGAGCCGCTGCGAGCCCCCGGGGGCGTGCATCGTGGCGATCGTTGTTGCGGGGTGTCAGTCTGACACCCCGCAACACTAATCTAGGTAAAGAGTCTCCGTCAGAATCACGGCTGATCACTGTGTAAACAGAAAGAGCCGGTGATCGGCTTTTCCTCATTCGCATCTGTCAGAGGCGAGTAGGGGACAGCCAATCGGCTGCTCCTCTGACGGGGGGGTCTGTGCTGATCGATTATCAGGATGCCCACACTGGACCACCAGGGACGCCACTAGGACCACTAGGGATGTCACCAATGGTGTCCCTAGGGGGGGAGCCAGAGGGGGCCCTGACCCCCCCAACATTATGCTGTGCCCCACCATGTGCCCCCCCAATTAAATTTTTTTTTTATGTTAAAAAAAGGCAATGTCTAAGAGGGAGAGCGTCCCCAGTCAGCTCCTGCGGGTGATTCCTCCCCCCTCCCTCTGCTCGCTGGCACTGCATAATGCGAGCGCTCACACAACCATGGCCACCCGATCTGCTCCTTCTCCTGCATCCTCATTGGCAGGGAGAAGAGCGAGTTGCAGGAAGGACTCCACCAGGACTCTCAGTTACTGAAAAAACAGACTGATTTCTCCCATCCTTAGGACAGGAGAACCAGCCTGTAAATTCCAAGAGATGCCAGACCAGCGTTGTCAATAGCAGGGGCAGGACAGCAAGAGGAGGCTGGGGAACCCCACAGTGGCAGAACACCAGGGCCCGGTGGAAAGACAACCTTTGCAACCCTGATAGTTCTCCCACTGCTTTGGACCCTTATATTTTCTTGGTATGCTGGTGACATATATCTCTTGTTTTCTGCCACCCTGGGGGGGCCCAATACAGTAGGAAGGGAGCTCACTGCAGAACATGTGAAAGGGCCATTGTGGGATCGTAGTAAAGGGCCCCAGGAGATATATATATATATAAAATTGCATTTTATAGTTGCCCCCTACTTTTGTCCCTGCCCCCCCATGTGCCCCCCTAAATATGAAAGCTGGAGACGCCACTGCTCATCAGTGCCCATCAGTGCCGCCTTATCAGTGCCCGTCAGTGCAGCCTCATCAGTGCCCATCAGTGAAGGAGAAAAAGTACTTATTTACAAAGTTTTGTAAATGAAACAAGAAAAAACATTTTTTTTTTCAAAATTTTCGGTCTTTTTTTATTTGTTTGGCAGAAAATATAAATCCCAGAGGTGATCAAATACCACCAAAAGAAAGCTCTATTTGTGGGAACAAAATGTTAAAAATTTAGTTTAATGCTATTCTCCAAGCTTTCTGCTTTCAGGAAATATATAACTTTTGGAAGGTTTTAGGTAATCTTCAGGTCTAAAAGTTATTTTTTTAAACGTGCGCAAAAAAAAATGCAAAAACGGTTCTGGCAGCAAAACCGTTAAATGAAAACCTTTAAAAAACCTTTTAATGACATCCTGTTACTTTCATTCTCTCTGTTCTTCATAGGAACCTGGAAACCCACACGGTAAGGGCTTTTCATTATTGCAAGTAAACAGAGTTTCCAGTTGCATTTAGCAATTCATCGACTTATTGCAAATGACTTTGTGCTTTAATACATGGAGAACCTATCCATTACCATCTCTACCATGCGAGATTCGGCTCTATTCGAATTGATTCACGTAGTGGATATCTACCAAAATATTGGCCAATTTTCTGAAACAAAAAAAAATGTAAACATAGCCCCTCCCCCTGGAAACGACCAGTCAAAAAAACAATGAGCTTGCGTCGTAACTGTAGCGAGCCCCTTGCTCGCTCGGTTCCACTCTCCCGACACTCCTCTGCTGCTATAGAATCAGATTGCAGATCGCAACATCTGATTGTTCGGTCATCCAATGCTCCGGGATTAGAACTACAGCTATGTGCCGTTCTAATCCAGTTGTGATAGCTCAGAACAAACACCAGGCAGGCTGTATGTAAGTTCAAACAGGAATCTCTCTTTATTGACAGGAATACGGTCTCTTTTATACAGTAAAAGTGGAGGTGTATACCTCCTGCTCATATTACTCTAGCAATACAGCTGTGACCTAATTAACCTAATTAACATGAGCTAATTAACTAATCCCTTTAGACAGCCTAGATGACTCAGAAATGACCTTTAGGCCAGACTGGCCGTCTTGTAGCTCAGAAAACCCAATCAACATTATCACAATAGCAGAGTTAATTAACACAAACAACAATGGGGATCTAATGACTCTTAGATCCCATACTAGAGACTTATTTACAATACACATTCTAGCAGGCAACAGATAGACAGGTGTCTGGAATTGACATCAGCATCTCCTAACAGTATTTGTCCCAGAATTATAAATCAGCAACTTTTTCTAATATGGCAAATCCAGGGTCCCCAAAGTCTGTGTGTCCTGGGGGACCAGGACCCGAATCCACAGTAATACCACCTCAAGGGTCCCCAGGCATACAGCTCACAAAGAGCACCATTCCCCCAAATGCCAGGGCCCACGATCGATCGGCAAGAGGCTAGCATTCAGTCCCTTCCAAAAGTCTCTCTCCCGGCTAGGTCTGTCACAGTACCTATTTATTACATTGATTTGCAATGCAATTTGAGTTTTCCAAATTGGCGAAAATTTCTAGTTTTCCCGTTTCTTTTGCGTTTAAATTGTCCTACCATAAAAGCTAGAAATGTGCACTGCCGAAAAATGTGTTTGTTTTCGTTTCATTCGTTTTTTGTTTTTTTGTTTATTTCCATTTTTCCGTTTTTCAGGTCATTCGTTATGATCGCAATTAGTAAATTCAAAAATTCGAAACTTAAAAAAATCTGAAAATCAGAAAATAAGAAAGAAAATTAAAAAGAATAACTAACTAACTAATAATAAATAACTATTCAATTTTAGGTATTGGAATCTCCTTTCAAATTTGGCTGTTAGTGAACATAATGTCCGCAAATTTATCCCAAGTTACGAATTATCTCAAAAAATGAATGCCGAATCTAAACAAATGGAATGGAATGAAGTAATATTAATAAATATGTATGTAAGGGAGAGAATTTGGTGGGACTTTAAGGGTGCCTGATATATAGAAAAAACTGGTAATATACCAACAGTGTAAAAATTATCAAAATTTATTACACAGAGAACAAACAAATATTTAAAAACAGTAGAAATATTGGTTTAAACAGACATTACGCAGATATGGATATACATCTAGTGAACAGATGAACAGAGGTCTTTCAGCAATAGTATCCCGACATTTTTCGCCCACTAGGGCAGAAATTTGTTTTCGTTTCATTTGTTTTTGTTTTTTTCGTTTTTCAGGCCATTCGTTATGAACGCAATTCGTAAATTTGTGAATTCGTAAATTTGAAAATGAAAAAATCTGAAAATCTAAAAAATAAGAAAGAAAATCCGAAAATTCAAAAGAATAACTAACTAACTAAGTAACTAGCTAACTAACTAACTAACTAATAATAAATAACTATTACATTTTAGGTATAGGAATTTCCTTTCAGATTTGGCTGTTAGTTAACATAACGAATACGAATTTATCTGAACTTAGGAATTATCTGAAAAAATGAATGCTGTATTTAAACGAATGGTGTATCTAAATGAATGGAATTAATTAATTAATAATAATAAATAACTGTAATAATAATAATAAAAAATGTGTTATTATTGTTATTATTAGTATTATCTATTTTTAATTTGTTCAATTCGTTTAGATGCGGCATTCGTTATTTCGAATAATTCGTAACTTCGGATAAATTCGTATTCGTTACGTTCACTAACAGCCAAATTTGAAAAGAAATTCCAATTTCCAATAAAACAGACTACAAAGTTCAAGAACAGAATGGAATAAAATAGAATAAAACAAAATAGAATATAAAATAAAAGAATACTCTGGTATTTTCATTGAACAGTTCGCAGTCACTATTCATAATGTTGGGGGGGATTCTGTTCCCAAAACGTTATCACAACCTGACCGTGACTAATTTATATCTATTGTTTACGTCACAGAACCATCTCCTGGACATGAACATGTGAGTAAAGCGTTATCGCTAAATATTGTAATAGAATTTCATATTAAATCCCCCCAATAGTTTTGGTGGTTGTTTGATTCTCCTGAAGACGCTTGTATATATGTGTGAATTTTATTCGTGTTTACAATTTAGCTGCTTCAAAGACCGGCAAAACTTGAAAACAATCCCATTTTTAGTGGGGCTGAACCTGCCCTGCATGGGATACTTGCTTGTTTAGTCTAGGGGAGGGTAAAAGCACTTTAATTTAGAAGATCATCCAGCAAGTGGCGCTCCTCCATGCTCCAGCGTTAGTCTCTAAACTGATGACCTGTAGGGGCTTTTAAAGCGTTGCCTATAGAAAATTTGGGGTACAGAAGTTTGTCACCATTTCACCAGTGGCAGGCCCGTGCACTGTGGGCGCACGGGCGCGGCCCCCCCATCCATGCGCCTGTCTCCTTTCAGGACGCTGGACGCATGGATTCCTATGGCGGGGGCAGGAGGGGGTGGTACTCTTTGAAGCACCTGATTAGAGCCAGAGGCTCTAATAGGCTTCAAAATAGGGTGGGCTCGGGGAGCAGAGAGTGCGCCCTGATCCCACCCAATTGTGTGACGATAGCAAATTAATTCATTTTCACTATTTTCACACTAACCTACCTCCCCTCCAATCAGGAGGCAGGGCGTCAGACCTTTTTCCTGATTGGCCAAAGCGCCAGGCCACCCTATTGGATGCCTGGCGCTTAGGAAGAGGAGCGGAGGAGACACACGCTGGAGTGAAGGTCGCCGCCGCTCTGGTGCACTGTCTTGGAGAGGAGCTGCTCCCTGGTGCAGCGGTAAGTGCCGGGGGTCTGTCAGAGCCAAGCGCGCACAAGGGGGGGGGGTCGCGCTGCATATGCTGGGCACAGTGCCTGCATTTGATGGGCACAGTGGCTGCATTTGATGGGCACAGTGGCTGCATTTGGTGGGCACAGTGGCTGCATTTGGTGGGCACAGTGGCTGCATATGATGGGCACAGGGGCTGCATTTGATGGCAAAGTGGCTGTATTTGATGGGCACAGAGGCTGCATTTGATGGCAAAGTGGATGTATTTGATGGGCACAGAGGCTGCATTTGATGGACACAGTGGCTGCATATGATGGGCACAGTGAGGCTGCAATTGATGTTTTTTTTAAAAGTATTTTTCAGAATTTTGCGCCTCCCGAAAATTTTGAGTACCAGCCGCCACTGCATTTCACTGACGTGCACAATTTTAAGGTTTGACATGTTGGGTATCTATTTACTCAGCACAACCTCATCTTTTGTATTTTACCAAAAATAATAAAAAAAGTAATGTGTTTGTGTGTTCTAAACTTAACCACTTGCTGCCCGCCATATAGCAAAATGACGGCGGCAAAATGGTTTCAATAACCTGACACGATGTCATATGACGTCTTCAGGATATTGAGCCGCTGCGCGCCCCCCAGGGGCGTGCATCGTGGCGATCGTAGTTGCGGGGTGGCAGTTTTCCACCCCGCAACACCGATCTAGGTAGAGAATCTCCGTCAGAATCACGGCTGATCACAGTGTAAACAGGAAGAGGGCTGGATTTGATGGGCACAGGGGCTGCATATGCTGGGCACAGGGGCTGCATATGCTGGGCACAGGGGCTGCATTTGATGGGCACAGGGGCTGCATTTGATGGGCACAGGGGCTGCATATGATGGGCACAGGGGCTGCATTTGATGGCAAAGTGGCTGTATTTGATGGGCACAGAGGCTGCATTTGATGGGCAAGGTGGCTGCATATGATGGGCACAGTGGCTGAATATGATGGGCACAGTGGCTGCATTTGATTGGCACAGTGGCTGCATTTGCTGGCACAGTGGCTGCAATGGATGGGCACAGTGAGGCTGCAATTGTTTGCGCCCCCCAAAAACTTTGAGCACCAGCCGCCACTGCATTTCACTGACGGGCACAATTTTAAGGTTTGACATGTTGGGTATCTATTTACTCAGCACAACCTCATCTTTTGTACTTTACCAAAAATAATAAAAAAGTAATGTGTTTGTGTGTTCTAAACGTAACCACTTGCTGCCTGCCATATAGCAAAATGACGGCGGCAAAGTGGTTTCAATAACCTGACCGGAGGTCATATGACGTCTTCAGGATATTGAGCCGCTGCGAGCCCCCGGGGGCGTGCATCGTGGCGATCGTTGTTGCGGGGTGTCAGTCTGACACCCCGCAACACTGATCTAGGTAAAGAGTCTCCGTCAGAATCACGGCTGATCACTGTGTAAACAGAAAGAGCCGGTGATCGGCTTTTCCTCATTCGCATCTGTCAGAGGCGAGTAGGGGACAGCCAATCGGCTGCTCCTCTGACGGGGGGGTCTGTGCTGATCGATTATCAGGATGCCCACACTGGACCACCAGGGACGCCACTAGGACCACTAGGGATGTCACCAATGGTGTCCCTAGGGGGGGAGCCAGAGGGGGCCCTGACCACCCCAACATTATGCTGTGCCCCACCATGTGCCCCCCCCAAATAAATTTTTTTTTTTTTGTTAAAAAAAGGCAATGTCTAAGAGGGAGAGCGTCCCCAGTCAGCTCCTGCGGGCGATTCCTCCCCCCTCCCTCTGCTCGCTGACACTGCATAATGCGAGCGCTCACACAACCATGGCCACCCGATCTGCTCCTTCTCCTGCATCCTCATTGGCAGGGAGAAGAGCGAGTTGCAGGAAGGACTCCACCAGGACTCTCAGTTACTGAAAAAACAGACTGATTTCTCCCGTCCTTAGGACAGGAGAACCAGCCTGTAAATTCCAAGAGGTGCCAGACCAGCGTTGTCAATAGCAGGGGCAGGACAGCAAGAGGAGGCTGGGGAACCCCACAGTGGCAGAACACCAGGGCCCGGTGGAAAGACAACCTTTGCAACCCTGATAGTTCTCCCACTGCTTTGGACCCTTATATTTTCTTGGTATGCTGGTGACATATATCTCTTGTTTTCTGCCACCCTGGGGGGCCCCAATACAGTAGGAAGGGAGCTCACTGCAGAACATGTGAAAGGGCCATTGTGGGATCGTAGTAAAGGGCCCCAGGAGATATATATATATATATATAAAATTGCATTTTATAGTTGCCCCCTACTTTTGTCCCTGTCCCCCCATGTGCCCCCCTAAATATGAAAGCTGGAGACGCCACTGCTCATCAGTGCCCATCAGTGCCGCCTTATCAGTGCCCGTCAGTGCAGCCTCATCAGTGCCCATCAGTGAAGGAGAAAAAGTACTTATTTACAAAGTTTTGTAAATGAAACAAGAAAAAACATTTTTTTTCTTCAAAATTTTCGGTCTTTTTTTATTTGTTTGGCAGAAAATATAAATCCCAGAGGTGATCAAATACCACCAAAAGAAAGCTCTATTTGTGGGAACAAAATGTTAAAAAATTAGTTTAATGCTATTCTCCAAGCTTTCTGCTTTCAGGAAATATATAACTTTTGGAAGGTTTTAGGTAATCTTCAGGTCTAAAAGTTATTTTTTTAAACGTGCGCAAAAAAAAAATGCGAAAACGGTTCTGGCAGCAAAACCGTTAAATGAAAACCTTTAAAAAACCTTTTAATGACATCCTGTTACTTTCATTCTCTCTGTTCTTCATAGGAACCTGGAAACCCACACGGTAAGGGCTTTTCATTATTGCAAGTAAACAGAGTTTCCAGTTGCATTTAGCAATTCATCGACTTATTGCAAATGACTTTGTGCTTTAATACATGGAGAACCTATCCATTACCATCTCTACCATGCGAGATTCGGCTCTTTTCAAATTGATTCACGTAGTGGATATCTACCAAAATATTGGTCAATTTTCTGAAAAAAAAAAAATGTAAACATAGCCCCTCCCCCTGGAAACGACCAGTCAAAAAAACAACGAGCTTGCGTCGTAACTGTAGCGAGCCCCTTGCTCGCTCGGTTCCACTCTCCCGACACTCCTCTGCTGCTATAGAATCAGATTGCAGATCGCAACATCTGATTGTTCGGTCATCCGATGCTCCGGGATTAGAACTACAGCTATGTGCCGTTCTAATCCAGTTGTGATAGCTCAGAACAAACACCAGCCAGGCTGTATGTAAGTTCAAACAGGAATCTCTCTTTATTGACAGGAATACGGTCTCTTTTATACAGTAAAAGTGGAGGTGTATACCTCCTGCTCATATTACTCTAGCAATACAGCTGTGATCTAATTAACCTAATTAACATGAGCTAATTAACTAATCCCTTTAGACAGCCTAGATGACTCAGAAATGACCTTTAGGCTAGACTGGCCGTCTTGTAGCTCAGAAAACCCAATCAACATTATCACAATAGCAGAGTTAATTAATACAAACAACAATGGGGATCTAATGACTCTTAGATCCCATACTAGAGACTTATTCACATTCTAGCAGGCAACAGACAGACAGGTGTCTGGAATTGACATCAGCATCTCCTAACAATATTTGTCCCAGCATTATAAATCAGCCACTATTTCTAATATGGCAAATCCAGGGTCCCCAGAGTCTGTGTGTCCTGGGGGACCAGGACCCGAATCCACAGTAATACCACCTCAAGGGTCCCCAGGCATACAGCTCACAAAGAGCATAGTTCCCCCAAATGCCAGGGCCCACGATCGATCGGCAAGAGGCTAGCATTCAGTCCCCTCCAAAAGTCTCTCTCCCGGCTAGGTCTGTCACAGTAACTATTTATTACATTGATTTGCAATGCAATTTGAGTTTTCCAAATTGGCGGAAATGTCTAGTTTTCCCGTTTCTTTTGCGTTTAATTTGTCCTACCATAAAGCTAGAAATGTGCACTGCCGAAAAATGTGTTTGTTTTCGTTTCATTAGTTTTTTGTTTTTTTGTTTATTTCCGTTTTTCCGTTTTTCAGGTCATTCGTTATGATCGCAATTCGTAAATTCAAAAATTCGAAACTTAAAAAAATCTGAAAATCAGAAAATAAGAAAGAAAATTAAAAATAACTAACTAACTAATAATAAATAACTATTCAATTTTAGGTATTGGAATCTCCTTTCAAATTTGGCTGTTAGTGAACATAATGTCCGCAAATTTATCCCAAGTTACGAATTATCTCAAAAAATGAATGCCGAATCTAAACAAATGGAATGGAATGAAGTAATATTAATAAATATGTATGTAAGGGAGAGAATTTGGTGGGACTTTAAGGGTGCCTGATATATAGAAAAAACTGATAATATACCAACAGTGTAAAAATTATCAAAATTTATTACACAGAGAACAAACAAATATTTAAAAACAGTAGAAATATTGGTTTAAACAGACATTACGCAGATATGGATATACATCTAGTGAACAGATGAACAGAGGTCTTTCAGCAATAGTATCCCGACATTTTTCGCCCACTAGGGCAGAAATTTGTTTTCGTTTCATTTGTTTTTGTTTTTTTCGTTTTTCAGGTCATTCGTTATGAACGCAATTCGTAAATTTGTGAATTCGTAAATTTGAAAATGAAAAAATCTGAAAATCTAAAAAATAAGAAAGAAAATCCGAAAATTCAAAAGAATAACTAACTAACTAAGTAACTAGCTAACTAACTAACTAACTAATAATAAATAACTATTACATTTTAGGTATAGGAATTTCCTTTCAGATTTGGCTGTTAGTTAACATAACGAATACGAATTTATCTGAACTTAGGAATTATCTGAAAAAATGAATGCTGTATTTAAACGAATGGTGTATCTAAATGAATGGAATTAATTAATTAATAATAATAAATAACTGTAATAATAATAATAAAAAATGTGTTATTATTGTTATTATTAGTATTATCTATTTTTAATTTGTTCAATTCGTTTAGATGCGGCATTCGTTATTTCGAATAATTCGTAACTTCGGATAAATTCGTATTCGTTACGTTCACTAACAGCCAAATTTGAAAGGAAATTCCAATTTCCAATAAAACAGACTACAAAGTTCAAGAACAGAATGGAATAAAATAGAATAAAACAAAATAGAATATAAAATAATAGAATACTCTGGTATTTTCATTGAACAGTTCGCAGTCACTATTCATAATGTTGGGGGGATTCTGTTCCCAAAACGTTATCACAACCTGACCGTGACTAATTTATATCTATTGTTTACGTCACAGAACCATCTCCTGGACATGAACATGTGAGTAAAGCGTTAGGGCTAAATATTGTAATAGAATTTCATATTAAATCCCCCCAATAGTTTTGGTGGTTGTTTGATTCTCCTGAAGACGCTTGTATATATGTGTGAATTTTATTCGTGTTTACAATTTAGCTGCTTCAAAGACCGGCAAAACTTGAAAACAATCCCATTTT
The DNA here is from genome assembly GCA_037952835.1 of Lithobates septentrionalis. Lineage (NCBI taxonomy): Eukaryota > Metazoa > Chordata > Amphibia > Anura > Ranidae > Lithobates > Lithobates septentrionalis. Next base: position 1,106,944 of record JBBDGP010000704.1, on the reverse strand, counting down.
TAGTGGGGCTGAACCTGCCCTGCATGGGATACTTGCTTGTTTAGTCTAGGGGAGGGTAAAAGCACTTTAATTTAGAAGATCATCCAGCAAGTGGCGCTCCTCCATGCTCCAGCGTTAGTCTCTAAACTGATGACCTGTAGGGGCTTTTAAAGCGTTGCCTATAGAAAATTTGGGGTACAGAAGTTTGTCACCATTTCACCAGTGGCAGGCCCGTGCACTGTGGGCGCACGGGCGCTGCCCCCCCGATCCATGCGCCCGGCCCCTTTTTCAGGACGCTGGACGCATGGATTCCTATGGCGGGGGCAGGAGGGGGTGGTACTCTTTGAAGCATCTGATTAGAGCCAGAGGCTCTAATAGGCTTCAAAATAGGGTGGGCTCGGGGAGCAGAGAGTGCGCCCTGATCCCACCCAATTGTGGGACGATAGCAAATTAATTCATTTTCACTATTTTCACACTAACCTACCTCCCCTCCAATCAGGAGGCAGGGCGTCAGACCTTTTTCCTGATTGGCCAAAGTGCCAGGCCACCCTATTGGATGCCTGGCGCTTAGGAAGAGGAGCGGAGGAGACACACGCTGGAGTGATGGTCGCCGCCGCTCTGGTGCACTGTCTTGGAGAGGAGCTGCTCCCTGGTGCAGCGGTAAGTGCCGGGGGTCTGTCAGAGCCAAGCGTGCACAAGGGGGGGGGGTCGCGCTGCATATGCTGGGCACAGTGCCTGCATTTGATGGGCACAGTGGCTGCATTTGATGGGCACAGTGGCTGCATTTGGTGGGCACAGTGGCTGCATTTGGTGGGCACAGTGGCTGCATATGATGGGCACAGGGGCTGCATTTGATGGCAAAGTGGCTGTATTTGATGGGCACAGAGGCTGCATTTGATGGCAAAGTGGATGTATTTGATGGGCACAGAGGCTGCATTTGATGGACACAGTGGCTGCATATGATGGGCACAGTGAGGCTGCAATTGATGTTTTTTTTAAAAGTATTTTTCAGAATTTTGCGCCTCCCGAAAATTTTGAGTACCAGCCGCCACTGCATTTCATTGCACAATTTTAAGGTTTGACATGTTGGGTATCTATTTACTCAGCACAACCTCATCTTTTGTATTTTACCAAAAATAATAAAAAAAGTAATGTGTTTGTGTGTTCTAAACTTAACCACTTGCTGCCCGCCATATAGCAAAATGACGGCGGCAAAATGGTTTCAATAACTATGACCCGATGTCATATGACGTCTTCAGGATATTGAGCCGCTGCGCGCCCCCCAGGGGCGTGCATCGTGGCGATCGTAGTTGCGGGGTGGCAGTTTGCCACCCCGCAACACCGATCTAGGTAGAGAATCTCCGTCAGAATCACGGCTGATCACAGTGTAAACAGGAAGAGCCGGTGATCGGCTTTTCCTCATTCGCGTCTGTCAGACGCGAGTAGAGGAGAGCCGATCGGCTGCTCATCAATGCCATCTCATCAGTGCCACCTCATTGGTGCAACCTCATTGGTGCCCATCAGTGCCACCTTATCAGTGCCCGTCCGTGCAGCCCCATCAGTGCCCATTAGGGTTGCCACATCATCCCTTTAATCCAGGACACACATTAATTACACAGGTTCTGTGGCTGATTAAGGTGGTAATTAAACTCACTTGGTGCCTTATCTGCATTAAATCAGCCTCAGAACCTGTGTAATTAATATGTGTCCTGGATTAAAGGGATTATGTGGCAACCCTAGTGCCCATCAGTGAAGGAGAAAACATACTTATTTACAAAGTTTTGTAAATGAAAAAAAAACAACTTTTTTTTCAAAATTTTCAGTCTTTTTTTTATTTGTTTAGCAGAAAATAAAAAAACCCAGAGCTGATCAAATACCACCAAAAGAAAGCTCTATTTGTGGGAACAAAATGATAAAAAATTTCGTTTGGGTACAGTGTAGTATGACCGCGCAATTGTCATTTAAAGTGCGACTGCGCTGAAAGCTGAAAATTGGTCTGGGCAGGAAGGGGTATAAGTGCCTGGTATTGAAGTCGTTAACTTCAGTGTATTGATTACTGAAATTTTGCGCTTGAAAAATCTTCACACTAATGCTATTCTCCAGGCTTTCTGCTTTCAGGAAATATATAACTTTTGGAAGGTTTTAGGTAATCTTCAGGTCTACAAGTTCTTTTTTTAAACATGTGTTCAAAAAAAATGCAAAAACGGTTCTGGCAGCAAAACCGTTAAATGAAAACCATTAAAAAACCTTCTAATGACATCCTGTTACTTTCATTCTCTCTGTTCTTCATAGGAACCTGGCAACCCACACGGTAAGGGCTTTTCATTATTACAAATAAACAGAGTTTCCAGTTGCATTCAGCAATTCATCGGCTTTTTGCAAATGACTTTGTGCCATAATACATAGAGAACCTATCCATTACCATCTCTACCATGCGAGATTCGGCTTTATTCGAGTTGATTCACGCAGTGGATATCTACCAAAATATTGGCCAATTTTCTGAAACAAAAAAAAATTTAAACATTAAAAAATTTAAACATTATTACATTGATTTGCAATACAATTTGAGTTTTCCAAATTGGCGGAAATTTCCAGTTTTCCCGTTTCTCTTGCGACTTTGTGTTTAATTTGTCCTCCTATAAAAGCTAGACACTGCCGAAAAATGTGTTTGTTTTCGTTTCATTCGTTTTTTTGTTTATTTGTTTTATTCCATTTTTCAGGTCATTCGTTATGATCGCAATTCGTAGATTCAAAAATTCGAAAATTTAAAAAAATCAGAAAATAAGAAAGAAAATCAGAAAATTAAAAAGAATAACTAACTAATAATAAATAACTATTCAATTTTAGGTATTGGAATCTCCTTTTAAATTTGGCTGTTAGTGAACATAATGTCCACAAATTTATCCCAAGTTATGAATTATCTCAAAAAATGAATGCCGAATCTAAACAAATGGAATGGAATGAAGTAATATTAATAACTAGAAAAGCTACAATTTCTGGGGAAATTGTGAAAAGTGTTTTTGCCTCTACAACTGGAGTGGGCGGAGTAACTGGGTGGAGTGGCTTGAGTAACTGTGAAAAGTGTTAAAAAGCTTAATATTTTAAAAAGTATAAATAGTAGTAAAACAGTTGAAGTCCCATCATTAGCTGAAAGAGCTGAACTTTTTTTTCAAAAATATTTTTTTTTTTCAAAAATTATTTTTTTTTTCAAAAATGTTTTATTTTTTCAAAAATTATTTTTTTATTTTAATGATTTTTTTAATGATTTTTTTTCAAAAATGAATTTTTTTGTTTTCAAAAATGATTTTTTTTTTTTTCAAAAATGATTTTTTTTTCAAAAATGATTTTTTTATTTTTCAAAAATGAATTTTTTTTTCAAAAATGATTTTTTTTTTTTTCAAAAATGATTTTTTTTTTTTCAAAAATATATTTTTTTTTCATGGGGCGGTCATAATGTTTTGGCTGATCATGGGGTGGTCAGCTTTTGTCACCTCCCACTCTAGTTTTGAACATTTCGCCATTCATTCCTATGGGACCAATTTCGCCGCAAAAACGACGATATTTCATGAACCATTCAGTGAAACGTTCCACAAAGTAATAGCACAACAATTAAATGACACTGATTCCGGATTCACACTGGTATTTTTCAGCTTTTCACAAAGTTCCACAAGGTAATAGCACACCAATTAAATGACATTGAACATTTCGCCATTCATTCCTATGGGACCAATTTTCCGCAAAAACTATGATATTTCGTGAAAAATTCGGCGAAACGTTCCACAAAGTAATAGCACACCAATCGGGAACAATCCGCACCTTCAGTATATTACTGTCTATGTAGTTTAAAAGCTGTGGGAGGAGTAATGCCGCGTACACACGGTCGGACTTTTCGTCTACAAAAGTCCAACGGACGCTGACGGACTAAAGCTGGCTGGTAATCCGATCGTGTGTGGGCTTCTCCGGACTTTCAACATACTTTTTTAGCCTCAAATCCGACGTACTTTAGATTTGAAACATGCTTCAAATCTTTACTTCGTAACTACGACGGACCCCGAAATCCGCTCGTCTGTGTGCTAGTCCGACGGACAAAAAGCCACGCTAGGGCACCTATTGGCTACTGGCTATGAACTTCCTTATTTTAGTCCGGTGTACGTCATCACGTAAGAATTCGATGGACTTTTGTGTGATCGTGTGTAGGCAAGTCTGTTCGTTAGAAAGTCCGCCGCAAGTCCGTCGAAAGTCCGCCGAAAGTCTGCCGGAAGTCTGTCGGACAGGCTGTCTGACTTTTGTAGACGAAAAGTCCGACCGTGTGTACGCGGCATTAGGGTGGTATGATCATGGGGTTGTCAACTTTTGTCACCTCCCACTCTAGTTTTGAACAATTCGCCATTCATTCCTATGGGACCAATTTCACCGCAAAAACAACGATATTTTGTGAACCATTCGGTGAAACGTTCCACAAAGTAATAGCACACCATTCGGGAACAATCTGCACGTTTCGGTATATTACTTGTCTATGTAGTGTAAAAACAGTGGGAAGAGTTAGGGTGGTAAATTTGGCTATAATAAGAATAATAATATATATGTGAGATAACAGTAAGTGGTCTTGCTATGCAAGAACACTTAAATATGTATGTAAGGGAGAGAATTTGGTGGGACTTTAAGGGTGCCTGATGTATAGAATAAACTGGTAATACACCAACAGTATAAAAATTATCAACATTTATTACATAGAGAACAAAGAAATATTTAAAAACAGGAGAAATATTGGTTTAAACAGACATTATGCAGATATGGATATACATCTAGTGAACAGATGTACAGAGGTCTTTCAGCAATAGTATCCCGACATGTTTCGCCCACTAGGGCTTCCTCAGGGGATGTTTGTTGAGAGACAGAGCTAGATGTATAAAAAGGAAGAAAAGCAGCGCCGACCTAAGTGTAGTACTGTAGCATAAACATTTTACAGGTTAAAATGCACTCACTCAGAGTAAGGTAGATACAGGCACATCAAGTAAAAAATCCGTCCGGGAAGCTGTGTGGTGGGCAGCAGGGCTCCACAGGGGGCGATCCTGAATGCTGGAGTGTGTTACACTTGTCTCCTTGCCCCGTCTAACGGCGCAGGTGGTAACCAGTGTCACAGGCTGGGTTGAGAAGGGCACAGCGTGGATCGTCTGTTAAGTTGTATTTCCCGGGTATCAGTGACGCTGGGGGGCGTGCACGCGTTCGGAGCATGCGTGCTCCTTCATCAGGCATAGCGTCCATTCATTTTGGAAGAGGTATAAGAAGGGCGGGCAGGCCAATTGCATCATTGGCTCCGCCTACCTCGTATTAGGCTTAAGGGAACTGTGGGAGGGGTGGACAGTGTTGAGGAACATGATGACAGAATAGGGGGTGGAGAGTGGAGGAGACAAGGAGGAAATAGCAAGGGAGGTGAAGAAGTGTGTGGAGAGAGGGGGGAGGGAGAGAACAGAAGAGGGACGTGATAACATGGATATGTGCTTATTAGAAGGCAGTTGCTGAGAAGTGGATGAGGACGGGATGAAGAGTGGGAGGGTGGGATGGGGTGATCTCATGGCAATGGGATGACGAGGATAATATGTGGATAATATGTGGAAAAAAGGGAAAATTAGAGAATTGTAAAAAATTAAAAAATAAGAAAAATCTATCTATGTGGTAAAAATAAAAATAAATGGGAGTGATGATGGGATGAAAATGGGAGAAATAGGAGGATTTATTTTTTTTAAATGAAGAGAGTTGTGGGCTTATAAATGGGTAGGGAATTGTATATAATAAAATATGAAAAATGTGGTAAAGAAGGAATGTATATATAAAAATATACATATAAAAATACATATAAAGATATACATAAAAAAGATGTAAATAAAAAAATATAAAAAATATATATAAAAATAAAAAAATGTATATAGAAAATGCATAAAAAACATATACACATATATATATATACACATATATATATATATATATATATATATATATATATATACATATACATATACACATACATGCATGCACATGCGCATGCGTTGGGTGGAACCAGGACATGTATGGGCACATGCCGTGGTGGGTGTGGGTTTCTAGTGGGATATAGGGGTAGAACCTTAGAGTGGAAGAATTATAAACTTACTATCCCTTTGTATATTGCTCACCCCTATCCATAGCTGTCTTGCCCTAGCGCAACAAAATATTGTAAATTATCTTGTAGAGCTAGATGTATTACTGCGTAAGAACAAAATACAACTCATTTAAAGACAATATGAAAAAATACAGAAAAATGTGCCAATGCCCATCCAAATTTTACCCACCAACCGGTATATTACCTGCACACTGATGTCTGAGCCAATTGAAAAGCGGACACTGAGCTGCACACAAGAACCGGCCAAGGGGAAGCCAAGGGAAAGGCTCGGGGTAAATATCTACCCAGGGAAGAAAATGAGTGAGAAAGGATCCAAATCCTTTCTCGATCCTTTCTCACTCATTTTCTTCCCTGGGTAGATATTGACCCCGAGCCTTTCCCTTGGCTTCCCCTTGGCCGGTTCTTGTGTGCAGCTCAGTGTCCGCTTTTCAATTGGCTCAGACATCAGTGTGCAGGTAATATACAGGTTGGTGGGTAAAATTTGGATGGGCATTGACACATTTTTCTGTATTTTTTCATATTGTCTTTAAATGAATTTAGTTCTTACGTAGTAATACATCTAGCTCTGTCTCTCAACAAACATCCCCTGAGGAAGCCCTAGTGGGCGAAACATGTCGGGATACTATTGCTGAAAGACCTCAGTTCATCTGTTCACTAGATGTATATCCATATCTGCATAATGTCTGTTTAAACCAATATTTCTATTGTTTTAAAATATTTGTTTATTTTCTATGCAATACATTTTGATAATTTTTATACTGTTAGTGTATTACCAGTTTATTCTATATATCAGGCATGCTTAAAGTCCCACCAAATTCTCTCTGTTACATACATATCCAGTATTCAGGGATGTTGGTGCCTTCTCATTGACATTGTCACCTACCCATATTAACTAATATTAATAAATAACAATAATAATGATAAAAACTTGTTGTTATTATTATAATTATTTTTTATTAATAATTTGTTCCGTTCCATTCGTTTAGATGCGGCATTCGTTATTTCAGATAATTTGTAACTTTGGATAAATTTGTAGTGGATATCTACCAAAATATTGGCCAATTTTCTAAAACAAAAAAAAAAGTGTAAACTATGCCCTCCCCCTGGAAACGACCAGTCAAAAAAAACACCAAGATTGCGTCGTAACTATTTATTACATTGATTTGCAATGCAATTTGAGTTTTCCTAATTGGCGGAAATTTCCAGTTTTCCCATTTCTCTTGCGACTTTGTGTTTAATTTGTCCTCCCATAAAAGCTAGACATGTGCACTGCATGTGCACTGCCGAAAAATGTGTTTGTTTTCGTTTCATTTGTTTTTGTTTTTTTTCCGTTTTTCAGGTCATTCGTTATGATCTCAATTCGTAAATTCGAAAATGAAAAGAATCTGAAAATCCGAAAAGAAAGAAAATCCAAAAATTCAAAAGAATAACTAACTAACTAACTAATAATAAATAACTATTACATTTTAGGTATTGGTATTTCCTTTCAAATGGCTATTAGTGAACATAAGGGATACGAATTTATCAGAAGTTACGAATTATCTGAAAAAATGAATGCCGTATTTAAACGAATGGCGTATCTAAATGAATGGAATGAATTAATAATAATAAATAACAATAATAATAATAAAAACTTGTTATTATTATTATCATTATTTATTATTAATTTGTTCCGTTCCATTCGTTTAGATGCGGCATTCGTTATTTCGGATAATTCGTAACTTCGGATAAATTCATATTCGTTACGTTCACTAACAGCCAAATTTGAAAGGAAATACCAATTTCCAATAAAACAGACTACAAAGTTTAAGAATAGAATGGAATAAAATAGAATAAAACAAAATAGAATATAAAATAATAGAATATTCTGGTATTTTCATTGAACAGTTCGCACTCACTATTCATAATGTTGGGGGGGGGATTCTGTTCCCAAAACGTTATCACAACCTGACCGTGACTAATTTATATCTATTGTTTACGTCACAGAACTATCTCCTGGACATGAACGTGTGAGTAAAGCGTTAGGGCTAAATATTGTAATAGAATTTCATATTAAATCGCCCCCAATAGTTTTGGTGGTTGTTTGATTCTCCTGAAGACGCTTGTATATATGTGTGAATTTTATTCGTGTTTACAGTTTAGTTGCTTCAAAGACCGGCAAAACTTGAAAACAATCCCATTTTTAGTGGGGCTGCACCTGCCCTGCATGGGATACTTGCTTGTTTAGTCTAGGGGAGAGTAAAAGCACTTTAATTTAGCAGATCATCCAGCAGGTGGCACTCCTCCATGATCCTGCATCAGTCTTGACAATTTAAAGAGGAGTTCCACCCAGGGGGGCCATTAAAAAAATATTTAGAGGTAAGTAAAAAAAAAAAAAAATATCCAAATGTTTTTTTGTTTTTTTTTTTTAGAATTTTTTAGATATGTTTGTTTTTTTGGGTGGAACCCCACTTTAAGGACCTTAGAAGGCTGGAGTGTGGGGGATTGTTTTTTTTGGGGGGGGCAGGTTGGGAAGTGTAAGTGGCTGGGTGTAACTTACATCGGGGGTCTATTAAACTTGCATTAAAGCTAATGGAGTGCAGATCATGCTCCATAAACTTGTTCCCTGGCCGTGTGACAGCCAAACCTGGAAGGGATGTAATGCATGTTGATTCCATGTTCATTCCAAATGGGGGAGATCAGCAAACGGATGTTCAATGGTTGCCCTCCCCTCTGCTTGGCAGCACCCACCATGCTGGTCCCAGGTCCACAGATGGGAGTGCGGAGCCAGGGAAACATGGCATTGGCATGCGTGGGTGAGCGAATGCACCAGGGGTGTGTGTGGAGTTGGCTATATACGGAGCAAATTTCTTTCCAAAGAAATTCACTTGATTTCCCCATCAACACAGACAGTGCGGATGTCGGAATCCCACCTGCCTGGCCATTGTCTTCTCCCGGTGGGTGATGGCGAGGGATGCCATCTCCAATGGGAGAAGACATTGATTATCTCTAGCGGCTGTAGCATCATCTGGCGATCATCGCAAGAGAATCCGGCGGGCTGGTTGTATCCAAGTTGATCGATCAATCAGCTTGGTACACTCAGCCTGCCCATTAATGGTTCAGCAGGAACCGGTCAAGATTCGAACTGTGTATGGCCGGCCTATGTGATTGGGTAGCTGCACATATATGTACAATAGCAGAGAATGGGAAACATGATGGAGGCATGCGAGGGGGGATGGGGGGTAAATTTACTGGAGGTGCATGGAAGCCATTGGGCAGCTGTACATCTGTCAGCCAACAGTCAGCTTGGGGGTCCCGGGGTCCGCAGGTGGAATGGTGGATTCTTAGAAAACATGGTGGGGCGTATGTAGATGGCGAATGTACAGGAGGAGCGTGTAAGTGATTGGGCAGCTAAACATCTGACAGCCAGCAACCGACTTGGGGGTCCCGCGCCTACAGGTGCCATAACCGAGTCTGGCAAACATGGTGGGTCAGTCGGGGGGGATGTACAACCAGAGGTCCATGGCAGCTGTATAGCCATCAGATGATTTTCACCTGACAGCCAACAGTTGGGTTGAAATTATTAGGACTCTAGAAGTTCCTTTTTGTTCTTGTTGCCTAAAATTGTCCTGTTGGCTCCTGTTCAATGAGAAACTGAACTTTAATGAATTACACCTTAATTATAGGTAAAAGATTAATATTGACACATTTGATTAAAATCTCTCTTACTTCTATATCTCAAGTCAAATCTCATCTAATAGAGATTTTCAATGTTGACCTAAAACACCGTATATACTCGAGTATAAGCCGAGTTTTTCAGCACATTTTTTTGTGCTGAATATGCCCCCCTCGGCTTATACTGGAGTCAAGCACTTTTCTGCACCTGAGAATGACATTTTCCAAACTGACTTTGGGGCCCCGTATCTCGGGGCCACTTGGTGCTAGGAACCCCAAATTTGGTGTGCAAACCCAGTGGAAATGGTCATTCTCTGCTGCAGAAAAGTGCTTGACATTTTATGAACCGACTTTGGGGCTCGGTATCTAGGCTAGGAACCCCAGCTTTGGATATGTTGTAGTGCTAGTACGAATTGGTTTGCACACCAAATTTGGGGGTCCTAGCACCTAGTGGCCCCGAGATACAGGGCCGCAAATTCGGTCAACTGTGTCCATCTGCAGCAATGTCATTTCTGGACCCTTTGGGTCCAGAGACCCCAAATTTTGGCTGCAGCTAGGGGGCACCTAGGAACCCTTAACTGTCAAGTTTGAAGTTTTGGGGAGCTATGGCTGCAAATGGGCATAGTGAGGCTGCAAATGGGCACAGTGAGGCTGCAAATGGGCATTGTTGACCCTCTTTTCCACTTACAGTAGCTGCGCATTTCTCACTCTAGGCTTATACTCGAGTCAATATGTTTCCCCAGTTTTTTGTGGTAAAATTACGTGCCTCGGCTTATAGTCGGGTCGGCTTATACTTGAGTATATACAGTAATTACGTAATGCGTTAGACAGTGTCTTCTTTACGGACCGCTGGGAACCCTTCCTGAGTTCTTTACTCGTTCTGGAGGTTAATAAGCTACTGGACATTACCAGGAAACATAAAAACTTGAGATATACCCCTTGTTCCTTATATTAGTTTACCTTATATTTATTCTATAATTTTTGTTAGCTGCCATTATTTGACTTTTCTGAGGCTCTTTCTTTTCCTATAATGTATTACAACTGACACAAGTTTTTATATTCCTATTATATATAGTAAAATATTGTACCCGTCTCCGATTTATTGTATTCTTCTAATTTTGTTTCTATATTTATTTTTAAAACCTAATAAAATATTTTGCAACAAGAAAAGGCATCGCTATCGTCACAAATCATGTGACCAGCTGACCAGGAGGTCTAGGCTGTCTTATCATTAGAGATGGGTCAAACCCCCTCCCCCCCTCGATTCGGTTTGCTCCAGAACTCTCGAACATCGCAAAGCTTCGGACCCAAACCTCCGAACACCATTGAAGTCTATGGGACCCGAACTTGAAAAATCAAAAATCCCCATTTTGAAAGCTTATATGCAAGTTAGTGACCATAAAAAGGATATGGGGGCCCGGGTACTGCCCCGGGGGACATGTACCAATGCAGTATTTTTTTTTTTTTTTTAAAAGATCATTTTTACAGGAGCAGTGATTTTAATGATGCTTAAAGCGAAACAATAAAAATGAAAAACTCCTTTAAATATAGTGCCTGGGGCCTTCAAAATGAGGACTTCAAGTTCGGGTCCCATAGACTTTAATAGGGTTCTAGTTCGGGTTCAAATTTTTGCGATGTTCGAGTGTTATGGAGCGAACCGAACCGGGGCTTGTTCGGCAAGATTCTACATAACAGCGGTCTAATGGAAGGTACATAACATTAAAAAAAATAAGTTAAATGCACATATAATCTTATGGGATGATTTTCATTTAAATGAATTGTCTAGGGACAGGTTCTCTTTAAAGAGCGATGTGCGGTGATCATGTAAATTGGCTTTTAGATTGATTTTATCATAAGGACTGGAAAAATAAATCAAACAGTGCTATAGTAACACTAGTAGTCATAAAACAACACTACTTACGGAGCAGGGTAATTAAATCATGTGATGCATATTTGTGAATTGAGCTGAATAAGGTGTGGTAGCAAAGAAAAAAAAGCCAGAAAAGGAAAAAAAGAGGTTTGTGAATTGAACTCAAAGGGGGTTATTTACGAAAGGCAAAGACACTTTGCACTGCAAGTGTGCTTGGAAGTGCAGTCGCTGTAAATCTGAGGGGTAGATCTGAAATGAGGGGAAGCTCTGCTGATTTTATCATCCAATCATGTGCAAGCTAAAATGCGTTTTTTAAATTTTCCTTGCATGTCCCCCTCGGATCTACAGCGACTTTACTTCCAAGTGCACTTGCAGTGCAAAGTGGATTTTCCTTTAGTAAATAACCCCCATAGCGTTTTATTCTGGATAATTTTACATTTTCATGATGCCTATAAATTTGCTAGAGGCCATTAAGTGCCTAGATTTTTTTATTATTTTATTAATATTATTGTTGTTATGTTTTTTTTTGTTTTTTTTTTACTGTTTCATATTTTTGCTATTTTATATTGTTGTTATTTTAAACTATTATTATATTTATCATGATATATTATTATATTTTTACTATTTTATATTATTATTTTATTATTGTTATTATTATTTTAACTTAATTGTATTATTTTATATTATTATCATCATCATAATCATTATTTATTATTGTTGTATAATTTTTATATTATTATTGTTATTATTATTATTATTATTATTATTATTATTATTATTATTAATACTAGTACTACTAATAATATTTTTTATATCGTTTTTTTTTTCTATGGAGGAAACTTCCCATCACTTACTGTCGCAACATAAATGATGAGAAATTTCTCTAGAGGGTACAAGGAATAAAAAGAAAAAAAAAACAAAACAAAAAACAAATAGAACATTTTTTGTAGAGTGGGGAAGGGTAAGAGAATCTGACAGTATTTTTATTGCTGTCCTTGTCTTCCTGCCCAAGTGACCCCCCTCCTTTCTAGTCCTGGTGTCACGGGGACAGGTGAATTAAAATCGCCCCAATGGGGTCACAGGCAAAAAGTAAGCCTTACAGAAATATGAACTCTTCTCCAAAAAGTGCATTGTTCCAAAGGTTAGTTGTTTTAATGTTCAGTTGTACATAAAGATTTTTTTTAACGCATTTTAAATAGAGTATGGAAGGATTGGAGAATTTATTTTATCCACAGTGTATCCAGAAATTCACAGTGCTTCACTTTTTCCACATTTTGTTATGTTACAGCCTTATTTCAAAATGCATTAAATTCATTATTTTCCTCAAAATTCTACAAACAATACTCCATAATAACAACGTGAGAGAAGTTTGTTTAAAATCTTTTCAAATTTATTAAAAATAAAAAATGAAAAAAATCCCATGTACATAAATATTCACAGACTTTGCTCAATATTTTGCTGAAGCTCCTTTGGCACCAATTACAGCCTCAAGTCTTTTTGAGTATGATGCTACAAGCTTGGCACACCTATTTTTGGGCAGTTTTTCCAATTCTTCTTAGCAGGACCACTCAAGCTCCATGAGGTTGGATGGGGGGGGGGGGGGGTGTCAGTGCACAGCCATTTTCAGTTCCAGAGAGATGTTCAATCGGGTTCAAGTCTGGGCTCTGGCTGGGCTACTCACGGACATTCACAGAGTTGTCCCTTAGTCACTCCATTGTTATCGTGGCTGTGTGCTTAGGGTCATTGTCCTGTTGGAAGAACCTTCGCCCTATTCTGAGGTTCAGAGAGCTCTGGAGCAGGTTTTTGTCAAGGATGTCTCTGTACATTGCTGCATTCATCTTTCCCTCGATCCTGACTAGTCTTCCAGTTCCTGCTGCTGAAAAACACCCCCACAGCATGATGTTGCCACCACCATGCTTCACTGTAGGGAAGGCATTGACCAAGTGATGAGCGGTGCCTGGTTTCCTCCAGACATGACGCTTGCCATTCAGGCCAAAGAGTTCAATCTTTGTTTCATCAGACCAGAGAATTTTGTTTCTCATGGTCTGAGAGTCCTTCAGGTGCCTTTTGGCAAACTCCAGGTGGGCTGTCATGTGCCTTTTACTGATGAGTGGCTTCCGTCTGGCTACTCTACCATACAGGCCTAATTGGTGGAGTGCTGCAGAGATGGTTGTTCTTCTGGAAGGTTCTCCTCTCTCCACAGAGAAACGCTGGAGCTCTGTCAGAGTGATCATCGGGTTCTTGGTCACCTCCCTGACTAAGGCCCTTCTCCACTTCTCGGTTTGACCAGGAGGCCCGCTCTAGGAAGAGTCCTGGTGGTTCCAAACTTCCTCCATTTACGGATGATGGAGGCCACTGTGCTCATTGGGTCCTTCAATCCTGTAGAAATGTTTCTGTACCCTTCCCCAGATCTGTGCCACCAAACAATCCTGTCTCGGAGGTCTACAGATAATTCCTTGGACTTCATGGCCTGGTTTGTGCTCTGACATGCACTGTCAACTGTGGGACCTTCTATAGACAGGTGTGCGCCTTTCCAAATCATGTCCAATCAACTGAATTTACCACAGGTGGACTCCAATCAAGTTGTAGAATCATCTCGAGGATGATCAGTGGAAACAGGAGGCACCTGAGCTCAGTTTTGAGTGTCATGGCAAAGGCTGATGAACATGGGATTTTTTTTTTTTAATTTTTAATAAATTTACAAAGATTTTAAACAAACTTCTTTCACGTTGTCATTATGGGGTACTGTTTGTAGAATTTTGAGGAAAATAATGAATTTAATCCATTTTGGAATAAGGCTGTAACATAACACATCTATCTATCTATCTATTCTTTCGTTTAACCCTGTTTGTTTATTTTTTAGAATGAGAAGCCTGGAAGTAAGAGCAAAGGTAATTACTAACAATATATTTTAATTATTATTATTATTATAATTATTATTATAATAATACATTATAAGTTTACTCTTAGGTTGGATTTACATCAAGTATGGAACCATTTCGGTGCGGCCAATTGCTAGGCAGGAAGCCAAGTGAATGCAAGATAGCCGGCAGATAATTTTTTTTTTTTAAGTCAAAATTAATTTTTTTTTTTCTGCTTTTAAAGGTAAATGAGAGATGTGGGGTCTATTTGGCCCAAGATCTCTCAATAAAGAGGTCCTGCCATGCTTTTTTCTATTACAGGGGATGTTTAACTTCCTTGTAATAGGAATAAAAGTGATAAAAACAAAAACCTAACTGAAGGTACAGTGTAAAAAAAAAAAAAAAAAAGTAAAATAAATAAGAAAACTTTTTTTTTTTTTTAAAGCACCCCATCCCTCCGAGCTTGCGCGCAGAAGCGAACGCATACGTAAGTCATGCCCACATATGTAAACAAAGTTTAAACCACACATGTGAGGTATCGCCGTGATCGTTAGAGCGAGAGCAATAATTCTATTGCAAGATGTTCTCTGTAACTCTAAACAAGTACCGTAGTTTGGCGCCATTCCACAAGCGTGCCCAATTTTAAAGCAGGACATGTTAGGTATCTATCTACTTTGCGTAACATCATCTTTTATATTATAGAAAAAAATTGGGATAACTTTACTGTTTTTTTTTGTTGTTTTTTTTAAGTGTATTTTTAAGTGTAGTTTTTCCAAAAAAATCATGTTTGAAAGACTGCTGAGCAAATACGGTGTGACATAAAATATTGCAACGGCCATCATTTTATTTTCTAGGGCCTCTGCTAAAAAAAAAAAAAATACATAATATTTGGGGGTTCCAGGTCATTTTCTAGCAAAAAAATACTGATTTTTACAGCAAATGTCAGAAAAAGGCCTTGCCTTAAAGTGGTTAAGTTGTTATTAGGTACATTGCATTAATACAATATTTTCTCCATAAAGTCTTTAATGTAAACTTTTAATTTCTTTGAGTTAATTCGTTTTTTCTATCTCTTGTAAACAATTTAAGAAAGCTTCATTGTAATTTTTTGTCAAGGTCAAATCACATATTATTTTCATCTGTTGTCACAGGGGACCCTTAAAAAGCAAGGGGGCCCATAGCCTGGTGCCTACACTGCCTATATGGTAATCCAGCATTGATTGCACCACACACCAGCCACTGTGTAGAACATTTAACGCCCCAGATATTATTGAATTTTTTTATTTCCTTCACTAACAAATGTGCCAGCTGGGCGCACTGTATAAACTGTACATAGGGTTAGCTACATACTGTATACAGCTCTGTGTTCCAGCAGCAGTACAGGGACTTCAGTCATTATACATTGGGCACTTGTGGGTATTCATTTTGCCCTTGTGGAACAGTTTGCAATCACTATCCATAATGGGGGGTACCTGTTTCTTTACTGTGTTTACTGTTATCATAATCTGGATATGACTAATTTATATCTATTGTTTGTGTCACAGAATCATCTCATGAACTTGGAGCTGTGAGTACAGTGTTAGGGCTAAATGTTGTATTTCTCATATCACCTGTTCAATATTTTAAAGGTCAACTCCAGGAAACTTGAAAATTCTCTCTTGCAGTGGGGGCTCCCAACTGTCCCTGATTTGGAGCAATGTCCCTCTGTCCCTCTTTCCTCCTCATTTGTCCCTCATTTTGGTCTGATCTATATAGTTGTATAAAAAATGCACTTTTTTCCTTTCAAAAAGTGTTTCCCAGTGCTAAACCTTTCATCTAAATTCTAAATTGCTGCATTTGTAAATTTTAAAAGCCAGTATAAAGAAATAGTAGTGGTAAAAAAAGCCCTTGTGGATTTGATTAACCTTTTGTTTTTGGTTAATTCTCCTTTAAGGGGGTGTGGCATGGGGCGTGTCCTATGTCTACATACGTTTGCTAGTAGGTGTCCCTCATGGTGGAGGGGGAGGGGGGATTATAGTGGGAGGTTGTGTTTCAGGAGTTGGGTTTGGCCCCTTAGTTCCAGTGAAGGGAACTCTTAAGGCGTCAGCATACCAAGACATTTTGAACAATTGCATGCTCCCAACTTTGTGGGAACAGTTTGGGGATGGCCCCTTCCTGTTCCAACATGACTGCGCACCAGTGCTGAGTTTCTTTAAAGCCCAATGACAACCAAAATATTTTATTTTTATAATGAATAGAAATGAAATTTTCCATCACTTACCGTCACTTCACTCTTCTCCACAAAGTACATTGTTCTATGGGTTAGTTGTTCTAAAAACTTTGTTTCAAAACTTTTTTGAACATGCTTTGAATAGAGTGAGGAAGTATAAGGGAATTTCCCATTACTTGTTTATCTATCTATCTATCTATCTATCTATCTATCTATCTATCTATCTATCTATCTATCTATCTATCTATCTATCTATCTATCTATCTAATTGTTTTCCCTGTTTATTTATTTTTCAGTATGCGAAACCTGAAAGTGAGAGCAAAGGTAATTACTAGCAATTTATTGAGTTTATTTTGAGGGCCAATTCACACCAGGCAGGGCCAGATTAAGAGCATCATGGGCCTGGTGCTGAGGATTTTGGTGGGCCTTTTTATGGAAACAAAATGAAAATGCAAACGATTTTTCGCTAAAACGAATTAAATATACTCTCACCAGTAATACCAACCGTGCAGCCTCTGAGCAGCAGCAACACCACCAATACCACCTGCTATGCGGTCTCTCACCAGCAGCAACATAGGGAGACCACATTTCCAAACTGTCATTTAGGGACAACCCCCTCTTCCCAAAAAAAGATAGGGGTGGAGGATGTAGTCTCGGGGTTGGCAGGGAAATCGGCATTGGAGGTGATTTGTCAGGCAAATGGCTGGTGTTAGTACTTAAAATCAATCATCCTGACACCATGCTTGATATGGTGTCAGGATGATCAAATTCCATTATTTCAGTTACTACATTGTAAGATATAGTGAAATAGTTCAACTCACCATCATGCAGAATCAGTGGGAACCTGAGCTTGTCACTTGCCACCAGATGCAGCTTGTCACTTGCCACCCATAGCCTGCCACCAGATGTAGAGTATCACTTTCCACAGTTGCCTGCCGCTAGATGCAGCCTGCCACCAGATACAGTGTGCCACTTGCTACCCACAGCCTGCCACAGATACAGTGTGCTACTTGCCACTAGCAGCCTGACACCAGATACAGCGTGCCACTTGCCACCAGCAGCCTGCCACCAGATACAGTGTGCCACTTGCCACCAGCAGCCTGCCATCAGATACAGTGTGCCACTTGCCACTAGCAGCCAGCCACCAGATACAGTGGGCCACTTGCCACCAGCAGCATGCCACCAGATACAGTGGGCCACTTGCCACCAGCAGCCTTTCACCAGATACAGTGCGCCACTTGCCAACCACAGCCTGTCACCAGATACAGTGTGCCACTTGCCACCAGCAGCCTGCCACCAGATACATTGTGCCACTTGCCACCAGATACAGTGTGCCACTTGCCACCAGCAGCCTGCCACCAGATACAGTGATTCACATGCTACCACCAGCCTGTCACCATATACATTGTGCCACTTGCCACCAGATACAGTGTGCCACTTGCCACCAGCAGCCTGCCACCAGATACAGTGTGTCACTTGCTACCAGCAGCCTGCCACCAGATAGTGTGCCACTTGCCACCAGCAACCTGCCACCAGATACAGTGTGCCACTTGCCACCAGCAGCCTGCCACCAGATACAGTGTCACTTGCCACCAGCAGCCTTCCACCAGATACAGTGTGCCACTTGCCACCAGCAGCCTGCCACCAGATACAGTGTGCCACTAGCCACCAGCAGCCTGCCACCAGATACAGTGTGCCACTTGGCACTAGCAGCCTGCCGCCAGATACAGTGTGCCACTTGCCACCAGCAGCCTTTCACCAGATACAGTGTGCCACTTGCTACCAGCAGCTTGCCACCAGATAGTGTGCCACTTGCCACCAGATACAGTGTGCCACTTGCCACCAGCAGCCTTCCATCAGATACAGTGTGCCACTTGCCAACCACAGCCTGCCACCAGATACAGTGTGCCACTTGCCACCAGCAGCCTGCCACCAGATACAGTGTCACTTGCCACCAGCAGCTTTCCACCAGATACAGTGTGCCACTTGCCACCAGCAGCCTGCCACCAGATACAGTGTGCCACTTGGCACTAGCAGCCTGCCACCAGATACAGTGTGCCACTTGCCACCAGCAGCCTTTCACCAGATACAGTGTGCCACTTGCTAGCAGAAGCTTGCCACCAGATAGTGTGCCACTTGCCACCAGATACAGTGTGCCACTTGCCACCAGCAGCCTTCCATCAGATACAGTGTGCCACTTGCCAACCACAGCCTTTCACCAGATACAGTGTGCCACTTGCTACCAGCAGCTTGCCACCAGATAGTGTGCCACTTGCCACCAGATACAGTGTGCCACTTGCCACCAGCAGCCTTCCATCAGATACAGTGTGCCACTTGCCAACCACAGCCTGCCACCAGATACAGTGTGCCACTTGCCACCAGCAGCCTGCCACCAGATACAGTGTCACTTGCCACCAGCAGCCTTCCACCAGATACAGTGTGCCACTTGCCACCAGCAGCCTGCCACCAGATACAGTGTGCCACTTGCCACCAGCAGCCTGCCACCAGATACAGTGTGCCACTTGGCACTAGCAGCCTGCCACCAGATACAGTGTGCCACTTGCCACCAGCAGCCGTTCACCAGATACAGTGTGCCACTTGCTACCAGCAGCTTGCCACCAGATAGTGTGCCACTTGCCACCAGATACAGTGTGCCACTTGCCACCAGCAGCCTTCCATCAGATACAGTGTGCCACTTGCCAACCACAGCCTGCCACCAGATACAGTGTGCCACTTGCCACCAGCAGCCTGCCACCAGATACAGTGTCGCTTGCCACCAGCAGCCTTCCACCTGATACAGTGTGCCACTTGCAACCAGCAGCCTGCCACCAGATACAGTGTGCCACTTGCAACCAGCAGCCTGCCACCAGATACAGTGTGCCACTTGACACTAGCAGCCTGCCACCAGATACAGTGTGCCACTTTCCACTAGCAGCCTGCCACCAGATACAGTGTGCCACCTGACACTAGCAGCCTGCCACCAGATACAGTGTGCCACTTGCCACTAGCAGCCTGCCACCAGATACAGTGTGCCACTTGTCACCTGCAGCCTGGCACCAGATACAGTGTGCCACTTTCCACCAGCAGCCTTTCACCAGATACAGTGTGCCACTTGCCACTGACAGCCTGTCACCAGATACAGCGTGTCACTTGCCACCAGCAGCCTGCCACTAGCAACGTGCCACCACATACAGTGTGCAACTTGCCATCAGATGCAATGTGCCACTTGCCACCAGCAGCCTGACCCCAGATACAGCGTGTCACTTGCCACCAGCAGCCTGCCACTCCCTCCAGGACTCTTCCAGGATGGAAAGAAGGGACAGGGCCTGCATAGTCAAACAAACCCCTGGAGCCCCCACCCTCCTCATCTGGGATGGTATTGTTGTGTGTAAAATGAATGCCAGCAGTATTGATCAGACCAAGTTCTACAGAGGGGGATGTGTACAAGCCTTTGGGCTCACACTGGTGTGCTGCAGTTTGGGCGCACTGCTTGTGTATCTGCAGTTTTAGCCGCAGACCTATTGCTTTATATCAGGTTGCATATTTTTGCTGCATTTTCTGACAGTGCGCCAAAGATAAGATGCAGCACGCAGGAATTTTGGTGCGCTTTCAGAAAAAACATGCAACCTAATAGAAATCAATAGGACTGTGGGTAAAACGCAGGAAAACTGCAGATACACCAGCAATGGGCCAAAACACAGCAAAGCAGTGTGAACCAACCTAAAAGCACAAGGAGCCAAGTCTACATATTGACTGCAGTTATAACAGCCATTGCTGAAGATAAAGGCAAAAGAGGGGGAGAGAAGGGAGATAAGAGTCCAGTCACTGAGCTCACACTTGGATGGGAAGCTTATCACTCAGATATGTGTTCAGTTCACCTTCTATCTGCAGGCTGCTCTGTTCATAATTTCCCAACCCACACAGCTCCTTCACTGCACACAGAGAGAGAGGAGAGAGGGGAGGGGGAAGGCAGAGCCATTCGTGTAGGGGGGGGCTGTGCACTGTGACACTAATAACCACAGTAAGCCAACACAGATGCAGCCAGACACCCCTACATTTATACACAGCTTCTCCTGTCCCATAGAAGTTTATCGACAGGAGAAACCGGGCTTATACTGCTGGCTGGGAGGGCCGATTTTAAGGCAGGGGCCTGGAGCTGCAGCTCCATCAGCCCCTATGTTAATCCGGCCCTGACACCAGGTGGTGTCCGCAGGCTGTACTTTTTTTTCCAAAGCAGCACAGAGCATTGATTATACCTCGCACTGCACAGTGGCCAATAGAACTTGATGAATTGTCTCTGCGTGACATTTTAATAACGTCTGTTTGAAAAAAAAAAAAAAAAAGGAATAGTGCGATGCACCAAGATTGGCGCAACAGCACTGCAGTTGTCCGGCCTCATTGCACCGAATGCCAGCCGCTGTGTTATAATGTGGTGGCTGATGTGAATTAACCCTTAGAACATGAAACGTCACAGACATTACTAAAATACATCAGAAATCTTGTTCATACCTTACATGCCTCCAACAGCAGCACATTTTAACCTAACCAAGATGTCATTTTTAAAACCACGGCACAGGGATTTAATGCCTAACTCCAGGTTTCCTATGACTTTAAATAGCTAATTTTGGCCAAGCTGGTCCACAAAATCAAATTCCTTCGCCGATGTTACAGTTTGTACAGTGATTCCAGCAGGCACATATATTAGTAAAGGAAATATGTTGTTTAAACCAGCTTAGCCCAAACAAACGATTTAAAGTAATGATAAACCTGCAGTTAGGCTTTAATGTGGATGCAATAGCGTAACTGTTAATTAATATTTGAAATGCAGTTAGCATAATAACCACAAGATGGCAGTATGCCCAGAATAATGCGCTAGCATTGAAATAGCAATGGAATTTTGTGGATTTAAGTGTTTTGACATTTACTGAATTTTTCAAATGAATGTATTTGTGGGCAGTTTGTCTGTCATTGTTCAGAGCTGAAGGTATTTTTACATTCATTAATAATCAGTGAAATATGAAATATTACATATACAGGTCCATAGCTATACTGAGAGGTTGGTTGTACTAAAACTGGAGAGTGCAAAATCTGGTGCAGCTCTGCATAGAAACCGATCAGCTTCCATTTTTTTTTTTGTTAAAGCTTAATTGAACAAGCTGAAGTTAGAAGCCGATTAGCTACCATGCACAGATGCACCAGAATTTGCACTCTCCAGTTTTAGTAGATCAACACCTGTGGATAGCCTGAAAAGCGCGTGTTCAACCCAAATAGCAGGAGCGATCAGATTAATTCCATTGCTGTGTCATCACACCCCCCCCCCCCTTTTTTCCTAGTAGAAATGGGAACATCTGGATTAGTCAGCCATGCGGAGGCTTGCCAAAGGCATATCGCAGGGATATGCAATTAGCGGACCTCCAGCTGTTGCAGAACTACAAGTCCCATGAGGCATAGCGAGACTCTAACAGCCACAAGCATGACACCCAGAGGCAAAGGCATGATGGGACTTGTAGTTTTGCAACAGCTGGAGGTCCGCTAATTGCAGATCCCTGGCATATCAAATAGCCAGAGCTAGGCTTTCTGATTTGGAATGTAAGTGTTCTCTGCAAACTGAGTGCCATGGATGCACTGTGTAGAAAGATAATGTAAGCATTAACCACTTCAGTTCCAGAAGGTTTTACCCCCTTCCTGACCAGGCCATTTTTTTGCGATACGGCACTGCCGTGCGACGTTGCACCCAAATAAAATTTATGTCCTTTTTTTCCCCCCACAAATAGAGCTTTCTTTTGGTGGTATTTGATCACCTCTGCGGTTTTTATTTTTTGCGCTATAAATAAAAAGAGAGCGTCAATTTAAAAAAAAAAATAAAGATTTTTTACTTTATGCTACACATCCAATAAAAAAAGAATTAAAAAAATCTCATTTCAGCCACTGTGCCCATCAAACGCTGCCACTGTGCCATCAAATGCTGCCACTGTGCCCTCAAATGCTGCCACTGTGCCATTAATTGCAGCCACTGTGCCCATCCAACGCTGCCACTGTGCCATCAAATGCTGCCACTGTGCCATTAAACGCTGCCAGTGTGCCCATTAAATGCTGCCACTGTGCCATCAAATGCTGCCACTGTGCCATTTAACGCTGCCACTGGGTAATCAAATGCTGCCACTGTGCCC
This sequence comes from Lithobates septentrionalis, assembly GCA_037952835.1. Lineage (NCBI taxonomy): Eukaryota > Metazoa > Chordata > Amphibia > Anura > Ranidae > Lithobates > Lithobates septentrionalis. The sequence goes on along the minus strand of JBBDGP010000704.1, from coordinate 1,084,047 downwards.
AAACACTGACACTGTGCCATCAAATGCTGCCACTGTGCCCACCAAACGCTGCCACTGTGCCATCAAATGCTGCCAGTGTGCCCATTAAATGCTGTCAGTGTGCCCATCATATGCTACCAGTGTGCCCATCATATGCTACCAGTGTGCCCATCAAAGTGTACACCCGCTCACACCCCCCCTCCCGCGCGGATGGGTTGCGGGACACCCCGTGCAAGAGGACTGGCGCTTACCGGGTGTCGTCTTCTCCTGGCGTCTCCTCTCCAGTCAGCTTCCTCCACTTCCGCCAAAGCACTGAGCATCCAATAGGGACGCCTGGTGCTTTAGCCAATCAGGAAACAGGTCTCACTGACCTGCCTCCAGATTGGCGGGGAGGCAATGCAGTGTGAAAATAGCGGATAATCATTCGCTATGGTCACACAATTGGGTGGGATCAGCCCGAGCCCACCCTATTTTGAAGCCTACTAGAGCCTCTGGCTCTGATCAGGTACTTCAAACAAATACACCCCCTCCTGCCCCCGCCATAGGAGTCCATGTGTCCGGCATCCTGAAAGGGGGCAGGCGCATGGATAGGGAGGCAGCAGCAGGAATGGGGGGGGGGCGGCGCCCGTGTGCCCACAATGCATGGGCCGCCACTGACGCCCAAACAGCCAAAGTACTGTGCAGGGATGAATGAACTCCCATGCACAGGGCTGCTGATAAAAACCACGGGGCCCCGTACAACCTACCTGACAGGGCCCTCTTCCTTTGAAAATGTCGAATTATATTTTTGCTAAAATGCAATGCCCGCAATTCAATGCTTTGCAGCCATGGCAGAAATTTTACCCCTGTCAAACTAGACCCATTCAAGTGAATAGCGGCACAGAAGCAATATCTGTGATCAGACCCGATCACTCACTGTGTTCATTCAGGTTGGTTTTGTTTATTCAGAATGGCGAACGCCCCCCCCCCCCCCCCCAACACACCGTTCTGAAATAACCCCCCTGTGTGCGGCAGAGGAGAGGAGGGAAAACAGCAGCATAGCGGGAGAAAGGGGCACACAGGGGTCCCAGACAGCAGGGGGTGCAGATACTAGGACCGATCCCCCCCCCCCATAGCAGTGCAGCCGGAGGAAGAAAAGAAAAGTAGAGGCCGGCAGCACTTCTCAAGAGCCAAAAGTGTCAGCAATAAGGCAGTACTGCTGGACCTCCTGCTAGGCAGGTGCTCGGGTCCCCCCATTTGAACTGATGAGGCCTCAGCCCAGTACAGGAGGGCTGGCTGTACTGCCTTATCAGCGGCCCTGCCCATGCACAAGTATGGAGGTTACCTAATGCCGGCCCAGCAAATAAAGATGGCCAAAGCCCTCAAACCCAGAACAAGTCGGGGAGAAAATGTTGGCGCCGGTGACGGAGCTTGAGAACATTACATTGCTGGATTGTAAAAGTTTTTTGTTTTGTTTTTTTAATAGGAAAAATGTCATACCCACCTGCTCTGTGCAATGGTTTTATACAGAGTGGTCCTGCACCTCCTCTCCTGGGATCCCCCGCTGGCGCTCTTGTCTCCTCCTCCTCCTCTTCCTATGGGGGCACTTGTGTGGGCTCCATCCTGAGCTGGGCTGTGTGAGTCTATAGACATACATAGCGTGGCTCAGTTCCGCCCCCCCCCCCCCCACTCCCTCTTCAGAGGATTTGACAGATTGCAGCAAGAGTCAATTGCTCCTGCTGCTCTCCGTCAAGCTTGTGAGAGCACGGAAAGGGGAGAGAAGAACTGAAGCCAGGCACAGCTCTGGATGGATTGGGGCTGGGAGGGCACTGTTATTGTAAGGTTTTTTTTCCCTTAATGCAGAGAATGCATTAAAGGGGTGCTAAAGCCTAAACATGTTTTACCTTAATGCATTCCTTGCATTAAGGTAAAAAATGTTTAGGCACAGAATTTGCCCCCCCCCCCCCCACCCACTCATACTGAAGCAGTGCCCCCGTAGAAGCCGATGAATGTTGTGGTTCACCCATCATCTTGCCCAGCCCAGCATTCACTTCTCAGTCACTCAGAGACATGGAACAGTCAGAGAACTTTGTTTATTTTTGCTTTATTGAGGGGATTGAACTTGGATGGGGTAAGGGAAATATGGGATGCCCATCAGAATTGACAGAACTTGCTTGGGACGATTATATACACTCCAGTATATACACTCCATTTCTCCTCCTGCACATCGCTCCCTCTCTAATCTTCCAGGCACAGCTAGCACAAAGTGGTTAGGCCTGACACAGGCTCAGCCAGGCCTTTATCAATTGCCCTTTGCAGGTAGGGACCGCGGGCCCCTATAGTATAGCAAAATAGAAGTCTCTGGTGCTAGCTGTCCTACATGCGGCTACTGAGCCCAGTAACCCATCTTCCGGCCCTGCCAGCCCTCATGGCTGCGGCTGCCTCTCTCCACTGCCCCACTTCCCACAGTCCACTCTTCTGGTTCTGCAGCCATCTCAGACTGCAAGCTCCTAGTCTCTTCAGGCGTGCCTCCCCAGTCCTCCTGACTTTGCCTCTCTCACCAGTCCTCTCGGCTGTGACCAGTTGTCCTCCCTGGAGTCTATCAGCAGTGTTCTCTACCTCTGTCCTCTCTTTACTCTCTCATGTGCCTCCGGTCTAGGACCTCTCCACGTGTTCTGGAAGTTGGTCCCAACTGCACCCGAGCCCAGGCCCGAGGTCACACCCCCCCCCCCCCCAGACTGGGGAGCTCCCCCAAATTCCACGACAGCCTCCACACTCTCTACTCCAGCTCTTCTACCCAACAACTCCTCCCCAGCCCCTGGGTATTTAAGGAGGCCTGCCCCCTGCCAATCCAGGTTGGGGATTGGTCAAGGCTCCTCAGAATACCCCGGGCAGCTCCACCTCTCCTCTCCCCCTCTCTTTCCAGAATCCTCTGGAAAGAAGAGGGAGGTCTCAGTGATGCTGCCTGTGAGTCACCAGCTGCTACTCTGAACCACCCCAGCCCAGATCAAATCTAAACAAACATGCCTGGCGACTAGCCAGGCCTGCCTAAATTGACCTAATCCAAACAAAAAATCCTCACTCTAGCACCTACCTACCTGGAGGGTGCTACACTTATCCGAACCCTCATTCAATCCAGCACTGTGCACGTCTGCAGCTCTTCTCTCCCCTCACTTCGGTGTCTCACAAGCTTTGCTGGGACATTGGGCCATTGGCTCCCAGTGCTGTCAATCAAAGCCAGTGATGAGGGAGCGGGGGGTGGGGCCGAGTCCCTCTGTCTGTGTCAATGGACGCAGCAGCGGGGCTCGGGAGCAAGCACGAACGAGTGCCCCAAATGGGAAACTGCTTCCCGTACGGGCACTGGACAGAGAGAAGGGGCCAGGAGTGCCAGCAAGGGACCCGAGAAGGTGAGGTTCAGGACCGATCTGTGCAATTCCTTTGCACAGAGCAGGCAAGTATAGAGATGTTTGTTATTAAAAAAAAAAAAAAAATTCCTTTACAATCACTTTATGGTAAAAAGAACCTTTAGCCTTTACAACCACTTTAAAGTGATATTGAAGGCTCATTTTTTTTTTCTTAAAAAAAAAAAAAAAAGAGGTTATACCACATTGCTCTGTGCAATGATAGCACAGAGCAGGTAGGTGTGCAATGATAGCACAGAGTGGTCCTTTACCTCCTCTTCAAGAGTTTCTCGCTGGCACATTTCCTGAGTGCCCCTTTAGCAAACTGGGTGCTAAGGAGACACTCCAGAGCTAAGGAGACACTCCAGAGCTCGGCTGTGTGCGTCTATAGACACACACAGTTTCGGCAAGCCACACCCCCACTTCCTCCTCACAGGAGTTTGACTGACAGCTTTAGATGGACAGCTTGGTTGAATATATAGATTAAAAACATGAGAAGATCATTTTTGTTTTGTAGTAGTAGTGGCCTTTTAAGAATGTGTAATTTCTTCCTAATGAAATTTAAAGGAAAGCATTACATTTGTGTACACTGATATATATTGTCAATTATTTGTGTAAATTAATAATTTTACAAATAACCTTTTATTACTGGCTACCTCCATGACATTCAGTTTGCAAAGCATGCTGGGGTTTATTTGCCCTTTAAATCCATGTGAATGAAGAATTTTGCAGCCCAATTCCTGCAATTAGCAAATGTGAAAAATTGTGATTTTGATGCAGAAGTCACGAGACTCAACCAGTTAGGTTATATTATTTTTTGCATCAGTTTTTGTTTATTTCTCTGACTGGTGTATCTTTCTTTCCCTCTCTCTTATATGCAGAATATCTTGGCCGTCTTGGAACCCTAAAGTTGTTCAGGAATCATGGTGGTAAGAGTTTTATATGGAATCCTCACTGGTCTTTTTCTTTCCAATCATTTTTATTGGTTAAATTTCAGGGGAAAAAAAGGTATAAAAATCAACGTATTATGCAAAGTTGCTCAGTACAAAGCGTTGGCCGTACATCTAAGAACAGTCATAGGAATAATGTTGAGAAAATAAATTCACAAGGTAACACTACTATAATAGCACCCCCAGAATTTTGGGGAACCCTTGAGTTGCAGCATCCTATCAACTTTAGTGTTGCACTTTCTCACAAGGTAACACTACTATAATAGCACCCCCAGAATTTTTGGGGAACCCTTGAGTTGCAGCATCCTATAAACTTTAGTGTTGCACTTTCTCACAAGGTAACACTACTATGATAGCACCCCCAGAATTTTGGAGAACTCTTGAGTTGCAGCATCCTATCAACTTTAGTGTTGCACTTTCTCACAACGTAACACTACTATGATAGCACCCCCAGAATTTTGGAGAAACCTTGAGTTGCAGCATCCTATCAACTTTAGTGTTGCACTTTCTCACAAGGTAACACTACTATAATAGCACCCCCAGAATATTGGGGAACCCTTGAGTTGCAGCATCCTATCAACTTTAGTGTTGCACTTTCTCACAAGGTAACACTACTATAATAGCACCCCCAGAATTTTTGGGGAACCCTTGAGTTGCAGCATCCTATCAACTTTAGTGTTGCACTTTCTCACAAGGTAACACTACTATGATAGCACCCCCAGAATTTTGGGGAACCCGTGAGTTGCAGCATCCTATCAACTTTAGTGTTGCACTTTCTCACAAGGTAACACTACTATAATAGCACCCCCAGAATATTGGGGAACCCTTGAGTTGCAGCATCCTATCAACTTTAGTGTTGCACTTACTCACAAGGTAACACTACTATAATAGCACCCCCAGAATTTTTGGGGAACCATTGAGTTGCAGCATCCTATCAACTTTAGTGTTGCCTGAGTAGAAAGGAGTCTTCTATATGGTCGTCAATGGGATCCCCTCCTTCAGAGCAGTATATGCAAGTACACAACTTGAGGTACAGTATTTGTGCAAAGACATGGTCTTGGGAGAGTAAGTGGACCCCAGGGTCCTAGGCTAACATTCCTGAGAATTTCTTTTGGCAACGTGTCAACATAGTAGGAAAGTAACAAAAAAAAACTATGAACAGGAAAAAAAAAAGGAAATTCCGAGTAAGTAGCATAGCCCGTCCAATCCAGGAGCGCATTATCATAACCTATTATGTATCCCCCGTTAAGTAGTTGATCCAGGGATACTATGTTCCTCAAGCAATTTGAGCTTTTCTGCTTACCTCTGTGACCAAGCCCTGGGTGATCGGGGTGAAACATGTTAGGGGGACATCGATGGAGCGATGCTCGCCACATTCATCAACATACTAATGCACTTGGTTGGTGAGCGGTGCCCTTTCTTCTCTTTGATAATTTGAGTTTGTCATTCAGAATTGCAGAAAGTCGTTCATTGACCACACAGTAGTCCACGATAATTTGGCTTTCACTAACTCAAATGGGAGCATTGGTGTCCTCCAAAATCTGATGATGGAGATTTTTGCTGCTACAAATATAAAGGTGATATCAATCTCCTCATATGTCTTGGAGCCTCCTCCACTGGATAGCATAATAGTGCTTGCTGAGGGGATTTTCTAAGCTCACTGGTCTTTTTCAGGATACATTCCTACTCAGGGGGCAAGGTAAAGCATTGTCATCTCTGTATGGCCAAGACCACTTGGAAACCCTCTGGCTCTGCCATCTTCTTTGTGTTGCCACGACCACATCTCCAGGATGGCTGAGAAGGCATATCAGCATGGGGAATGCACCCTGACAGCTACTATGACTATGTTCCTGGACGGTGGCAATGGTAATATCCACCTTAAGCCACCAACAAGGATTTGAATAATATAGATCCTCTCTAACTGGATTTTTTTTTTACTTGGTTGACTTTAACAGGGGAGTCTTTCTTTCATAATATGACTGTTGCTCCTATGACATTGTAGCTTCTCAGGTGACATAGCAGGTGTTTCGGAAAAGGCAGTCAACGTAACCCTTTGTTCTTAAAGTGAAGCTCCAAGCTCCTTCAGGAAACATTAAGTCCGCAGCTACAAATACTGTAGCTGCTGACTTTTAATATAAGAACACTTACCTGTCCAGGGATCCAGCAATGTCCTCACCCGAGCCGATTCTTTAATTGGTTTTGGGTGCAGGCGCTGGCATCTGAAGTAAGGGAAACAGGAAGTGAAGCCCTGCAGGCTTCACAGCCTGTTCCCTACTGCTCATGAGCGAGTCACGTTGCACCTTGTGAATGGTCCCGTAGTTTTCTGGGACCTGTGATGTGTCCCTGAAGACTGCCGGGGAAGGATGGGGTAGAACTTCTGGCTCAGTTCACCGCAGCGATCTGAGCGGGTACCTGGCTTTGAGGGCTCCCCTGCAAAAAGTGCCAAATGTGGCAGTGGAGGGTGCAAACAAGCGGAGCTTTCCTTTGGGGTGGAGCTCCGTGCAAGCACAATAAATGACACTAAGGGTTTTTTTTTTTTACTTTAGAAAATAATACCTTTTATTTAGACATTCATACACAGCAAAGCCTTCCCATTGGGATGGGAATGGGAAGGGTTGTTTTTTTTGGTAACGTATTTTGGAGGCCACATTTTTGGTAACACATTTTTTTGGTGGCCACATTTTAGTAATGTCCACCATAAAGCCACCAGCAAGGATATGAAAGTATAGCTCCTCATGCCCAACCTCTAGCCCTTTAGTATATGATGTAAAGCCCTCAGACTCCAGCAGTCTGTAGTGGGAACATTGATTGGGGTAATAGCATTCATCTACATTAGCCCCATGTAACACGTTCCCAGTTACGCCTTGTCTTCTGCAGCATCTCCCCAGCCAATAAGGTAACATGTCCTCCTCTCTGACCCTCATTTTCTCGAATAGGTCTGCAGTTTCTGACTGTCCTCTCAAGTATTCCATATATTGAACATTATGTACGGCCCTGTGGTGATGTCAGAGGCCACGTTTGAGGCCCAATTTAGCTCATAAGTTGACAACTACTGGTATAGTCTCTCTCTAAAATGAAAGTTTTTCTTGGTTGACTCTAACAGGGGTGTGTCTTAAATGTCACGTGTCTCTCTCTCCAGAACATTTATTTAAATTTGCATTTTTTCTGGTTGGCACTTTTTTCCACCACATGGTTATACTCATTACCAGAGATTGATCCACATTCCAAAAAAAGGAAGATTGTATCTTACAAGAGCAAGTGCCATATTATTTTATTAAAGTGACTTCCATGTGATTCTTACACAACAGTCTCTAATAATGACTGTTGCACTTGCAACATTGTAGCTTCTCTGGCAGCTGTTTTGAAACATGCAGCATTCTTTGGTAACCAACACAACCAGTGGCGGCCTGTCCATTAGGGGCGCACGGGCGCTGCCCCCCTATCCATGTGTCCGGCCCCCTAATCTACATGCGGGGCGCCAGACGCATGGATTCCAATGGGGTTTTTCTTTTTTGAAGCACATGATTAGAGCTGGAGGCTCTAATAGGCTTCAAAAAAGGGCGGGCTCGGGGCACAGAGCACTGCGCCATGAGCCCACCCAGTTGTGCGACAATTATTGGCACACTGATCCTTCTCCTGGCCAATCAGGAAGCGGGTCCTGAGACCTGTCACCCAATTGGCTGAAAGGACAGGAGATCCTATTGCAGGCCTAGGGGGAGGAGGGAGAAGACGCACGGCAGAAGCCGCCGTGATGCAGAGGAGGAGGAGACGCGATGGAAGCCGCAGACCGACCGCCCGTGGTGGTGGTGGGGGGGTGGTGCGGGGGACCCGACTGACCAACAGCACGGAGTGAGGTGCCACCGGATTACCTGGGGGGGTGGTTGTTTCCCACCCCCCCCCACAAAAAAAACTGCCACTGAACACAACCCTGTTTCTGAACAATTGTAAGCACAATATATAACACTGAGGTTTTTATTTTTTGGTAACCTTTTTTTGGTGGCCACATTTTTGGTAACACATTTTTTTGGTGGCCAAGTTTTGGTAATGTCCACCATAAAGTCACTAGCAAGAAAATTGATAGTATAGTCACTCTCTAACTGGAATTTTTTTTATTTGGCTCCAACAGGGGCATTTTTAAAGTCATGCTCTCTGCTAACTTCCATCATCCAATAATGTTCACACAAACATGCTGGGGTTTTTTTTGCTTTTTTTTTTCCTTGCACGTGATTGGGTTATTTTTTGCAAATGAATTGTCACCACATTCACTAAACTCTGGGGATAATTTCCATGCAAAGGCAATTTTACATGCAGAGTGAACAGCCTAATTGTCTTTAGGAAATTAACCTCACTGTATCATATTTATCAGCAGGGCCGCTGATAGTGCAGTACACCCGGTCCTGTTGTACTGGGCCCAGCCCCCATCAGCTAATCAGGGGGAGCCTGGGGTAGCTTTATTGTTCATTACTGGCTAAATAAAATAATGGATTTTATTAGACCAAACCCCCGCTCCTACTTGCTTACCAGGGCTTAAATCACATTTCCCTGGGCCCCATCAGGTCAACAGCGGGGCCCAGGAGTTGGGAGCAGAAGAGGAACTTTTTTTCTTTTGCTGGGCAGAGGCAGATAAAGTCAAAGGTGCTGTTCTGCTGCATCCTAGAGGTTTGGGGGAGCCTCATCAGAAAAGGCTGTACGGGCCTGCATGATTTCTAACAGCGGCCCTGTTCATCAGTATTCATGGAAAAATTGGAGGGCCTGCTACCCACCATGGCAATTTGTGTATTGACTCCATCGGGGAATGTTTGATACTTTGCAAAAAAAGATGTCCCTGGCGGCAAACAATGCACCCACAGCCTTTCCCCCCGTGGGTCGTTCGTTCGGGTTGGATGAATATTTGCTGTTGTCACACTTAATCTCCTCCCGGCCAATCAGGAAGCGGGTCTGAGACCCGTCACCCGATAGGCTGAAAGGACAGGCAATCCTATTGGATGCCTAGGAGGAGGAGGGAGGGAAAGCTTCGTCCTCTGCGTCTCCTCCTGTGGCCTGTGGTCTCAGGACCCGCTTCCTGATTGGCGGGGAAGAGATTCAGTGTGAAAAAAGCGAATATTCATTCGCTATTGTCACACAACTGGGTGGGCTCGGAGCGCAGTGCTCTACGCCCCGAGCCCACCCTTTTTTTAAACCTATTAGAGCCTCTGGCTCTAATCACGTGCTTCAACCCCCCCCCATTGGAATCCATGCATCTGGTGCCCCAAATGTAGATTAGGGGGCCAGATGCATGGATAGGGGGGCTGGGCCCCTAATGGATGGACCGCCACTGGTCACTGTCCTGTAGAATGAGGGATACTTCAAACTATGCTATATGACTTTAGCTCTGCATCTTATGCTGGCCATTCACATATCAATGGTTCACAAGAATGACTTTTCGATCCAATAGTTTTAATTGTATTTGTGAACAGTTTTAATATTAGTGCACTTCTGATCTCTCTATTTTTGTTGTCCCCTCAGATGTAAAATATGTAAAACTCGGAGAGGTGGGAGGCAGATTGGTGTATGCAAAGGCACCTGGTAAGTGTATATTCACCTTATATATAAAAATAGCAATACTAGTATAAGTTAAGCTAAAAATGTAAACTGGATCTGAACTCTGAAAGATTTGCTCTCTTATAGGAAACAACTAGAAATGTTAATTATGCCTAAACAGAACCCTAAAACTTTTACTATTTGTCTTGAACTCCTCCTAAAAAAAATACACCCCTTGAGCCTGATAGTTGTGTACTGGCAGTGGAAGATTTAAAGTGGTGTTCCGGCCGAAATTATACTTTTTAAATAAAAATACCCCTATAATACACAAGCTTAATGTATTCTAGTAAAGTTAGTCTGTCAACTAAGGTCTGTTTTGTTAGTTTAAAGCAGTAGTTTGTTATTTTATAAACTTACAGCAGGCCGTGGCCATCTTAAGTCTGGGCATCTGAAGCCAGACTGTATTTCTTCCTGGATCTCATCCTTGCAGATCTCGCACATGTTCAGTGCAGCACAAGCAGTGTAATAGGTTTCAGATAAGGTTTCCATAGCAACGACAGTTTCAGAGGAAGTTGCCGCCCCTTCCCAGAAGGCATTGCAAACAGGAAATGATGCCATGGGCCGCAGCCAGGGAGGAGGAAGTGAAAAATGAATACAGCAGATATACAGTAGGTGCTGAGAAAAAAAAATAAAACAATATCCAATTTGTTTACAGTGCACAGTTTAGTGAGGAATGCTGAAGAGTTGTAAAAGTGGGTGGAACTCCACTTTAAGGAACTGTACCTAAAACAACTAATTGGTTCAACTGAATGCACCCAAGATGGCTGCTTAATCCTCTAATGTCGCGTACACACGTCCGGACTTTCCGGAAAACTAGGTCCGACGGTCTTCCCGACTGACTTTCGGCAGAATTCCGACGGACTTTCAGAACAAACGGACTTGGCCACACACGAACGGACTAGGTCCGGTCGAAGGTCCATTCGTTTTGTACGTGATGACGTAAACGGGACAAAAAAAGGAAGTTCAATATCCAGTAGCCAATAGCTTCCCTTGCGTTGTATTTGGTACATCGAACCAGCACACAGACGGACGGTTTTCCCGATTTTTAGTCCGTCAGACTTGAGTCCATCGGACAGATTTGAAACATTCTTCTATTTCTAGGTCCGTCGGATTTTTTCCCCAAAAAACGATCGGACTAGACCACACATGATCGTATTGTCCGATGGACTAATCCCGTCGGACCTAGTTTGCCAGAAAGTCCGGTCGTGTGTACGCGGAATTAGGGTTTTGAATCCCCATTGAGAAAAGCGCTATAGAAACCCAAATGAAATTAAATTGAATTAAAATTGAATTAGTCTCATGAAATTTGAAGTGAGATTTGGTGATGTCACTACTGTGCTACTCATTATTCTCCTTGCTGGAGAGGAATCAGTACCTGGGGACCAGCAGTGCATGGAACTCCCTGCTTCTTCTTCTTCACTTATTCAGTGGATCTGTGGTTTCTCCATTTCTTCTGATGCTTCTTGAATATTAATTTACCAATCAGCAGTCAGGATGTAGTCCTGCAGATGGACAGCCACTGCAGATGGACAGAATGCCAAGGGCATAAAAGGAATACTGATGGAGGTGTGTGTCTGTAGAAGAGCCTGTACCTGGGGAAAATAAAGAGCCAAGAGACCCCAACGGTGCAATAGAGGAAACCTGAATGGAGGGAGAAGGGTATGCAGCAGTGGCGTCGCTAGGGGGTGGTTTTTGGGGCTATAGCCCCGAATCTGGAGCCCATAGGCCCGAGTCTCTGCAGGGGTCCCCAAGGGGAGGGGAGGCTCTCTGGGGACCCTGATTTAAGTGAGGGGCTCTCTGGGGACCCTGATGCAAGGAGAAGGCTCTCTGGGGACCCTGATTTAAGGTGGAGGCTCTCTGGGGACCCTGATGCAAGGGGGAGGCTCTCTGGGGACCCTGATTTAAGGTGGAGGCTCTCTGGGGACCCTGATTTAAGGGGGAGGCTCTCTGGGGACCCTGATTTTAAGGGGAAGGCTCTCTGGGGACTCTGATTTAAGGTGGAGGCTCTCTGGGGACCCTGATTTAAGGGGGAGGCTCTCTTGGGACTCTAATGTAAGGGGGACTCTGTGGAAACCCTGATGTAAGTGGGGGGGCACTCTGGGGACCCTGATGCAAGGGGAGGCTCTCAAGGGACCCTGATGTAAGGGGGGGGGTTCTCTGGGGACCCTGATGTAAGTGGGGGGCTCTGTGGGGATATATACACACACACACGTATATTGCTGTATATACATGTGTATGCCCGCCCAAGCATATGACTTTCTTTACTACGCTGCTATGGGCTCTAGCCCCAGATCTTTTGTAGACCTAGCAATGCCCCTGGTATGCAGGACAGGGAAGTGAGGAATAATTTATTGTTAACGACTTAGGATGACAGACAGTAACAAGCAGATAACCGCTGACTGCTCTGAAGGAGTAGGTAAGTAGCACTGCAATGGTTTTGGGAGTCTGAAGGTGGCAGAGAGCAAAATAAATAAATGGAAGTCATGAAAGGAAAAAAAAATATTTGTTAGAAGAGTCCAGTCAAAGTCACGTGACCAGAACTCCTCAAATCATGGCGCTCTTGCTGCAGCAGGTTATGGGGCATTGCAGGCTTCACATTGCATCCTACATTTTTATGAATGGGCCATAAACTGTTGACCGCGTTGTGTACTTTGAACACGACACACAGAGAAACACGCTGCCATTTAGCAGACGTGAGGCGGTGCTCATAGATGTGCGCAGCCTATTGCATTAGGGTGTGCACCCCAGAGCTCAAACACACATGCGTGTGTGTGTGTGTATGTATATGTATATATATATATATACTGACAGTGTCAGTAGGGCAGAGATTGGTGTCAGTAGGGCAGAGATTGGTGTCAGTAGGGCAGTGGAAGGTGTCAGTATTTTTTATTATTTTTTTACATTTTTTTTTTTTTACATTTTTTAGAAGCTCCATTAGGGAGCTTTGGTGAAATATTAGGGGTCTAAACAGGGGGGAATCTGCGCCAAACGGGGGGCTTAGGGTGTGCCCAGGCATATCTGGCACACCCTGTGCGCATGCCTATGGAGGTGATATTAATTGTTAATGGCACCCCCACACATTTGTAAATATGCCTCGTTTTCAAGCGCATCAAAGCAGTGCAGTGAGTTTTTAGAAAAGAGTCAGGTACTTTTTTTTGCAGAGTTTCTTGTGCTTAACGCATCCCATTAAAATGAATGGGCTGCCCCACATGCAACATGCATAAAACGTGCCCGCGCTTGGTCCCACCTGTAGGTGTGAACCAAGCCTAAGGCTTCAGTTGTAAAGAATTTTTTTTACTGTACACTCAAGTGCAACTTCAGATCTTACGTATCTGAGTGGAGTTTTTTTCTTTTATCCCACTTGACCTTGAACGTACATTTTCTGTATGGAAAATGTTAAAAATGCTCCAAGAATACATTGGAGTGTATGACTGCTCCGCTTTAGCCTAAACTGAACTTTTTTTTATGGTTTTTGAGGGGTGTATACAATTATTATTATTATTATTATTACAGATCAATATAGAAGGATTAGGAGCTTGCAGAGCTTACAATCTAAAGAGGTGGGGAAGGTGGTACAAAAGCTGTAGGGGATGAACTGATGGAGGTGGTCAATGTACAGGTTTTAGTTGGAGGTGGGGTAGGCTTCCCTGGATAGATGGACTTTTCAGAGATTGCCTAAAGTTGGAAAGGGTAGGAGCAGGGCTTTTTTTCTGCCTACACTCGGTGGAACGCAGTTCCGGTGTCTTGCCGAGAAAGTTCCCCCGGCGGATAAGGACCCCCCTGTACTGCGCAGGCGCAGCGCTTGCGCAGTACGAACGACTAAGGAGCCGCTGAAAATAGCCAAAGCTGAAAACCTTCAATCAGCTGTACACAGCGTCTGCGCCCTGGGTCCAGGTTCAAACCCCACCATCCAAGTGGAGCTAGAGGGAGAATAAAAAAGTGCCGATCGAAGCAAGGCCGTGCCCGAAGCGAAGCGAACGAAGCGAGCCCGCGAGGGGCCCTCTTACAGGCGCCATGTACAGCTAGTTTCTACTCTATTCGGCTTTGGCTATTTCCGCCGGCTCCTACTGCACAAGCGCTGCGCCTGCGCAGTAGAGGGGGGTCCTTATCCGCCGATAGGAACTTTCTCGGCAGAACACCGGAACTCGGTGGAACGCAGTTCCGGCACCCCTGACAGGCAGCTCTCTCTGCTCTGACCTATCTAACACTAGCGCTGCGCACACAGGGCTGCTGCCCTTTGAGATTTTCGGGTCCCAGTACGGCAACATACAGCTGGCTGTGTTGATTTAAGCAGCACCTTCTGTCCCTTCCTCTTCTCACATATGGACTGGAGCACTGGAACAGCAGTGGAAAAGGTGAGATGAAAAACGGAGGGGAGGGGGGAGAGAGAGCCCTCCACAGTTCACAGTGAGAGGATAAGTGTGAAAGAAGGGAAGGGGGGGGTGAAAATTTGTCCAGAGAGGAGAACTGGGAAGGGAGCTTTGTACAGAGGAAAGAGCTGCAGAGGGCAGAGCTGTGGAGGGTGGGGGGGAGGTTGTGTAGAGGTGAGAGCTGTAGGGAAAGCTGGGGGTGCAGAGGTGAGTTGGCAAAGGTGAGAGCTGTGGATTGGGGTGAGCTTTAGATGGGGGTGCAGAAGGGGAGCAGAGATAATATGGATGGAGGTGCAGAGGTGAGTTGTGGACTGGGGGTGTAAGCTGTAGTTAGAGGGGTGCAGGCGTGTGATTGGGGGGGGGTGAGTTGCGGATAGGGGTGCAGAGTGGAGTTGTGGACTGGGGGTGTAAGCTGTAGTTAGAGGGTGCAGACGTGTGATGGGGTGGGTGATTTGCGGATAGGGGTGCAGAGGTGAGTTGTGGACTGGGGGTGCAAGCTGTAGTTAGAGGGGTGCAGACGTGTGATGGGGGGGGTGTTGCGGATAGGGGTGCAGAGGTGAGTTGTGGACTGGGGGTGCAAGCTGTAGTTAGAGGGGTGCAGACGTGTGATGGGGGGGTGAGTTGCGGATAGGGGTGCAGAGTGGAGTTGTGGACTGGGGGTGTAAGCTGTAGTTAGAGGGGTGCAGACATGTGATTGGGGGGGTGAGTTGCGGATAGGGGTACAGAGTGGAGCTGTGGACAGGGAAAGAAGAGGTGAGCTGTGGATGAGGGTTGCAGAGGTTAGGTGTGGATGGGGGACACAGAGGTAAACAAAGAGATAAGCAGAAGTGAGGATTTGATGGTTACTTTTGGGGGGATACTTGAGGGGAAAGACAAGGGAAATTTGCTGGGGAACAGTAAGACCCCTTTCACACTGGGGCGGTGCGGGCGTTAGTGGTAAAATGCTAAAACTAGCGGCGCTTTACGGCTGTTATAGTAGCGCTTTGGCACCACTAGCGGGGTGCTTTTAACCCCCAAGAAGGGGTTGAAAAGGGGTTAAAAGCGACCACTTAGCGCTGCTTTCAAAATGCTTTTAAGGCGATTTGAAAGCGGTGCCCATTCATTTCAATGGCAGGGGCGGTGGAGGAGGGGTGTATACACCCCTCCCCCACCGCCCCAAAGATGCTGCTTGCAGGACTTTTTTTTTCCTGTCGTGCAAGTTACACCACCCCAGTGTGAGAGCCCTCTGGCTTTCACACTGGGGCTGCTGGAGAGGCCGTTAACAGATGCTATTTTTCGAGCAAAAACGCATGTAAAGTGCCTCAGTGTGAAAGGGGTCCAAAGCATACAGAGTTAGTGACCAAGAGTACGTAATGTATGGCACAGCGTGCAGGGTCCAGTGGTGTGTATTTTGTAACACCTTGTACATTACATACTCAGAACCGCTATACTCTGTGTGCTGTGCTGTATGTTACATATCTAAGGCCTCTGTATGGTACTCCTGAATGCTGTACTCTGTACAATGGGTTTTGCATTACATACCCCTGAGCCCTGCACTCTGTATGCTGGACTGCATACTATACACTTTACCACTGTTCTCTGTGTGCTGGGCTCTATTTTACATATTCCTGACCCCTGCCCTCTGTATACACGGCTATATGCTCCATATTTCTGAGAACAAGGGACGCTTCACATTGAATGTAAGTATCCTGTTTGCTGTTTTTTTTTTTTCTGCACCCTGTGTGATATGCACCGCTCACAAATGCACAATACACACTCCTGAGCCCTGTGTGTTATAAAGTTCTGAGTCCTGTACTTTGTGTGTTACACATTCCTGAAGCATGTGTGATACGCAGTTTTAAGGCCTCACTTATTACAATTATTTGACGCCACTGTACTCCTCTCCTCTAAGGAAGGTGTGTCTGGGGGTGGAGTTTGGGTGTGGTTTGGGGTGGGGGGTTGGGCGTGGTTGTGGGTGGGGATTTGGGCTGGGAGGGTGAGTTCCTGCACCTATTTTCTGAGAAAAAAAGCCCTGGGTAGGAGATAACCAAACATACTTGTGTAGCTCATATACAATACTTTATAGTATAAAAGACTCTGGGTTGAAAGCCTTTCTTATTGCTGCATTGATAGAAACCATATTTCTTGCCAAACTGTATGCCAAAATCTTTTATTCAGTGCCGACCTGTTCTTACATCAATTTTTTGTTTTTGTTTTTTTTGTCGTTATTTTGGGTTCTTATTTATTGTTATTTTAATTTGATTTTATCTAAAATAAATAGAAAACAAATACAATGCAGAAAAAATAAATACATACATACAGGTCCACCTAAAAGTGCTGTACATGGTATGGTGATTCTCTTCAGCACTCCTCTTACCTTGGCTTAGGCATCTTAGTACGAAGGGGCAGCACCAAATGTAATATTTATGGTATGCTCACCTGATATTCAATAAGTTACTCCTTACGGTTACGCTCCGTAAAAGCCTACACATCTTTTTGGCCATTGCATTGTGTAGTGTTGGCAGATGTTTAATTCATTATTGGTCCACTGGGAGAAAGTAAAGGGCAAAAAGATCCTGAAAACACAAAAGAGCACCCAGCACCTTCCTGTAGTTACCCCTTTGAGAGGGGTCACTAGGCTCTTTGAAGCTTACATACAGCATGGCACCATCTTCTGATTTTGAGAAAATTTCTGACTGGTGAAGGATAGTAAAATGTTCAGTATGCTGCAGTCAATGCCATAATAAGGGATTAAGAAGTGTGCAATAAAAATTGGTGATGATCCACACCAACACTACTCAAAAAGTCTTTCGAAGAGGTTTGCTTTTGCTTCCGTAGCTCATATGGACATCACAAAACTTTCTTTAACATCTCAGAAAGTGGCATCCAGTCAACACAAAATCCATGATCACCTAGGAAAAGCTTTATTCGCCAAATTAGACCCTGAAACCAAGCAAAAAAACATGGCTTGCCATTTAGGCTTAAGTTAGGAAGCAAAGGTCTTTGATAAAATGATCCATTGCCCCAAAAAATATTGATTAGAAATGAGGTTGAGATGCTTCAAGCAAACGATATGGCCAACAGTCACCATTATTCCATAAAACTGATGGAACTTCTGGACTATCTATCTATCTATCTATCTATCTATCTATCTATCTATCTATCTATCTATCTATCTATCTATCTATCTATCTATCTATCTATCTATCTATCTGTCTATCACCCATACTTAGATCATTTTTTCATTTTTGATGTTTTATTTTGTTTGTTTTTGAAAAACCAACTCCGCCCAAAACTGATATTCAATTTTTCTGCATTTGCTAGCAAGCTGAATCACATGCTGCCTTTTTATATCTCTCTGGGACTCCAGTGGTGAACTATCTTCACCAGAATTGCCAGGTCTTCCCAATGTCTGTTGCATTACGAAATCGAACACTCTTTTTTTTTTTTTTTTTGCTCGCGTCTCCATAATAAAATTTGGTAACTGAGCTGCTTTAGAATGATATCATCAAAGGAAGTCCATAACAAACAAAATCCCAGATACCTAATAGTAGTAAGTCAAATTCAACTGGACTTGCAGAATACTCTTGAAAACATTACACCATTCATCCTAAGGAGTTGTTCAGTTCCAGTGATTGTACAGTTTTCCCCATTATTTAAATTTAAGTGCACCTAAACTTTCAAGATTAGAGTACTTTAGAGTACACCTGGAAGTATTAATCGTGTGTAAGCAGCACCTTAAGAAAAAATTGCCTCTGTTTTAAATTCCTCCTTATAAAGTGGCAATGCATTTCCTATGCCTAGACACTTTGGGGTCCATTTACTAAAACTGCAGAGTGCATAATCTCATGCAGATGTGCATGGTAGCCAATCAGCTTGTAACTTCAGCTTGTTCATTTAAGCCCAGCAATACATGGTTCAAACTGTTAATGGGCAGGATGATTGTATCGATCAATCGATCAACTTGGGTGCAACCAGCCTGCCGGATTCTCTTGTGGCTGCTATAGCCACGAACGATAATCATTGCCTTCTCCTGGTGGGGATGGCTTCCTCTGTTTTCCGCCGCCGGGAGAAGACAATGGCTTGTATTAACACTGTTTGTATTAATGGGGAAAATCAAGCTCATTGCTTTCCTGCAACCCATGGTTGCAGGAAAGAAATTCGTTCAGTGTATGGCCGGCCTAAGCTTTGACAAAGAGAAAACCTGGAAGCTGATTGGTTTCTAAGCAGAGCTGCACCAGATTTTGCACTCTCCAGTTTAAGTAAATCAACCTCTTCTTGTCACAAGCCTCATAATTGTATCTCTGGATGTTAGGAGCTAAGGCATTCCTTCCGCTGCTAGTCCTATAAGATACAGGGTGAAATTTGGGGATATTACTACTGTACTGCTCACCATTCTCCTTGCTGGAGAGGAATCTATCCCTGAGGACCTGCAGCACAAGGATCTCCCTGCTCCTACTTCATCCATTCTGTGTATATTTACTTGTTCCACCTCTCCTGATGCTTCTTAATTACCCCCCACCAGTCATCATGTGATGAAGGATCATGGGCTCTGGCAGGAGGAAGCAAATCCCTGCTCCTCTTCCAAGATGGCTGTCTCCAAACAGACACAGTAAACACTACAGCATGGGAAGTCAATAAATGGAAAAATATCAGCATACAGGCAATGTGGTTGATTTAACAAAACTGGAGAATGCAAAATTTGGTGCAGCTGTGCATGATAGCCAATCAGCTTCTAATTTCAGCTTGTTTAATTAAGATTTGACAAAAATAAACTGAAGTTGATTGGTTTCTATGTAGAGCTGCACTCTCCAGTTTTAGTAAATGGACCCCAATACTGGCAACTAGGTCTTTGCCCTCATTTTGTTTTGTGTGGACACAGCTTACACAGTTGAGGTCTTCCTTAAACCCTTATCCATCCCATATCCAATTACTATAACATCATATTTTTAGGAACAAGTAGAGTG
The DNA here is from genome assembly GCA_037952835.1 of Lithobates septentrionalis. NCBI lineage: Eukaryota > Metazoa > Chordata > Amphibia > Anura > Ranidae > Lithobates > Lithobates septentrionalis. Next base: position 1,064,842 of record JBBDGP010000704.1, on the reverse strand, counting down.
TCCAGTTGACTTTGACTTGCTATTACTGTGCACCCCATGGAATAGGTGAAAAAAAGTTTATAGGCATGAATGGATGGAAATATCTAATGGAAGCTGCTATTCCCTGATGCATAGTCCTTGGGTCGTGAAGTTGGTAACCAACCTACTTCCCCCAAATCTGTATTTGGCCCTCAAGTTTGGAACCTAAAGCTATTGACTTCAAGACAGAGATGAGCAGATCTGAGGGTAACTGGCAACTGCAGTCTTAAAGAGATTTCAAAAGTTGGCAGGTGGTTCTTTTGCCACAATATCAGTTTTGGGTGGACCTGGTTAAAAATGTTTTTAGCTTTAATGCTTATTGTTTTTTCTCCTACTTTTCCTCATAGCAGAAGACGATTCTCAAAAGCCTTGGTGAGTATTTCGATTACCAAACACAGCATCCCAGTACACGAAAAAATATTTTTTCCATTGTATGAAGGAATTCATTTGATAATGAAAAATCAACATCAAACGCAACTATAACAATCTTTTGAAAAGTAATGATACGATCGGAATTAGGCAACAGGGAATGGACACAAATTTAAAATGGGTTGAGTCGCATTAGCAATAGAATTTAGCAAAACAATGCACCAGAGATTCCCTTAACTGTCCACAGAGATTCGCAAAAAGAACCTGACCTGCCATTGAGTTATACCCACCACCTTTCTTCATGCTTAGATTTTTTCATTTTTTTATAAAATTTTGCTACTAACCAGTTGTTGCACCTTTACACTTGTTTCAAGATTTACAACCCCTTGGAAAAACACCTGTTTGATCCTGATGGGTGCCAGACTCTGCCACAACACCAGTGCTCCAGTAAATGGTGTAGAAATTAGGGTAGTGTTATGAGCATTTTACAGGGTAGATTTGTAACTAAAGAATTAAAAAAAAAAAATCCATGGGGGTTTCTGTGTCGTTTTGTGTCAAATGGTTTGAATCAAACCTCCTATATCTTCCATGAAACTTCCTGCTCCAAAATAGCTGATGTTAACAGAAAACCCATTGACCATTTGAACTTGCGATCATTGGGAATAATTACCCACTTACAGATTGCTAAAATGATCATTGGTGTCAGTGGGAATGTATCTGAGAGGCAGAAATTGCTCATTGCTCATTTGCGGCAAGGATGTGGAATTCCCTTCCACAGGCGGTGGTCTCAGCGGGGGGGGGGGGGGGGGGACATCGATAGTTTCAAAAAACTTTTAGATAAGCACCTGAATACTGACATATAATCACACACATAAGTTGGACTTGGACTTTATTCAACCTCACCTACTATGTAAGTATGGAACCCTGGTTGAGGAACCCTGCTTTAGACAAAACTTTTTTTTTTTATATGTTAAGATAGAACAGTGAAGGCTTAAACTCTCTGTCAAGTTTTTCGCTGTCTGTGTCCCCATTGGAAAGATTCACCCTCTCTTTGCACTGGTGACCGTCCCCATTGCGAAAGAAAATGAGGGAGAATCCAAAATTTAAGAAATGTCTCCAGAACAAGAAGTAATGGCAAATCTTCAAATGGGGAAACCAGTTCTAGAGACTGCTGTCTAAGCTGAAAATTCCCCGAACTTTTGAAGATTTCCTATGGCGTTCTATTTCTAGGACAGGAAGTAAAGAAAAATGTCCACAATGGTGAACAGCAAAAAAAAAATAACCTGCCAGGACTTCGCTACTCTACGCAAATCTTTTAAAAAAAAAGTTGTTTTGGCTATAGATATTCTTTTATTGATTCATTAAGTTGTAATCTTTGTGGATACATTGTTTCCATAGGTTTTATTGGTAAGGGGGGGGGGGGGGGTTGTAGGACCTCTTTTTGAAACACTCATCTGGTTTAAAATGCCCAGCCAAGGTGATACAAACCTCTGTGCCTGAAGTGCCAGACCGGTACACTTGGAACTCACATATGTTAAAAAAAAAGCACACATAACAAAATAAGTTATAAAAAAAAGGCTGTATTTGATACCAGCAGATAGAATTGCAGGCATACAATGAGTGAATTGGTGTTGCCTTTTCTTATCTATTCATCCTTAGTTTAGAGTTGATGTATTGTGATGGGGAAGTGAATGAATCTACAAATTTAAGTGTGGTCCTTAAGATTGAACCTCCTGTCCAGGAGGCACTTCTGTCATTGACAGGTCCTGTTTTGAAGGGAGGCTGGTCATTAGGGTCCAGGTTCAAACACAAGAACAAATGGGGTGCTGGATTCAGATTTTCTAACGTTCACTGAAATAGTCACTGGGCCCCCTGGTTTCAGTTCGGCAACACTCTACAACCCAGATAGCAAGGATAACTTGACACACATTTGTGGCCAACTGTAAGTCTTGTTAACTTGCTGCACACTTTCACTGGCAAGCTGTACACTTGCAGAGCACTCGAAGCACAAGTTCTAGTTGAAACTTTTCCAATTTGTAGCAAATTTGCGTGGCAAGTCTTTAGAGAGAGCAAATTTGCAGTGATGAGTCTACAGAAAGCGCTCTGCAATTCTACAGCATGAAAATTCAGCCACAGTGACCCCCTGTGGTGGGATGACTATTGCACAACATAACTGAACCAGAACTTGCAGCAGACTTGCAGAATGTTTGCAAAGAAAGTTGATTTGGAGTCATGCAAAGCGGACTTGCTGCAATTGTGCAACAAACTTGTGAAGCCTGGCAAGTCTAGCAATAGCTTAGCAAGTCATTTTCATACTTGCAGCACAATCGCTTGCTATCTGGGATGTTGTCTGATGACCTAATGGTTTGGGCACTGGATGATCCAGCAGGAGACAGACAAACATCTGAAGTCGAACAGTACCCACATTCATCTGTGAGTTTGGCTTGGTTAAACTGTAGCATGCAGTATATGCTTCCTGCCTTATCTCTGACTGGTTACCAGACAGCAGCATCCTTGACGAGGAGTGCAAGTTCATAACAATTCTCTTTAAGTATTTCTGTGAGAAACAGTGAGGTTCTGCAATGATGTCCATATTGCCCTTGGAAAAACTGTCAAAGACCACCGAGTTCCAGCAGAGATCATCTTCTATTTGTCGTCTGTGATATTATTAACCTTTCTATTCTCTGCCTCAGTGCTGGGTACAGATCTTTTTTTTCCAACAAGAACTGCCAACATTTAGAGTCAGGGAGATCACAAAAAACTTGAAATGCATAGGAACTAAGGAATCTAGAAAGAAGGAGTATCAGCACTGGTAAATCTAATATGTTATAACATTGCCAGCAAATAGTATAATTCACTCTGCTAGGGATAAGGGGTTGCCATCGTTCCTCAACATTATACATTCCATTTGAAAATCCACTAATGGGATTTTGAAGGCAACTAAGAACATTTTTTTTTTCAAAAACTCATTAATATAAAAGCATTTTTCATCTTTAGATTCCGCAATCTTTAAAAACATATTAGGATGACCACTTTCATGGTTTTAGCAAAGCAAGAAATAACATACAATTCGTTTTACATATCTACTGGGTTGGTATTCCCAAAACCATTGCATATTACAAGGCTACAAAGTCCTTCATTATAGCTTGCAAGATGGTTGTCCCACTGTCAGTGACCGTTAGAAAATCTGAATCCGTACAACAGGTACATGCAGAGCCTCACCTGCCACGAACATAAAAAACAAAACAAAACAAAAATACCAAAAAATAAAAAAACGATTGAGCTTCGAGGGTCGTAGCTCAGTGACCTGGGGTCACAGAGACCCCAAATTTGGGGGGTAGGTAGCTGACATTTGGGGCTCCTGTCACCTATAGTTCCAGAGATATGGGGCTTCCTGTGCAGCCTGTCAGAAGCTACATACAGAGCAGCCAGTTTAAATACAAGCCGGCACACTCGGTTTGCAACGGACTGAGAGGATGAGCTCACAGTGCCTCTCACTTCTTGTCAGAAGCACTGAGCTCAATGGACAGCTTGGAGCCTTGGACCCATGGTAAAGCACTATTTGAACAAGCTGTCCAATAAAAATGCTGCAGTGGAGGCACGCCTCTCACTGCAGTGTTATAGAAATGGGCATGTGTCTAAAAGACAAATGCTCCCTTCCAGCCCAGCCCTCTTAACTAGAAGTAAAATACATGGGTTTAAGGGTATAGGATTTACCCATAATCCCATGTTTTTCTCACATAGTTAAGAGGGAGAATGAAAATCTGCTGCCTGCTGAAAAGGTACTGTTTTAATCAAGCTAAATCATATAATATTATACTATATGTTATAACATAATAATGTATTATTTATCCATTTACTGTGAAATTGCTGGTTGGAAGTTATAACTTCAAACTTCAGTAATTTGTCAGTTAAGCCAACTGCTTGGGTACAGTTTTTGAAAATATAGTAAATTACCTTAAAAATAATATATAATAATTATTTGTTTATCACTTACTTATGGTAATTAACCCCTTACCACCCAGGCTAATTCTGACACTTCTCTCCTACATGTAAAAATCATATTTTTTTGCTAGAAAATTACTCAGAACCCCCAAACATTATATATATTTTTTTAGCAGACACCCTAGGGAATAAAATGGTGGTTGTTGCAACTTTGTATGTTACACGGGATTCACAGCAAAATCACTTTTATCGGTGGCAGGAGAGGCCCCCTCCGCTGCTCTCCGGTGCTCTCCTTCGCTTCCCGGAGCCACCGGTAGCGACAGAGGCGATCGGATCCTCTCCCTAGCCTGACATGGAAACGAGTGAGGGGAAGATGGCACCCATCTGTCTCCATATCATTGCAGGGTGGAAGCGACGTCAGAACGTCACTTCCACCCAATGCTCTTAATGGGGCATTTTTTTAATTTTTTTTTAAATGACATTAATTTTTTTTTGTTTTGCATTTTAGTGTAACTATGAGATCTGAGGTCTTTTTGACCCCAGATCTCATATTTAAGAGGTCCTGTTATGCTTTTTTTCCTATTACAAGGGATGTTTATATTCCTTGTAATAGGAATAAAAGTGACCCAATTTTTTTTTTAAAGAACAGTGTAAAAATTAAAAATACAAGGTAAAATAAATAAGAAAAAAAATTAAAAATTTTAAACGCGCCCGGTCCCAACAAGCTTGCGCGCAGAAGCGAACGCATACGTGAGCAGCGCCAGCATATGAAAACGGTGTTCAAACCACACATGTGAGGTATCACCACAATCGTTAGAGCGAGAGCAATAATTCTAGCCCTAGACCTCATCTGTAACTCAAAACATGCAACTTGTATAATTTTTTAAACATCGCCTATAGAGATTTTTAATTGTAAAAGTTTGTCGCCATTCCACGAGCGGGCGCAACTTTGGAGCATGACATGTTGGGTATCAATTTACTTGGCGTAACATTATCTTTCATAATATAAAAAAAAAAAATGGCTAACTTTACTGTGGTCTTATTTTTTTATTCAAAAAAGTGAATTTTTTCCAAAAATAGTACACTTGTAATGCCCCGTACACACGGTCGGATTTTCCGATGGAAAATGTCCGATCGGAGCGTGTTGTCGGAAATTCCGACCGTGTGTGGGCTCCATCGGACATTTTCCATCGGATTTTCCGACACACAAAGTTGGAGAGCAGGAGATAAAATTTTCCGACAACAAAATCCGTTGTCGGAAATTCCGATCGTGTGTACACAAATCCGACGGACAAAGTGCCACGCATGCTCAGAATAAATAAAGAGATGAAAGCTATTGGCCACTGCCCCGTTTATAGTCCCGACGTACGTGTTTTACGTCACCGCGTTCAGAATGATCGGATTTTCCGACAACTTTGTGCGACCGTGTGTAGACAAAACAAGTTTGAGCCAACATTCGTCTGAAAAAATCCTAGGATTTTGTTGTCGGAATGTCCGAACAAAGTCCGACCGTGTGTACGCCCCATAAGACTGCTGCGCAAATACGGTGTGGCAAAAAGTATTGCAAAGACAGCCATTTTATTCTATAGGGTGTTAGAAAAAAATATATACAATGTTTGGGGGTTCTAAGTAATTTTCTAGCAAAAAAACCTGTTTTCAACAAACACCAAATCTCAGAAAGAGGCTCGGTCCTTAACCGCTTCAGTCCTGGAAGATTTGGCTGCTTTATGACCAGGCCATTTTTTGTGATTCGGCACTGCGCCGCTTTAACTGACAATTGTGTGTGTCGTGCGGTGCTGCACCCAAACAAAATTGACGTCCTTTTTTTCCCACAAATAGAGCTTTCTTTTGGTGGTATTTGATCATCTCTGCGGTTTTTATATTTTGCGCTATAAACAAAAAAAGAGCGTCAATTTTGAAAAAAACGCAATATTTTGTACTTTTTGCTAGTGGCCACAGGGCGAAGCGATGTAACATAATGTTGTTTTGCCCAGCCATAAAACTGCGACGGCTGGTCGGCAAGTGGTTAAGTGGTTAAAAAATTTAAAAATAAAAAATTCTTAGTTGCCTTTAAATTCCCATTTGAGAATTATGAATGGAATGTATATGTTATAACATTAAACTGAAATTAAGTATTATTCAGTCATTTTAATGTGATGTTCTTATGACCTCATCTAACTTATCTTATGTTGACCATATTTTTTCTTCCTTAGATCTTATGGAACTATCATTCCGGAATGCCTCCACCACATCAACTCCTCAAATCCTTTGCTCAACCTCCAAATTCATGAATAGACTAAAGCCACCACCAAAGTTCTGTCTGCTCAATTCAAGCTCCCAAAAACTCTGCAGGGGACTTGCTACCCAAATTCTCTTTTTTGTCTTCTATTTTATATCTTCTGCTTATTGCCTAAAATGAATGGCCTTCTAAACTCCAGCTGTTCTAAATCCTTATCGTCCATTTCAGTTGGTTTTATTTAAAGGAATTCTCCTGCTAGAACCCAAATCCCACATGTACTTTAACACTTCTGTAAAGCAGCATGAACACCTTTTAACGTAAGCTGCTCTTAGAATCAACATCTCTGATAGCACCGGCCATCTATTCAGGTGCAGCAGAGCCCAATGAGAACCATTATATCTGAACAAATGGACTTTAACCCCTGAAACAACTAAATTTGCTTATGAGGGGCCTGCAGGAGAAGCAAGACCCCTTTGGTGTTACCACATAGAAAAAGCAATGGGATGTTCGCTTTACAATAGAAACCTTCATTAATGGCAAAAAAATCAACCCATAAAATCAAATCTGTTATGTATACAGGCATTCAACATCCAATCCCTATTTGATCCTGGTTCCGTTCAATGCAGGCCAAGAAAAGTGGTCATAGGTAGACAATTACTACCAAGAGTCCAAATGTTGTCCACAAGGTCTTGAGGAGCATCGTAATTACTTTACCCCTTTGTTTTATAACTACATGAACTATAGAAAGACATGAATTCCCTTTTGATACTTTTCTTTTTGTATTATCTGCTGATTGGACCTTTAGGAGGAGTTTTATGAGTTTTTTTATGAGATAGGAAAGGCCATTGATCAGATCTTGTACCAAAGTCTTGACACTTAGTTTCCACTTTGGTTGATAGAATCTGTAGAACCCTATAGCCAGGGCCGGGACAAGGGTTGGGCGGGAGGGGCGGCATAGCTCCCAACTGTCCCTGATTTGGAGGGACTGTCCCTGATTTGGAGGGACTGTCCCTGATTTGGAACAAAGTCCCTCTGTCCCTCTTTCCTCCTCATTTGTCCCTCATTTTGCTCTGATCTATATAGATGTATATAAAATGCACTTTTTATTTTTCAAAAAGTGTTTCCCATTGCTAAACCTTTAATCCAAATTCCAAATTGCTGCATCAATTTTAAAAGCCAATGTAAAGGAAAAGTAGTGGTAAAAAAAAACACTTAACCTTTTTTTGGATTATTTCCCCTTTAAGGGGGCGTGGCAGGGGGCGTGTCCTATGTCTACAAACATTTGCTAGTAGGTGTCCCTCATTCCCGTCTCAAAATGTTGGGAGGTATGGGGCGGCTGCCCTGGGCATAATGGTTTACTGTAGGGATGAGGGGTGCCTTTCTTCTATTACAAGGCTATCAGGAGTAGCGACAAGAGTAGCGATTTTGACACTGCTGGGTGTAGGATCCCCTGAGCTTGCACATCATGAATGGGGAGGGGGACAGGTTGGTCCTGGGCACTGGATGACCTTGTCCCGGTGTCTTGCCGAGAAAGTTCCCCCAGCGGATAATGACCCCCCTGGACTGCGCAAGTGCAGCGCTTGCGCACTACGAAAGACTACGGAGCCGCCGAAAATAGCCGAAGCTGAAAACCTTGAGTCAGCTGTACACAGCGCCTGCGCCCTGAGTCCAGGTTGAAGCCCCACCATCCAAGTGCACATAGAGGTAGAATAAAAAAGTGCAGAGCGAAGCTCTGTTACAGGCGCCATGTACAGCTGACTTACAGCTATTCAGCTTCGGCTATTTCCAGCGGCTCATACTGCACAAGCGCTGCGCCTGCGCAGTACAGGGGGGTCCTTATCCGCCAAAGGGAACTTTCTCGGCAGAACACCGGCAGTGGCGTCTCCAGCTTTCATATTTAGGGGGGCACATGGGGGGACAGGGACAAAAGTAGGGGGGCAACTATAAAATGCATATATATATATATATATATAAACATGTATATATATATAGATATAGATATAGATATAGATATAGATATAGATATAGATATATAAATATATACTGGGGCCCTTTACTACGACCCCAGTAACTGAGAGTCCTGGTGGAGTCCTTCCTGCAACTCCCTCTTCTCCCTGCCAATGAGGATGCAGGGGAAGGAGCAGATCAGGCGGCCGTGGTTGTGTGAGCGCTCGCATTATGCAGTGTCAGCAAGCAGAGGGAGGGGGCAGGAATCACCCACAGGAGCTAACTGGGGACTCTCTTCCTCTTAGACATTGATTTTTTGTAAAAAAAAAAAAAAAATTTTATTGGGGGGGGACATGGTGGGGCACAGTATAATGTTGGGGGGGGGGTCAGGGCCCCCTCTGGCCCCCCCTAGGGACGCCATTGAACACCGGCACTGCATAGCCAGCACATGGCTTAGTGTCTACAGGCAGTAAGCGGCCCTATCTATCACAAATGCAAAGGAAGCTTAAACAGTTTTCATTTGCAACCTCTAATTGGCTAATAGATGTCGGTACACTGCTGCTGTTGGCCCAGTTCACCAAAACTGGTGAAGTGAATCACCTAACAACCTCAAATATTCTTCTGTGATTACAGTAGCGATGTCTCCCCACCTAAGTTCCAAGGAGTCTTACTCTTCCTGCAGTAGCCCCACTTACTTAGAGTAGCTTCATACTCAAGAGCTTCTCAAATGCATTTGAACTGCTTCTGAGTTGCTTTGCATTCACGTTGACATTTCCAGAGAGGTAATGCAGCTCCAGCGAGGCCAAAAAAAATATATGTTGGCCAATACATAGTTGGTAAGGTTGAATAAAGACACCAGTTCAACCTGTGTGGGTGTGTGTATGTATTATCTCTACCTATTCCCAAATCCCTGTATATTGTGTTCAATAAGATGCTCATCCACAAGTTTTTTTATTTCTGGCTGAAACCCCTGATTGTGGACGGAGTCCTTAACTTGCTGCAATCTCTGTTTTATATTATTTTAAAGTAGCATCAATAAAGTGAATGGAGCTCTGAAATAGGAAGCAGAAATCTCACCTTAAGGGTTGAAACGAGCCGTTAGGTGATTGATCTGGCCGACCTCTACACAGAACTGACATGGCGGTTTTTAATGGACTTGCCCTTTAAGTAATACCAATTGAGGCGTTTGCAACACTATCGTTCTGACAGCTGGAGTGAAAGAATCATTTTATCCTTTGTATAATATACAAGCTGCGAAAAAAAGTTACACTACCCACCTCCCACTGCTCTTTCTACCGCATTCCTCGCACCATGTAATCTGTGAAATGAAAGCATGCATAACTATAATTCTCAAACATAATTGTGCCAAATCATCAGATTCACACCGAGCGTCGTCCTTGTGATCATGTCCTTAAGTAACCAGCACAGAGCTTTACATGGAAAATTCAGGCACGAAATGCACAACAAATATTGTTATATATATCATTGTAATCTGCACTGCTCCACAAATAAACATATATAATGCAACAGGTATTGTCTTCTTAGTTTTGTCGATCGAAAAACAAAAAAAACAAAAATGGAGGGGACAAAAAAAGTTTTTAATTGTCCAGAAACTTCCTGAAGGTTTCTTAACCACTTCAATACCGGGCACTTTTACACCTTCCTGCCCAGAACAATTTTCAGCTTTTAGCACTGTCACACTTTGAATGACAATTGCGCGGTCATGCTACACTGTACCCTAATGAAATTTTTATCATTTTGTTCCCACAAATAGAGCTTTCTTTTGGTGGTATTTGATCACCTCTGGGATTTATATTTCCTGCTAAACAAATAAAAAAATGACCGAAAATTTTGAAAAAAAAAATGTTTTTTTTGTTTCTGTTACAAAACTTTGTAAATAAGTAAGTTTTCTCCTTCACTCATGGGCACTGATTGGGCTGCACTGATGGGCACTGATAAGGCAGCACTGATGGGCACCGATGAGGTGGCACCAATGAGGTGGCACTGATGGGCACTGATAATGGGCACTAATATGCGGCACGGATGGGGCACTGATGGGTACTGATAGGTGGCACTGATATGCAGCACTTATGGGTACACATAGGTGGCCCTGATGGGCACTGAAAGGCGGCATGCATGGGCACTGATAGGCGGCACGGATGGGCACTGATAGGTGGCACAGATGGGCACTGATAGGTGGCATGGATGGGCACTGATAGGTGGCATGGATGTACAGTAATTGATGGTACGGATGGATGCCAATCAGTGCCAAACAACTATTCCTGCCAATCAGTGATGCTCATTGTGGGCACTGATTGGCATCCATTGTGGGCACTGATTAGCATCCATTGTGAGCACTGATTACATCCCTGGTGGTCTAGGGTGGTATACCTGGTGGTGACATCCTTGGTGGTCCTAGTGGCGTCCCTGGTGGTCCTAGTGGCGTCCCTGGTGGTCCAGTGTGGGCATCCTCGGGGGGGCTGTGCTGATAATCAATCAGCACAGACCCCCCCTGAGAGGAGTAGCTGATCGGCTCTCCTCTACTTGCGTCTGACAGACGCGAGTGAGGAAAAGTCGATCAACGGCCCTTCCTGTTTACACTGTGATCAGCTGTGATTGGACACGGCTGATCACGGGGTAAATAGTCTCGGTCAGAGCCTCTTTACCGGGATCGGGGGTGCAGTGTGTCAGAATGACACACCGCACCACCGATCGCCGCAATGCGCGCCCTCACGGGCACGAGGCGCCTGTTATCCTGCTGGATGTCATATGATGTCCGGTCAGGATATTTAAACCACTTTGCCGCCGTCATTTTGCTATATGGCGAGTGGCAAGTGGTTAAAGTGGTTGAAAACCCTTAGATATACTAAATGAGGTGACTGACTATCCCCGGCGGTACACAGAGATTAAAGTGTAAGTTCACCTTTACAGACAAATCTGTAAGGTGAACTTACACTTTAAACAAATGGCAAGAAATACCCAAAGAGCGAAAAATTGAGTTTTAAGGTGCAAAAAAAAAATCAATCGACATTAAATAAACCAAAAGATAGAACATTTTTTATTATTACATAGATACTATAAAACTATAAAATCAGCCCTGTGGTCACAGTACAAAAGAATGGTTGCCTCTACATGTTTCACCACAAACGCGGCTTCTTCTGGAGCTTTTGTAGGACCTTTTTAATACTATTTCATCCTTTAATAATGATCACGGTTCCAAATAATCCCCAAAACCCTCCAAGAGGTCCGATGGGGGATGTCTGTGCCACAAAAGTGAGGGAAGAACAATTGCCCCACAGTTAAACCTGTTATCTCTGTAAAAGCTTGACGAATTCGATCGATCGATATTCACATCCTTTTTCCTAATGCAAGCTTCACACAGTGACGGCAAATTTCAGAGAACTTGTGCGATCGGAGCAATTCCCTTCCTTCAACTTGCCCCTGTTCCTTAGTTGAGTGTCAGGAGGACACCTGTTAAACCGGGGAGATCAACACTATAATTGATCCATCCCAAGGGATTCACCCTTTTGAACAGGTATTAGAGCCTCACTGATAACAGGATGAGTGGCCACAGCCCAACACTTTAAACAAATCCTCCTACATAAGTGGTACCTGTTTATCTAAAGTTCTTTCTTCTCCAGAAGGCAGAGGGCAGGAAGTTGACATCACACACTGCACAGCATAGAGCAGGGAGCTGAGTGTAATCTGAGACCTGAGTAGAGGGAATGAACACACAAGCTCATGGGGAAACTTGCACCTATGAATCACCTGCTGCGTGCTGGAGGAGGGGTGGAACGGAGCCATCCCCTGTCATCCCTTGGCATAGACTGTCGGAAGTGATTCGTGCAGATAGCAGAGAAAGGAGACAGCAGACAGAAATCACACTAGGTGCTTTGGGTTGTAGCAAGTACGCACCATAGAAGGATATGCTTTTGATCTTTAAAAGAAATATCTAAAGCTTTCTGCAATGTTTCAGAGCTTTCTGCATTTTTTCCAACAAAGTCCAGTTACATACTTACATAGTTACATACAGTGTCGGTACAAGGTCATCCAGAGCCCAGGGTGAATATGCCCAATTGCGCCCCCCCCCCCCCCCCTCCCCATAATGTATAAGCATTATGTGTCAGCAAAAATCCCCCTCCAAAAAAAAACCTCCTTGTGGTGCCCCCCCCCCACCTCACATGATACCACAGTGCCCAGGGCAGCTGTCCCTCCTGCCCACCCCTTGTCCCGGCCCTGGTTACATAGTAGGTAAGGTTGAATAAAGACAATAGTCCATCCAGTTCAATTTGTGTAGGTGTGTCAGTGTCAATAATTATTTCCCATATCCCTGTATATTGTGTTCTTAAGGCTGCTTTCACACTGTAGCCGCGGCCGTGTTAGCGCCAAAGCGCCGCTCGTTTTATCGGCGCTTTAGCACTTTTTAAGCAGTGCTTTTTTACCCCCCGCTTACTGCCGAAGAAAGGGCTAAAACCGCCCGTGTCGCGGCGCTTCTGAAGCTCTTTTCAGGCGCTTCGGAAGTGCTAGGCATTCATTGCAACGGGCATGGGTGGTTTAGGAGCGGTGTATACAGCGCTCCCGAACCGCCCCAAAGATGCTGCTTGCAGGATTTTTTGTAACGTCCTGCAAGCGCTCCGCCCCAGTGTGAAAGCACTTGGGCTTTCTAGAGCTAAAACTTCTGAAAACCTTCTTTAGTGTGAAAGGGGTCTTAAGAGGCACGTAAAAGAGTCTTTTAAAAATATCAATACTGCCCGCTGACACCACCAATTGTGGAAGAGAGTTCCACATTCTTACTGCCCTGACAATGAAAAGCACCTACACCCATTTCCCTACCCGCTCATTGCCATATAATGTCCGCAGATCTCCCATCCTGGGCTGGCGTCATATGACGTCCTCGGCTTCCTGGTGGTATAGGGGGCACCTGCCGCATCACTGAAAAGCCGATTTGCGTGCCTGACAGCCGCGGTGTCCGCCGGGCACTCGCGATCGCTCGTTACAGAGCAGGACCGTGGATCTGTTTGTGTAATCACGTCCTGGAGAGGAGACAGATCGTGTGTTCCTAATATATAGGAACACTGATCGGTCTCCTCCTATAGTCAGTCCCTCCCCCCTACAGTTAGAAACCCTCCCTAGGTGATACATTTAACCCCTTGATCGCCCCCTAGTGTTAACTCCTTCCCTGCCAGTGACATTTATACAGTGATCAGTCCATTTTTATAGCAATGGTCCCAAAATAGTGTCAAAAGTGTCCGATGTGTTCGCCATAATGTCGCAGTGACGATAAAAATCGCAGATCGCCGCCATTACTAGTAAAAAAAAATAATAAAAGTTCCATAAATCTATCCCCTATTTTGTAGGCACTATAACTTTTGCGCAAACCAATCAATATACGCTTATTGCGATTTTTTTTACCAAAAATATGTAGAAGAATACATATCGGCCTAAACTAAGGAAAAAATTTGTTAATTTAAAAAAAAATTGGGATATTTAATATAGCAAAAAGTAAAAAATATTGTGTTTTTTTTTCAAACTTGTCGCTCTTCTTTTTATAGCGCAAAAAATAAAAACCGCAGAGGCGGTCAAATACCAACAAAAGAAAGCTCTATTTGTGAGAAAAAAATGGTAAAAATTTAATTTTAGTGTTGCATGACCGCGCAATTCTCGTTCAAAAAGTTACAGTGCTGAAAACTGTAAAATGGCCTGGGCAGGAAGAGGGTGAAAATGCCCTGTATTGAAGTGGTTAAGGTTAAACCGCTTCTCCTCCAATCTCATTGTGTGGCCCCCGTCTCCTCTTACACTCCCTGAGACTGAATCGTTTCTTTTCCAAAGCTGGGCTCACCATTGAAGTATTCGCAAATCACTACCATGTCCGCTCTCAAGCGTCTCTCCTCCAGTCATAATGAATCTGAACGCCATTGTGAGTCTGGGGGTCAGATATACTGGTCTGGGCCCTTTAGGAGCCCCCAGGTGGACCGATAGCCTAGGGTTGCCACCTATTTGAGATTCGCCCGGACAGTCCGGGTTTTGAACCATGTGTCCGGATTGCAGTCCACCTAAAACCCGGACACATAATTCGGACAGGAAAGGAATGTGGCTCAGAACAGGGCCTGACAGAAGGGTGAGGGGGCACTATGTGAGGGGGCATTACTATTCTCTTTGGAGGGCCCAGAGGTGTCCCAGGACTGTTACAATCCTAAAGTGTATACTAAAACAAAAATAATTTACTGTGTGCTGATTTGGGTTGAAGAAAAAGTGGCAAACCTACAATAGCCCCTTGTCCCTTTCTCATAGTAATCGAATATCCATCCATACTTTTTTCAAACAAGAAACAAAATGTATAAATTCTCATGTACATAAAATGTACATTGTTGTTCCCGTATGATTCATCGTTGTCAAAAAATGACATCAAATCTGTTTGTTAACACTGCGCATATTTTCTGCAGACTGTTTTCTCTTTTGCATTAACTCCATAGTGAGACTGCACACAGTGCTCTGTGATCTAAGGCAGGAGGTATCTATATGAACTGACAGTTTTATAAGACAGATACATTCCTAAAATAGACTATTCTAAGCAATATGGTAATGCGTTTAAAGGGATAACAGCACAGAAATAGCAGGATCTCTTTAAAATATTGCCTTGCTTTCAGTAAACCTTTCACTCCTAGTGACAGCCCACTCTAAAGATACTGTATTTATTGGCGTATAACACTCACTTTTTCACCATGAAAATCGGGTGCAAATAGCGCCTGCGTGTTATAAGCCAATACTTCAATTTTAGCTGCCTCGGAGGGGACAGGGAGGGAGGCGGGACGAGCGCCGTCAGATTACATACAGTGAGAATCTCCTGTTTACTTGGCGGCCTCTGTAATAGGAAGTCCCGTCTCCTGGGCCGCCATTGGACCACTGTTCTGTCTATCATAGGAGATTCTCACTGTATGTAATCTGACGGCGCTCGTCTAGATTTGCCACTTTTTCTTCAAGCCAAACCCAAACACTTTAGCGGCGCACCGCAAAAAACATTTTTTTTAATATACACTATAGGATTGTAACAGACCTGGGACACCTTTGGGCGCTCCAAAGAGAATAGTAATGCTGTGCATATATTGCCCTCTCACTCTATCGGGCCCTGTCCTGAACCACATTCCTATCTGAATATTGTGTCTGGGTTTCAGATGGACTGAAACCCAGACACATGATTCAAAACCCGAACTGTCCGGGTGAATCCTGGACAGGTGGCAATCCTGGACACGCTTGTCCCAGCCCCCTCCCTGTCCCCTCTAGGCTGCAGATGGGCATCGATCAGGCTGCACTGATGGTAATGGTGAGGCTGCTGCATTGATGGCAATCGTGAGGCTGCTGCATTGATGACAATGGTGAGGCTGCTGCATTGATGACAATGGTGAGGCTGCCGCACTGATGGTAATGGTGAGGCTGCTGCATTGATGACAATGGTGAGGCTGCTGCACTGATGGTAATGGTGAGGCTGCTGCATTGATGACAATGGTGAAGCTGCTGCATTGATGACAATGGTGAGGCTGCTGCATTGATGACAATGGTGAGGCTGCTGCATTGATGGCAATGGTTAGGCTGCTGCATTGATGACAATGGTGAGGCTGCTGCACTGATAGTAATGGTGAGGCTGCTGCATTG
This sequence comes from Lithobates septentrionalis, assembly GCA_037952835.1. Taxonomy (NCBI): domain Eukaryota; kingdom Metazoa; phylum Chordata; class Amphibia; order Anura; family Ranidae; genus Lithobates; species Lithobates septentrionalis. The sequence continues at coordinate 1,048,674 of JBBDGP010000704.1, read as the reverse complement.
ATGGCAATCGTGAGGCTGCTGCATTGATGACAATGGTGAGGCTGCTGCATTGATGACAATGATGAGGCTGCTGCATTGATGGCAATGGTGAGGCTGCTGCACTAATGGTAATGGTGAGGCTGCTGCATTGAATACAATGGTAAGGCAGCTGTATTGATGGCAATGGTGAGGCTGCTACATTGATGGCACTTGTGAGGCTGCATTGATGTGGACTGATGAGGCTGCATTGATGGCACTTGTGAGGTTGCAGATGGGCATTAATCAGGCTACATTGAAGGCAATGGTGAGGCTGCAGATGGGCAATGACCTTTATTTTGTTTCAAAGTTCCTCATTTAACATTTAGGTTCTTTCCCTGAAACTTCCCTCTTAAAATGAATGTGCGTGTTGTACGCCTGTGTGTGTTATACACAGATAAATACAGCAATTATGGTAATTCAAAATATATTCTTATAATAATCCTAAAGGGGAAAAAAAACAAGGACTGAGATTTTTAAGGCACCAATTCGACACAAATAAAAATTTCCCAAAACTTTTCTGTATATAAAATTACATAAAATAAACTTCATTGTGAGCCTGCTGCATTGATGGCAATGGTGAGGCTGTTGTATTGATGGCAATGGTGAGGCTGCTGCATTGATGGCACTTGTGAGGCTGCATTGATGTGGACTGATGAGGCTGCATTGATGGCACTTGTGAGGCTGTAGATGGGCATTAATTAGGCTGCATTAATAAGGGCGCCAGAAAACTCTCTGCCCCTCTAGAGAGGTAAATAAAATAAAAATAATAAATAAAATTGAATCCAATGAGCTTACATTAATACACATGATGCATAAAGTCATTAGTTCCACAGATGTAAAGGTTTATCCAGGGCCTCCAGAAGGAAGCGCCAAAAAATCCTGAAAGAGGGGGGTATTCTGACCAACAAAAGAAAAGAAGAGTGGCCAGTAGCAGTTCAAAAGGATGTCCCCAAGTGCAGAAGGATAATTTAAACGCCCCCCTCATATCCATGTGTGCCCATCAGAGCCCTTCTTATATTCCCAGCAGAATTCCTGTTTACATCCATGTGTGCCCGGCAGGGTCCAGGCTTACTTCCATGTGTGCCCAGCAGGGTCCCCGCTTACTTCCATGTGTGCCAGCCGGGTCTTGGCTTACTTCCATGTGTACCCAGCATAGTCCTGGCTTACTTCCATGTGTGCCCAGCAGGGTCCTAGCTTACTTCCATGTGTGCCCAGCAGGGTCCTGGCTTACCTCTATGTGTGCCCAGCAGGGTCCCCGCTTACTTCCATGTGTGCCCAGCAGGGTCCCAGCTTACTTCCATGTGTGCCCAGCAGGGTCCCGGCTTACTTCCATGTGTGCCCAGCAGGGTCCAGGCTTAATTCCATGTGTGCCCAGCAGGGTCCTGGCTTACTTCCATGTGTGCCCAGCAGGGTAATGGCTTCCATGTGTGCCCAGCAGGGTCCCTGCTTACTTCCATGCGTGCCCAGCAGGGTTCTGGCTTACTTCCATGTGTGCCCAGCAGGGTCCCTGCTTACTTCCATGTGTGCCCAGCAGGGTTCTGGCTTACTTCCATGTGTGCCCGTTAGGGTCCCAGCTTACTTCCATGTGTGCCCAATAGGGTCCCCTCTTATTTCCATGTGTGCCCAGCAGGGTCCCTGCTTACTTCCATGTGTGCCCAGTAGGGTCCCCGCTTATTTCCATGTGTGTCCAGCAGGGTACCCGCTTACTTCCATGTGTGCCCAGCAGGGTCCCCGCTTACTTCCATGTGTGCTCAGTAGGGTCCCAGCTTACTTCCATGTGTGCCCAACAGGGTCCCACTTACTTCTATGTGTGCCCAGCCGGGTCTCGGCTTACTTCCATGTGTACCCAGCAGGGTCCTGGCTTCCTTCCATGTGTGCCCAGCAGGGTCCTGGCTTACTTCCATGTGTGCCCAGAAGGGTCCTGGCTTACTTCTATGTGTGCCCAGCAGGGTCCTGGCTTACTTCCATGTGTGCCCAGCAGGGTCCCCGCTTACTTCCATGTGTGCCCAGCAGGGTCCCGGCTTACTTCCATGTGTGCCCAGCAGGGTCCTGGCTTACTTCCATGTGTGCCCAGCAGGGTAATGGCTTCCATGTGTGCCCAGCAGGGTCCCCGCTTACTTCCACGTGTGTCCAGCAGGGTTATGGCTTACTTCCATGTGTGCCCAGCAGGGTCCCGGCTTGCTTCCATGTGTGCCCAGCAGGATTCTGGCTTACTTCCATGTGTGCCCGTTAGGGTCCCAGCTTACTTCCATGTGTGCCCAACAGGATCCCCGCTTACTTCTATGTGTGCTCAGCAGAGTCTCCGCTTACTTCCATGTGTGCCCAGTAGGGTCCCCGCTTACTTCCATGTGTGCCCAGCAGGGTACCTGCTTACTTCCATGTGTGCCCAGCAGGGTCCCCACTTACTTCCATGTGTGCTCAGTAGGGTCCCAGCTTACTTCCATGTGTGACCAACAGGGTCCCTGCCTACTTCCATGTATGTCCAGCAGGGTCCAGGCTTACTTCCATGTGTGCCCACCAGGGTCCCTACTTACTTCCATGTGTGCCCAGCAGGGTTCCCGATTACTTCCATGTGTGCCCAGCAGGGTCCCTGCTTACTTCCATGTGTGCCCAGTAGGGTCCCCGCTTATTTCCATGTGTGTCCAGCAGGGTACCCGCTTACTTCCATGTGTGCCCAGCAGGGTCCCCGCTTACTTCCATGTGTGCTCAGTAGGGTCCCAGCTTACTTCCATGTGTGCCCAACAGGGTCCCACTTACTTCTATGTGTGCCCAGCCGGGTCTCGGCTTACTTCCATGTGTACCCAGCAGGGTCCTGGCTTCCTTCCATGTGTGCCCAGCAGGGTCCTGGCTTACTTCCATGTGTGCCCAGAAGGGTCCTGGCTTACTTCTATGTGTGCCCAGCAGGGTCCTGGCTTACTTCCATGTGTGCCCAGCAGGGTCCCCGCTTACTTCCATGTGTGCCCAGCAGGGTCCCGGCTTACTTCCATGTGTGCCCAGCAGGGTCCTGGCTTACTTCCATGTGTGCCCAGCAGGGTAATGGCTTCCATGTGTGCCCAGCAGGGTCCCCGCTTACTTCCACGTGTGTCCAGCAGGGTTATGGCTTACTTCCATGTGTGCCCAGCAGGGTCCCGGCTTGCTTCCATGTGTGCCCAGCAGGATTCTGGCTTACTTCCATGTGTGCCCGTTAGGGTCCCAGCTTACTTCCATGTGTGCCCAACAGGATCCCCGCTTACTTCTATGTGTGCTCAGCAGAGTCTCCGCTTACTTCCATGTGTGCCCAGTAGGGTCCCCATTTACTTCCATGTGTGCCCAGCAGGGTACCTGCTTACTTCCATGTGTGCCCAGCAGGGTCCCCACTTACTTCCATGTGTGCTCAGTAGGGTCCCAGCTTACTTCCATGTGTGACCAACAGGGTCCCTGCCTACTTCCATGTATGTCCAGCAGGGTCCAGGCTTACTTCCATGTGTGCCCACCAGGGTCCCTACTTACTTCCATGTGTGCCCAGCAGGGTTCCCGATTACTTCCATGTGTGCCCAGCAGGGTCCTGGCTTACTTCCATGTGTGCCCAGCAGGGTTCTGGCTTACTTCCATGTGTGCCCATTAGGGTCCCAGCTTACTTCCATGTGTGCCCAACAGGGTCCCTGCTTACTTCCATGTGTGCCCAGCAGGGTCCCCATTTACTTCCATGTGTGCCCAGTAGGGTCCCCGCTTACTTCCATGTGCCCAGCAGGGTACCTGCTTACTTCCATGTGTGCCCAGCAGGGTCCCCTCTTACTTCCATGTGTGCCCAGTAGGGTCCCAGCTTACTTCCATGTGTGCCCAACAGGGTCCCAGTTTACTTCCATATATGCCCAGCAGGGTCCAGGCTTACTTCCATGTGTGCCCAGTAGGGTCCCCGCTTACTTCCATGTGTGCCCAACAGGGTCCCCGTTTACTTCCATGTGTGCCTAGCAGGGTCCAGGCTTACCTCCATGTGTGCCCAGCAAGGTCCAGGCTTACCTCCATGTGCGCCCAGCAGGGTCCAGGCTTACTTCCATGTGTGCCCATCAGAGTCCCCTCCACCTCACCCTTGCTATTATAAAGTTGCAGCCTGCCCCAGCAGATTGAATTAGAGGCCATAATTTGAATGTAATTGTCAGGAAACCCAACATAGTGTTTGCAGCCATGGCAATATGAGCTCACCCCTCTGGCCACAATGTAAATTTGGAGATGGGTGGTTAGGGGGGGATGGAACATCCACCTGTTTTCAGCCTCTCAGTCACCAGTGTAAGCTAAGCCAAATAGAGACAATAGAAGAAAGAGATACAGAAAAAGAACCCTCTAAATCCACAAACTGCTGAAGTCATTTTTTCCAGCAGTAATTTACAGATATTACATAGATGTTAACCCCTTCCTGCCTGCCTCAGTGTCCCTTTAAACAATTCGAAACACCCAAGGGCCAGGAAGGATCGGCGATCTTGTAACCACTATCACAGTGGTCACATGATCAGAAGCTAGTCCCATCAGCTACTGATCTTTAGTCTGCAATAAGCTTCTGTCTTGAACAGCCCAGGCTTTGTGCTGGGAACACACAGTAAGTGCATTCTCAGCAGGAAAACATTGCTGTCCAGTAATGCATGTGTGTGGTGTGTGAGCTGAAAAACGTGGGTGAAACGTGGGTGAAAAACTCAGACTGAAATATGAACAAAGCATATTCCTCTATAGTGTGTACTTGTCTCAATCCAGAGCACTAGGTGTCATTTCTGTCTACTCCCTCCTTTTTCTGCTATGAGCATAAGTCATTTCTGACAAGTTTTCCTGACACCATGAGAAAAGAGGTGACATGGAGGGAGCTCCAGCACACAGCCTGTGATTGACAGCCTCAGCTCTGTTCCTGTGTGCTGTGTGAAGGGGTTGTGTCCTTTCCCTCCACCCAGCTCTCAGAGCTTCTCTCACTGAGCTCTGCAGAGTGTAACTTCAGCTCTCTGCCCCCTGTTTTCTGAAAGCTCAGACAAGCTTTATAAACTCTGGACTTTGAACAGATGTAGAGAAGACTGAAACAGGTACAAGTTATGTAGCAGGATTTGTTTCATCTTTGTGCATCACCTGAGACCAGTCACTTCATTGGGTATAAGTAAGGTTTTATAACCACTTTAAAGCCCACCCTTTTGCAGCCGCACATATGTGTTTGGTGGTCGTATAGGGTAAAGGACGTAGGCTGATGTCAGATGGGCGACTTTGCCTCTCCTGATCCTGCTGAAGGCGATTTGTCAGAGGCAAGATCACTAAAGAAGCGGCCCATTTTTCCCTTTAGATTCACTCCCTCTGTAGCTGAGGCAGCGAGATGGCGTCCCTGTAGCTAGCATTCGAAATTCAGCAGCATTTGGGCCAGTGACAGTGCGGAACCTCGCCGCATCGGAAGCAATGTCATAGAGAGACAGTCAGTTACCAATCCCGCCGTTAGCGATTTGTCTGTAGCCGCAGAATCACCCATTTGACATCAAGTCCTATCCCAGTCCTATACCAGTCCAATCCCTCCCCTTTACAGTGCCTTGAAAAAGTATTCATACCCCTTGAAATTTTCCACATTTTGTCATGTTACAACCAAAAGCGTAAATGTATTTTATTGGGATAGAGCAACACAAAGTGGCACATAATTGTGAAGTGGAAAGGAAAATGATAAATGGTTTTCAAAGTCAATACTTTGTAGAATCGCCTTTCACTGCAATTACAGCTGTAAGTCTTTTTGGGGATGTCTCTACCAGTTTTGCACATCTAGAGAGGGACATTTTTGCTCATTCTTCTTTGCAAAATATTTCAAGCTCTGTCAGATTGGATGGAGAGCGTCTGTGAACTGCAATTTTCAAGTCTTGCCACAGATTCTCAATTGGATTCAGGTCTGGACTTTGACTGGACCATTCTTCATGAATATGTTTTGATATAAACCATTCCATTGTAGCTCTGGCTGTATGTTTAGGGTCGTTGTCCTGCTAGAAGGTGAACCTCCACCCCAGTCTCAAGTCTTTTGCAGACTCTAACATGTTTTCTTCTAAGATTGCCCTGTATTTGGCTCCATTCATCTTCCTGTCAACTCTGACCAGCTTCCCTGTCCCTGCTGAAGAAAAGCATCCCCAAAACATAATGCTGCCACCACCATGTTTCACAGTGGGGATGGTGTGTTCAGGGTGATGTACAGTGTTAGTTTTCCGCCACACATAGCATTTTACTTTTAGGTCAAAAAGTTTAATTTTGGTCTCACCTGACCAGAGCACCTTCTTCCACATGTTTGCTGTGTCCCCCACATGGCTTCTTGCAAACTGCAAACAGGACTTCTTATGACTTTCTTTCAACAATGACTTTCTTCTTGCCACTCTTCCATAAAGGCCAGATTTGTGGAGAACACGACTAATAGTTGTCCTGTGGACAGATTCTCCCACCTGAGCTGTGGATCTCTGCAGCTCCTCAAGAGTTACCATGGGCCTCTTGGCTCTTCTCTGATTAATGTTCTCCTTGCCCGGCCGGTCAGTTTAGGTGGACGGCCATGTCTTTGTAGGTTTGCAGTTGTGCCATACTCTTTCCATTTTCGGATGATGGATTGAACAGTGCTCTGTGAGATGTTCAAAGCTTGGGATATTCTTTTTGTTAACCTAACCCTGCTTTACACTTCTCCATAACTTTATCCCTGATCTGTCTGGGGTGTTCCTTGGCCTTCATGATGCTGTTTGGTTCTCTAATAAACCTCTGAGGGCTTCACTGAACAGCTCTATTAATACTGAGATTAAATTACACACAGGTGGACTCTATTTACGTATTAGGTGACTTCTGAAGGCAATTGGTTCCACTAGATTCTAGTTAGGAGTAAAGGGGGCTGAATACAAATGAGTGTCACAATTTTCACATATTTATTTGTAGAAAATTTGGAAAACCATTTATCATTTTCCTTCCACTTAACAATTATGTGCCACTTTGTGTTGGCCTATCACATAAAATCCCAATAACATACATGTACGTTTTTGGTTGTAATTTGACAAAATGTGGAAAATTTTAAGGGGTATGAATACTTTTTTAAGGCACTGTATCAATCCTGCCGTTAGCAATTTGTCTGTAGCTGCAGAATCGCCCATCTGACATCAAGTCCTATCCCAGTCCTATCCCAGTCCAATCCCTCCCCTTTACATAGCTTTGTAAGCCCTTGATGAAGGAAGTGTACATAGCTTGACCCCAGAAATGTATCAGGCTTTGTTTCCATAAATGTTTTAATAAATGCCTTCAGGCTCAAGATCTCTTAGTCTGACGCTCTTATTCCTCTATTGTTTCTTGGATACAGAAAAAAGGAGATGGATAACTATAATTGGAAAGAAAAGCGGAACTAGTGACACTGAGATTGTCTCAATGATTTGTGGAATGTATTAATTGTAACATTTCTTCCATCAGGTTCTTGACAAAGAAACACAAAGCAGCATGAATAATTGTACAAGTGACCTGGACATGAAAATGTCCCTTTCTTTCTAGTGTTAATTGTCACCCTTGATCCATCCTGCTCACATAGATAGCTGTTTCTCTAGCTGTTTAATCTGCATGATTCTTAGTCCCTGTGGACGTTGGTAACCCAGTTACCCATTGTGGATTCCTGTCCACATTAATCATTTATCTAGGGGCTCAGTATAGGCGGTACCGCACCTTCAGTTCATATATTTTATAGCGCTCCTCTTACGCTGGGCATTTTTGAGGGTCTCTTACCCTTCATTCCCTTACTTAATTTAATTCCCATAACGACTGGCCAGTCTTCTCTACGTGTGCCTATACCCTCTTGCCTCTAAACTACTTTATCTAGCAGATGTACTACATATACCTGTGAACAGCACTATTTTTCCTTTACTTATCTATAACACTCTGATGGACAATAGACAGTGACAACATAACATATAACCACCAATCAATACAGTTTTTTTTTTTTATGTCATAATGTAGAGTATAAGATTTCCTATCATTTGAGCCCAGTCTTGCCACAAAGAGTTAATCCAGCTCTGAGCAATCCTCTTTTATTGCACAGTGAGATAAAACTTGACAAACAGAGAAAAACTTTGTCAAATCCTCCCCCTTGCTGTGAGTGACAGGTGATTTACATATCTCGTGCACTAGCCTAAGACATGCATTATTTTTTAATTCCCTCCCACTCTTTTCTTCTGCTGCTCTGCCAGGATTGGATGTTCCACACCTCAGCATAATCTCAGCCCCGGCTGCAGACACTCCACTGGTCTGATGGGGGGGGGGGGGGGGGGTTTGCTGCTGGACACAGCTATATTACACTTATATATATATATATATATATATATATATATATATATATATATATATATATATAGCTGTGTCCAGCAGGACTCCACCCCCCCCCCCATCAGTCATCAGCTATATTATATACAGGTATAATGGCTGCCCACCCTGAGACGGTTTGTTAAGTGGGGGGGGGGGGTGCTGCTGGACACAACTATATACATATATATATAGCTGTGTCCAGCAGGACTACACCCCCCCCCATCAGTCATCAGTTATATTATATACAGGTATAATGGCTGCCCACCCTGAGACGGTCTGTTAAGTGGGGGGGGGGTGCTGCTGGACACAACTATATACACCCCCCCCCCAAGAGCTCACCTCGCGCTCTGGCGGCGGAGGACGCCCCCAGCTCGGGGACAGGGCGGGTGGCTCAGGTACACAATACATATACCCGGGGCGGCAGCTGGTGAGGACACACACACAGTGTGCAGCTGCTCCGCCCGGGAGGAAAAAAGAAGTGACAGACTTAGCTCAGCAGAGCAGTAGTGAGAGGGGAGGACTCGGAGGAGGAAAACAGAGACCAGGAGCAGCGCCTGATGTGTTCAGGCTAAGGGATGGTGTCACCCCTCTGGTGGGAGTCACCCGGGTGCCAACCGCACCCCCCGCCCCCGCATAGCGACGTTGAAAGGACCGGTAAATGACATGTATAGCGGTCCTTTCCTCCGCTCTCCATCCTGACAGCCCACGGGAGAGGGGGGGAGCTGGCTGCGGGGGATGAGGGGGGGGGGCTTGGAGGAGGAAGACACAGCGGGCGGATAAGGACAGGAGGGGGCCCAGAGAAGAAGGGGAGGTGGTGGTGGTGGTGGAGGAGAACACATCAGGCGCTGGAGGAGGAAAACACAAGCGACGGTCGGGAGTGATCGGTGCAGCGGAGGGACAGCCGTGAGCACCGATCTCCCTGCATGGCGTTTGATCAGCCACTTCTCCTTCTCTCCCTCCCATGGCTTTCAGCGGAAAAGCCATTCAGGGGGATCCGTGCTCACAGCTGTCCCCGCCGCACCGATCATCTCCGACTGTCACTGGACAGTGACACATGAAGTGACAGGAGCCATGAGTGCGCTCTTCTTCTCCTGTGCGCAAACTTTTCACTCCGGCCAGGCGTGAGTGTAGAGGTGGGCGGGGAGTCTGGTGATGTCATGACTCCGCCCACCGAGCGCCGTACAACAGACCCGCCCACTGAATCCAGAGTTTTACGGGGCTCCAAAAAAAGAAGGGGGAGATATTTGAAAGGTAAGGATACATGCAGGAGGCATGTATATCCTTATAGATCAGCACTATGCCATTACTTTAAAAAAGATGAGAGTGGGTTTACATCCACTTTAAGGGGAGTAAAATAGGTACCCTTTGTCCCGAAAATGCCTTACCGATCAAGGAAGTCTGATAACTCAAATGTAAGCAAAAGGCTTACCTCAGCCAGCTGATTATCAGAAATTCCCGGATCATCTCAAGCTCCTCGTTTCGGATTCTCGGGGTCACCTGTACATCCTCTTGGCTGGCTCGCCATCTGACCTGGACATTTTATAGATAGGCAACCCCTATCCTCATATTGATTATTGGTTCCAAATGAATAATAACTACTGCAGTAGGGAACAGACACAAAAGATACACTTCACATCTTTCCAAATAACAGTTCTGCTTTATTATGACACAATTGAAGGTTTTTATACACATGATTACGTAGGTATCACATTAATATTACAATTGTACATTTATGGTAACAAGGGGCGTAACATAGGCAGACTAATTCTAATCAGGACTTGAAAGAATGCAAACATGTAATGAAAACATTATTAGTGCCGTGTGCACAGTGAGGGCAGTGTGCAATACATACAAAATAGAATACAGTTATATACAGAACTTACAAATTTCCATTACACAAGTGTATGTTAAATAAGACATCTGTAAACAATATAAATTATTGAGTGTGGCAATTAAGTCATAAACCTGAACCTTGAGAATATGGTAATTTTTCTGTAAACACAATAGCAAAATACCAAAGTGGAAAAATCTAAAGAAACTGATATATAAATAAATACAAACAAATAAATGAATGATTCTATATAAATCCAGTATAATAATAATAATAATATAGTTACTGTCCTTTTCTGGCTGATCGTACAGTGTCCATCTCCTTTCCACAGTCACTCGGTCCTACATTCATATCGCTCTCCTGTGGTGCCTTCTTCTTCATGCTGTCTTACCTTTATAGGCATACAGCAGGGATGTCCAAGCAGGGCCGGGTAAAGGGGTGGGCAGGAGGGGCGGCTGCCCTGGGCACTGTGGTATCATGTGAAGTAGGGGGGGCACCACGAGGAGATTAGGGGGGAGAGAATTTGTGTTGGAAGGGGGCATTTGGGGGCAGCAGGGGGTAAGTATTGTTCTAGGAGAGGAAATTTGGAGGGGGGGTGCTAAGCGTGCCAAAAAAGGGGGAATTGTGTTGAGAGGGGTGATGGGGTAGAAGATTTGGCTAGGAGGGGAGATTTAAAGTGGAAGTGAGATGTGTACTAGGAGGAAACATATTTCAGGGTAGAAGGCTTTGTGCTAGGAGGGGTAAAAAATTTTTTGGGGGGGGCATTTGAGCCGGAGGGATTTGGGTGATGGGGGGCAAAGATTTGTGCTGAGAGGCTGGATTTTGGCGGGGGGGGGCTGGATTTATCATGGGAGGAGGGGGGATTTATGCTTAGGGAGAAGGCATGCAGATTAGTGCTTTTTTAGGGGGGATTTTTGCTGACACATAATGCTCATACATCTTGAGGAGGGGGGGGGGAGTTTGGCATGTTCGTCCTGGGCTATAGAACAAGAGGGGGGAAGAGGGGGATTGGGACTTTAAATGAGGCACAAAAAGTGCCTCCATCCCTATATGCGAAATATAAATAAGGATTGGGACTTTAAGTGAGGTCATGGAAAACGTGCAGGTAACTAGGGTGGCAATACACTTTATTAATCAAGTAACATGCAAAAAAACACATCACACTAGAACCACATAGGAAAGGACATCGTAATACATATCATTTCATAAATCACAACACATGTATTTGTGTATAAGCGATTGGCATCAAGGGTACATCCAGCTTGGCGCCACACAGTGGTCTCGTAGACGAATTGATGCATGTACAGAAATTGCATAATATGTATAAATAACAATACCACAGCACAACGGAGGAAATATAAGTATTAATATTAAAATGTAAAAAACCATAAATAGTTCTGGAGATGTTATATTGTAGAACATATGTTTGTATCCCGAAAGCCCGACGCGTTTCGTGTAGACACACTCATCAGGGGCCAGATGATCAGGGATTTCTAAAAAATACAACATATAGTGAGTCTAACTGCTAGCTCAAAATAACAGAAAAAGGGGGGGTGATACACCCAAAATACTTACATAAGAGCAGTGCAATGGGGCATGGTGAGTACAAAGCCAGGGCCGAGAAGTATCTCCCCCGGGAGCTGAAGTGCAGCGGAATGCGCGCTGGTGGATCGGGCATACACAGCCCCCCCCCAAAAAGGAAAGAAAAACAGCGTGGGAACCACAGAGTTGTTTTCAAAAGGGGTGCCAGTATGGACTGCCTGGGAGAGAGAAAAATTTGAAAAAATAAATGAAAAATAAAAAATAATAAAAATGAAACATTGTATCAGAATATAATAATGTTGGTACAATAGACCAATAATGTCTGTCTGGTGAAGCACGGGTGTCTATGCAAAAAAATGTGTACATATATTAAGAAAACATGACCACATCCAACCATAGTGGGTTGTGGTATGTATAAGGATAAAAAAGAAAAAGAAGATGAAGCAACCAGCAGAGACAAACCCGTATTTAAACAGCATAGAGAGAGACTGATTAGTAGAAATCTTGAAAAAATAGCCATTTATGGACTTACATGCATCCCAGGCAGGAAAGAGGCACAGTGGATTGTAGATAAGGATAGCGCTGCTCTGAGCGAAGGCGCCCACGCTGTGAGAGGGGAGACAAGATATGCCCGAGGATCACCACGTGCACGCTGACCGCGTACACCAGCGTCACCCGAGCGCGGCCGAAGGGGGGAGGAGCTCTGAAGCTGGCGGTGAACTCCGTCAGTCAGCGGCGTCCGTGTTCCCCATCGGACTAGCTACATGGAGGGACTCGTGCATCACGTCGTGACGTCAAAGTTGGCGTCCGGCGTGGGGCAGGGGGGGTGCCCGCACAACCCCCCTGAAGCAACAAAGTGCACTCCCCCCACACCCCGAACGGGGCGGAGGGGAGGGGGAGGTGGGGGGGACACACAGGGCGCATGTGGTCATGTTTTCTTAATATATGTACACATTTTTTTGCATAGACACCCGTGCTTCACCAGACAGACATTATTGGTCTATTGTACCAACATTATTATACTCTGATACAATGTTTCATTTTTATTATTTTTTATTTTTCATTATTTATTTTTTCAAATTTTTCTCTCTTCTCTCTCTATGCTGTTTAAATACGGGTTTGTCTCTGCTGGTTGCTTCATCTTCTTTTTCTTTTTTATCCTTATACATACCACAACCCACTATGGTTGGATGTGGTCATGTTTTCTTAATATATGTACACATTTTTTTGCATAGACACCCGTGCTTCACCAGACAGACATTATTGGTCTATTGTACCAACATTATTATATTCTGATACAATGTTTCATTTTTATTATTTTTTATTTTTCATTTATTTTTTCAAATTTTTCTCTCTCCCAGGCAGTCCATACTGGCACCCCTTTTGAAAACAACTCTGTGGTTCCCACGCTGTTTTTCTTTCCTTTTTGGGGGGGGGCTGTGTATGCCCGATCCACCAGCGCACATTCCGCTGCACTTCAGCTCCCGGGGGAGATACTTCTCGGCCCTGGCTTTGTACTCACCATGCCCCATTGCACTGCTCTTATGTAAGTATTTTGGGTGTATCACCCCCCCTTTTTCTGTTATTTTGAGCTAGCAGTTAGACTCACTATATGTTGTATTTTTTAGAAATCCCTGATCATCTGGCCCCTGATGAGTGTGTCTACACGAAACGCGTCGGGCTTTCGGGATACAAACATATGTTCTACAATATAACATCTCCAGAACTATTTATGGTTTTTTACATTTTAATATTAATACTTATATTTCCTCCGTTGTGCTGTGGTATTGTTATTTATACATATTATGTAATTTCTGTACATGCATCAATTCGTCTACGAGACCACTGTGTGGCGCCAAGCTGGATGTACCCTTGATGCCAATCGCTTATACACAAATACATGTGTTGTGATTTATGAAATGATATGTATTACGATGTCCTTTCCTATGTGGTTCTAGTGTGATGTGTTTTTTTGCATGTTACTTGATTAATAAAGTGTATTGCCACCCTAGTTACCTGCACGTTTTCCATGACCTCACTTAAAGTCCCAATCCTTATTTATATTTCGTCCTGGGCTATAGATGACCTTATCTCAACACTGTGTCCAAGCTATGGCCCATGGGCCATATCGGGCCCACTACAAGATTCTATTGACCCGTGACAACTGTTTGTAAAAATACCCCAGTTGGCTTGCAGTGGATGCGTATCATAATTACTAAGGTAATTATACTAGAAAGGCAAGAAACAGGGGTGCGCATGCCCACGCACCAATGTCCAATAAGAGAGGATCAACCTTTGTTGGTTATAAAGTATATCATGAAAAGAAAGAAGACGCAAATGAGTGTATGTGTATACTTATAGGATGGGAAGCATATTGATTCTGTAGGAGAGCAGAAGATAGAATGATACCCCAGTAATGCTAATATGCTATTCTTTTTAAGCCTGTCCCTATGATATAGAAGTATCAGATAAATAATCACTATCTATAGGGAGGCCTCCTCAAACAATTTGACTCGCTAATTACTGTGGTATGGTGTCATCCAAACCACTCATTGGTTTCGGTCAAAAAAGGTGGATCTCATATCTTCATTGTACCTACTAGGTAATTTGACTGGCCAATTAGCATGGGATGGTGACTTGCATCCAAGCCACTAGTCTAAGTCAAAAAGAGCTCTCAAAACTACATAAAAAAAAAGCTTGTTCACCATCCCAATAGACCGTGTGACCCATGTGACACCCCATAGTATGAAAAAATAGGTGCAAAAAATATCTTATCTCTACAAGTTTCGCTCACTAAATAAGCTTCGTCAGGAGCACAAGATAATACACCAAAATCAAAATAATGGGACAAACAAACATATAAGGTCCATATATTTATTTTTTAAACAGTGAATAAAATGTCACACAGTATTTGCGCAGTGGGAAAAAATACACTTTTTTGAATTTTAATGCATAATACATAACCCATTTTTTTGTAAAATTTAAAAGATGATGTTATGGTGAGGAAATAGATACCAAACATGTCATGCTTTAAAATTGCACATGCCTGTGCAATGGCGACAAACGCTGCACATTTTACTATCCATAGGCGACACTTTAAAAGCCTTTACAGGTTACCACACAGAGAAGGTCTGGTGGTAGAATTACTGCCCATGATCTGACGTTCGCAGTGATACCTCATATGTTTGCCTTTGCCGGGGGGGGGGGGGGGTACAGGGGCACTTAAACACTTAAATTTGTTTTTGTTTTTTTATATATATATTCATTTATTTTATTTTTAAACTGTTACTTCAATTTTTTTTTTGATCATCCCTTGTGACAGGTACTCTTTATGGTTCTGGTGTCAAAATACCTCAAATCCCTCCTCTGCACTTACAAGCATTCAAAACACCAAGATCAGCATCGTTTTTCAATGCTTTTAAATGGCGCTAATGACATTCGCGTAAAACACGAAAGTGATTTCGCTACCAGGTTACCGCTATGGAGACCCGATCAAAGCCAGTCCCAGCTTTGTTCGGGTGTCCGGCCAGCCCACTGGATATACTGGCTGGTTGCTCGAGTCTCCCAAAGGGACAGAAGAGCCCGAGAGAGCCGCGCAAGGTTGTAGAAGAGAAGGGAACTTCCCCTCCCACTGCTTGTAAGAGCAATCGAGCAGCTAGTTAGCCGATCTCATTGCTCTTACAAGCAAGCTGACCACCGGCTCTAAAATAAAACGACAGCTGCTGGCATCATCCCAGTACAACCACTTGAAGTCAAGCAATGTACCGGTACATTGACTGGCAGTAAGTGGTTAAATATACATGAAAATTCAGATAAATATTGGCAAAGCTTGAACATGAACTTCTTCGTCTTCATGCCTCTGTGCCTCTGCTGCTGATCAGTAATGGTGCATCATGTGCTGTTATGGCCGGAATGTATCTAGTTATCCTCTGTAATAACAGTGTAGAGATAATTTATATTCGTGGCCTGACACGATTTCCTCTGTTGGGTTGTAGGGTTGATGTTAATTCCTGATCTCCTATGGTTCCCCTCTGGCTCGTTTACTTGTTAGCGGAAGGGCAGCGGATGGCTAGCTGAGAAAGGCACATCATTAGCGGCAATGGTATTCCAACGTCACTAGAGGCGGCTGAATTATTATTTCAGCCCAAGTAAGATTGCTCGGCTTGTCAGACAGGATTCCAGACCGAATGCAATGAAGAGAGGATTATTTTAAATTTATTTTCCAAAGTATGATATTAACTACTTGCTGTCCGTGCTATACACGAAAATCGGTCCCTCACACAGAAAGCCGTGTCTGCATTTTCTGTGCCTACCAGTGTCAGCTGCCAGTGCCCACTGTGCCACCTACCAGTGCCACCTACCACTGCCCACAGTGCCACCTACCAGTGCCCACAGTGCCACCCATCAATGCCCACCAGTGCTGCCAATCAATGCCCATCAGTGTCTCATAATCAGTGCCACAGATCAGTGATGCCTATCAGTGTCACCTATTGGTGCCCATCAGTGCCATCCATCAGTGATCATCAGTGCCCATCGGTGCCACCTATCAGTGCCGCTTATCAGTGCCATCTACTATCAGTGCCCTTCAGTGTCACCCATCAGTGCAAACCATCAGTGCCCATCAGTGCCACCCATCAGTGCCACCTCATCAGTGCTTATCAGTGCCCATTAGTGCAGCCTTATCAGTGATCATCAGTGCCCATCAGTGCCACCTATCAGTGCCCTTCAGTGCCACCCATCAGTGCCAACCATCAGAGCCCATCAGTGCCAACCATCAGTGCCACCCATCAGTGCCACCTCTCAGTGCCGCCTCATCAGTGCTTATCAGTGCCACCTATCAGTGCCCATTAGTGCCGCCTTATCAGTGATCATCAGTGCCCATCAGTGCCACCTATCAGTGCCACCTATCAGTGCCCTTCAGTGCCACCCATCAGTGCCAACCGTCAGTGCCCATCAGTGCCACCCATCAGTGCCATCTATCAGTGCCGCCTCATCAGTGCTTATCAGTGCCACCTATCAGTGCCCATTTGTGCCGCCTTATCAGTGCCTATCAGTGCCCATCAGTGCTCATCAGTGCCGCCTATCAGTGCCCATCAGTGCAGCCTCATCAGCACACATCAGTGAAGGAGAAAAATTACCTGTTTTCGAAATTTTATAACAAACTATGAAACAGTTTTGGTTTTTTTTCAAAATTGTCGATCCTTTTTTGGTTTATTTAGCAAAAAATAAAAAACCCAGCAGCAATTAAATACCACCAAAAGAAAGCTCTATCTGTGTGAAATAAAAAATGGTAAAAATTGAATTTGGGTACAGTGTAGGATGACCGCACAATTGTCATTCAAAGAGTGACAGCGCTGAAAGATGAAAATTGGTCTGGGCAGGAGGGGGGTTTAGGTGCCCGGTAAGCAAGTAGTTAAATGGGCTGTGTTGGAAAAAATTCAAAACATTCTTAGTAGGCTGCTAAGAGATAATATTACAGTATATATATCACTGGGCTCAAGTTCAGCTAGTCCTTGGAAAGAATACAATGTAACACAATCTCTGCAAAAAAGCACTATAGCCCAATGGAGATTTTGGTTTAACCACTTACGGACCGAGCCTCTTTTTTACACTTGTTGTTTACAAGTTAATTTTTTTTATTTTTTTGCTAGAAAATTACTTTGAACCCCCAAACATTTTTTATATATATATATATATATATATATATATATATATATATATATACAGTGGCTTGCGAAAGTATTCGGCCCCCTTGAACTTTTCAACCTTTTGCCACATTTCAGGCTTCAAACATAAAGATATAAAATTTTAATTTTTTGTGAAGAATCACCAACAAGTGGGACACAATTGTGAAGTGGAACGAAATCTATTGGATTTTTGAAACTTTTTTAACTAATAAAAAAATGAAAAGTGGGGCGTGCAAAATTATTCGGCCCCCTTGCGTTAATACTTTGTAGAGCCACCTTTTGCTGCGATTACAGCTGCAAGTCGCTTGGGGTATGTCTCTATCAGTTTTGCACATCGAGAGACTGAAATTCTTGCCCATTCTTCCTTGCCAAACAGCTCGAGCTCAGTGAGGTTGGATGGAGAGCGTTTGTGAACAGCAGTTTTCAGCTCTTTCCACAGATTCTCGATTGGATTCAGGTCTGGACTTTGACTTGGCCATTCTAACACCTGGATATGTTTATTTGTGAACCATTCCTTTGTAGATTTTGCTGTATGTTTGGGATCATTGTCTTGTTGGAAGATAAATCTCCGTCCCAGTTTCAGGTCTTTTGCAGACTCCAACAGGTTTTCATCCAGAATGGTCCTGTATTTGGCTGCATCCATCTTCCCCTCAATTTTAACCATCTTCCCTGTCCCTGGTGAAGAAAAGCAGGCCCAAACCATGATGCTGCCACCACCATGTTTGGCAGTGGGGATGGTGTGTTGAGGGTGATGAGCTGTGTTGCTTTTACGCCAAACATATCATTTTGCATTGTGGCCAAAAAGTTCGATTTTGGTTTCATCGGACCAGAGCACCTTCTTCCACATGTTTGGTGTGTCTCCCAGGTGGCTTGTGGCAAACTTTAGACGAGACTTTTTATGGATATCTTTGAGAAATGGCTTTCTTCTTGCCACTCTTCCATAAAGGCCAGATTTGTGCAGTGTACGACTGATTGTTGTCCTATGGACAGACTCTCCCACCTCAGCTGTAGTTCTCTGCAGTTCATCCAGAGTGATCATGGGCCTCTTGGCTGCATCTCTGATCAGTCTTCTCCTTGTCTGAGCTGAAAGTTTAGAGGGACAGCCAGGTCTTGGTAGATTTGCAGTGGTCTGATACTCCTTCCATTTCAAAATGATCGCTTGCACAGTGCTCCTTTGGATGTTTAAAGCTTGGGAAATATTTTTGTATCCAAATCCGGCTTTAAACTTCTCCACAACAGTATTACGGACCTGCCTGGTGTGTTCCTTGGTCTTCATGATGCTCTCTGCGCTTTTAACAGAACCCTGAGACTATCACAGAGCAGGTGCATTTATACAGAGACTTGATTACACACAGGTGGATTCTATTTATCACCATCAGTCATTTAGGACAACATTGGATCATTCAGAGATCCTCGCTGAACTTCTGGAGTGAGTTTTCTGCACTGAAAGTAAAGGGGCCGAATAATTTTGCACGCACCACTTTTCAGTTTTTTAATTGCTAAAAAAGTTTAAAATATCCAATAGATTTCGTTCCACTTCACAATTGTGTCCCACTTGTTGGTGATTCTTCACAAAAAAATTAAAATTTTATATCTTTATGTTTGAAGCCTGAAATGTGGCAAAAGGTTGAAAAGTTCAAGGGGGCCGAATACTTTCGCAAGCCACTGTATATATATATATATATATATATATATATATATATATATATATATATATATATATATATATATATATATATATATATATGTGTGTATTTATTTATTTATTTTTAATTACACCCTAGAGAATAAAATGGCAGTCATTGCAATACTTTCTGTCACACCGTATTTGCGCAGCTGTCTTTCAAGCGCACTTTTTTTGGAAAAAATACACTTTTTGAATTAAAAAATAAGACAACAGTAAAGTTAGCCCAATTTTTTTTTTTTTTTAATATTGATAAAGATAATGTTACGCCGAGTAAATTGATGCCCAACACACTTCAAAATTGCGCCCGCTCGTGGAATGGCGACAAACTTTTACCCTTAAAAATCTCCATAGGCGACGTTTAAAAATTGCTACAGGTTACCAGTTTTGAGTTACAGAGGAGGTCTAGAATTATTGCTCTGGCTCTACCAATCGTGGCGAAATCTCACATGTGTGGTTTGAACACCATTTTCATATGCGGGCGCTACTCACGTATGCGTTCACTTCTGCGAGCGAGCTCGTCGGGACAGGGCACTTTAAATTATTTTACTTTAAATTTTTTATTTCAACACAGTTTTTTAAAAAAAATGTTTTTGGCTCACTTTTATTCCTATTACAAGGAATGTAAACATCTCTTGTAATAGAAAAAAAAGCATGACAGGTCCTCTTAAATATGAGATCTGGGGTCAAAAAGACCTCAGATCTCATATTTACACTAAAATGCAATAAAAAATAAAAAAATAAGAGAAAAAAATAAAATAATAATTTCTCCTTTAAGAGCTATGGGCGGAAGTGTCTGCCCTCCCATGCCATGGAGCCGAGCAGGGGCCATATTCCCCTCGGTCGGCAGCCCGGCATCCACGCGAGAGGACGTAACCGTCTCCACCTCTACCAGCGGGTCCGGTAAGCGTCGGAGATGACCGGAGCACGGCGGGAGGGGGGTGGGCATCTCTGCCGCCGCCGATAAAAGTGATCTCGTGGTGAACCCGCCGCGGAGACAACTTTTATCTTAAAGAGAAACGCACGGCGTTCCAAAAAATACCGGTATTTAGCGTCAAAGTACAGACGTACGGGTAAGTCATTTTGCGTGAAGTGGTTAACCACTTACGGACCGCCGCCGTCGATATACGTCGGTATTTTGATGCTAAATACCATTGTTATGGCAGCAGATAATTGCCATAACCCCGGTATTTTTTTAAACAGCGGGCGGTCCGCTTTAAGGTAAAAGTGGTCTCGGCAGTGGATTCGCCGCGAGAACACTTTTATCGGCGGCGGGAGAGGTGCCCCCCCATCCCGTCCGGTCCCAGGCTTACCGGATCCGTCGGTAGTAACGAAAACGATCCGGTCCTTTCCCCTGCTGGACAGGAAGTCAAGTGAGGGAATGATGGCCCCCACTCAACTTGGAGGACCTAAGAGACATCAAACGTCACTTCCGCTCTCTACCCTTAAAAGGGACAATTTTTTTTAAAAGAAAAAAAAAATACTTTTTTTATTTTGTTTTAAGTGTAAATGCCAGATCTGAGGTCTTTTTGGCCCCAGATCTCACATTAAAGAGGACCTGTCATGCTTTTTTTCTATTACAAGGGATGTTTACATTCCTTGTAATAGGAATAAAAGTGAGGTGTCGCCATTCCACAAGAGGGCGCAATTTTGAAGCATGACATATTGGGTATCAATATACTCGGCATAACATTATCTTTTACAATATAGAAACAATTTGGGCTAACTTTACTGTTTCCTTTTTTTTTATTCAAAAAAGTGTATTTTTCCCCAAAAAAATTGCATTTGTAAGACCGCTGCGCAAATACGGTGTGACATAAAGTATTGCAACGACCGCCATTTTATTCTTTAGGGTGTCTGCAAAAAAAAAAAAAAAAAAAAATATATATATATATATATATATATATATATATATATATATGTTTGAGGATTCTAAGTAATTTTCTAGCAAAAAAAAATTAACTTGTAAACAAGTGTAAAAAAAATAGGCCTGGTCCTTCAGCTAGATACATTCCAAGTGCATCAAAAGGTGTGCAAAGTCTTACATTCTGAGAAGCCTGTCCCCTGCCAGCATGATGCAGGTCTTTCTTTGTGAGGAAGCAGTAGTCTCTCTGTGCAATGGTCAGACACACCTTCCCATTGCTAAGTTAGAGCTGGATCTCTCCAATCAGCAGGGAGCATGAGCTATACTGATTGCAGAGCAGTAGGTCTGCCTCGTCAGGGGGCATATTGGACCTCTGCAGAGAGACCACTGCTTCAACATAGAGCAAGAGTCCTTCCTGTAGTATGCTGGCAGGGGTCAGGATTTTCTACTCAAGCTGTGGCTGCTTTCCAAAGGAAATGAACTGCAATACTTTGCACATGTTTGTTTTGATGTACCTGTAATATATTGAACTAATTAAAGTAAAAGCTCAATTGGGCTGGAAGACCAAGTTGACCTCTTCAATATGCTGCAAGGCACAGTAAAGCATAAACTGCAGAATGGTGGGGTACATTGTAGTGCCCCGGAAGATTTACCCCCCCTTCATAACCAGGCCATTTTTTGCTATACGGCAGTGCATTATTTTTACTGATAATTGCACTGATGTACCCAAATAAAATTTATGTAATTTTTTTCCCCACAAATAGAGCTTTCTTTTGGTGGTATTTGATCACCTCCGCATTTTTTATTTTTTACGCTATAAACAAAAAAAGACCAACAATTTTGAAAAAAAATATATATTTTTTTACGTTCTGCTATAAAACACATCCAACAAAAAACATATAAAAACATTTTAAAAATCGAATGTCTTCATAAGTATATGTATTCTGCTACGTATTTTTGGTAAAGAGATAAAGGGGTCAGGAGCCTAGACCCCCACCAGGTCTCCTCAAGAAAGCGAGAAAATGGACTATCTCCATACAATACTATGAGGGTAAGTTGCATAGATGTGAGAAGATGTGTAAAATAATACAAAAGTTTATTTATATATAACACATGACAAAAAAATCAGTTACAGATTAAAACATATATAACGATCCATGCATATCACCAAGATAACACTCCCCGAACGGGGAAGATCACAGTGGGATCGTTGATCACGGATAATCCGAACTAGTTTAGCGGACAAAGCCGCTTCATCAGGAGGGTATCTGTAATTTGAGTAACAACTGATCAATGACAATATAATTAGTCGGGTAGGAAGTCTTTCCGAGGTTTGCCGAGGTCTGCCGAAGTGTCCTCTGGCCTTTTCGGGCGTTTCTAAGGCTCTCCGGCGCCCCCCCTGCCTCTGGCCGCATGCGGTATTGCATCCCATTGAAGTCAATGTGGAACGAATAATTTTCGTTTCCATTGACTTCAATGGGAAAACTCGCTTTGATATGCAAGTACTTTGGATTACGAGCATTCTCCTGGAACGGATTATGCTCGTAATCGGAGGTTCCACTGTACTTTTAAGGTATGCAACAGACAGATTCAGAAGGCACACCAGTAGTCTTTCTTTGTAAAATTACTGGACACGCATTTTATTTTTGTAAGTAGTAATACAGTTATTTAAGCTCCTTTACAAACTGTTTTATGCACAATAATTGAAAAATGCAGCTCTTGAAATATTTACATTTTACATCAGTAGATGCATTGTCAAATTATTTATAGCTACATTTATTATTACTATAAAAATTAAATAATAATTCAGCTCATGGTCCTATAAATATCCCTGCAGCCCAGGGACTGGAGGTCGTGGGTTTCTGTTCTGTAATTGTGCATTCGTGCTGAGAATTGGCAATCTCTAGGTGATTAATAGTACATTTCTGTCATTAATTGTACACCACCTCTGCTAATTGTACATCTTTGTTCTGAGCCTCCTATTGTAGAAATAGCACACGTGTTTGTGATAAGAAAGGAAGAGCAATCCTCCTGTGCAGAATTTTATTAGTTACTGTAACTCCCAGCAAGCAATTAGACTTCTGTAACCAGGGAAAGAAAACAGATTCTGATTTTTGACATGGATTACCTTAATATATATATATATTATATGTAAACCTTTAAATAAAAAAAAAATGAACATACAGTGCCTTGAAAAAGTATTCATACTCCTTGAAATTTTCCACATTTTGTCATGTTACAACCAAAAACGTAAATGTATTTTATTGGTATTTTATGTGATAGACCAACACAAAGTGGCACATAATTGTGAAGTGGAAGAAAAATGATAAATGGTTTTCACAATTTTTAACAAATAAATATGTGAAAAGTGTGGGGGGTACATTTGTATTACCGCCCCCCGGAGTCAATACTTTGTAGAACCTCCTTTCACTGCAATTACAGCTGCAAGTCTTTTTGGGGATGTCTCTACCAGTTTTGCACATCTAGAGAGGGACATTTTTGCCCATTCTTCTTTGCAAAATAGCTCAAGCTCTGTCAGATTGGATGGAGAGCGTCTGTGAACAGCAATTTTCAAGTCTTGCCACAGATTCTCAATTGGATTTAGGTCTGGACTTTGTCTGGGCCATTCTAACTAATGAATATACTTTCTATTCATGAGTTATGCCCCGTACACACGGTCGGACTTTGTTCGGACATTCCGACAACAAAATCCTAGGATTTTTTCCGACGGATGTTGGCTCAAACTTGTCTTGCATACACACGGTCACACAAAGTTGTAGGAAAATCCGATCGTTCTGAACGCGGTGACGTAAATCACGTCCGTCGGGACTATAAACGGGGCAGTGGCCAATAGCTTTCATCTCTTTATTTATTCTGAGCATGCGTGGCACTTTGTCCGTCGGATTTGTGTACACACGATCGGAATTTCCGACAACGGATTTTGTTGTCGGAAAATTTTATATCCTGCTCTCAAACTTTGTGTGTCGGAAAATCCGATGGAAAATGTCCGATGGAGCCCACACGCGGTCGGAATTTCCGACAACATGCTCCGATCGGACATTTTCCATCAGAAAATCAGATCCGTGTGTATGGGGCATAAGAGTTATACTGATCTAAACCATTCCATTGTAGCTCTGGCTGTATGTTTCGGGTCGATGTCCTGCTGGAAGGTGAACCTCCGCCCCAGTCTCAAGTCTTTTGCAGACTCTTACAGGTTTTCTTCTAAGGCGACGTGCACACGAGCGGACTTTTCGGCAACAAAAGTCAGACGGCCATTCCGGCGGACTTCCGACTGACTTATGAACGAACGGACTTGCCTACACACGATCACACCAAAGTCCGAAGGATTCGTACGTGATGACGTACAACTGGACTAAAATAAGGAAGTTGATAGCCAGTAGCCAATAGCTGCCCTAGCATCGGGTTTTCATCTGTTGGACTAGCATACAGACGAGCGGATTTTTCGTCCGGACTCAAGTCTGTCGGAAAGATTTGAAGCATGTTTCAAATCTAAAGTCCGTCAGATTTTCGCCGGGAAAAGTCCGCTGAAGGTTCGATGAAGCCCACACATGATCGTAATTGTCTGCTGGACTCGGTCCGTCGGACCAGTCCGGTCGAAAAAGTCCGCTCGTGTGTATGCTGCATAAGATTGCCCTGTATTTGGCTCCATCCATCTTCACATCAACTCTGACCAGCTTCTCTGTCCCTGCTGAAGAAAAGCATCCCCACAACATGATGCTGCCATCACCATGTTTCGCAGTGTGGATGGTGTGTTCAGGGTGATGTGCAGTGCTAGTTTTCTGCCACACATAGCGTTTTACTTTTAGGTCAAAAAGTTACATTTCGTTCTCATCTGACCAGAGCACCTTCTTCCACATGTTTGCTGTGTCCCCCACATGGCTTCTCACAAACTGCAAACAGGACTTCTTATGGCTTTCTTTCAACAATGGCTTTCTTCTTGTCACTCTTCCATAAAGGCCAGATTTGTGGAGAGCGCGATTTATGCCCCGTACACACGGTCGGACATTGATCGGACATTCCGACAACAAAATCCTAGGATTTTTTCAGACGGATGTTGGCTCAAACTTGTCTTGCATAAACACGGTCACACAAAGTTGTCGGAAAATCCGATCGTTCTGAACGCGGTGACGTAAAACACGTACGTCGGGACTATAAACGGGGCAGTAGCCAATAGCTTTCATCTCTTTATTTATTCTGAGCATGTGTGGCACTCTGTGCGTCGGATTTGTGTACACACGATCGGAAATTCCGACAACAAATTTTGTTGTCGGAAAATTTTATAGGCTGCTCTCAAACTTTGTGTGTCGGACAATCCGATGGAAAATGTGTGATGGAGCCCACACACGGAAGGAATTTCCGACAACAAGGTCCTATCACACATTTTCCGTCGGAAAATCCGACCGTGTGTACGGGGCATAATAGTTGTCCTGTGGACAGATTCTCCCACCTGAGCTGTGGATCTCTGCAGCTCCTCCAGAGTTACCATGGACCTCTTGGCTGCTTCTCTGATGAATGCTCTCCTTGCCCGGCCGGTCAGTTTAGGTGGACGGCCATGTCTTGGTAGGTTTGCAGTTGTGCTATACTCTTTCCATTTTCGGATGATGGATTGAACAGAGCTCTGTGAGATATTCAAAGCTTGGGATATTTTTTTAGAACCTAACCCTGCTTTACACTTCTCCACAACTTTATCCCTGACCTGTCTGGTGTGTTCTTTGGCCTTCATACATAGTTACATAGTTAGTCAGGTTGAAAAAAGACACAAGTCCATCCTGTTCAACAAAAAAAACAAAAAACAAAACAAAAAAAAAAAACAAACTAAAAAAAAAAAAGGTTCTCTTACAAACCTCTTCACAGAACAGCTGTATTTATACTGAGATTAAATTACACACAGGTGGACTCTATTTACTAATTAGGTGACTTCTGAAGGCCATTGGTTCCACTAGATTTTAGTTAGGGGTATCAGAGTAAAGGGGGCTGAATACAAATACACGCCACACTTTTCAGATATTTAATTGTAAAAAAAATTGAAAACCATTTATCATTTTCCTTCCACTTCATAATTATGTGCCACTTTGTGCCAATAAAATATACCGTATTTATCGGCGTACAACACGCACCCCAAGTTTAGGAGGTAATTTTAAGGAAAAAAACTTTTTAAGGAAAAAAACTTACATTTAAATGCCCATCAATGCAGCCTTATCAGTGTCCATCTGCAGCCTTGCAGTGTCCATCTGCATGCTTGTCCAGTGTCATTTGCAGCCTTGTCAATAACATTTGCAGCCTTGCCCAGGCTGCAGTTAAACTGCAGTGACTTGTTAATGTCACTGCAGTTTAAATATGGCGCTGCCGAGATACACAGAGCCGGTCCTGTGTATCTCAGCTCCTCTCGGCTCTTCTCGGCTCCTCTCGTTGTCCCGCCCAGTCCCGCCCTATGATGGACATAACACAGGTCCAATGGCGGGACTGGGCGTGATTGTGAGCGGAGCCAAGCGCCGTCCATATACATACATAGCTGAGTGTACTCGACTAGGCTCGGCTAGCTCCGCTCACTGTCACACCCAGTACCTGTGTTATGTCCATCATAGGGCGGGTCTGGGCGTGACTGTGAGCGCAACTAGCCGAGCCTAGTCGAGTACACTCAGCTATGTATGTATATCGGTGGCCGGCGCTCGCTCTGCTCACAATCAGCAGGGGGGATCGGCGGGGATCGGCGTATAACACGCACCCACGATTTTCATCTGATTTTAAGGGGGAAAAAAGTGTGTGTTATACGCCGCTAAATACAGTATTTACATTTTTGGTTGTAACATGACAAAATGTGGAAAATTTCAGGGGGTATGAATACTTCTTCAGGGCACTGTATTATACTTATCTGCTCTGTGTAATGGTTTTGCACACAGCAGCCCTGATCCTTCTCTTCTCGGGTCCCCCCCCCCCGCTGGTGAGAGAGCATTGGTTATCAGAGGAGTAAGTAACAGGGCAAGTATTCCTCTCCTTGAAAGCTCCCACCTTTGCGTGTCAGGAACACGCACAAAATCATGCGCTTTTGTGGCACGCCGAAGCGCGTTGTCCTTTAGCAGTTAATGAAACCTCTACAAATCTGCATGTTCACATGTGTCAAACTGTATAGTGCTGCAGCATTTTTTGCGTGCTTTTAGAAAAGGGTCAGGGACTTCTTTTCCGCATTTCTCGCATGTAGGGCAGCCCGGAATGAACGTGCATGCGCTTTAGGCCTGAACCTAGTCTAGACTAAATTTCCATCCCCTGCTATCTGGGGTAAGGGCACAAACTACTAAACTACAGGTTAATGGCGTTCAGCTTTAAAGAGACATAGTCACTTACAAAAAAACACCTACCCTCTAAAATAGGGGTCTCCAAACTTTCCAAACAAAGGGCCAGTTTCTTATCCTTCAGACTTTACAGGGGCCGGACTGTGGCCAGTGGGTGTAGAAAATGTCCTGCCGTCATTAACAATGCTCCATCACTGGTGTCAGTTAGAGAAATAGTGCCCCATCATTGGTGTCAGTGGGAGGAATAGTGCCTCATCATTGGTGTCAGTGGGAGGAATAGTGCTCCATAGTGGGTATCGGTGGGAGGAATAGTGCCCCATCATTGGTGTCAGTGGGAGGAATAGTGCCTCATCATTGGTGTCAGTAGGAGGAATAGTGCCCCATCATTGGTATCAGTGGGAGGAATAGTGCCCCATCATTGGTATCAGTGGGAGGAATAGTGCCTCATCATTGGTGTCAGTGGGAGGAATATTGTCCCATCAGTGATGTTAGTGGAAGGAATATTGCCCCATTTTTGGTGTCAGTTGGAGGAATAGTGCTCCATACTGGGTATCGGTGGGAGGAATAGTGCCCTACCATTGGTGTCAGTGGGAGGAATAGTGCCTCATCATTGGTGTCAGTGGGAGAAATGGTGCCCCATCATTGGTATCAGTGAGAGGAATAGTGCCTCATCATTGGTGTCAGTGGGAGAAATAGTGCCCCATCATTGGTATCAGTGGGAGGAATAGTGCCTCATCATTGGTGTCAGTGGGAGGAATAGTGCCCCATTATTGGTGTCAGTGGGAGGAATAGTGCCCCATCATTGGTATCAGTAGGAGGAATAGTGCCTCATCATTGGTGTCAGTGGGAGGAATAGTGCTCCATTATTGGTGTCAGTGGGAGGAATAGTGCTCTATAGTTGGTGTCAGTGGGAGGAATAGTGCCCCATCATTGGTGACAGTGTGAGGAATAGTGCTCTATAGTTGGTATCAGTGGGAGGAATAGTGACCCATCATTGGTGTCAGGGGGCAGAAGAAGTGCCCCATCACTGCTGTTAGTGGGAGGAATAATGCTCCATACTTGGTGTCAGTGGGAGGAATAGTGCTGCATAGTCGGAGTCAGTGGGGGGGAATAGTGCCCCATCATTGGTGTCAGTGGGAGGAATAGTGCCCCATCATTGGTGTCAGCGGGAGGAATAGTGCCCCATCATTGGTGTCAGTGGAAGGAATAGTGCCCAATTGTTACTGTCAAAGCAGGATATGCCTGATTGTTAATGGCAGTGCCCCAAAGACCTGAAAAGGGCAAGCAGAGGGCCACATCTGTCCCACAAGCCACAGTTTGGAGACCCCTGGCCTAGGATGATAATGCTTCTCCTCTATACATGCAGTACGGTAGGTGAGTGTCGTCACGCTACAACCAGAAGTGTGTTACTGGCAGGATCACTGGAAAAAAAAAAGAGAGAAAAAATAAAAAAAAAATAAACTAATGCAGCCACCACTAAGAAATAATAAGCAATATTTTACCTTTTTTCTTTTTTTTTTTTTTTGCAGGGGGTGAGGAGGGGTTCAGATACATTTTAAATCTTTTTTTTCCCAGATGACAGAAAGTGTTAACTGTCCTACAGAAAGCACATAATTGGAAACATTGTTTTCCCTGGACACAATGATCCTCAGTAGGGATGAGCTTCGTGTTCGAGTCGAACCCATGTTCGACTCGAACATCGGCTGTTCGACCGTCCGTCGAATTGCGAACGATATGGGCCGTTCGCGCCAAATTCGTGTGGCGCGTCACGGCCCATAATTCACTGCGGCATCGCAGTGCATTGCTGGCTGATGATTGGCCAAGCATGCACTATGACCCGCATGCTTGGCCAATCACAGCGCCGTCAGTAGAGAGAGCTGTAATTGGCCAAAGCCAGGGTGGCTTTGGCCAATTATGGCTCAGGGGATTTAGTACACACCCCACACTATATAAGGCCGCCTGCACGGCGGCCCTGTGTAGTGTGTGTTCCGGTGTGCTGAGAGATAGAGAGAGAGAGAGACAGTGTCATTTGATTTGAGTTAGATAGATTAGGCAGAACAGTCAGTCAGTTAGCTGCACTTACAGTGTATTGTGTATATATATGCATCCCAGGTGTTGCATATATATATATACACTGTATTCAGTTTAGCTAGATCCGTTCCTGTTATCTTCTATCTAGACTATTTAGTGCAGTGTGTCCTGCTCACAGTGTTCAGCTAGATCCGTTCCTGCTATTTACATTCAGTGCAGTGCGTCCTGCTCACAGTGTTCAGCTAGATCCGTTCCTGCTATTTACATTCAGTGCAGTGCGTCCTGCTCACAGTGTTCAGCTAGATCCGTTCCTGCTATTTACATTCAGTGCAGTGCGTCCTGCTCACAGTGTTCAGCTAGATCCGTTCCTGCTATTTACATTCAGTGCAGTGCGTCCTGCTCACAGTGTTCAGCTAGATCCGTTCCTGCTATTTACATTCAGTGCAGTGCGTCCTGCTCACAGTGTTCAGCTAGATCCGTTCCTGCTATTTACATTCAGTGCAGTGCGTCCTGCTCACAGTGTTCAGCTAGATCCGTTCCTGCTATTTACATTCAGTGCAGTGCGTCCTGCTCACAGTGTTCAGCTAGATCCGTTCCTGCTATTTACATTCAGTGCAGTGCGTCCTGCTCACAGTGTTCAGCTAGATCCGTTCCTGCTATTTACATTCAGTGCAGTGCGTCCTGCTCACAGTGTTCAGCTAGATCCGTTCCTGCTATTTACATTCAGTGCAGTGCGTCCTGCTCACAGTGTTCAGCTAGATCCGTTCCTGCTATTTACATTCAGTGCAGTGCGTCCTGCTCACAGTGTTCAGCTAGATCCGTTCCTGCTATTTACATTCAGTGCAGTGCGTCCTGCTCACAGTGTTCAGCTAGATCCGTTCCTGCTATTTACATTCAGTGCAGTGCGTCCTGCTCACAGTGTTCAGCTAGATCCGTTCCTGCTATTTACATTCAGTGCAGTGCGTCCTGCTCACAGTGTTCAGCTAGATCCGTTCCTGTTATCTTCCTACTGACAGGCAGGCTTGTCTGGTTACAGTATATAAAGCTACCTGAAGAAAATTACAGGTGTTCTTTTTGATCCTATTAGTACCACGGTCAGGCAGCTAGACTATTTACATTTAGTACAGTGTGTCCTGCTCACAGTGTTCAGCTAGATCCGTTCCTGTTATCTTCCTACTGACAGGCAGGCTTGTCTGGTTACAGTATATAAAGCTACCTGAAGAAAATTACAGGTGTTCTATCCCAGCTTAGTGCAGCTACAGGCCATTAGTATGTCTGGAAGGCCAAGAAGGAGAGGCAGACAGTCACAAGCCAATAAGAGAGGGCAAGCAGGCTCTGTGTCTAGTGCTGGTCGTGGAGACGGTGCATCCTCATCAGCACGTGGCCATGGGACACGCTTGGCCTTTTTTTCGGCAGCTGGCCGTGTTGAGCCGCAACATGCGGAAGACTTGGTCGAGTGGATGACCAAGCCGTCCTCATCCTCCTCATCCTCTCTCACCCATGCCCAGGGTGCTTTGTCTGGCAAAGCAGCGGCCTCTTCCCTCAGCTCAATGTCATCAGTGACTCCTTCCCTAGCTCCACCATGTCCTCATGAGGATTCCCTCGAACTGTTTGAACACAGTGTTGGGTACATGCTCCAGGAGGATGCCCAGCGTTTGGAAGGCTCTGATGATGATACTGAGCTCGATGAAGGCAGTAACATGAGCACGGACAGAGGGGGTGCCCAAGAAGGACAGCAATCTGGCAGTCATGCTCCCCCTGCTGCAGCATACTGCCAGGTTTGCTCCAGTGATGAGGAGGGAGGGGATGATGAGGTCACTGACTCAACGTGGGTGCCTGATAGGAGAGAGGAGGAGGAGGAGGAGGAGGAGGCGGCACATCACCAACGAGGCAGGATGCCCTCCAGGGGCCAGCCTAAGGGCAGCACATTGACTGCATCACACCCCAAAGCTCCACATGTGCAGGGCGCTGCAGTCTCTGCGCGTTATTCAAAAAGTTCTTTGGTGTGGGCCTTTTTTGAGACGAGTGCATCAGATCGCACCGCTGCTATTTGCAACATATGTCTCAAGCGTATCTCGCGTGGCCAAAACATCTCCCGCTTGGGTACCACATGCTTGACCAGACATATTTTGACCTGCCATGCAGTTCGTTGGCAAGCGTATCTGAAAGACCCACACCAAAGAACAAAGAGGATCTCTCCTTGCTCCTCATCAGCTGAGATTTCCAACCCCACTAGACCTTCAGTCCTCTCTGAGACCTGCAGTGAGAGGAATGAAGGTGTAGAATTAGGTGTGTCACAGCCAAGTACTTGTGGGCAATCTGCTTTTGGTACACCGACGTCAGATTGTACCAGGCAAATTTCCCTGCCCCAGCTGCTGCACCGCCGAAAGAAGTTTGCTCCCAGCCATCCACATGCCCAGCGGTTGAATGCTAGCTTGGCAAAATTGCTAGCACTTCAACTGCTGCCTTTTCAGTTGGTAGACTCTGCCCCCTTCCGTGAGTTTGTGGAATGTGCGGTTCCTCAGTGGCAGGTACCCAAACGCCACTTTTTCTCACGGAAGGCGATTCCGGCTCTCTACCGGCATGTGGAAGGCAATGTCCATGCCTCGCTGGACAGGGCGGTCAGCGGTAAGGTGCATATTACCGCTGACTCATGGTCCAGCAGGCATGGACAGGGACGTTACTTAAGTTTCACGGCGCATTGGGTGACTCTGCTGGCAGCTGGGAAGGATGCAGGACAAGGTGCAGTAGTGTTGGAGGTTGTTCCGCCACCACGCCTCCAAAATGCTGATTGTGACACACCTCTCTCCTCCACCCCCTCCTCTTCTTCTTCCTCCATGGCCTCTTCCTCGGAACCAGCGGTGCTCCGTAGGCGTTCAAGGGGCTACGCAAGTACGCAGGCCAAAAGATGCCATGCGGTGCTTGAGCTGGTGTGCTTGGGGGACAGGAGCCACACTGGGGCAGAGGTTCTGTCAGCTCTGCAGGGGCAGGTTCAGAGGTGGTTGACGCCACGCCAACTTAAGGCAGGAATGGTGGTTTGCGACAATGGCACCAACCTCCTCTCTGCCCTCCGACAGGGACAACTGACCCATGTGCCCTGTTTGGCTCACGTCCTTAACTTGGTGGTGCAGCGGTTCTTGGGCAGGTACCCGGGCTTACAGGATGTCCTGAGGCAGGCCAGGAAAGTCTGTGTGCATTTCCGCCGGTCATATAATGCCAGTGCTCGGCTGACGGACCTCCAAAAGGAGTTTAACCTGCCCAAGAACCGCCTAATCTGTGACATGCCCACCAGGTGGAACTCGACGTTGGCCATGCTGCAGCGGCTGCACACGCAGCAGAGGGCCATCAATGAGTACCTGTGCGACTATGGCACCAGGACAGGGTCAGGGGACCTTGGTTTTTTTTCCCCACGCCAGTGGGCCATGATCAGGGATGCATGCACTGTCCTGTCACCATTCGAGGAGGCCACGAGGATGGTGAGCACTGACAGTGCATGCATCAGTGACACTGTCCCCCTTGTCCACCTGTTGGAGCACACGCTGCGTGGAATAATGGACAGGGCACTTGAGGCAGAACAGAGGCAGGAAGAGGAGGACTTCCTTAGCTCTCAAGGCCCCCTTTATCCAGACAGTGTTCCTGCGTGCCCGCCGATCACACAGGAAGAGGACGAGGAGGAGGAGGAGGAGGAGGAGGAAGATTGTGTCAGTATGGAGGTGGAGCCTGGCACTCAGCATCAGCAGTCTTTAAGGGATCAGTCCCAAGGAACACATGGACTTGTACGTGGCTGGGAGGAGGTGGCTGCGGACGTTGTTGTCCTTAGTGACCCAGAGGACTCCGGACCGAATGCCTCAGCAAACCTACGCTGCATGGCCTCCCTGATCCTGCAAAGCCTGCGTAAGGATCCTCGTATTCGTGGTATCAAGGAGAAGGACCAATACTGGCTGGCAACCCTCCTTGATCCACGTTACAAGGGTAAGGTTGCGGACCTTATCTTGCCATCGCAGAGGGAGCAGAGGATGAAACATCTTCGGGAGGCCTTGCAGAAAGGTCTGTGCAACGCGTTCCCAGAGACTGGGAGGTTACAAACTCCTGTTTCTGGACAACGTGTTGCTGAGGCTTCGGTCAGTCAAAGAAGGAGCGGTGGAGAAGGTGGCCGTCTGACCGATGCGTTCAGACAATTTTTTGGTCCGCAGCCCCAAGGTATGATCGGTTCCAGCAACCATCGCCAGCGTCTGTTTTACATGGTGCAGGAATACCTAGGGGCAAGATCAGACTTGGACACCTTTCCCACCGAAAATCCTCTGGGTTACTGGGTCTTGAGGATGGATCACTGGCCAGAGCTTGCACAGTATGCAATTGAGCTACTGGCCTGTCCTGCATCCAGCGTTCTTTCGGAACGTACATTCAGTGCTGCTGGAGGCGTGGTAACCGATCACAGGGTGCGTCTGTCCACTGACTCGGTCGATCGGCTGACCTTCATAAAAATGAATCAGTCTTGGATCACCACCAGCTACCAAGCACCTGATGCTGATGTAACTGAATAATTTTTTTCAGATCCCTTCAAAGACTGCCTATGCTGATGCTGAGTGATTATCCCTGAGTAATTATCCTCTTCCTCCTCAATCATCACGCTGATAGCTTGTAAGAACATTTTTGGTTCTGGGCGCCACCACCAGTGCCTAAGGCACAATTTTTCAGCCCCTGTATAACAGGGGCGTGTAATTACAATTTTTGATGTAATACTTTGCAGCACGGCTCGTTCCTGCATTCCAACTAGAGTGTCTGTGAGGGGTTGCAGTGTTGTGGCACCAGCACCAGTGCCTAAGGCCCAATTTTTCTGCCCCTGTCTAACAGGGGCGTGTAATTACAATTTTTGATGCAATACTTTGCAGCAGTGCTCGTTCCTGCGTTCCAACTAGAGTGTCTGTGAGGGGTTGCAGTGTTGTGGCACCAGCACCAGTGCCTAAGGCCCAATTTTTCTGCCCCTGTCTAACAGGGGCGTGTAATTACAATTTTTGATGCAATACTTTGCAGCAGTGCTCGTTCCTGCGTTCCAACTAGAGTGTCTGTGAGGGGTTGCAGTGTTGTGGCACCAGCACCAGTGCCTAAGGCCCAATTTTTCTGCCCCTGTCTAACAGGGGCGTGTAATTACAATTTTTGATGCAATACTTTGCAGCAGTGCTCGTTCCTGCGTTCCAACTAGAGTGTCTGTGAGGGGTTGCAGTGTTGTGGCACCAGCACCAGTGCCTAAGGCCTAATTTTTCAGCTCCTGTTCAACAGGGGCATGTAATTACAATTCTTGATCTAATATTTCACAGCAGGGCCCTGTGAGGGCTTACAGTGTTTTGGCCACAGCAACACCTAAGGCCCAAATTTCTGCTGAGTATATAGGGCAGGACCCTACTTTCAAACATCTAACTTACAAACGACTCCTACTTGCAAACGGAAGGAGACAACAGGAAGTGAGATGAAATCTACCCATAGGAAGGGAAATTCTCTCATGTAAGAGTTAATATGGGAAAACAATTTCTCCTTTCCACTGATGCTTTCCAATCCTTGTTCCACAAAAAAACCCAAATTTTCAAAAAACATTTTTCATTGGGACAAAAAAGTGAGGTGAAATCTTCTGAAGAGGAGGAAAGACGCAAAACAAATGTCACAGGGGTGATAACCCTTCCCTATGTTTTCCAAAAAGCTTAGAAAAGATTTTTTGGCTGGAGCTAAACACATTAAAAATGTTCAAAATTACAAACAGATTCTACTTAACAACAAACCTACAGTCCCTGTCTTGTTTGCACCGCCTGTATACTGCTGTTCAGAGTATATAGGGACCTTTCCTTATTTTAATTTGGGTGCGGGGTTCCCCTTAATATCCATACAAGACCCAAAGGGCCTGGTAATGGACTGGGGGGTACCCATGCCGTTTGTCTCACTGATTTTCATCCATATTGCCAGGACCCGACATGACATTAAACCCGCAAGCAGTTTTAAATGAGATTTTTTCCTTTAAAAATGACATTTGGTGCAGGGACTGTTCTAAACATGGGAAACACGCGTCACTTTACAGGCATACTATAGACACCCCCCAGGTACGATATTTAAAGGAATATTTCACTTTTTTTTTTTTACTTTAAGCATCATTAAAATCACTGCTCCCGAAAAAACGGCCGTTTTTAAAAGTTTTTTTTGCATTGATACATGTCCCCTGGGGTAGGACCCGGGTCCCCAAACCCTTTTTAGGACAATACCATGCAAATTAGCCTTTAAAATGAGCACTTTTGATTTCGAACGTTCGAGTCCCATAGACGTCAATGGGGTTCTAACGTTCGTGCGAACTTGCGGTCCGTTCGCGGGTTCTGGTGCGAACCGAACCGGGGGGTGTTCGGCTCATCCCTAATCCTCAGTCCTCTAAAGATGACATAATCCTGTGTGCTGCCACAGAAGACAGAAATACAATTTGCTACAATTCATTTGGGTTGGGTTACAGGGAGAGGAGAATTGGTGGAAGGGACAGGATGTGTGTACCGACCAAAATGTACCGGGTGACAAATCCTTCAGAACACTGATTAGGAGTCAGAAATCGATACATTATTTGTGTCCATGGCAACCAATCAGATTACAGATGTCTTTTTTCTACAGCTGGCTGCAATATGAAAGCAAGTATTTTATTGGTTGCCATGGACAAAACCTTCATTATAAAACTTTGTGCTTCATGGACAATACATGCAGAATATTTCAAGCAAAAGTCTATTATTTTCTACCAGGTATTGAATGATCACAAAATGATAAAACACAAGACTTGAACCATCGGCTCATCCCTAGTCACAGGAACAAGAACTGAATGAAAGAATTGCAAAACATGCTCCAAATTATTCCCCATCTTGTTTTCGCGGGCTGTGGTGATCTTGGATCACATCTTCATACTCGGTAGCAAAAAATTTCTGGAAAGTTGTATTTCTTATGATTTCAACACTGTTTCAAATCCCTATTAAACCTGATCCTACAATAGCGCTTTTAACCATTTCAGCCTCGGAAGATTTGGCTGCTGAATGGCCATTTTTTGCGATTTGGCACTGCGTCGCTGTAACTGACAACTGCGCGGTTCTGCGACATTGTACCCAAACAAAATTGGCGTCCTTTTTTCCCCTACAAATAGAGTTTTCTTTTGGTGGTATTTGATCACCTCTGCGGTTTTTATTTTTTGCACTATAAACAAAAAAAGAGTGACAGTTTTGAAAAAAAAAAACACAATATTTTTTACTTTTTGCTGTAATTAATATCCCCATTTTATTTTTTTAAAAAGCACATTTTTTCTCACTTTAGGCCGATATGTATTCTTCGACATATTTTTGGTAAAATAAAAAAATCGCAATAAGTGTATATTGATTGGTTTGCGCAAAAGTTATAACGTCTACAGAATAGGGGATAGATTTATAACATTTTTATTATTATTTTTTTTCTACTAGTAATGGGCAGCGATCTGCGATTTTTATCAGGACTGCGACATTATGGCGAACACATCGGACATTTCTGACACATTTTTGGGACCATTGTGATTTATACAGCGATCAGTGCTATAAAAATGCATTTATTACTGTAAAAATGTCGCTGGCAGGGAAGGGGTTAACACTAGGGGGCGATCAAGGGGTTAACTGTGTTCCCTAGTGTGTGTTTCTAAATGAAGGGGGAGGGGACTGACTGGAGGAAGTGACAGATCGTGGTTCCTAGCTAATAGGAACACACGATCTGTCACTCCTCTCAGAACAGAACTGGGAAGTGTGTGTTTACGTCTCTGTTCTGTCTCTTGTGCTCACGATCGTTCTTGGGCCGGCGGTCATCGCGACCGTCAGGCACGAGCATCGGCACCCCCGCAGTGCAGCCT
This sequence comes from Lithobates septentrionalis, assembly GCA_037952835.1. Taxonomy (NCBI): domain Eukaryota; kingdom Metazoa; phylum Chordata; class Amphibia; order Anura; family Ranidae; genus Lithobates; species Lithobates septentrionalis. Next base: position 1,011,529 of record JBBDGP010000704.1, on the reverse strand, counting down.
CCAGCGGCGCGCCTGCTATCCCGATCCTGCAAGCCGGCGTATAGATACGACGGTTCGCGGGATCGTGCCCACCTTCCACAGTAGAATGACGGCGGCTGGTCGGCAATCGGTTAAACTTAAAACCGGCCACTCTCTCCTACCGCCAATTCAAACTCCTATTACAAATCACTACAGCCGCGAAACAAACAATTGCCAAAGCTTGGAAATCCCCGTTCTTAATAATTTCTGAAACTAAAAATAGAGTCAATCAAGCAATGATCCAACAGAGGCTATAACTCAAGATAAAATATCAAACTTTGAGAATATATGGAATCCCTTGGTGACTCACTTTTTGCCTTCCAATTTTGATGCTTCCCTACTAAGCCCTTGGTAATCTCGATTTATACTTCCATTCTCTGCATTCATTATATGTGTATATCACCATGTACTACCCCGGGGACCCTATCTATTTTTTCTCCTACCTAAGATTACTTTTTCTTTTATCTTCTTTCTCTCTTCTACTTTGTCCCCCTATTCTCTCTCTCCTCTTTCAATTTACTCTTTATATAGTTCTGGTAGCAGAACTTTTATTTCCTTGGTTATCATTATACCAATTGTACATAGTTCCAATATGTAGTATACGTTTTTAGATTCTATAATAAACCATATCTTTTTTTTTTTATTTTATTAAAAAACTATACTCGATAATAATCAAGACTTTTTTTTTTTAATCTGAGGTCATCTTATATTAACCTGGTCTAAGTTGATTTTATCCTCTCCTATACAATGTATGACGCAATCTTTTGTGTAGTTAGATCCATGCTAAAATAGTTTTAGTTAAACTACTTTTTGTTTATATTGGAACTACAACTCAATATTATTACCATATATGTGATCTTTTCTTTTGCTGCTGCCATATGTACTCATGTATACTAATTGTTAAAATTCAATAAACAATTTTTTTTTTGCGGAGAGTAAACGTTGGCTATTGTTTTAAATTATTTTTTATTCATTTTATACACATATAAAACATTCCACATCATTTCAAAGACAAATATACAAAACATTAAAAAAAAAACACAAATAAACAAATTTGACAAGAAAAAAAAAAGAACTGAATAAAAATATTCCCATTGGGGGCACTGATAACAATTAAAGTGATTGTAAAATCTTGTTTTTTTTTTCCTATAAAAATAACAGACATGTTATACTTACCCGCTCTGTTGCAGTGGATTTGCACAGAGCAGCCGGGGTTCTTCCTCTTTTCAGGTCCCTCTTCTGTGATCCAGACCCCTCCCTCCTGCCAGGTGCCCCCACAGCAAGCAACTCGCTATGGGGGGCATCCCAGCCAAGTCACAGCTCCCTGTGTCCATTGAGACACAGAGCCCCGGCCCCTCACCCTCTCTCTCCTGATTGGCTAACCGACTTTGATTGGCAGCAGCGGCAGCCAATGGTGCCACTGCTGGGTCTCAGACAATCAGAAGGGAGAATCTCGGACGGCTGAGATTTTTGTGGACATCGCTGGACAGAGAGGGACCTCAGGTAAGCGTTAGGGGACTGAGGGGGGCTGCACACAGAAGGCTTTTTATCTTACTGCATAGAGCTCTCTGCTCACTATCTCTGATTGACAGCAGTAGGAGCCTATGGCTCCTGCTGCTGCCTCTCTATACAGGGAGACAAGAGAGACGAGAGGGACGCTGCTCTCATGCACAGCACTGGATCGAGATCGGGAGTTTAGGTATAGGGGGGGGCGGGGGCTGGGGAGGGAGCTGCATGCAGAAGCTTTTTACCTTAATGCCGAGAAAACATTAAAGTAGGACTATATTCTAAACCAAACAATAAAAGGGGGGGGGGGGGGAAGGAGCAAAAATAATTTTTCCTGGTACCATCAAAAGCATTACAGCATTACAGCCAAATAAAATCAAAAAATCTTTATTACATATATATATAGAGAGTATACAAAAGATCAGAAATGTTAAAAACAACCCATTACAATGGCTTAACTGTAACTCAGATGTTGTTGCCCTAATCACATGTATACGGATAGGGTGTACAGTTAGCCAGTACTCGACATGTTTCGCAGCTGACCCGCTTCTTCAGGAGTTCAAATGGGGAAAAAGGTCAATCCTATAACAATTGTATTGGTTATTGATTTTACTTGGCTGTAATGCCTTCTGCCCCTTTCCCTCCGCCACATTTATTTTTTGGGGTTTAGAATATACTAATTCAGGATGTAGGTACCTTTTGATCGACCGTATAATAGCAAGAGTAATAAAACACTAGAACTAAAGGCAAAACTTTTTTTTTTTCCATTTTGGATAGAGTAAGGGAGAGTTGTAACCCCTGTCAGATTTTGTGTCGCCATCAGTGTCCCATTGGGGAGATTTCCCTTCACTTCCTGTCCCATAGCCAAACAGGAAGTGAGAGGAAATCCCAGCAAATTAAGGGAATTCCCTAGGACCCCCAGGTCACCAGAACTAGTGTCCCCATTGGGAGATTTTCCCTCTATTACTTTTCTGGGGACAACTAAAAATTTGGGATTTTCTTTCACTTTCAATGATAATGGTAAACAGGACAAATAGAGAAGGTGAATTCTCCTATTGGGAGCACAAACAGCAATAAAAATCTGACAGGGATTCTAATCCTTCTCCACTATATCCAAAACTAAAACCAGAAAGGTAAAAAGGTAAAAAAAACCTTCTACCTTTAGAATCACTTTGACAGAAATCCTAATCCTTCCTCCACTCTAGTCAAAGTTCTCACTTTGGGTGAAACTACCCCAAATCAGTGTATATTATTTAGTCTGTAGGAAAGTTATAGAGTCCACAAACTATGGGGTATATATCTGAAAATCGATCAATCCTAATGTACTGACGGCCTATCTCATTTCTTGGGGCCCAAAAACACCAGGACAGTATACATATCCCCCAAATGACCCCTAAATAAATGAAAAAAGACTGAACATTTTGAAAAAAGGTTCTTTTTTTCTTCACTTCTGTTATAAAAGTTTACAAATAAATAATCTTTCTTCATAAATTTAGGCCAAACTGTATTTTGCTACATTTCTTTGGTGAAAATAACCCAAACCAGCGTTTATTATTTAGAAAGTTCACAAATTTTGATATATAGCTGGAAATTGATCAATCTGATGCACTGACACCCTCATTTCTTGGGGCCTGAAAATGCCAGGACAGTATAAATATCCCCCAAATGACCCCTTTTTGGAAAGTAGACAGTCCAAGCTATTTAGTAAGAGGCATAGTGAGTTTTTTGACATTGTCATTTTTTGTCACAATTTTGTGATAAATGAAGAAATAAAAACTAAAAAACGGTTTTCACAATTGTTTAAATTTATTTACATACTGTCACCAGTGCAGTGTCATCATATTACTGGTGTGGCAGTGATCAGGGACACTGACTGATGACAGTATATAAATTAAAAAAAAAAAAAAAGATATATTGTTTTTTACATTTTTTAAATATTTCTTTATTTTTTTTACATTTTTTTTACATACAGTGACCAGAGCAATACAATTTTACCATACTAACAGTGTTCCACTCTGGGGAGGTGATCAGGATTTTTTTTACAATCTATAATTGCTTATAACTGTGAATTTTACAGAATGAATGAAAACTATTAATTCAGTGTTTACTATTGTGATTAGCTGTGATTGGCCACAGCTAATCACATGGTACAGATGGGCTGTGACTGGCCCTGTCTGTACTATGTGATCACTGCGAACAATCACAGAGCTTAACACAATAATACCCAATGAAAGGCATACATCAAAGCCATTCATTGTGTACAGTTATCATGTTATCTGCTGTGATTTGCCATAGTGATCACATGGTAAAGTGATCTGTCATCGGCCAGGCGCGATCCTGGGAGGACATCATATGACGTCCTCTCAGGATAGCAGGGCTCCCACCGGGCCTATTGTAAGGGAGTTAAGTGACATTTGGCCAGCAAACATGTGAACAGTGCTTGCATGTCCTTCTGCCTTTTTTTTTCCATGTGTGGCCTTTCCGTATAATGGTGTCCAATTTTATAGTAAATAAGGTATAGGTCACATGTCTGAGTGCAATCATTTATGTAAGATAAGATGATAGTAGAGTTAAGGTGGTTGTATACCCTTACATGCACCCAGTGAGGTGACTACCCTTAGGTGATACACAGAGATTAAAAAAAATCATCCTACATAAGTTGTACCTCTCTATCTACAGCCCCCTCTCCTCTACATCATCTAAAAGTTCAGAATTTACACAGCATTTCTCATCTTTAGAAGGCAAGGGGTTTGGATCTGATGTCATACACTGCACAGCATAGAGCAAAGAGCTAAGTGTAATCTGAGACCTTAGTGGAGGGAATGGACACACCCCCTTTACACAGTCTCATAGGAAAGCACGCACATCTGAGGCTGTCAGTCACCTGCTGTGTGCTGGAGGGGGGTGGGACTGTCTCCCAAGATTGTCTGGTGTAGGCACAGACCACATATGTCAAACACCAGGCCCGCGGCCCAAATCCGGCCCACCAGGCTTTGCCATGTGGCCCTCACAGCCAGAATATGGCAGAACTCCATTCCACCACCTCCGGCTCTCACCCTCCGCTCCCCACTGTCACTTGTAAACACAAAAGGGACAGCTTTGCTCTCAGCGGCTCCCGGAACTAACAAATCCCTAAATACACTCACGGGGGGGGGGGGGGCATTGTGGGACAGATCTCCAGAATCGGAGAGAGAAAATGATCTACCTGCCAGGTGAGGCAGAGCCACCTACACAGGGAGGGGTTGGGGTTGCACACTATTCATAGCGCACCCCTAAACCCTGCACTCTGTACATAATGCACTCCTGATCCCTGCACTCTGTACATAATGCACTCCTGAACCCTGAACTCTGTACATAATCCACTCCTGAACTCTGCACTCTGTACATAATACACCCCTGATCCTGGCACTCTGTACATAATGCACCCCTGATCCCCGCACTCTGTACATAATGCACCCCTGATCCCCTCACTCTGTACATAATGCACTTCAGATTCCTGCACTCTGTACATAATGCACTTCTGATCCCTGCACTCTGTACATAATCCACTCCTGATCCCTGCACTCTATACATAATGCACTCCTGATCCCTGCACTCTGTAGATAGCACACTCCAGATACAACCGGCCCTTTGAGGGCAACCATAATGCTGATTTGACCCACTATGAAACTGAGTTTGACACCCCTGGCATAGACTGTCAGAATAAACTCAAGCAAATAGCAGAGAAATGAGAGAGCAGACAGAAATCACACTAGGTGCTTTGGATTGAGGCAAGTACACACTATAGACGGATGCGCTTTGTTCACTTTTTTTTTTTCATTGCAGAGGTTTACTGTACAACCACTTTAATGCAGTGTTTTTGAATATGATTTGATGTACACCGTGTAGATGAGTCCGTGTATTATGAATTTATTTTGATAACTTGTGATTTTATCATTTGAAAAAGAAAAACTGAAATTTGTAATGTAATAGTAATAATGTAGTCCTGACAGTTTGATTATATATATATCACAAAATACAAATTTACATCAAGCTGTAACACATGCAATGAATATCATATATAGAACTATAACTATCAAAAATGTACTTGTTCTGTGAATTCTGGAATTATGAAATATGTATCAATAAAAAAAAAAGGTGTAGAAATTGCGCCAACTCCTAAATGTGGATACAGCAGCCGACACAGCAATAAGACTGTTGCACATGAAAATTAAAAGTAAAAAAGTGTGGCGCTAGTGAAAGGTGAAAAATCCTGTTGTTAGACAGGTGGAGATGAGGGGAGTGAAAACACTATCAGTGTCAATTAGTGAAGTGATAACTGATTATTAGGAAAAATATCAACAAAATAAAGAATAAAGACATATATAGATATGCTAGTGAAATACAGTGATAATCAGTTGGTTTAAAGTAGGAGAGATTCAAGCACCTGACACCTTATTCAAAAGGAAAAACAGACACATGTAAATCCATACAAGAAATCTCAATAACCTAGGTAAGTGGTTTAACACAGCTAGTAGGAGAGATTCAAGCAATTGACACCTTATTCAAAAGGAAAAACAGGCACATATAAATCAATGCAAGAAATCTCAATAATCTAGGTAAGTGGTTTAACACAACTAGTATTCAATGGGAATGGGGGCCAGGATAGGGGGCATCGAAATCCTTATGGGAGAACAGGCGTAGCTGGAAACCAAAAGTCTCTCAAATGACAAAAAAGGGACTGTCCCATTCAGTCCTACAAATAGCAAGGTATCAACCGTCTTCTCCAGAGGTGATTAGAGGTTGTTTGGAAGGGGTCCTGATAGATACACTAAATCTTGACTCTTGTGGATGATTCCCACCAGGAGAAAGAAAAAGCAAAAGGATGCCCTTACCGGATCAGGTGGACTCACAGGCCGTGGCGGTGAGTCAAACGAGCATGTACCGTCAAGCGGTGTGAGATGAAGGCTTGTGGGAAGACTCGTGGAGCGTCTTGTCAGCAGTCCTCAACTGAAGAGCCAGCTTGGAGATCGAGGTCCCCAGGATGCGGTTTCGGTCACCAAATGACCGTTTGCTCAGAAGTCCATCATATATGCAATTAGTCAAAAAAGAGAGAAAAAAACTCCACATAGTGTAAATCCTTAATGTGCAAAAACGCATAAGAGCACTTTATTGAGCAAAAAACTCCGAAAAACAATTTTTTACAAGCGGGGGGCAGTAAAAACTCAGCTCAATATATAAAAAACGGCATAAAAAAGTATAAAAACAGCGCAGTGGGTAGTGGTGGGGTGTAATCATAGAGACCCGACGCGTTTCGCCTCCAAAGGCTTCTGCTGGGGTATGAGTAGACCCCCACACAACTGCGCTTTATATAGTAAAACATAAATGAGATGTAACAGCTGTTCAGCGCTGTTACACAGGACGACTTCCGGGTTCAGCAGCGTCATCCATGACTCAGCGGTCACATGATGTTTTGTGGCCAATCATGTCCACAGGGAGATGGTAATGAACCAAGCCTCACTCCTGATCACCAATAGGCAGAGCTTCTATCCCATTCGTTCTAATGGTCATGTGATAATCACATGATGAGACAGTGACGATGGAATGCTCTGATTCTGTGTGTCGGAGGAAACAGGAAGCGAAGGCCCAATAAATATAAGCGTGGAACGCAAACACAGCAGCGATCCACGCTGCAAATGCCTAATTGTAATGTGATAGTGCGGTCCCGATCCCGGAAGTCCTCCCAACACAACATCATATACAAATAGACATATTTGAGCGGTACAAAATATATGTATATTCACTTGACATCCTTAGTGTATAAACCCGCAAAATTCACGGGCAGAAAGAATTGTGGAAAACCTAAAAAACTTGGGACCTATAGAAATGGGAACAAGCAAGACAACAGAGATCCATAAAAAAGATCTATGGAAAAAGTGACATATATAATTAGTACTAAGTGTACATGTAACATGATTAATTATTAAATATGATTCAGTATAATTGGAGTATTGCTGAATAGAGTCCGGAATTACAAGAACAGCAAAAATGCAATGTCCTGTATGTGGATAATACCTATTAGGGATATCTATTCCGCAATACACAGATGGATGCTCATTGGGAGCCCTACAAGAAGTTGAGGTGCATGGCATGAAAGAAAATATATGTTGCTCAAGATAAAGTAACGAAAGTCCTACGACATAAATAGATCTAGCTGGTCTAGGAAGGTGTTGTGTAAATCCTAGATAGATACTGTCAGAGGGGGAGTGGGGCATCAACGCCTAGGACTGGTTTATGAAGGCGTTGATATCCCACTCCACGTTGAGTCCGTGTGGCACATAACATTTCATGAGGTGTATCCAAAAAGTCTCAAGTTTGGAGACACCCCTTGTATTTGGTTCCCCCCTCCAATGTGGAACGAATCTGTCAATAATTTGGAACTTCGTTCCAGATGGATTTTGGTTGTGGTGGTACAGATAGTGTTTGGGAACACTATGATTAGTGCGTCCTTTTAATATGGCCGTGATATGTTCGTTCACTCGTGTAGAAAAATTGCGTATAGTTCTTCCTATGTATTGCTTGCCACAAGGGCAGGTGATGAGGTAAACTATAAACTTTGTAGTGCAGGTCGCAAATTGTTTCATCTTATATTCCTTCCCAGTGATAGATGACATGAATGCTTCAATTTTACGAGATTTGCATACATTAAGCTTGCATACTGTACATTTCCTGCAGGGGTAAAAACCCTTTAGATCATGGAAAAAGGATGGGGTCTTCGGAGGGTTAACCACACCTGGTGCAATTCTACTACCTAATGATGGTGCACCTTTATAAATTACTCCAGCCTGATCAGGAAGTAATGGGCCAAGTATTCGGTCATTTTTCAAAATTTTCCAATGTCTGGAGATAATGCTCTTTATTTGCTTATGTTGAATAGAGTAGTTGGTAAGGAAGGCCCATCTATGTTTAGCATCCAGAGGCTTTTTTGGTTGCTCCACTAGAAGTGATGAGCGATCAATGTGAGCTATTTTCTGTATTTCCTGGTCGATTAGTCCCCCATCATAACCCTTTTCTTGGAATCTAGATTTAATGGTTTCCGCTTGTCTATAGTAGTCAGGCAAGAGGGAACAATTGCGTCTGATTCTCATCAGTTGGCTTCTAGGTACTGATTTCAGCCATGCTGTATGGTGACAGCTGTCGGTCGGGATGTACCCGTTACGGTCAGTGGCCTTAAAAAAGGTTTTTGTCTCTAATTGACCGTTGACAGCTGTAATTTCCAAATCGAGGAAATGTATGACCGACGGGCTGGCTTCATATGACAAGTGGATACCCACCTCATTCTCATTTAGGGTAGTCATGAAATGGTTGAGGGAGCCAATGGAACCCCTCCATAGGAGGAGGATGTCGTCGATGTATCTGGCCCAAAAGGCCAGCTGGGAAGGTTTCAGAACACCGACAACATCCTCCTCCCACTTGGCCATGAAGATGTTAGCCAGACTGGGGGCAAATTTAGCCCCCATGGCTACCCCCTTCGTCTGTAGGTAAAAGTGGTTGTCATACCAAAAATAATTTGACTTGGTAGCAAAATGAAGTAAATCTACAATAAATCTCTTTTGGGTCATGGGGATGTTTTTTTCTCTCGATAGAAAAAGCTCAACTGCTCCTATACCTAGTTCGTGGGGAATAATAGTGTATAGGGAAGTAACGTCTGCAGTTACTAATATAAGGTCATTGGTGTAAGTAACCTGTTGCAATTTAGTGATGGTATCTCGAGTATCCTTCAGAAAAGATGGTATTGTTTTTACTAGAGGTTGTAAGTAGTGGTCAATGTATTTTCCTATACGGGAAGTTACGGAATTGATTCCGCTGATAATTGGACGGCCAGGAGGTTGGGTGACATTTTTGTGTACCTTAGGCAGGTAGTACATTATAGGGATGCGTGGAGCTACCGGGACCAGGAAATTTTTTTCTTTTTTGTCTAGTATACCAAGCTGGAAACCAGTATCGATCAGGTCTACCAGTTTTCTTTTAAAGCTTGTAGTGGGGTTAGATCTGAGGGGCAAATAGGTATCTGTGTCACTTAGGATTCTTGTCATCTCTGCTTGGTAATCCTTACTGTCAAGGACGACAATACCTCCGCCCTTATCCGCCGGGCGGATGACAAGGTCTTTGCGTTCGCAAAGGGACCTTAGACCCAATTTAATGTCAGGATCAGAATAGTATTTTTTCTTGGGGAGTCCCTCTAGGTCCTCCAATACTAGGTCACGGAATACCTTGATGGATGGAGCTATAGGTGCTGGGGGATTAAAAAGAGATGGGTTAGCTAACCCTGAGTGAACTGACCGAGAATTAGTAAGGAGGCATGAGGGCCTACTTGGATTGGACGCAATGTATCTTTGCACATTGAGTTTGCGCACAAACTTGTGCACATCTATAAATGTGGAAAATTTACTTAATGTTTTAGGGGGGGGCAAATTTCAATCCTTTGTTTAAAACGCTAAGCTCCGCGGAGGAGAAGTCAGCTTTGCTTAGATTGAAAATGCCGTGGTCTTTTAAACCCTTTTTCTCTTTATTGGAACGCCTCCCCCCTCGGGTGCCGCGTTTTGTTCTGGGTTTCGGGTTTTTTCCCACAGGCCTTCATCTCACACCGCTTGACGGTACATGCTCGTTTGACTCACCGCCACGGCCTGTGAGTCCACCTGATCCTTCCAAACAACCTCTAATCACCTCTGGAGAAGACGGTTGATACCTTGCTATTTGTAGGACTGAATGGGACAGTCCCTTTTTTGTCATTTGAGAGACTTTTGGTTTCCAGCTACGCCTGTTCTCCCATAAGGATTTCGATGCCCCCTATCCTGGCCCCCATTCCCATTGAATACTAGTTGTGTTAAACCACTTACCTAGATTATTGAGATTTCTTGCATTGATTTATATGTGCCTGTTTTTCCTTTTGAATAAGGTGTCAATTGCTTGAATCTCTCCTACTAGCTGTGTTAAACCACTTACCTAGGTTATTGAGATTTCTTGTATGGATTTACATGTGTCTGTTTTTCCTTTTGAATAAGGTGTCAGGTGCTTGAATCTCTCCTACTTTAAACCAACTGATTATCACTGTATTTCACTAGCATATCTATATATGTCTTTATTCTTTATTTTGTTGATATTTTTCCTAATAATCAGTTATCACTTCACTAATTGACACTGATAGTGTTTTCACTCCCCTCATCTCCACCTGTCTAACAACAGGATTTTTCACCTTTCACTAGCGCCACACTTTTTTACTTTTAATTTTCATGTGCAACAGTCTTATTGCTGTGTCGGCTGCTGTATCCACATTTAGGAGTTGGCGCAATTTCTACACCTTTTTTTTTTACGTTTCTCTTTTAGACAGTATTTGTTGCAGCCTCTCCACACACTTTCATTAACCCATCCATTATGGATGTGTTTGACTATCGGACTAGTCGCACCTTTAATATTGAAGGAGTTTTCACAGCTCTTAACACTGATTCAGAGGTAGGCGGCCTGTTTCTCAGGCTTAAAAACCTGATGGTCTCCGAACTACATCTAGAATGGGACATTGCCTTCCTTGAGCAGTATACCAAGGAACGCATGGTCCCAAGAGGCCTAAGGTGGACAATCCACCCACAACAAGGGGACCTTGATATCGAATCTTGGTATCACTATTTTAATGAAGCAGGAATATCCCTCTTGGGGTTCCTTATAGATAGAAAACGCACGAGAAGAACCTTCATAGATAAAGAAATTAAAGAAATTAGAGAAAAACTCCTCCCACTTAAATCCACTGCAGAGTATACCAACCTCTCTACTAACCTTAAAAATCACCTAGAAAAGGAAGAACGTGAACAAAAAATTAAAAAACAGAAGAAATACAACAGAGACCTTAGTGACTACAAAAATAGCAATGTCTTTAGCTGGCAATCCATTAGCCAAGCCAAGGACTTACCCACTAACACTAGCCACCCCATGGAGACGGAGAAATCGGATGATTCTGGGGGTGTACATACTCCTCCAGTACTTCCCCCTCCCTCCATTGGCAACAATAGACGTCCCCTTTACCCTCCCCCTGCCCCTGCGACCCTGTACAATGGTCCCCCTTCCAACTCTGGGAGTAGAGGACGCACCAACAGGGGAAAGGGTAGGGGCAACAGAGATCGGTCTGTTCACTATGAGGACTATAGACAGGACTACTCCCCCCGAAGACGGGATATGAGTCGGAATGAATATCAGTACTACCAACCATACCCGCAAAGAACCCCGATAAATACAAAGAATAGATTCTCACCACTTAGAGATGAACCACCTAATGATTATCGAAATTCCCAGTATCGGTACGATCATGGAGATAGAGACTATCCTGACAGGTCTCCTTTTAACTACAACCAAGCCAAACCACAACATGTATACTCGGGGGGTTTTCACAGAGAACAGGAATACCCTACACGAAACCCAGAACAAAACGCGGCACCCGAGGGGGGAGGCGTTCCAATAAAGAGAAAAAGGGTTTAAAAGACCACGGCATTTTCAATCTAAGCAAAGCTGACTTCTCCTCCGCGGAGCTTAGCGTTTTAAACAAAGGATTGAAATTTGCCCCCCCCTAAAACATTAAGTAAATTTTCCACATTTATAGATGTGCACAAGTTTGTGCGCAAACTCAATGTGCAAAGATACATTGCGTCCAATCCAAGTAGGCCCTCATGCCTCCTTACTAATTCTCGGTCAGTTCACTCAGGGTTAGCTAACCCATCTCTTTTTAATCCCCCAGCACCTATAGCTCCATCCATCAAGGTATTCCGTGACCTAGTATTGGAGGACCTAGAGGGACTCCCCAAGAAAAAATACTATTCTGATCCTGACATTAAATTGGGTCTAAGGTCCCTTTGCGAACGCAAAGACCTTGTCATCCGCCCGGCGGATAAGGGCGGAGGTATTGTCGTCCTTGACAGTAAGGATTACCAAGCAGAGATGACAAGAATCCTAAGTGACACAGATACCTATTTGCCCCTCAGATCTAACCCCACTACAAGCTTTAAAAGAAAACTGGTAGACCTGATCGATACTGGTTTCCAGCTTGGTATACTAGACAAAAAAGAAAAAAATTTCCTGGTCCCGGTAGCTCCACGCATCCCTATAATGTACTACCTGCCTAAGGTACACAAAAATGTCACCCAACCTCCTGGCCGTCCAATTATCAGCGGAATCAATTCCGTAACTTCCCGTATAGGAAAATACATTGACCACTACTTACAACCTCTAGTAAAAACAATACCATCTTTTCTGAAGGATACTCGAGATACCATCACTAAATTGCAACAGGTTACTTACACCAATGACCTTATATTAGTAACTGCAGACGTTACTTCCCTATACACTATTATTCCCCACGAACTAGGTATAGGAGCAGTTGAGCTTTTTCTATCGAGAGAAAAAAACATCCCCATGACCCAAAAGAGATTTATTGTAGATTTACTTCATTTTGCTACCAAGTCAAATTATTTTTGGTATGACAACCACTTTTACCTACAGACGAAGGGGGTAGCCATGGGGGCTAAATTTGCCCCCAGTCTGGCTAACATCTTCATGGCCAAGTGGGAGGAGGATGTTGTCGGTGTTCTGAAACCTTCCCAGCTGGCCTTTTGGGCCAGATACATCGACGACATCCTCCTCCTATGGAGGGGTTCCATGGACTCCCTCAACCATTTCATGACTACCCTAAATGAGAATGAGGTGGGTATCCACTTGTCATATGAAGCCAGCCCGTCGGTCATACATTTCCTCGATTTGGAAATTACAGCTGTCAATGGTCAATTAGAGACAAAAACCTTTTTTAAGGCCACTGACCGTAACGGGTACATCCCGACCGACAGCTGTCACCATACAGCATGGCTGAAATCAGTACCTAGAAGCCAACTGATGAGAATCAGACGCAATTGTTCCCTCTTGCCTGACTACTATAGACAAGCGGAAACCATTAAATCTAGATTCCAAGAAAAGGGTTATGATGGGGGACTAATCGACCAGGAAATACAGAAAATAGCTCACATTGATCGCTCATCACTTCTAGTGGAGCAACCAAAAAAGCCTCTGGATGCTAAACATAGATGGGCCTTCCTTACCAACTACTCTATTCAACATAAGCAAATAAAGAGCATTATCTCCAGACATTGGAAAATTTTGAAAAATGACCGAATACTTGGCCCATTACTTCCTGATCAGGCTGGAGTAATTTATAAAGGTGCACCATCATTAGGTAGTAGAATTGCACCAGGTGTGGTTAACCCTCCGAAGACCCCATCCTTTTTCCATGATCTAAAGGGTTTTTACCCCTGCAGGAAATGTACAGTATGCAAGCTTAATGTATGCAAATCTCGTAAAATTGAAGCATTCATGTCATCTATCACTGGGAAGGAATATAAGATGAAACAATTTGCGACCTGCACTACAAAGTTTATAGTTTACCTCATCACCTGCCCTTGTGGCAAGCAATACATAGGAAGAACTATACGCAATTTTTCTACACGAGTGAACGAACATATCACGGCCATATTAAAAGGACGCACTAATCATAGTGTTCCCAAACACTATCTGTACCACCACAACCAAAATCCATCTGGAACGAAGTTCCAAATTATTGACAGATTCGTTCCACATTGGAGGGGGGAACCAAATACAAGGGGTGTCTCCAAACTTGAGACTTTTTGGATACACCTCATGAAATGTTATGTGCCACACGGACTCAACGTGGAGTGGGATATCAACGCCTTCATAAACCAGTCCTAGGCGTTGATGCCCCACTCCCCCTCTGACAGTATCTATCTAGGATTTACACAACACCTTCCTAGACCAGCTAGATCTATTTATGTCGTAGGACTTTCGTTACTTTATCTTGAGCAACATATATTTTCTTTCATGCCATGCACCTCAACTTCTTGTAGGGCTCCCAATGAGCATCCATCTGTGTATTGCGGAATAGATATCCCTAATAGGTATTATCCACATACAGGACATTGCATTTTTGCTGTTCTTGTAATTCCGGACTCTATTCAGCAATACTCCAATTATACTGAATCATATTTAATAATTAATCATGTTACATGTACACTTAGTACTAATTATATATGTCACTTTTTCCATAGATCTTTTTTATGGATCTCTGTTGTCTTGCTTGTTCCCATTTCTATAGGTCCCAAGTTTTTTAGGTTTTCCACAATTCTTTCTGCCCGTGAATTTTGCGGGTTTATACACTAAGGATGTCAAGTGAATATACATATATTTTGTACCGCTCAAATATGTCTATTTGTATATGATGTTGTGTTGGGAGGACTTCCGGGATCGGGACCGCACTATCACATTACAATTAGGCATTTGCAGCGTGGATCGCTGCTGTGTTTGCGTTCCACGCTTATATTTATTGGGCCTTCGCTTCCTGTTTCCTCCGACACACAGAATCAGAGCATTCCATCGTCACTGTCTCATCATGTGATTATCACATGACCTTTAGAACGAATGGGATAGAAGCTCTGCCTATTGGTGATCAGGAGTGAGGCTTGGTTCATTACCATCTCCCTGTGGACATGATTGGCCACAAAACATCATGTGACTGCTGAGTCATGGATGACGCTGCTGAACCCGGAAGTCGTCCTGTGTAACAGCGCTGAACAGCTGTTACATCTCATTTATGTTTTACTATATAAAGCGCAGTTGTGTGGGGGTCTACTCATACCCCAGCAGAAGCCTTTGGAGGCGAAACGCGTCGGGTCTCTATGATTACACCCCACCACTACCCACTGCGCTGTTTTTATACTTTTTTATGCCGTTTTTTATATATTGAGCCGAGTTTTTACTGCCCCCCGCTTGTAAAAAATTGTTTTTCGGAGGTTTTTGCTCAATAAAGTGCTCTTATGCGTTTTTGCACATTAAGGATTTACACTATGTGGAGTTTTTTCTCTCTTTTTTGACTAATTGCATATATGATGGACTTCTGAGCAAACGGTCATTTGGTGACCGAAACCGCATCCTGGGGACCTCGATCTCCAAGCTGGCTCTTCAGTTGAGGACTGCTGACAAGACGCTCCACGAGTCTTCCCACAAGCCTTCATCTCACACCGCTTGACGGTACATGCTCGTTTGACTCACCGCCACGGCCTGTGAGTCCACCTGATCCGGTAAGGGCATCCTTTTGCATTTTCTTTCTCCTGGTGGGAATCATCCACAAGAGTCAAGATTTAGTGTATCTATCAGGACCCCTTCCAAACAACCTCTAATCACCTCTGGAGAAGACGGTTGATACCTTGCTATTTGTAGGACTGAATGGGACAGTCCCTTTTTTGTCATTTGAGAGACTTTTGGTTTCCAGCTACGCCTGTTCTCCCATAAGGATTTCGATGCCCCCTATCCTGGCCC
Source organism: Lithobates septentrionalis (assembly GCA_037952835.1). Lineage (NCBI taxonomy): Eukaryota > Metazoa > Chordata > Amphibia > Anura > Ranidae > Lithobates > Lithobates septentrionalis. The sequence goes on along the minus strand of JBBDGP010000704.1, from coordinate 995,605 downwards.
CCATTCCCATTGAATACTAGTTGTGTTAAACCACTTACCTAGATTATTGAGATTTCTTGCATTGATTTATATGTGCCTGTTTTTCCTTTTGAATAAGGTGTCAATTGCTTGAATCTCTCCTACTAGCTGTGTTAAACCACTTACCTAGGTTATTGAGATTTCTTGTATGGATTTACATGTGTCTGTTTTTCCTTTTGAATAAGGTGTCAGGTGCTTGAATCTCTCCTACTTTAAACCAACTGATTATCACTGTATTTCACTAGCATATCTATATATGTCTTTATTCTTTATTTTGTTGATATTTTTCCTAATAATCAGTTATCACTTCACTAATTGACACTGATAGTGTTTTCACTCCCCTCATCTCCACCTGTCTAACAACAGGATTTTTCACCTTTCACTAGCGCCACACTTTTTTACTTTTAATAAATATGTATCAATGAAAATGTTGCTTTCAAATCACATAATAGCCTGGGGGTTACAGGGGCACTGAAGATTTGTTCAACATTCATGGATGAAGAAAAGTAAAGTACAAACTCATCCCATAATGACCTTACAGTGAATCTCTAGATAAAACAGTTTCTTTCGTTTTGGATAGCATACGGAATTGTTAAAACCCGTCAATGTATTTATTTGTGCTGAGGACTTCAGCAAGCTTTGACAAGCATTGATCTATCTAGAAGTTGGCTAAAGCCAGCTAGTAAAAGCTTGCTTAAAGCTACAGCCAGCACTCCCATTGGGATGTGCATTAAACCCAAGACTAGAGCTCTGAGGAAGAGGGTTCTCCCTTGAAACGCATCAGATAACCTTGGGCTACTCTCATCCCACTCAAGTTCACCGGCCAGCAGACCATGTTGGACGAAGTCTTTGATGGACTTTTCTAATTTCTCGCTTGATTTTACCACTCGTTTGTGAGTACAATATTTTATTCAATAAAAGTCATTTTTTGTTGCAAAGGTAATGTGTAAGGTTGGTGCGCCCTCTGTCCTTGTTTTTCTAGTATTTATCTTTACCCATGTGATCGACTGTGTGCACTCGCAGCCAATCACATGTAAACACGGAAATTCTGGTTATCGGAGCCGATCAGCGGCATCTCCTCACAGGGGAGACCTGTAGAGATAATCAGGGCACTGATTATCAGTGCAGCCCCAACAGTGCCCAGCAGTGATGCTAGGCTGTGCCCATCAGTGACACCAATCTGTGCCCATCAGTGATGCCAATTTGTGCCCATCAGGGAGGCCATGATGTGCCCATCAGTGATGCAAGTCAGTGCTGCCTTTCAGTGCCCATTAGTGCCTGCTCATCAGTGCTGCCCATCAGTGCCTATCAGTGTCGCCCATTGGTGCCGCCTATCCATGCCACCTATAATTGCCCATAAGTGCCATCTATCAGTGCCCATCAGTGCTGCCTATCAGTGCTGCCTATCAGTGCTCACCAGTGCTGCATATTAGCGCCTTCTCATCGGTACCGCCTCATCAGTGCCCATCAGTGCCACCCAGCGTTGCCGCCTATCCATGCCACCTATTATTGCCCATAAGTGCCACCTATCAGTGCCCATCAGTGCCACCTATCAGCGCCCATTGGTGCTGCATATTAGTGCCTTCTCATCTGTACTGCCTCATCAGTGCCCATTAGTGCCGCCTCATCAGTGACCATCAGTGACACCCATCGGTGCCGCCTATCCATGCCACCTATTATTGCCCATCAGCGCCACCTATCAGCGCCCATTGGTGCTGCATATTAGTGCCTTCTCATCTGTACTGCCTCATCAGTGCCCATTAGTGCCGCCTCATCAGTGCCCATCAGTGACACCCATCGGTGCCGCCTATCCATGCCACCTATTATTGCCCATCAGCGCCGCCTATCAGCGCCCATCAGTGCTGCACATTAGTGCCTTCTTATCTGTACTGGCTCATCAGTGCCCATCAGTGCCGCCTCATCAGTGCCCATCAGTGCCACTCAGCGGTGCCGCCTATCCATGCCACCTATTATTGCCCATCAGTGTCGCCTATCAGCACCCATCAGTGCTGCACATTAGTGCCTTCTCATCGGTACCGCCACATCAGTGCCCATCAGTGTAGCCTCATCAGCGCACATCAGCGAAGGAAAAAATTACTTAATTACAACATTTTCTGACAGAAACTAAGATTTTTTTTTCACATTTTTGGTCTTTTTTCCTTTTTTTTTTTTTTTTAGCAAAAAAAAAACAGTGGTGATTAAATACCATCAAAAGAAACCTCTATTTGTGGGACAAAATGATAAAAATTTAATTTGGATGCAGTGTTGACCGTGCAATTGTCACTCAAAGTGTGACAGCGCTGAAAGCTGAAAATTGACCTGGGCAGGAAGGGGGTGAATGTTCCTGGTAGGCAAGTGGTTAGACATAGGAACTTTTAAGAAATAAAGTTTAATCCAACACAAATGTTTTGCCTTTCATTTCAGTGATAAACTGAATGGGTTTTTTACAAGGTGATACTTTAAGATACTGTAAGAAGAAAAGATGAAAATGGTGATATAAGATGAAAATTAGCATTTACCACAGGAGCAGGTTCAATCAATTGAGGATCTTCAAAATGGACTTGGACCAGAATTCAGGGGTTCTGACTGCAGTGTGATCATTATAAAACATATATTTCAGGTTTTAGTGACTTGGGCATAAATGGTATTTGCATACAGTAAAAACAATGCTAATCTTATTCTCACTTCAAACTGTATTCCAAGATCCAAATACCCAAAGGAATAACACATTACATGGTGATGATGTAATCTGTGCTGAATTAATTGTCTAAGGTGACAAACACAACTTTAATTTAATTTTTTTAATGCAGTTTAGATCAGTAATAATGTAGAATGGAAAAAATACATTTGTTTTCCTTATTTAACCACTTACCTACTGAGCATTTCAACCCCCCTTCCTGCCCAGGCCAATTTTCAGCATTCAGCGCTGTCGCACTTTGAATGACAATTGCGCTGTCATGCAACACTGTACCCAAATGAAATATTAATTTTTTAAAACAATAGAGCTTTCTTTTAGTGGTATTTAACCACTTGCTTACAGGGCACTTAAACCCCCCTCCTATCCAGACCAATTTTCAGCTTTCAGCGCTGACGCACTTTGAATGACAATTGCGCGGTCATACAACACTGTACACAAATGAGCTTTCTTTTTGTGGTATTTGATCACCTCTGCAGTTTTTACTTTTTGTTAAAAAAATGTAAAAAACTGAATTTTTAAAAAAAAAAAAAAATTATTATTTTTTTATATTTTGTTATAAAAAATTAAAAAATTTAAAACGGTTAATTTTTATCCTTCATTGATGTACGCTGATGAGGCGGCAGTGATGGGCACTGATAGGTGGCAGTGATGGGCACTGATGGGTGGCAGTGATGGGCAGCACTGGCAGGTGGCACTGATTGGCACTACAGGTGGGCATTGATAGGTGGTACTTGTGGGCATTGATAGGTGGCACTTGTTGGCATTGATAGGTGGCACTTGTGGGCACTGTTAGGTGGCACTGTGGGCACTGTTAGGAGGCACTGTGGGCACTTTTAGGTGGCACATTTAGTGGGCACTGATGAGGCAGATGTGCCTCTTCCACTTCGGGACCGATGTCCCTGACATGTGAGCCGGTGATCGGCTTTTTTTTCTACTCGCGCTGTCAGCGTGAGTAAAAAAAAAAAGCGATTACCGATGTTTTGTTTACATCATGTGATCAGCTGTCATTGGCTGACAGCTGATCACATGGTAAGGGGCCGGGACCGGCCCCTTACACGGATCGGTGATCAGCCGAGTCTCAGTGACTCGGTGATCACAGCGCGCCGGGCGCGCGCCCTGCAGGGCACGCGCAGGGAGCGTGCACAGGGGAGGCCGTCATATGCCAGCCTCCTGGGAATGCAGGTCCGCGCTGTGGCCGTCATTCGGCCATAGTGCGGATGTCTAGTGGTTAATCACCACTGTGTTTTGTTTTTTTTTTAAGTTTTTTACTTAACAAATGATAAAAGGCCGAAAATTTTGAAAAAAAATTTTTTTTCATAATTTTGTTATAAAATTTTGCAAACAGGTAACAAACAAACACATGTGCAAAGCAAGTGCCTGTGATAAATAAAGCAAAATAAATAAAGGTGCCGTTTGCAATACACAAGGCAGGCCCACTGACCTTTCCATAGAAAATCATGGAACTCTCCTTTAACCACTTCAGCCTCGGAAGGATTTACCCCCTTAATGACAAGGCCATTTTTTGCGATACGGCACTGCGCTATTTTCACTGACAATTGAACGGCCGTACGACGTTGTACTCAAATAAAAGTTGATGTCGTCCCCCCCCCCCCCCCCCAAAAATAGAGCTATCTTTTGGTGGTATTTGATCACCTCTGCGTTTTTAATTTTTTTTGTGCTATAAACAAAAAAAGAGCGACAATTTTGAAAAAAAAAAAAAGATTTTTTTAACTTTCTGCTATAATTCGTATCCCCAAAAAAATATAAAAAAAAACAATTTTATTCATCAGTTTAGGCCAATATGTATTCTTCTACATATTTTTTGGTAAAAAGAAAATCGCAATAAGCGTATATTGATTGGTTTGTGCAAAATTTATAGCGTCTACACAAAAGAGGATAGATTTATGGAATTGTGATTGTTTTTACTGGTAATGACAGCGATCTGCCATTTTTAGCGGGACTGCGACATTGCGGCGGACAAATCTGACCCTAAGTGACACTTTTTGGGGGCCAGTGACACCAATACAGTGATCAGTGCTAAAAAAATGCACTGATTACTGTATAAATGGCAGGGAAGGGGTTAACTACAGGGGCAATCAAAGGGTTAACTGTGTGTTTCTAACTGTGTGGGGGAAGTGCTGACAGGAACAACACAGAGATCGCTGTTCCTGATCACTAGGAACAGCAGATCTCTATGTTCTCCCCTGTCAGAATGGGGATCCGCCTTGTTTACATAGGCAGATCGCCGTTCTGCCTCTCTGCACCGCGATCATGGGTGGCTGGCAGACATCAGCTATTCAGACCCCCTTAAATTTTTCACCCTTTGTTATATTGCAGCCATTTGCTAAAATCATTTAAGTTCATTTTTTCTCCTCATTAATGTACACACAGCACCCCATATTGACAGAAAAACACAGAATTGTTGACATTTTTGCAGATTTATTAAAAAAGAAAAACTGAAATATCACATGGTCCTAAGTATTCAGACCCTTTGCTCAGTATTTAGTAGAAGCACCTTTTTGATCTAATACAGCCATGAGTCTTTTTGGGAAAGATGCAACAAGTTTTTCACACCTGGATTTGGGGATCCTCTGCCATTCCTCCTTGCAGATCCTCTCCAGTTCTGTCAGGTTGGATGGTAAACGTTGGTGGACGGCCATTTTTAGGTCTCTCCAGAGATGCTCAATTGGGTTTAAGTCAGGGCTCTGGCTGGGCCATTCAAGAACAGTCACAGAGTTGTTGTGAAGCCACTCCTTCGTTATTTTAGCTGTGTGCTTAGGGTCATTGTCTTTTTGGAAGGTAAACCTTCGGCCCAGTCTGAGGTCCTGAGCACTCTGGAGAAGGTTTTCGTCCAGGATATCCCTGTACTTGGCTGCATTCATCTTTTCCTCGATTGCAACCAGTCGTCCTGTCCCTGCAGCTGAAAAACACCCCTACAGCATGATGCTGCCACCACCATGCTTTACTGTTGGGACTGTATTGGACAGTTGATGAGCATTGCCTGGTTTTCTCCACACATACTGCTTAGAATTAAGGCCAAAAAGTTCTATCTTGGTCTCATCAGACCAGAGAATCTTATTTCTCACCATCTTGGAGTCCTTCAGGTGTTTTTTGGCAAACTCCATGTGGGCTTTCATGTGTCTTGCACTGAGGAGAGGCTTCCGTCGGGCCACTCTGCCATAAAGCCCCGACAGGTGGAGGGCTGCAGTGATGGTTGACTTTCTACAACTTTCTCCCATCTCCCGACTGCATCTCTGGAGCTCAGCCACAGTGATCTTTGGGTTCTTCTTTACCTCTCTCACCAAGGCTCTTCTGCCCCGATAGCTCAGTTTGGCCGGACGGCCAGCTCTAGGAAGGGTTCTGGTCATCCCAAACGTCTTCCATTTAAGGATTATGGAGGCCACTGTGCTCTTAGGAACCTTAAGTGCGGCAGAAATTTTTTTGTAACCTTGGCCAGATCTGTGCCTTGCCACAATTCTGTCTCTGAGCTCTTCAGGCAGTTCCTTTGACCTCATGATTCTCATTTGCTCTGACATGCACTGTGAGCTGTAAGGTCTTATATAGACAGGTGTGTGGCTTTCCTAATCAAGTCCAATCAGTATAATCAAACACAGCTGGACTCAAATGAAGGTGTAGAACCATCTCAAGGATGATCAGAAGAAATGGACAGCACCTGAGCTAAATATATGAGTGTCACAGCAAATGGTCTGAATACTTAGGATCATGTGATATTTCAGTTTTTCTTTTTTAATAAATCTGCAAAAATGTCAACAATTCTGTGTTTTTCTGTCAATATGAGGTGCTGTGTGTACATTAATGAGGAAAAAAATGAACTTAAATGATTTTAGCAAATGGCTGCAATATAACAAAGAGTGAAAAATTTAAGTGGGTCTGAATACTTTCCGTCCCCACTGTACGTGTCAAATGAGGTTTATTGTGGAAATATGTAAAGTAATGTACTTGCAGGCCAAAAACATGAATGCAAGTTATGGAGCACCATTGGGGGATTCCAGTACGGAAAAAGATCTGGGTGTCCTAGTAGCTCAGCAATGGCATGCTATGCCAGTAAGGTATCAGAATATTAGTGTGCATTATTCAAGGAATAAAACTATAATTCAACCACTTTACAAGACTCTGGTCCTGCTGCAGCTTGAGTATGCTGTCCAGTCCCGGTCACCAGTCCTCAGGAAGGAAGTGCTGGAGAGAGTCCAGGGAAGGGCAACAAAGCTAATAAGGGGACTGGAGGACCTCAGTTATGAGGAACAACTACAAGCACTAAACGTATTCTCTCTGGAGAAGATACGCTTAAAGTATATCTACGCTTAAAGGATATGCAAAGAAGCTGCTGGCAGGGCTTTTTGTGGCGCCCTGCCACAGCACTTGGGCTTTCACACTGGGTTTGCAGCTGAGGCTTTTTTCAGGCACTATTTTTAGCGCTGTAGCTCCTGAAAAACGCCTCCAGTGTGAAAGGGGTCTGAAGAAATGACACTTTGCTACAATGTAAAGTAGTGAGTGTACAGCTTGTATAACAGTGTAAATTTGCTGTCCCCTCAAAATAACTCAACACACAGCCATTAATGTCTAAACTGCTGGCAACAAAAGTGAGTACACCCCTAAATGAAAATGTCCAAATTGGGCCCAATTAGCCATTTTCCCTCCCCGGTGTCATGTGACTCGTTAGTGTTACAAGGTCTCAGGTGTGAATGGGGAGCAGGTGTGTTAAATTTGGTGTACACGCACTACTTTACATTGTAGCAAAGTGTAATTTCTTCAGTGTTGTCACACGAAAAGAATAAAATATTTACAAAAAGCAGCCTCACCAGCGCCCATCAAATGCAGCCTCACCAGCGCCCATCAAATGCAGCCTCATCAGCGCCCATCAAAGCAGCCTCACCAGCGCCCATCAAAGCAGCCTCACCAGCGCCCATCAAATGCAGCCTCATCAGCGCCCATCAAAGCAGCCTCACCAGCGCCCATCAAATGCAGCCTCACCAGTGCCCATCAAATGCAGCCTCACCAGCACCCATCAAATGCAGCCTCACCAGTGCCCATCAAATGCAGCCTCACCAGCACCCATCAAATACAGCCTCACCAGCGCCCATCAATGCAGCCTCACCAGCGCCCATCAAATACAGCCTCATCAGCGCCCATCAAATGCAGCCTCACCAGCACCCATCAAATGCAGCCTCACCAGTGCCCATCAAATGCAGCCTCTATAGCACCCATCAAATGCAGCCTCACCAGTGCCCATCAAATGCAGCCTCACCAGCACCCATCAAATACAGCCTCACCAGTGCCCATCAATGCAGCCTCACCAGCGCCCATCAAATACAGCCTCATCAGCGCCCATCAAATGCAGCCTCACCAGCACCCATCAAATGCAGCCTCACCAGCACCCATCAAATGCAGCCTCACCAGTGCCCATCAAATGCAGCCTCACCAGCACCCATCAAATGCAGCCTCACCAGGGCCCATCAAATTCAGCCTCACCAGCGCCCATCAAATGCAGCCTCACCAGCACCCATCAAATTCAGCCTCACCAGCGCCCATCAAATGCAGCCTCACCAGCGCCCATCAAATGCAGCCTACCAATGCCCATCAATGCAACCTACCAATGCCCATCAATTAATTTTTGCTTGCTTCCATTCATTCGGGAGTCAGGACACAGACACAGTCCTCCTTCCGCTGCCGCTGCGCCTCTGACACTATGTGCGAACAGAGGAGCGGCTGCCTGCTGATGCTGAGACTTAGTTGCTTGCTGCAGAGGGAAGAGAGTAGAAACACCAGTGGCCAGGCGCCCCTAGGCATCAGTGTGCCCTAGGCGGTAGCACCGGCCCTGGAGATACTGTAGATGGACTGGTGCCTTTATTCAGCCTTAACAACTATGAAACTAGGACCCTAAACAGCTGGAGCATGGAGGAGAAGACACTGCGGGGAACGTTCTATCAGCATGGAAGAGATTGAGTTAACCTTTGCATTGCGGGTGCAGTCCCACTGCAATGGAGAATTTTTGAAGCTTCCTAAAGTTGTTTTTTTGGTTTTTAACAGGCTGGGCAAAAAATGATACTGAGATTTTTGTTAAGCGGATTTGCATATTAACTGCCTTGACAGTTTTAGAAACTGAGATAGAATGATAATAGGTTCTATATAGAGATTAGGCAGCTCTTTCATTTGAAGTCATTTCGGTGAGATCCCATTTCTTTCAAATAAAGGACTATTGGGTAATACTGTAAGGTGCAGATCATCTCAGGATCCTCTGTGGATACAATATTTCTTTTTCAATCTGTTATCCTTATTGAAGTATAATATAACACTCACAGACAAGTGAAGTGGACCCCAGCGCAGCGGTTGGACGGCGCTATTAAAGCGAGCAGGAACTGAGCTGAGCAGCATCTGCTGGAGCACAATATTGACAGTAATTCCGAGTAATCTAGAACGCACACTCTGAGAGGGATATGACAGTTGACACAGATAAGAAAATAAGCAGAGCGTGAAATAGAGAGAAAACACAGATTACACGGCAAAGGGACACAACAAGCGGATCATAAAATTCTGGAGCGGCTTCCTGATTGTGACAGCGGTGGACCATTCCCGCGCAATGTGTGTGTTGGCACAGCTGCTTGTGTCCTTGACGGGTGACGGGTGACAATTCAGGAGTACAATCAGGAGACAGTTGTCACCCCAAAACAGGAAGTGTCTGAACAAGGACCATTATGGAAATATCATCGGGTATTTTTTAAATGAAAGCTGTAGATTTAACCACTTTAGTGCCGGACACTTTCACCCCTCTACCTACCCAGGCCAATTTTCTGTCACACTTTGAATGCCAATTACTCAGTCATGCAACACTGTACCCAAATGAAATGTTTCTCTTTCTTTTTTTTTCTTTTTTAGACAGATAGAGCTTTCTTTTGCTCATATTTAACCTCTAGACATCCGCGCTATGGCCGAATGACGGCCACAGCGCGGACCTACATTCCCGGGAGGCCGTCATATGACGGCCTCCCCTGTGCACGCTCCCTGCGAGCGCCCTAGAGGTTGTGATCACCGAGTCACTGAGACTCGGCTGATCACCGATCTGTGTAAGGGGCCGGTCCCGGCCCCTTACCATGTGATCAGCTGTCAGCCAATGACAGCTGATCACATGATGTAAACAAAAGATCGGTAATCGTTTTTTTTTTTACTCACGCTGACAGCGCGAGTAGAAAAAAAAGCCGATCACCGGATCGGATGTGAGGGACATCGGTCCCCAAGTGGAAGAGGCACATCTGCCTCATCAGTGCCCACTAAATGTGCCACCTAATAGTGCCCACAGTGCCACCTAACAGTGCCCACAGTGCCACCTAACAGTGCCCACAGTGCCACCTATCAATGCCCACAAGTACCACCTATCAATGCCCACAAGTACCACCTATCAATGCCCACCTGTAGTGCCAATCAGTGCCACCTGCCAGTGCTGCCCATCACTGCCACCCATCAGTGCCCATCACTGCCACCCATCAGTGCCCATCACTGCCTCCTATCAGTGCCCATCACTGCCGCCTCATCAGCGTACATCAATGAAGGAGAAAAATTACCCGTTTAAAAATTTTTATAACAAAATATAAAAAAAAAAACATTTTTTTTTTTAAAAATTCAGTTTTTTACATTTTTTTAATAAAAAGTAAAAACCGAAGAGGTGATCAAATACCACCAAAAGAAAGCTCTATTTGTGGTGAAAAAATGATAAAAATTTCATTTGGGTACAGTGTTGTTTGACCGCGCAATTGTCATTCAAAGTGCGTCAGCGCTGAAAGCTGAAAATTGGTCTGGATAGGAGGGGGGTTTAAGTGCCCTGTAAGCAAGTGGTTAATCACCACTGTTTTTTTTTTTCTTTTGTTATATACGTAAAAAATACTGACATTTTTTGGAAAATTTTTGTTTTTCTTAGTTTCTGTTATCTACTTGCCGACCGCCCTATAGCCGTTTTACTGCTACAGAATGGTGGCTGTGTGCAGGATGATGTGTATATACGTGATCCAACACATCCGGGTAGTGGGCTCTTATGCACAGTGAGAGCTGATCAGTGGGTTCCGCAGACCTAATGTCTGCTGGCACCTGCCGCTCAATCGTTACACAGGCAGAATTGGCAGTCTGCCTATGTAAACAAGGCAGATTGCTGTTCTGCCAGTACAGAAGGCATGGATCCTGTGCTCCTGCACATCAGGGACATGGATCCATGCCTTCCCTTAGTAAAAGCACCTCCCACGCAGTGCACAAACACTGCCTAGGCACACAGTTAACCCTTTGAGTGCCCCTGATGTTAACCCCTTTCCAGCCAGTGTCATTAGTACAGTGACAGTGCATATTTTTAGCACTGATCACTGTATTAGTGTCACTGGTTCCCACAAAGTGTCAAAAGTGTCAGTTATGCCGTGTACACACGGGCGGACTTTTCGACTGGAGTGGGACCGACGGACCGAATCCGGCGGACAGTCCGACCGTGTGTGGGCTCCATCAGACCTGCAGCGGACTTTTTCGATCAAAAATCTGACGGACCTAGAAATGAAACATGTTTCAAATCTTTCCGTCGGACTCGAGTCTGGTCGAAAAATCAGCTCGTCTGTATGCTAGTCCGACGGACGGAAAACCAATAGGGCAGCTATTGGCTACTGGCTATAAACTTCCTTATTTTAGTCCGGTGGTACGTCATCACGTACGAATCCGTCGGACTTTGGTGTGATCGTGTGTGTAGGCAAGTCCGTTCGTTCGAAAGTCCATCAGAAGTCCGTCAAAAGTCCGTCGAAATTCCTTCGGAAAGTCCATCGGACCAGTCCAGTCGAAAAGTTTGCCCGTGTGTACGCGGTATTAGTGTCCGATTTGTCCGCCACAATATCGCAGTCCCGCTATAAGTCGCTGATCGCCGCCATTTCTAGTAAACAAATAAATAAATAAAGATTCCATAAATACAGTATCTCACAAACATGAGTACACCCCTCACATTTTTGTCAATATTTTATTATATCTTTTCATGTGACAACACTGAAGAAATGACACTTTGCTACAATGTAAAGTAGTGAGTGTACAGCTTGTATTACAGTGTAAATTTGCTGTCCCCTCAAAATAACACACAGCCATTCATTTCTAAACTGCTGGCAACAAAAGTGAGTACACCCCTAAGTGAAAAAGTCCAAATTGGGCCCAATTAGCCACCCCCCCCCGTGTCATGTGACTCATTAGTGTTACAAGGTCTCAGGTGTGAAGGGGGAGCAGGTGTGTTAAATTTGGTGTTATCGCTCTCACTCTCTTATACTGGTCACTGGAAGTTCAACATGGCACCTCATGGCAAAGAACTCTCTGAGGATCTGAAAAAAAGAATTGTTGCTTTACATAAAGATGGCCTAGGCTATAAGAAGATTGCCAAGACCCTGAAACTGAGCTGCAGCACGGTGGCCAAGACTATACAGCGGTTTCACAGGACAAGTCCCACTCAGAACAGGCCTCACCATGGTCAACCAAAGAAGTTGAGTGCATGTGCTCAGCGTCATATCCATAGGTTGTCTTTGGGAAATAAACATATGAGTGCTGCCAACATTGCTGCAAAGGTTGAAGGGTTGGGGGGTCAGCCTGTCAGTGCTCAGACCATACGCCGCACACTGCATGAAATTGGTCTGCATTTCTGTCGTCCCAGAAGGAAGCCTCTTTTAAAGATGATGCACAAGAAAGCCCGCAAACAGTTTTCTGAAGACAAGCAGACTAAGGACATGGATTACTGGATCCATGTCCTGTGGTCTGATGAGACCAAGATAAAACTTATTTGGTTCAGATGGTGTGAAGCGTGTGTGGCGGCAACCAGGTGAGGAGTACAAAGACAAGTGTGTCTTGCCTACATGCCGAATGGTTGGTGGGGACAAAGGCATGGAACAAGCTCGGGCACCTTGACAGCCAAGTGGGGACACAGTGACACATAGAGTCCACCTGTGTGTAATTTAATCTCAGTATGTTCTGTGAAGCCCTCAGAGGTTTGTTAGCGAACCTTAGTGGACAAACACCTTCATGAAGGCCAAGGAACACACCAGACAGGTCAGGGATAAAGTTGTGGAGAAGTTTAATGCAGGGTTAGGTTACAAAAAAAATATCCCAACATCTCACAAAACACTGTTAAATCCATCATCCGAAAATGAAATGAGTATGGCACAACTGCAAACCTACCAAGACATGGCCGTCCACCTAAACCAACGGGCAAGGAGAACATTGGTCAGAAAAACAGCCAAGAGGCCCATGGTAACTCTGGAGGAGCTGCAGAGATCCACAGCTCAGGTGGGAGAATCTGTCCACAGGACAACTATTAGTCCTGTACTCCACAAATCTGGATTTTATGGAAGAGTGGCAAGAAGAAACCATTGTTGAAAGAAAGTCATAAGAAGTCCTGTTTGAAGTTCGCAAGAAGCCATGTGGGGGACACAGCAAACATGTGGAAGAAGGTGCTCTGGTCAGATGAATCCAAAATTGAACTTTTTGGTCTAAAACAAAAACGCAATGTGTGGCAGAAGACTAACACTGCACATCACCCTGAACACACCATCCCCACCATGAAACATGGTGGTGGCAGCATCATGTGGTGGGGATTCTTTTCTTCAGCAGGGACAGGGAATCTGGTCAGAGTTGATGGGAAGATGGATGGAGCCAAATATAGTGCAATCTTAGAAGAAAACCTCTTATAGGGCGTACACACGGTCGGACTTTGTTCGGACATTCCGACAACAAAATCCTAGGATTTTTTCAGACGGATGTTGGCTCAAACTTGTTTTGTCTACACACGGTCGCACAAAGTTGTCGGAAAATCCGATCGTTCTAAACGCGGTGACGTAAAACACGTACGTCGGGACTATAAACAGGGCAGTGGCCAATAGCTTTCATCTCTTTATTTATTCTGAGCATGCGTGGCACTTTGTCCGTCAGATTTGTGTACACACGATCGGAATTTCCGACAACGGATTTTGTTGTCGGAAAATTTTATCTCCTGCTCTCCAACTTTGTATGTCGGAAAATCCGATGGAAAATGTCCGATGGAGCCCACACACGGTCGGAATTTCTGACAACACGCTCCGATCGGACATTTTCCTTCGGAAAATCCGACCGTGTGTACGGGGCATTAGAGTCTGCAAAAGACTTGAGACTGGGGCGGAGGTTCACCTTCCAGCAGGACAACTACCCTAAACATACAGCCAGAGCTACAATGGAATGGTTTAGATCAAAGCATATTCATGTGTTAGAACGGCCCAGTCAAAGTCCAGACCTAAATCCAATTGAGAGCCTGTGTCATGAGTTGAAAATTGCTGGTCACGGAAGCTTGAGCTATTTTGCAAAGAAGAATGGGAGAAAATGTCACTCTCTAGATGTGCAGCTACAATTGCAGTGAAAGGTGGTTCTACAAAGTATTGACTCCGGGGGGGCTGAATACAAATGCACGCCACACTTTTCAGATATTTATTTGTAAAAAAGTTTGAAAACCATTTATCATTTTCCTTCCACTTCACAATTATGTGCCACTTTGTGTTGGTCTATCACATAAGATCCCAATAAAATACATTTACGTTTTTGGTTATAACAACACAAAATGTGGAAAATTTCTAGGGCATGAATACTTCTTCAAGGCACTGTATGTTTGTAAAATTTACAACGTGGCCCTCATACTGAAAGACTTGGAGACCCCTGGTCTAGACCAGGGGCGGACTGACCATTCGGGCACTCGGGCACTGCCCGAGGACCCCATGCCACTAAGGGGCCCCAGCCTCACTTAAGACAGAGTGACTGCTGCGAACACACACGGCTGCAGCATTCTCTCGTGAGACTTCCACCCCCCTCCATCCTCCATTTACTGGACAATACCTAAGATCTCCCCTCCACCCAGCCAGTGACAGGTCCACACCACCCCATAACCATCTCTCTTCATACTTAAAGGAGAACCCACACACCATATACTATCACATAGAACGCTTGATGGTGGACTGGTATGGAACACAGAAAATCGCATCTTCCATTTCAGGCCGTTTTGTCCAACTAGCCATCATGTTGATGTACATACTTTGGCCTACTGGCGATTAAAGACTGCACCCTGGTTCTCAAACAGGCTCTGATGAAGAGGTCATCCTCGAAACGCGTTAGCCAACTCTAAATACCTGCCTCAACATGGGCTCTTGATATATTTTTAACCTATTTTTAATTTTTGATGTCTTTTACATTTTGTCAACTGTTTGCATGATACGTAGTATTGGTATTATTCTACTGTTTTTATTTTTTCTTTATTTCCTCTGAAATAAATCTTATATGTTTTGATGTGAGCTTGATCACGCGCCCTTCATCTATCATTCTCCACTAAGGGGCCCCATCAGGGTTGCCAGCCTCAATAAAACCAGGGACAGTATGTAAAAATGAGTGTTTTTTTAAAAATCCCAAGATTATAGCTGCCCCGCCTCTCCAGTACCTTTTCAATGTGTGTATGTGTATTCTGTGTGTGTATACTGTGTGTGTATATTGTGTCTCTGTGTGTTTATACTGTATTTGTGTGTGTGTATACTGTGTGGCCCCATAATCTATTGCCTGGGGGCCCTATAATCTCCTATTGCTCGGGGGGCCCATAATCTCCTATTGCCCGGGGGCCCCATAATCTCCTATTGCCCTGGGGCCCCATAATCTTCTCCTATTGCTCGGAGACCCCATAATCTCGTATTGCCCGGGGGCCCCATAATCTTCTCCTATTGCTCGGAGACCCCATAATCTCGTATTGCCCTGGGGCCCCATAATCTTCTCCTATTGCTCGGAGACCCCATAATCTCGTATTGCCCTGGGGCCCCATAATCTT
Source organism: Lithobates septentrionalis (assembly GCA_037952835.1). Taxonomy (NCBI): domain Eukaryota; kingdom Metazoa; phylum Chordata; class Amphibia; order Anura; family Ranidae; genus Lithobates; species Lithobates septentrionalis. The sequence continues at coordinate 980,045 of JBBDGP010000704.1, read as the reverse complement.
CTCCTATTGCTCGGAGACCCCATAATCTCGTATTGCCCGGGGGCCCCATAAGTTGTCAGTCCGCCCCTGGTCTAGACTAACCCTGCAAGATGACCATGCCCAGTTTAGCTGGCATGTACATGCTGGTAATTTCGGTTGGTTGTTTTTTTTTCCATTCTGCAGAGAGGGTGTATAGCCACTCATAGTCTCCTTAGCTGTAAGTGCTCACTTCAGGGCCTTGTGAAGATCTCCTGCTCCCCCGGATAGAGAGAGTTAACAGAACATTCCCAGAACAGCTTGAAACCTTCTGCTTGGACGCGTTCCCACAGCCTTGAATGGAAGAGCTGTTTCTCGCCTGCGTATCCTCTAGCATAAATGTTTGCATTTTTGAAATGTGATTAGAAATGAGAAGAATCACAGATATTCCGAGTGATGAAAAGCTAATAAACTCAGTGTGAAAAAAAAACCCTTCGCAATACATGCGTGCTGAGTTTTAAGCTGCATGAATTAAGGTTTGGCTGTGGACTGCGGTATTCTGTACCATTGTACAAAACCCTGGAATTAGAAACTCTTGATTTGTCCTACCAATCAATGGTCTGTAATAACTAAATACAATTATGTCTCTAATCCTCTATAGCCATGTTCCGTCATCTTTCACCTTCGTGCGTTAGAATAACATGAGAATGGTGGCCAATTTTTTAACCTCTTCCCGCCGCCCATTAAAAGAAATCTGAAAGCTAAAGCTTATGGCAATTTTTACGTTAGTCCAGCCTGGAGCAATAAAATGTTTTGAAAAAGGTTATGTGTCATTATATGCCCATTATATGCCCATATCCTTACCATATCAAACGCAGGTCACCAATTTGTTGTAGCAAAGGACTTTAAAGGGCATACAAGTTGTAGTACCACACATACGTACCATACCATTAGCATGAATAATCCACATCAATACATGGTATAGGAACTCATGCCGCAATTCAGCTTGACGCACTTCAAAGGATAATGTATCTTCATCAGGAGTGTATATGGATGAAATTTATGCGGTAAAACCCATTCACATTCACCAAAACATTCACCAAAATAAACAGTGTATATATTTTCTCACAGATCAAGAATATACAGTAGACCATCATTTCCCCAACAAGGGGAACGTAAGAGAGCGACAGAAGACCAAAGAGCATCCAATTGATGCCCTCTTGCTAGGGGACCTCATGGGCAAGGTCTAGTGAAAACTTCCACCTATTGAGACTCAATCCTGGGGCCCTTATTTAAAAATAGGAAACCCTTCTGGAAATGGGATGTGATTGATTAGCTGTCCTCAGTGGAACCTGGGAAATAAGATTTTTTTTTTTGGGGTTTGGTGGCCCTCCTGTGTCATCCCTTGTGTGTATTGGATGCTCTCTGGTCTTCTGTCACTCTCCTACATTTCCCTTGTTGAGGAAATTATGGTCTATATTCTTTATCCTTGAACGCATATATACTTTAAGAATATGTGTATTAATTACTAACAGGTGTTATTAAGGTTAAATAATGTTAAAAAAGCTGTGCTAGGATATTGGCTGTATATGTCCACAAAAATGATATGGGAACAAGAAAGATCCTTTAAATTAAATTACACAAATGTAAAAAGGTGCCCAACCACCGTAGCTGTAGATTCTGCTTACCAGACGGCAAGCTTAAAAGGCAGATGGCTATAACCCAGCCTAGGCCTAGGCCTCTAAGCTTGCAGATGACCACAATAGGGATGGTGATTCAAATGGTGCAGATCGCTCCCTCTGTCCCGCTATAGTGTTCGTTCACTCAATATGGTACTCAAGAAAAGAAAGAACTGGCCATAGTGTAATAACGTCTGAACATCATTTATTAAAATATAGTATTGCACTTACAGTTAAAAGAAGTTCGCATCGCATAAAAGAATGCCGGCCGGCTTAAACAAAACGGAGCCCGTCCTCCTACTCCGATCGCGTGGCGACGTCACTACGCGCCTTCCTCCAGACGCGTTTCGTCATCAGCAGACGTTGTCAATGGGGAACCATTGACCAGGTGTTATTAAGGGTGACAAACATATGTGTATTAACATTTCTATGAAAGTGGGTTTGTCTTTAATGATGACAAGCAATGCGTGGACATTTTTCTATTGGTTTCTATTGGTGTAATGTTGTAAATATTGCTTGGACATATCTTGATAATATATTGGATTTAAAGGAGAAGTCCAGCCTGAGCTTGTTTGGCTGGGCTTCTCCTAAGGGTCACAGGAGTGCAATTCGTTTTGCACTCCTGTGACCTGTCTTCAGCAGAGAGCGGTCTGAAGTCCGCTCTCTGCTGACTTCACTGGAATCAGTCCAGGCACCGCATCATCACGACAATGAAGTCTGGATTTGACAGGTGCCTGGACTGATGCCCTTCTCAGCCTCTCAGTGAGCCGCTGAGAGCCTGAGACAGCTGCTCCCCGCCCCTCCACAGCTCAGCGCTCCAGTGAGCGTGGAGGAGCAGAGAGGAGAGCTGCTGATTGACAGGCAGCAGCTCTCTGCGAGGGGAGCTGAGAGAACCGAGCCATCAGCGATGTTCGATCGCTCGGTTCTCAGTGTAGAGACAGATGCAGCATCGGTCCCATGCTGCATCCACCTAGGTAAGTATAAAAGGGGGGAAAAAAAACATACTTCTCTTTTGAGATACTGAACCAGGAAATAAAGGTTGAGCGATGCATTATTCAGTGTCCATGTATTGACTTCAGTCTACATCGCTCCCCGCGGGGCTCTGTGTCTGTGTGTCTCTGAGAGTGTGGAACGGAGAGTGCCGACACAGGTTAGTATAGGAGTAATATAATAGGGACTACATCCTTAATGATAGAAAGGTACTATTAACTTGTTGTAAGTCAGGTTGGAGTCTCCTTTCAATATACACGGTTTATTGTTAAGTGAAGGAGTTTTACCACATACGCTCCTGATGAAGATATATTATCATTAGAAACGCTTTGAGCTGAATTGTGGCATGGGTCCCTATACCATGTATTGATGTGGAATATTTTATTGCTAACCCTTTGTCATTAGACTAATGACAAAAGGTTAGCATGAATAATCCACAACAATACATGGTATTAGAACTCATGTCACTATTCATCTCAACGCGTTTCAAATAATAAAATATCTTCATCAGGAGAATATGTGGATACAATCTATGCAATAAAGCATATTCACTTAAAACCAAATGGTATGTATTGTTGCTCAAGGATAAATAATATAGACCATAATTTCCCCAACAGGTGGAATGTAGGAGAGCAACAGAAGACCAGAGAGCATTCAATTTACTCCCTCTTGCTAGGGGACCTTATGTCTGTGATCAATGATTAGTGAGAACTATCACCTATTGAGACTCCGTCCTGGGGCCCTTATTGAAAAATAGGACTCCCCTCTGGAAATGGGATGTGATTGATTTGTTGTTCTTGGTGGAAGATGGGATCTAAGATCCTCCTTTTCTCTGGGTTTGGTGGCCCTCCTGTGACGTGCCTTTTGTGTAAATTGGATGCTTTCTGGTCTTCTGTCACTCTCCTACGTTCTCTCTGTTGGGGTAATGATGGTCTCTATTCTTTATTCTTAAGCAACTATATACACCATTTGTTTTTAAGTGAAGGAGCTTTTCCACATTATATGTGGATTATATCCACATATATCTCCTGATGAAGATGCATTATCATACAAAATGCGTCGAGCTAAATTGTGGTATATCCCTATACCATGTATTGATGCAGATTATTCATACCGACCCTTTGTCATTAGACGTGGTGTTCATATGTGTTTTTTTATATTTGTATAATAAACTTTATACTTTTCTATATTCTTTCCTTCTGTATGGTGCCGCAACTTGTATGCTCATTTACTACAACAAATTTGTGACCTCGGCTTTTACCAATGTAAGTATGTACGTGCCAAACCTGTGGGATCCCTGTGGAAGCTGGAAACCACTGTAGTAGACAACGCTACATACGATTGGCTGCATTGATTTTTCTGTCCGTCTTCCGCTTTTTACACTTCGGGGTAAAAATTAGAACATAGACAGATTTTGTTGCTTTTCCGGAAACTGGCAGAGAAATTGCTAGTAATGTGCAGCGAGCATATTTTAAGGCAGATAAATGCTGCGCGAAAGCAAGCCAAACTCATCCATCAAGGAGTCAAACAGAAAATATATTCCATCTGTGCAAATGGGAAGTTAATGCAGTATCCATATTCCGTGACACTTCAGATAAATATCCGGAGACATCAGAGGTGCAATTACTGATTCATCTGAAGCACCATTTGTGATTATCAACAGCCGTGAATGATTCTAAGTGGACTATGGAAATGCTCGCGTCATAACCTGCTTTGCGTTGGGTTACTGTCATTTTTCATTGTATTTAACCTTTTAAGCAGTCACCTGGAACCTCTTTAAAACTGAACTTCAAGTAAATATAAAAGTTATACGGCTTTTTATATGTATTTGTATTTTTTTTTTTAAGGGTAAGTGACTGAATTTGACTTGGTAGCAGCCTCTTGCAGTACAGCAGAGTTTAGACTGGAAGAGGAGGTTGTGTGATATCACGGTTACGTGATAACTTGAACTAGACTTTGAACGCCGCTCAAAGCCAGGGGTTACATTCCCAAGATCCACAGGAAGAGGGGTGCAGGCTACTAAAATGGCCATCCAGAGTGATGCATACATCAAATGAGGAAGACGCCGCTCTCCCGACCAGCCACTTTAACATAATAATGAAGATCGGCTTCAGCCTCCAAGTCTCCGGCCAAAAGGCCACTCCACTGATGCCTTTCGCCCTGCCCATCGAGGACTTGAACCCTACGATCGGCAGGGCAAAACATATCAGGAGGCGTGGCCTTTTGGTGAAAACTAGCAGGCTGCAGCCGATCTTGATTCTCATGTTATGGTGGCTGGTTGGGAGAGTGGTGTCTTCTTCATTTGACGGTTACATGTTTTTTATGTTTTTGGGGTTATTTTTGAGATGCCCAAAGAGAGATCACACAAATACTTGCAGGTAAAATCAAGCTGTATATAATATTTAATTAAAGTGATTGTAAAATCTAGTTTTTTTTTCTCAAAACTAACAAACATGTTATACTTACCTGCTCTGTGCAGTTGGTTTTGCACAGGGCAGCCTGGATCCTCCTCTTCTCAGGTCCCTCTTCGGCTCTCTTGGCCCCTTCCTCCTGTCGAGTGCCCTCACGGCAAGCAGCTTGCCATGGGGGCACCCGAGCCGAGTCACAGCTCGGAGCCCCAGTTCGGGCCCGCCCCCTCTCTCTCCTGATTAGATAACTGACTTTGATTGACAGCAGCGGGAGCCAATGGTGCCGCTGCTGTGTCTCAGCCAATCAGCCAATCTGCCCATATATTCTCAAATTTTGTCCTGTTGATTTCTGATTTTATGCATCCATCTTTCTGCCTCCATTATTACTTCTACCTCTCTTTTCCATTCCAGGAGTGTAGGACATGTAATCTGTTTCCAGTGCCTAGGTATCAGTGTTTTTGCTGCGTTTAGAAAATGTGGGATAACACTTTTTTTATATGATTTAACAGAAGCCGGCATTCCATGTAATAGAAAATGTAGAGGCGACACTTCAATACGTTTGTTGGATAACTTTTCTATCCATGGGGCTACCTCTTCCCAGAAAGATCTAATTCTTGGGCAATCCCACCATATATGAAGATACGTGCCTCTCTTACCACAACCCCTCCAACAGTTATCATTTGATGTCAGATATAGTTGTTCCAATCGTGTTGGTGTTCCATGCCACCTGGCCATAAACTTATAGGACATTTCTTGTGTCGAAGAGTTTATTGAGGTATAATGTGTTGCCTCCAATAACTTCTTCACCTGTGATGAGGTAAACATAAAATGTAGTTCTTTTTCCCAATCCCTAATAAAATAGGGAATTGGGCTGTTTTCGCCACTAAGTACAATCTTATACATTCTTGACAACAAATGCTTAGTCTCTGAAGTTTTCACACAGAGAAAACGGTACAAAGGGGGTCCCCAGCCCACGCTAATCAGCAAAAGAAAAAAGACCTAACTAATCTGTCTCAACCACCCACCACACAGAGGTTTTAGCTGCATATATTTGAAAAATCTTAGTTTACCATCTATGGGAATATATAATGTGTAGCAAAGTACAGAGAGCAAGCTCACCTGGAGGCAACTGTATTAGCATCAGGGTTGTCACCCTGCTGTGTGCACACCTTCATTTGGCTATTTGGCTGTCTGTCAGATCGACAACCCAATGGCAAACTATAGCAGCTCACATGGCAGGCTGACAATGCTACTGCTTCTTAGAATTGTCAGCCTGCAACAGGAAAGGACTCTACTGGCAGAATCTCCAGGTAAAAACATTGATGGATCATTATTTTCTAGTCCTAAACAGATCAGAGTAGCTACCATTGTTGTTTCTTTAGGATACTTAGTGGGCCTAAGGTAGAATCTTAACTTGCATGTTCCTTAAATTGGTTGCAAAACTTCTGAAATTAAAAATGAACAAAGCTTATCCTTGTATTGCAACCTTTCTCAACCGTTTTAGCCCAGAGCAAATCCCTTAAAACAGTTTTCAGGTCTTAGTAAAAGCCAGTTGATTGGAAGACAATGACCCCTTGAATTTGTGGCCAACAGGAATAATGAAACCCTTACAGACAGCTTAAAAATACAATTGGTGTCATGCTGCTGGCTTTGCCAAGTGTTGATGGCCCTGGAACTATGCAGGCACCATCAAATAGGTGGTAAACAAGACACAGCTCAAGGAACCCCTGGGGACCTCTGGAGGAACTCTAGGGTTCCACGGAACCCTAGTTGAGAATGGCTATTCTATAGTGTGTGCTTGTCTCAATCAAATGCACCTAGTGTGATTTCTCTCTGCTCTCTCATTCTCTCATATCTGCATGAGTCCCTTCTGATGTCTATGCTGAAATGCCCCCCACCTCTAAGCACACAGCAGTTGACTGACAACCTCAGCTGTGCATGTTTGTCTATGAGACTGTACAGGGTAGGGGGTCTAATTCCTCTACTCAAGTCTCATATTACCCTCAGCTCCATGCTCTATCCTGTGCCATGTGTGGCATCAGATCCCCATCCTCTGCCTTCTGAAGCTGAGAGGTGCTGTGTAAATTGTGGACTTCGAACAGACGCAAAGGAGAGAGGGCTGCATATAAATAGATACAACTTTTGTAGTTGGACTTCTTTCGTCTCTGTGCATTACTTGAGGCCAGTCACTTCACTGGGTATATGTAAGGGTTTACAACCACTTTAATGCACCTCATCAGCAGTGCACACTGCAAACTGTAACTGCAACATATATATCGAACATGAGTATAGACCAAATAAACCAGATCAGAAAAGGGATCATTGATCAACTTCCATAAAGAACAAAGAAAGATATTGGATTGCAATTTGCTTTTGGCATCATGGTAATGTATACCCTCCTACTTAGGTTGCTAGAAAGCTAGGCAAATTTAGTTCTTTTTGGTTCCTCTGTAGTTAGTGGAGCAGTGGTTGATTGCTTTTGGCTGCTCTGGGTCTCACAGACTGCAGGTTTGATTACTCTCCCCAGTCTTCCAGAGACTTCTGAAACATAGAGGGTTGGGCAAGGCAAATCTCAACATGCATATTTAGTGTGTTCCAGGCAATCCCTGGGCAGGTGTGCCCAGGAGGTGGCTAGAGAGGTATATAAGTAGTCTAAGACTTAGAGTAGCAGGGACTTTTTTCTTCTTCTCCCTGTTGGAAGGAATCCACCCATCCGGTGGGGATGGCTACCCCCACCCACAGCAGCTATCCTGCAGCCATTCACTGAGGTCCCAGCTGTGGCAGAGCTTGGGGGGGGGGGGGCAATCTCTTAGGATTCCTTCTGGAGCTAATCAAGGGATCCTGCACCTGGGGACCTGGTCTGGAGGGCTCATTGAGTAGTGTCCACCGGATACTGAAAGGAGGCATCATGTGATCCTGAGACATTGTGAGTACTGACTAGACATATGCAATTCGTTTCATTCCGAATTCATTTATTTAACAAATTTAGACAAATTCATTAATTCAGAAATATCCAAGTTAACAAATTTTTCAGAATATTGGATTCGATTTGAATATACGATTTGAATATTCGTAAATTCAAAATTCAGAAATCCGAAAACCTGAAAATTCGAAAACCTGAAATAATAACAAACTAATAATAATTTAACTACTAATAACTATTAAATTATAGGTATTGCAATTTCCTTTCAAATTTTTCAGTTTCTAACAACCCTGGCCTCAGGTCAGCAATAGACATGTGCACTGCTGAAAAATTTGTTTGCTTCTGTTTCATTTGTTTTTGTTTTTCAGGTCATTCGCTAGGATCGGAATTCCTAAATTCGAAAATTCATAAATTCGTAAATTTGTAAATTCGAAAATAAGAAAGCAAATCCAAAAATTTGAAAGAATAACTAACTAACTAATAATAACTAACTATTAAATTATAGGTATTGGAATTTCCTTTCAAATTTTAGTGAATGTAACGAATACTAATTTATCCGAAGTTACAAATGATCTGAAATAACGAATGCCGTAGCTAAACGAATAGAACATAACTAATTAATAATAATAAATAGCAATAATAATAAAAACGTATTATTATTATTATTATTATTATTATTATTATTATTTATTATTAATTTGTTCCATTCCATTTGTTTAGATGCCACATTCGTTATTACAGAAAATTTGTAACTTCAGATAAATTTGTATTCGTTACATTCACTAACAGACAAATTTGAAAGGTTATTCCAATACCTATAATTTAATAGTTAGTTATTATTAGTTAGTTAGTTAGTTATTCTTTCGAATTTTTGGATCTTCTTTCCTATTTTCGGATTTTAGAATTTTAGAATTTTAGAACTTACGAATTGCGATCATAACAAATGACCCAATAAAAAAACAAATGAAACGGAAACAAACAAAATTTTCGGCAGTGCACATGTCTAGTGCTGACCTGAGGCCAGGGTTGTTAGAAACTGTGTGCTGTATTCCTCTGGATGGACAAGCCTACAGAATTCCGGCCTGGGTTAGCTTCCAAAGAAAAGACTAAAGCTTCGCACACACGATTGGATTGTTGGCCAACAAAGCAGCAGACTTTTGCCCGAAGGGCGTGTGCCTGGATTTTGCCTTGCATACTAACGGCACACAATTGTCTGCCAACAAACACAAACGTAGTGACGTACTATGAGGCATTTCAGCTCTTGAGCGCCACCCTTTGGGCACCTTCTGCTAATGTCGTGTTTGGTGAGCATTGATTCCGAGCATGCGTGTTTGTACTTTGGAATTTTGTGTTATGGACTTGTGTACAGATGATAGGAAAATCTGACAACAGACCGTTGTCCGCCGAAAATTTACTAGCCTGCCATCCAACATTTGTTGGCGGAAAATTGGACAACAATTGTCTGATGGAGCGTACTAACGGTCAGATTTTAGGCAAACAGTCTGTCATCACACAATTCCCTGCCGAAAATCCGATCGTGTGTACGAGGCTTTAGTAACACTTCCAGTACTTGAGCCTACTCACAAACTTCTTGCAGAGACTAGGTAAAGTGACGTGTCCTCCTAAAAGCAAATAGGAAATTTGGAGTATCCCATACCTCCCCTCTCCTATCCAAGTTCTTCAAAACAAAAAAACAAAACAAAAAAACCCTAGACTGATGATTGAGCTGGAAAAAGTGTAATGTTCCAGTGTGCCTGGCTGCCTCTAAACCCATTCTAGGGGCGATCTGGTTGTTTTGCCCAGGCCTAGGGCAGCACTTTGCAGGGGGGCAGCACGGAAAGAGTCCCCGCCAGCTTGCGCTGTTAGTATAGCGCCAGTCTTATGGGGTGGGCTGAGCTGAGAGGCAAATTAGTCTGCTTCCGGTATGCGTGCTGTGGGGGGGGGGCACCACTTCTAATTTTGACTGTCCTATCATCCTGGACCACAAACCTTCCTCGCTGTGCTATATGATTTCTGCTGCACCATTGGCATGGTTATATCTTCTTAGTCCTCTCCATAAAATTATCAGAAATTTGTGCTTAAAGTAGAACTATGGGCAACACTTTTTTTTTTCATTTTGGAAAGAGTTAGGGAGGGTTATAGCCCCTGTCAGTTTATTTTTTACCATTCCTGTCCCATTTCAGAGATTTCCCTTCACTTCCTGCCCCATAGCCAAACAGGAAGTAAGAGGAAATCTATGCAAATTAAGAGAATCCATTGCCCCCCCCAGGCCCTCCGAACTAGTGTCCCTACTCGAAAATGTCAGGTCTTAAACAACAAGGAGTGTGGCTTTGACAGGAAGGGGTGGGTCATATTTTAATTAGAGGGTGCACGAGTTTAGTCAGGTCTAGGGCAGCACAAAACCTAAATACACTACTGGCTCCGGCGGGAGTAGCGCTACGGTAAACATTGGCACGCAGCAACAACCAAAGAGTTAAACTTGTTATGAAGCTTTGTAGAGAAGTCAGTTACTCTGGCAGAGAATGGCAGAGTAAAAAGTAAGCAGGACTATTCTGATGTAAATGATTTCATTATTCCTTGTGTCTATTTTAATTTAGAAGTCAGAGCTCCTGGGAGATACGGCTATGACAGCAGCGTCTGGTGTTTCTAGTTCAGACGGTACGGGGGGGAATGACGGCAGAGCTGGAATACAAAAACTGGCTGTTGGTAGATGATTACATTGTAATGCTCACAAAACACATAAACACGTGTACCGGCGAACTGAGCGGAATTCTATTTATGGCTATGAAGGCCATATTAAAATACCCAACAGTCATATCACACCAGCTGCAGACATTTCTGTGGAAGCTAATACATGTGTTCCCGTGAAAACCACCTTTGCAATGTCTCAGTGTTATCTATACTATTAAAAAATCAGACCACCCAAAGCTGAAACTTCACTTTATGATAAGTTGTAGAGAGTTACAGGACGTCTTGTCTTTTTAAATTCATATATTTTAAAATATAAAATAATTCGGGAGCTGGGCTTTATCTCATTTAAGTTTTGCAAGTATCATAGACCCCCATTTAGCACGAGTTTCACATGAATCAACTTCTGCAGAACAGACATTGCTTGATGGACCTACATAACAATCCACAACGGCTTCTCTGAACTCAAGGGTCTTCTCTAGGGATGAGCTTCGTGTTCGAGTCGAACCCATGTTCGACTCGAACATCGGCTGTTCGATCGTTCGTCGAATTGCGAACGATATGGGCCGTTCGCGCCAAATTCGTGTGGCGCGTCACGGCCCATAATTCACTGCGGCATCGCAGTGCATTGCTTGCTGATGATTGGCCAAGCATGCACTATGACCCGCATGCTTGGCCAATCACAGCGCCGCCTGAACAGAGAGCCGTAATTGGCCAAAGCCAAGGACGCTTTGGCCAATTATGGCTCAGGGGATTTAGTACACGCCCCACACTATATAAGGCCGCCTGCACGGCGGCCCTGTGTAGTGTGTGTTCCGGCGTTGAAAGAGATAGACAGAGAGAGAGAGACAGTGTCATTTGATTTGAGTTAGATAGATTAGGCAGAACAGTCAGTCAGTTAGCTGCACTTACAGTGTATTGTGTATATATATGCATCCCAGGTGTTGCATATATATATATACACTGTATTCAGTTTAGCTAGATCCGTTCCTGTTATCTTCTAGACTATTTACATTTAGTGCAGTGCGTCCTGCTCACAGTGTTCAGCTAGATCCGTTCCTGTTATCTTCCTACTGACAGGCAGGCTTGTCTTGTTACAGTATTAACAGCTACCTAAAGAAAATTACTGGTGTTCTTTTGATCCTATTAGTACCACGGTCAGGCAGCTAGACTATTTACATTTAGTGCAGTGCGTCCTGATCACAGTGTTCAGCTAGATCCGTTCCTGTTATCTTCCTACTGACAGGCAGGCTTGTCTTGTTACAGTATATAAAGCTACCTGAAGAAAATTACTGGTGTTCTTTTGATCCTATTAGTACCACAGTCAGGCAGCTAGACTATTTACATTTAGTACAGTGCGTCCTGCTCACAGTGTTCAGCTAGATCCGTTCCTGTTATCTTCCTACTGACAGGCAGGCTTGTCTTGTTACAGTATTAACAGCTACCTAAAGAAAATTACTGGTGTTCTTTTGTTCCTATTAGTACCACGGTCAGGCAGCTAGACTATTTACATTTAGTACAGTGCGTCCTGCTCACAGTGTTCAGCTAGATCCGTTCCTGTTATCTTCCTACTGACAGGCAGGCTTGTCTTGTTACAGTATATAAAGCTACCTGAAGAAAATTACTGGTGTTCTTTTGATCCTATTAGTACCACTGTCAGGCAGCTAGACTATTTACAGTTAGTGCAGTGCGTCCTGCTCACAGTGTTCAGCTAAACCTACAAGTTAGTGGGGTGCGTCCACCTCACAGTGTTCAGCTAAAGCTACCTGTAGAAGGTTGGTGGTGTTCTCATACTACAGGCAGGCAGTTGATTTTGCTAGCTGCAGTATCAGTACATATATATATATATATATATATATATATATATATATATATCCCAGCTTAGTGCAGCTACAGGCCATTAGTATGTCTGGAAGGCCAAGAAGGAGAGGCAGACAGTCACAAGCCAATAAGAGAGGGCAAGCAGGCTCTGTGTCTAGTGCTGGTCGTGGAGACGGTGCATCCTCATCAGCACGTGGCCATGGGACACGCTTGGCCTTTTTTTCGGCAGCTGGCCGTGTTGAGCCGCAACATGCGGAAGACTTGGTCGAGTGGATGACCAAGCCGTCCTCATCCTCCTCATCCTCTCTCACCCATGCCCAGGGTGCTTTGTCTGGCAAAGCAGCGGCCTCTTCCCTCGGCTCAATGTCATCAGTGACTCCTTCCCTAGCTCCACCATGTCCTCCTGAGGAGTCCCTCGAACTGTTTGACCACAGTGTTGGGTACATGCTCCAGGAGGATGCCCAGCGTTTGGAATGCTCTAATGATGATACTGAGCTCGATGAAGGCAGTAACATGAGCACGGACAGAGGGGGTGCCCAAGAAGGACAGCAATCTGGCAGTCATGCTCCCCCTGCTGCAGCATACTGCCAGGTTTGCTCCAGTGATGAGGAGGGAGGGGATGATGAGGTCAGTGACTCAACGTGGGTGCCTGATAGGAGAGAGGAGGAGGAGGAGGAGGAGGAGGAGGCGGCACATCACCAACGAGGCAGGATGCCCTCCAGGGGCCAGCCTAAGGGCAGCACATTGACTGCATCACACCCCAAAGCTCCACATGTGCAGGGCGCTGCAGTCTCTGCGCGTTATTCAAAAAGTTCTTTGGTGTGGGCCTTTTTTGAGACGAGTGCATCAGATCGCACCGCTGCTATTTGCAACATATGTCTCAAGCGTATCTCACGTGGCCAAAACATCTCCCGCTTGGGTACCACATGCTTGACCAGACATATGTTGACCTGCCATGCAGTTCGTTGGCAAGCGTATCTAAAAGACCCACACCAAAGAACAAAGAGGATCTCTCCTTGCTCCTCATCAGCTGAGATTTCCAACCCCACTAGACCTCCAGTCCTCTCTGAGACCTGCAGTGAGAGGAATAAAGGTGTAGAATTAGGTGTGTCACAGCCAAGTACTTGTGGGCAATCTGCTTTTGGTACACCGACGTCAGATTGTACGAGGCAAATTTCCCTGCCCCAGCTGCTGCACCGCCGAAAGAAGTTTGCTCCCAGCCATCCACATGCCCAGCGGTTGAATGCTAGCTTGGCAAAATTGCTAGCACTTCAACTGCTGCCTTTTCAGTTGGTAGACTCTGCCCCCTTCCGTGAGTTTGTGGAATGTGCGGTTCCTCAGTGGCAGGTACCCAAACGCCACTTTTTCTCACAGAAGGCGATTCCGGCTCTCTACCGGCATGTGGAAGGCAATGTCCATGCCTCGCTGGACAGGGCGGTCAGCGGTAAGGTGCATATTACCGCTGACTCATGGTCCAGCAGGCATGGACAGGGACGTTACCTAAGTTTCACGGCGCATTGGGTGACTCTGCTGGCAGCTGGGAAGGATGCAGGACAAGGTGCAGTAGTGTTGGAGGTTGTTCCACCACCACGCCTCCAAAATGCTAATGATTGTGACAAACCTCTCTCCTCCACCCCCTCCTCTTCTTCTTCCTCCATGGCCTCTTCCTCGGAACCAGCGGTGCTCCGTAGTCGTTCAAGGGGCTACGCAAGTACGCAGGCCAAAAGATGCCATGCGGTGCTTGAGCTGGTGTGCTTGGGGAACAGGAGCCACACTGGGGCAGAGGTTCTGTCAGCTCTGCAGGGGCAGGTTCAGAGGTGGTTGACGCCACGCCAACTTAAGGCAGGAATGGTGGTTTGCGACAATGGCACCAACCTCCTCTCTGCCCTCCGACAGGGACAAATGACCCATGTGCCCTGTTTGGCTCACGTCCTTAACTTGGTGGTGCAGCGGTTCTTGGGCAGGTACCCGGGCTTACAGGATGTCCTGAGGCAGGCCAGGAAAGTCTGTGTGCATTTCCGCCGGTCATATAATGCCAGTGCTCGGCTGACGGACCTCCAAAAGGAGTTTAACCTGCCCAAGAACCGCCTAATCTGTGACATGCCCACCAGGTGGAACTCAATGTTGGCCATGCTGCAGCGGCTGCACACGCAGCAGAGGGCCATCAATGAGTACCTGTGCAACTATGGCACCAGGACAGGGTCAAGGGAGCTTGGTTTTTTTCCCCACGCCAGTGGGCCATGATCAGGGATGCATGCACTGTCCTGTCACCATTCGAGGAGGCCACGAGGATGGTGAGCAGTGACAGTGCATGCATCAGTGACACTGTCCCCCTTGTCCACCTGTTGGAGCACACGCTGCGTGGAATAATGGACAGGGCACTTGAGGCAGAACAGAGGCAGGAAGAGGAGGACTTCCTTAGCTCTCAAGGCCCCCTTTATCCAGACAGTGTTCCTGCGTGCCCGCCGATCACACAGGAAGAGGACGAGGAGGAGGAGGAGGAGGAGGAAGATTGTGTCAGTATGGAGGTGGAGCCTGGCACTCAGCATCAGCAGCAGTCTTTAAGGGATCAGTCCCAAGAAACACATGGACTTGTACGTGGCTGGGAGGAGGTGGCTGCGGACGTTGTCGTCCTTAGTGACCCAGAGGACTCCGGACCGAATGCCTCAGCAAACCTACGCTGCATGGCCTCCCTGATCCTGCAAAGCCTGCGTAAGGATCCTCGTATTCGTGGTATCAAGGAGAAGGACCAATACTGGCTGGCAACCCTCCTTGATCCACGTTACAAGGGTAAGGTTGCGGACCTTATCTTGCCATCGCAGAGGGAGCAGAGGATGAAACATCTTCGGGAGGCCTTGCAGAAAGGGCTGTGCAACGCGTTCCCAGAGACTGGGAGGTTACAAACGCCTGTTTCTGGACAACGTGTTGCTGAGGCTTCGGTCAGTCAAAGAAGGAGCGGTGGAGAAGGTGGCTGTCTGACCGATGCGTTCAGACAATTTTTTGGTCCGCAGCCCCAAGGTATGATCGGTTCCAGCAACCATCGCCAGCGTCTGTTTTACATGGTGCAGGAATACCTAGGGGCAAGATCAGACTTGGACACCTTTCCCACCAAAAATCCTCTGGGTTACTGGGTCTTGAGGATGGATCACTGGCCAGAGCTTGCACAGTATGCAATTGAGCTACTGGCCTGTCCTGCATCCAGCGTTCTTTCGGAACGCACATTTAGTGCTGCTGGAGGCGTGGTAACCGATCACAGGGTGCGTCTGTCCACCGACTCGGTCGATCGACTGACCTTCATAAAAATGAATCAGTCTTGGATCACCACCAGCTACCAAGCACCTGATGCTGATGTAACCGAATAATTTTTTTTGAAATCTCAGATCCCTTCAAAGACTGCCTATGCTGATGCTGAGTGACTATCCCTGAGTAATTATCCTCTTCCTCCTCAATCATCACGCTGATAGCTTGTAAGAACATTTTTGGTTCTGGGCACCACCACCAGTGCCTAAGGCACAATTTTTCAGCCCCTGTTTAACAGGGGCGTGTAATTACAATTTTTGATGTAATACTTTGCAGCAGGGCTCGTTCCTGCATTCCAACTAGAGTGTCTGTGAGGGGTTGCAGTGTTGTGGCACCAGCACCAGTGCCTAAGGCCCAATTTTTCTGCCCCTGTCTAACAGGGGCGTGTAATTACAATTTTTGATGCAATACAGATTCTGACTCTTTCCACTCAACATTTTGCTAAAAAAAAAGTTGACGTTACAAAGGACCTAATCTGTTATATCTCTGGATTTAATGGACGTTTTGACATTGTTTTTTTTACTGTAGGGTAATCTCTATGCATTTTTTCATCATGTCAGCTGTTTTGAATTGTGATAGGTTGGCTTTTCCCCTGATAAATCCAGCAGAATATAGAACTCATTATTCTTCTGTGGAAACTTTGATTTATTATGGTGATTGCCGATGACTCACACACACTGCATTGAATGGTTCTGAACACTATGGGTGAAGAAAATTACATATTTGGTCTTCAGGCAATCAGGGATTTCACATTCTAGGAACTCTGGTCTGTAAGCATTCTATTTTTTGTTTTTTTTCACGTGAAGCTTGTATGACTGGAGAAAGGCTGGCCGGTATTTTATTGATATTTGTCAGAACGTTTTCCCTGTTTCAGCCACAATTTTCTGTTTGATTCAGCCAGTACACTAGTGACCATAAAACATCTTTATGCTTGACTAATGCCGTGTACACACGGGAGGACTTTTCAGCAGCAAACGTCCGACGGTCTTTCCGACAGACTTTCAACTGAGTTACGACGGACTTGCGAACGACCGGACTTGCGCACACACGAACGGACTAAAGTCCGTTCGAAAGTCCGGTCGTTAGAACGTGATGACGTACGACCGGACTAGATTAAGGAAGTTCATAGCCAGTAGCCAATAGCTGCCCTTGCGTCCTTTTTTGTCCATCGGACTAGCATACAGACGAACGGATTTTTCGATCGGACTCAAATCTGTTGGAAAGCTTTGAAACATGTTCTAAATCTAAAGACCGTCTGATTTTCGACAGAAAAAAGTCAGCTGGAGGTCCGATGAAGCCCACACACGATCATATTGTCCGACGGATTCATTCCTTCGGACCAGTCCGGTTGAAAAGTCCGCCCGTGTGCACACGGCATTAGACAAAAGTAGGCACAATAAACATCCTTATTATATAAGGAACATGGATGTAATAGGGTGTTAGAGCCCCATTGGTATACACCAGGTAGGACTTCTGTTTTAATTTTCTCAGTCACCATTAGGTGTCACTTTACACTTTGGTTTTTCCTTTGTTTCACTTATTGTATTGTATTTCCACTGTGTAGGTTGGGGTGTCATTTTAATGGGTGGTATTAGATGTCCCCATATTTCTTTGATTTGTTTGTGGACACCAATGGGATTGTCCCTTTTAGGGAAATGCCTGTCCATGGGGTTTCTAGGCAGCCCCTTCAGCTACTTCAAGTTGTTCACTGAGAAGTATGAATATAGAGATGGTTGGAACCCGAGAGAGAGTGAAACAGATTTTGTGGAAAGATTAAAAAACTGTTTTTTTTTTCCAGGTGGGTGATGATCATCTGTTCATCATGTAAACTACAAGGCTGAGAAGGCCTGAGAGCAGGGGCGGACTGACTATTGAGCCACTCGGGCACTGCCCGAGGGCCCTGGGCCACTGGGGGCCCCATCAGGGTTGCCAGCCTCAGTAAAACCAGGGACAGTATGTATAAATCTGTGTTTTTTTTATATCTGTCTGTGTATACTGTATGTACATGTATGTGTATACGTGTGATTGTATATTGTGTGTGTGTATACTGTGTGGCCCCATAATCTCTGATTGCCTGGGGGCCCCATAATCTCCTATTGCCCGGGGGCCCCATGAGTTATCAGTCCGCACCTGGGTCGTGGATCTCTCCATCTTTCTGACCCAGTGAACTTGGCTAATGGGATAAAATGGCACGAAAATCTTCCCATTGGACATAGACAGCAATAAAAAAAAAAATCTAAGATGGGGTAGAGTGCTGGATAAGGATCCTTTACAAATAAAAAAAAAGTAATTTGTGAAGCCAATGGCTTCTTTTCAACAGCTTTCCACAATATGGGGGTGCCTCAAAAATAGGTATTCACCCAAATTTAGTAGTCTATGTAAAAAAGTTGCAACAGAAAAAGCACCAAGCAAACAATCCAAGGGTCCAGCAATGATTTATTAGTTTAGTACAGGGGTCTTCAAACTACGGCCCTCCAGTTGTTCAGGAACTACAATTCCCATCATGCCTAGTCATGTCTGTGAATGTCAGAGTTTTACAATGCCTCATGGGATGTGTAGTTCTGCAACAGCTGGAGGGCCGTAGTTTGAGGATCCCTGGTTTAGTAAATGACCACAGAAAAGTTGTTTCCTTCCAACATTCTGCCACAGCCCATGGTAGTTTTTGGTTTCTCCCGTTCTTTCAGTCAGTCTGGAACAGCTATAAACAGGCAGGTTTGCTTCACGCAGAGGATATGGAAGAATATCCGTCCCCCAGTCTCCTCTGTGACTAATGAGGCTAATTCTCTGACATAGTCACATAACTCTGTGACCCAACGAGTAGGAAGGAGCATGATGACGTCAACCCACATAGATAGAGAGTGAGATCAGGTACGTGACGTGGGACTGTCACGTACCTGATCGGAGACTAAAAATTATGAGGTTGGCCTTTCTTGTATCTCCAGCCCAGACCCACTATGGATGAAACAGAGGGTACCGAGGGACAGGAGGAACACGAGTTCCCGGCAGATTGATAGGAGCGCTTGCAGCAGGTGATGCAGTCTCAGGCTGACTGGCAGAATATCAGGTCAGGAACAGGAACTTTGCACGGAGATCCAGCCAAGGGGCACTCCCCCTTGGCTGTAGGGTCCAGATGTGAGGCTTGTCATAGCTCCCAGCAGACTTGAGACATGAACTCGGGTTGAGGTCAGGACTCTGTGCAGGTCAGTCAAATTCCTCCACCCCTAACTCGCTCATCCATGTCTTTATGGACCTTGCTTTGTGCACTGGTGCGCACTCATGTTGGAACAGGAAGAGGACATCCCAAAACTGTTCCCACAAAGTTGGGAGCATGAAATTGTTCAAAATGTCTTGGTATGCTAACGCCTTAAGATTTCCCTTCACTGGAACTAAGGGGCCAAGCCCAACCCCTCAAAAACAACCCCACACCATAATCCCCCCTCCACCACACTTTACACTTGGCACAATGCAGACAGGCAAGTACCGTTCTCCTGGCAACTGGCAAAGTCCGACACATCCATTGGATTGCCAGACAGAGAAGCGTGATTTGTCACTCCAGGGAACACGTCTCCACTGCTCTAGAGTCCATTAACAGCGCGCTTTACACCACTGCATCCGACGCTTTGCATTGTACTTGGTGATGTAAGGCTTGGATGCAGCTGCTTGGCCATGGAAACCCATTCCATGAAGCTCCCTATGCACAAATGTTGTGCTAATTTGAAGACCACACAAAGTTTGGAGGTCTGTAGCTTTTGACTCTGCAGACAGTTGGTGACTTCTGCGCAATGTGCGCTTCAGAGTGCACTATCCACACTCTGTCATTTTTCGTGCCTGAGTTGCTGTTGTTCCCAGTTGCTTCCACTTTGTTATAATACCACTAACAGTTGACCGTGGAATATTGAGTAGCAAGGAAATTTCACAGATGGACTTATTGCACAGGTGACAACCTATCACGGTACCACGCTTGAATTTGTTGAGCTCCTGAGAGTGACCCATTCTTTTACAAACGTTTGTAGAAGCCGTCTGCATGCCTAGGTGCATGATTTTATACAGCTGTGGCCATGGAGGTAATTTGAACAGAAGAAACCAATGATTTGGAGGGGTGTCCCAATTTTTTTGGCAATATAGTGTATATAATATATACTGCAGTGCACCAGATATAGTGCACTTTTTAAGTTGGGTTTTTTTATTATTGGGAGTTTTTTTTTAAATAAAACTACTGGCGTATATACAGAAAGCACTATGTATACTCTTGCTTTTTGAGCTTTTCATGCCTATTAATCGGAGGATAGCCTAGGATAGAGTGCAACCTGGATACCATAGAGGAAAACATCATTCCAGGTATTGGCACACTGCCTAAAGAGAAAGCACATAAGACCTAATATTTTTGATAGGTCATAAGATAAGGTGACAGCATTGTAATATCGGTGGTTGGATTGCTTGGTATATGGTAGACAACCAAATTGGCAAGAAATATTTCACAGCACAATACTTGTATTAATCACTTCAGCTCCGGAAGGTTTACCCCCCTTCATGACAAGGCCGTTTTTTGCGAGACAGCACTGCGTTATTTTAACTGACAATAGCGCGGTCATGCGACGCTGTACCCAAATAAAACTGATGTCCTTTTTTCCCCACAAATAAAGCTTTCTTTAGGTGGTATTTGATCACCTCTGCGTATTTTTTTTTTTTTTTGCACTATAAACAATAAAAGACCGACAATTTAGAAAAAAAAAAACAATATTTTTTACTTTCTGCTATAAAACATATTCAATAAAAAAATGTTAAAAATCTAATTTCTTAATCAATTTAGGTCAATATGTATTCTGCTACATATTTTTGTTAAAAAAAAATCCCAATAAGTGTACAGTTGCAATAAAAAGTATGTGAACCCTTTTGGAATGATATGGATTTCTGCACAAATTGGTCATAAAATGTGATCTGATCTTCATCTAAGTCACAACAATAGACAATCACAGTCTGCTTAAACTAATAACACACAAAGAATTAAATTTTACCATGTTTTTATTGAACGCACTGTATAATACAATAAGTAAAACACTGTAAACATTCACAGTGCAGGTGGAAAAAGTATGTGAACCCCTGGATTTAATAACTGGTTGAAACTCCTTTGGCAGCAATAACTTCAACCAAACGTTTCCTGTAGTTGCAGATCAGACGCGCACAACGGTCAGGAGTAATTCTTGACCATTCCTCTTTACAGAACTGTTTCAGTTCAGCAATATTCTTGGGATGTCTGGTGTGAATCACTTTCTTGAGGTCATGCCACAGCATCTCAATCGGGTTGAGGTCAGGACTCTGACTGGGCCACTCCAGAAGGCGTATTTTCTTCTGTTTAAGCCTTTCTGTTGTTGATTTACTCCTATGCTTTGGGTCGTTGTCCTGTTGCAACACCCATCTTCTGTTGAGCTTCAGCTGGTGGACAGATGGCCTTAAGTTCTCCTGCAAAATGTCTTGGTAAACTTGGGAATTCATTTTTCCTTCGATGATAGCAATCCTTCCAGGCCCTGACGCAGCAAAGCAGCCCCAAACCATGATGCCCCCACCACCATACTTCACAGTTGGGATGAGGTTTTGATGTTGGTGTGCTGTGCCTCTTTTTCTCCACACATAGTGCTGTGTGTTTCTTCCAAACAACTCAACTTTGGTTTCATCTGTCCACAGAATATTTTGCCAGTACTGCTGTGGAACATCCAGGTGCTCTTGTGCAAACTGTAAACGTGCAGTAATGTTTTTTTTTTGGACAGCAGTGGCTTCCTCTGTGGTATCCTCCCATGAAATCCATTCTTGTTTAGTGTTTTACGTATCGTAAATTCGCTAACAGGGATGTTAGCATATGCCAGACTTTTGTAAGTCTTTAGCTGATACTCTAGGATTCTTCTTCACCTCATTGAGCAGTCTGCGCTGTGCTCTTGCAGTCATCTTTACAGGAGGCCCACTCCTAGGGAGAGTAGCAGCAGTGCTGAACTTTCTCCATTTATAGACAATTTGTCTTACCGTGGACTGATGAACAGCAAGGCTTTTGGAGATACTTTATAACCCTTTCCAGCTTTATGCAAGTCAACAATTCTTAATCGTAGGTCTTCTGAGAGCTCTTTTGTGCGAGGCATCATTCACATCAGGCAAAGCTTCTTGTGAAAAGCAAACCCCGAACTGGTGTGTGTTTTCAATAGGGCAGGGCAGCTGTAACCAACACCTCCAATCTCATCTCATTGATTGGACTCCATTTGGCTGACACCCCACTCCAATTAGCTCTTGGAGAATTCATTAGTCTAGGGGTTCACATACTTTTTCCACCTGCACTGTGAATGTTTACATGGTGTGTTCAATAAAAACATGGTGACATTTAATTCTTTGTGTGTTATTAGTTTAAGCAGACTGTTATTGTCTATTGTTGTGACTTAGATGAAGATCAGATCACATTTTATGACCAATTTGTGCAGAAATCCATATAATTTCAAAAGAGTTCACATACTTTTTATTGCAACTGTATGCTTTGTTATGCTCTGCTCTTTCATTATCAGCCTAACATCAATAGTATGTAAACTCTTGGAGGGGATGATAAGGGACTATATACAAGATTTTAGTAATAAGAATGATATCATTAGCAGTAATCAGCATGGATTCATGAAGAATCGTTCTTGCCAAACCAATCTATTAACCTTCTATGAGGAGGTGAGTTGCCATCTAGATAAAGGAAGGCCCGTAGACGTGGTGTATCTGGATTTTGCAAAAGCATTTGACACAGTTCCCCATAAATGTTTACTGTACAAAATAAGGTGCGTTGGCATGGACCATAGGGTGAGTACATGGATTGAAAACTGGCTACAAGGGCGTGTTCAGAGGGTGGTGATAAATGGGGAGTACTCAGAATGGTCAGGGGTGGGTAGTGGGGTTCCCCAAGGTTCTGTGCTGGGACCAATCCTATTTAATTTGTTCATAAATGACCTGGAGGATGGGATAAACAGTTCAATCTCTGTATTTGCAGACGATACTAAGCTAAGCAGGGCAATAACTTCTCCGCAGGATGTGGAAATCTTGCAAAAAGACCTGAACAAATTAATGGGGTGGGCGACTACATGGCAAATGAGGTTCAATGTAGAAAAATGTAAAATAATGCATTTGGGTGGCAAAAATATGAATGCAATCTATACACTGGGCGGAGAACCTCTGGGGGAATCTAGGATGGAAAAGGACCTGGGGGTCCTAGTGGATGATAGGCTCAGCAATGGCATGCAATGCCAAGCTGCTGCTAATAAAGCAAACAGAATATTGGCATGCATTAAAAGGGGGATCAACTGCAGAGATAAAACGATAATTCTCCCGCTCTACAAGACTCTGGTCCGCCCGCACCTGGAGTATGCTGTCCAGTTCTGGGCACCAGTCCTCAGGAGGGACGTACTGGAAATGGAGCGAGTACAAAGAAGGGCAACAAAGCTAATAAAGGGTCTGGAGGATCTTAGTTATGAGGAAAGGTTGCGAGCACTGAACTTATTCTCTCTGGAGAAGAGACGCTTGAGAGGGGATATGATTTCAATTTACAAATACTGTACTGGTGACCCAACAATAGGGATAAAACTTTTTTGCAGAAGAGAGTTTAATAAGACTCGTGGCCACTCATTACAATTAGAAGAAAAGAGGTTTAACCTTAAACTACGTAGAGGGTTCTTTACTGTAAGAGCGGCAAGGATGTGGAATTCCCTTCCACAGGCGGTGGTCTCAGCGGGGAGCATTGTTAGCTTCAAGAAACTATTAGATAATCACCTGAATGACCGCAATATACAGGGATATGTAATGTAATACTGACACATAATCACACACATAGGTTGGACTTGATGGACTTGTGTCTTTTTTCAACCTCACCTACTATGTAACTATCTATGTAACTATATTATACACAATAGCTTAAATTTGCAACTATAACAGAATGCTTAGAAAGATGCTTGCGCAAGCACTGTACTCTATATATACATCATTGTGGGTTGGTAGGCCATTGGACAGGATGCATGACTTATAACTCATAACCAGACAGCCTGTTGACCCGTTTTAACTCACGATAAAGTATCTTAAAGGGTCACTGACTTGTATAACCATATAACTATATATTTCTATACAAATACATCATTTACTGACCACTCCCCCCTCCCCTCTTTATATTGGTATGTTAAACCATATAAAAGCTGTAACACACCTAATAAAAGCAGACATTTTACGAATGCATAACTTGCTTCTCGTCTCATGGTGTCTCCAGTAGGGATGAGCCGAACACCCCCCGGTTCGGTTCGCACCAGAACCCGCGAACGGACCGCAAGTTCGCACGAACGTTAGAACCCCATTGACGTCTATGGGACTCGAACGTTCGAAATCAAAAGTGCTCATTTTAAAGGCTAATTTGCATGGTATTGTCCTAAAAAGGGTGTGGGGACCCGGGTCCTACCCCAGGGGACATGTATCAATGCAAAAAAAACTTTTAAAAACGGCCGTTTTTTCGGGAGCAGTGATTTTAATGATGCTTAAAGTAAAAAAAAAAAAAGTGAAATATTCCTTTAAATATCGTACCTGGGGGGTGTCTATAGTATGCCTGTAAAGTGACGCGTGTTTCCCATGTTTAGAACAGTCCCTGCACCAAATGTCATTTTTAAAGGAAAAAATCTCATTTAAAACTGCTTGCGGGTTTAATGTCATGTCGGGTCCTGCCAATATGGATGAAAATCAGTGAGACAAACGGCATGGGTACCCCCCAGTCCATTACCAGGCCCTTTGGGTCTTGTATGGATATTAAGGGGAACCCCGCACCCAAATTAAAATAAGGAAAGGTCCCTATATACTCTGAACAGCAGTATACAGGCGGTGCAAACAAGACAGGGACTGTAGGTTTGTTGTTAAGTAGAATCTGTTTGTAATTTTGAACATTTTTAACGTGTTTAGCTCCAGCCAAAAAATCTTTTCTAAGCTTTTTGGAAAACATAGGGAAGGGTTATCACCCCTGTGACATTTGTTTTGCGTCTTTCCTCCTCTTCAGAAGATTTCACCTCACTTTTTTGTCCCAATGAAAAATGTTTTTTGAAAATTTGGGTTTTTTTGTGGAACAAGGATTGGAAAGCATCAGTGGAAAGGAGAAATTGTTTTCCCATATTAACTCTTACATGAGAGAATTTCCCTTCCTAGGGGTAGATTTCATCTCACTTCCTGTTGTCTCCTTCCGTTTGCAAGTAGGAGTCGTTTGTAAGTTAGATGTTTGAAAGTAGGGTCCTGCCCTATATACTCAGCAGAAATTTGGGCCTTAGGTGTTGCTGTGGCCAAAACACTGTAAGCCCTCACAGGGCCCTGCTGTGAAATATTAGATCAAGAATTGTAATTACATGCCCCTGTTGAACAGGAGCTGAAAAATTAGGCCTTAGGCACTGGTGCTGGTGCCACAACACTGCAACCCCTCACAGACACTCTAGTTGGAACGCAGGAACGAGCCCTGCTGCAAAGTATTGCATCAAAAATTGTAATTACACGCCCCTGTTAGACAGGGGCAGAAAAATTGGGCCTTAGGCACTGGTGCTGGTGCCACAACACTGCAACCCCTCACAGACACTCTAGTTGGAACGCAGGAACGAGCCCTGCTGCAAAGTATTGCATCAAAAATTGTAATTACACGCCCCTGTTAGACAGGGGCAGAAAAATTGGGCCTTAGGCACTGGTGCTGGTGCCACAACACTGCAACCCCTCACAGACACTCTAGTTGGAACGCAGGAACGAGCCCTGCTGCAAAGTATTGCATCAAAAATTGTAATTACACGCCCCTGTTAGACAGGGGAAGAAAAATTGGGCCTTAGGCACTGGTGCTGGTGCCACAACACTGCAACCCCTCACAGACACTCTAGTTGGAATGCAGGAACGAGCCGTGCTGCAAAGTATTACATCAAAAATTGTAATTACACGCCCCTGTTATACAGGGGCTGAAAAATTGTGCCTTAGGCACTGGTGGTGGCGCCCAGAACCAAAAATGTTCTTACAAGCTATCAGCGTGATGATTGAGGAGGAAGAGGATAATTACTCAGGGATAGTCACTCAGCATCAGCATAGGCAGTCTTTGAAGGGATCTGAAAAAAATTATTCAGTTACATCAGCATCAGGTGCTTGGTAGCTGGTGGTGATCCAAGACTGATTCATTTTTATGAAGGTCAGCCGATCGACCGAGTCAGTGGACAGACGCACCCTGTGATCGGTTACCACGCCTCCAGCAGCACTGAATGTGCGTTCCGAAAGAACGCTGGATGCAGGACAGGCCAGTAGCTCAATTGCATACTGTGCAAGCTCTGGCCAGTGATCCATCCTCAAGACCCAGTAACCCAGAGGATTTTCGGTGGGAAAGGTGTCCAAGTCTGATCTTGCCCCTAGGTATTCCTGCACCATGTAAAACAGACGCTGGCGATGGTTGCTGGAACCGATCATACCTTGGGGCTGCGGACCAAAAAATTGTCTGAACGCATCGGTCAGACGGCCACCTTCTCCACCGCTCCTTCTTTGACTGACCGAAGCCTCAGCAACACGTTGTCCAGAAACAGGAGTTTGTAACCTCCCAGTCTCTGGGAACGCGTTGCACAGCCCTTTCTGCAAGGCCTCCCGAAGATGTTTCATCCTCTGCTCCCTCTGCGATGGCAAGATAAGGTCCGCAACCTTACCCTTGTAACGTGGATCAAGGAGGGTTGCCAGCCAGTATTGGTCCTTCTCCTTGATACCACGAATACGAGGATCCTTACGCAGGCTTTGCAGGATCAGGGAGGCCATGCAGCGTAGGTTTGCTGAGGCATTCGGTCCGGAGTCCTCTGGGTCACTAAGGACAACAACGTCCGCAGCCACCTCCTCCCAGCCACGTACAAGTCCATGTGTTCCTTGGGACTGATCCCTTAAAGACTGCTGATGCTGAGTGCCAGGCTCCACCTCCATACTGACACAATCTTCCTCCTCCTCCTCCTCCTCCTCCTCGTCCTCTTCCTGTGTGATCGGCGGGCACGCAGGAACACTGTCTGGATAAAGGGGGCCTTGAGAGCTAAGGAAGTCCTCCTCTTCCTGCCTCTGTTCTGCCTCAAGTGCCCTGTCCATTATTCCACGCAGCGTGTGCTCCAACAGGTGGACAAGGGGGACAGTGTCACTGATGCATGCACTGTCAGTGCTCACCATCCTCGTGGCCTCCTCGAATGGTGACAGGACAGTGCATGCATCCCTGATCATGGCCCACTGGCGTGGGGAAAAAAAAACAAGGTCCCCTGACCCTGTCCTGGTGCCATAGTCGCACAGGTACTCATTTATGGCCCTCTGCTGCGTGTGCAGCCGCTGCAGCATGGCCAATGTCGAGTTCCACCTGGTGGGCATGTCACAGATTAGGCGGTTCTTGGGCAGGTTAAACTCCTTTTGGAGGTCCGTCAGCCGAGCACTGGCATTATATGACCGGCGGAAATGCACACAGACTTTCCTGGCCTGCCTCAGGACATCCTGTAAGCCCGGGTACCTGCCCAAGAACCGCTGCACCACCAAGTTAAGGACGTGAGCCAAACAGGGCACATGGGTCAGTTGTCCCTGTCGGAGGGCAGAGAGGAGGTTGGTGCCATTGTCGCAAACCACCATTCCTGCCTTAAGTTGGCGTGGCGTCAACCACCTCTGAACCTGCCCCTGCAGAGCTGACAGAACCTCTGCCCCAGTGTGGCTCCTGTCCCCCAAGCACACCAGCTCAAGCACCACATGGCATCTTTTGGCCTGCGTACTTGCGTAGCCCCTTGAACGCCTACGGAGCACCGCTGGTTCCGAGGAAGAGGCCATGGAGGAAGAAGAAGAGGAGGGGGTGGAGGAGAGAGGTGTGTCACAATCAGCATTTTGGAGGCGTGGTGGCGGAACAACCTCCAACACTACTGCACCTTGTCCTGCATCCTTCCCAGCTGCCAGCAGAGTCACCCAATGCGCCGTGAAACTTAAGTAACGTCCCTGTCCATGCCTGCTGGACCATGAGTCAGCGGTAATATGCACCTTACCGCTGACCGCCCTGTCCAGCGAGGCATGGACATTGCCTTCCACATGCCGGTAGAGAGCTGGAATCGCCTTCCGTGAGAAAAAGTGGCGTTTGGGTACCTGCCACTGAGGAACCGCACATTCCACAAACTCACGGAAGGGGGCAGAGTCTACCAACTGAAAAGGCAGCAGTTGAAGTGCTAGCAATTTTGCCAAGCTAGCATTCAACCGCTGGGCATGTGGATGGCTGGGAGCAAACTTCTTTCGGCGGTGCAGCAGCTGGGGCAGGGAAATTTGCCTGGTACAATCTGGCGTCGGTGTACCAAAAGCAGATTGCCCACAAGTACTTGGCTGTGACACACCTAATTCTACACCTTCATTCCTCTCACTGCAGGTCTCAGAGAGGACTGGAGGTCTAGTGGGGTTGGAAATCTCAGCTGATGAGGAGCAAGGAGAGATCCTCTTTGTTCTTTGGTGTGGGTCTTTTAGATATGCTTGCCAACGAACTGCATGGCAGGTCAACATATGTCTGGTCAAGCATGTGGTACCCAAGCGGGAGATGTTTTGGCCACGCGAGATACGCTTGAGACATATGTTGCAAATAGCAGCGGTGCGATCTGATGCACTCGTCTCAAAAAAGGCCCACACCAAAGAACTTTTTGAATAACGCGCAGAGACTGCAGCGCCCTGCACATGTGGAGCTTTGGGGTGTGATGCAGTCAATGTGCTGCCCTTAGGCTGGCCCCTGGAGGGCATCCTGCCTCGTTGGTGATGTGCCGCCTCCTCCTCCTCCTCCTCCTCCTCTCTCCTATCAGGCACCCACGTTGAGTCAGTGACCTCATCATCCCCTCCCTCCTCATCACTGGAGCAAACCTGGCAGTATGCTGCAGCAGGGGGAGCATGACTGCCAGATTGCTGTCCTTCTTGGGCACCCCCTCTGTCCGTGCTCATGTTACTGCCTTCATCGAGCTCAGTATCATCATCAGAGCCTTCCAAACGCTGGGCATCCTCCTGGAGCATGTACCCAACACTGTGGTCAAACAGTTCGAGGGAATCCTCATGAGGACATGGTGGAGCTAGGGAAGGAGTCACTGATGACATTGAGCTGAGGGAAGAGGCCGCTGCTTTGCCAGACAAAGCACCCTGGGCATGGGTGAGAGAGGATGAGGAGGATGAGGACGGCTTGGTCATCCACTCGACCAAGTTTTCCGCATGTTGCGGCTCAACACGGCCAGCTGCCGAAAAAAAGGCCAAGCGTGTCCCATGGCCACGTGCTGATGAGGATGCACCGTCTCCACGACCAGCACTAGACACAGAGCCTGCTTGCCCTCTCTTATTGGCTTGTGACTGTCTGCCTCTCCTTCTTGGCCTTCCAGACATACTAATGGCCTGTAGCTGCACTAAGCTGGGATAGAACACCTGTAATTTTCTTCAGGTAGCTTTATATACTGTAACCAGACAAGCCTGCCTGTCAGTAGGAAGATAACAGGAACGGATCTAGCTGAACACTGTGAGCAGGACGCACTGCACTAAATGTAAATAGCAGGAACGGATCTAGCTGAACACTGTGAGCAGGACGCACTGACTGCACTAAATGTAAATAGCAGGAACGGATCTAGCTGAACACTGTGAGCAGGACGCACTGACTGCACTAAATGTAAATAGCAGGAACAGATCTAGCTGAACACTGTGAGCAGGACGCACTGCACTAAATGTAAATAGCAGGAACGGATCTAGCTGAACACTGTGAGCAGGACGCACTGACTGCACTAAATGTAAATAGCAGGAACGGATCTAGCTGAACACTGTGAGCAGGACGCACTGCACTAAATGTAAATAGCAGGAACGGATCTAGCTGAACACTGTGAGCAGGACGCACTGCACTAAATGTAAATAGCAGGAACGGATCTAGCTGAACACTGTGAGCAGGACGCACTGCACTAAATGTAAATAGCAGGAACGGATCTAGCTGAACACTGCGAGCAGGACGCACTGACTGCACTAAATGTAAATAGCAGGAACGGATCTAGCTGAACACTGTGAGCAGGACGCACTGCACTAAATGTAAATAGCAGGAACGGATCTAGCTGAACACTGTGAGCAGGACGCACTGACTGCACTAAATGTAAATAGCAGGAACGGATCTAGCTGAACACTGTGAGCAGGACGCACTGCACTAAATGTAAATAGCAGGAACGGATCTAGCTGAACACTGTGAGCAGGACGCACTGCACTAAATGTAAATAGCAGGAACGGATCTAGCTGAACACTGTGAGCAGGACGCACTGCACTAAATGTAAATAGCAGGAACGGATCTAGCTGAACACTGTGAGCAGGACGCACTGCACTAAATGTAAATAGCAGGAACGGATCTAGCTGAACACTGTGAGCAGGACGCACTGACTGCACTAAATGTAAATAGCAGGAACGGATCTAGCTGAACACTGTGAGCAGGACGCACTGCACTAAATGTAAATAGCAGGAACGGATCTAGCTGAACACTGTGAGCAGGACGCACTGCACTAAATGTAAATAGCAGGAACGGATCTAGCTGAACACTGTGAGCAGGACGCACTGACTGCACTAAATGTAAATAGCAGGAACGGATCTAGCTGAACACTGTGAGCAGGACGCACTGCACTAAATGTAAATAGCAGGAACGGATCTAGCTGAACACTGTGAGCAGGACGCACTGCACTAAATGTAAATAGCAGGAACGGATCTAGCTGAACACTGTGAGCAGGACGCACTGCACTAAATGTAAATAGCAGGAACGGATCTAGCTGAACACTGTGAGCAGGACGCACTGCACTAAATGTAAATAGCAGGAACGGATCTAGCTGAACACTGTGAGCAGGACGCACTGCACTAAATGTAAATAGCAGGAACGGATCTAGCTGAACACTGTGAGCAGGACGCACTGCACTAAATGTAAATAGCAGGAACGGATCTAGCTGAACACTGTGAGCAGGACGCACTGACTGCACTAAATGTAAATAGCAGGAACGGATCTAGCTGAACACTGTGAGCAGGACGCACTGCACTAAATGTAAATAGCAGGAACGGATCTAGCTGAACACTGTGAGCAGGACGCACTGCACTAAATGTAAATAGCAGGAACGGATCTAGCTGAACACTGTGAGCAGGACGCACTGCACTAAATGTAAATAGCAGGAACGGATCTAGCTGAACACTGTGAGCAGGACGCACTGCACTAAATGTAAATAGCAGGAACGGATCTAGCTGAACACTGTGAGCAGGACGCACTGCACTAAATGTAAATAGCAGGAACGGATCTAGCTGAACACTGTGAGCAGGACGCACTGCACTGCACTAAATGTAAATAGCAGGAACGGATCTAGCTGAACACTGTGAGCAGGACGCACTGCACTAAATGTAAAGAGCAGGAACAGATCTAGCTGAACACTGTGAGCAGGACGCACTGCACTAAATGTAAATAGCAGGAACGGATCTAGCTGAACACTGTGAGCAGGACGCACTGCACTAAATGTAAATAGCAGGAACGGATCTAGCTGAACACTGTGAGCAGGACGCACTGACTGCACTAAATGTAAATAGCAGGAACAGATCTAGCTGAACACTGTGAGCAGGACGCACTGCACTAAATGTAAATAGCAGGAACGGATCTAGCTGAACACTGTGAGCAGGACGCACTGACTGCACTAAATGTAAATAGCAGGAACGGATCTAGCTGAACACTGTGAGCAGGACGCACTGCACTAAATGTAAATAGCAGGAACGGATCTAGCTGAACACTGTGAGCAGGACGCACTGCACTAAATGTAAATAGCAGGAACGGATCTAGCTGAACACTGTGAGCAGGACGCACTGCACTAAATGTAAATAGCAGGAACGGATCTAGCTGAACACTGTGAGCAGGACGCACTGCACTAAATGTAAATAGCAGGAACGGATCTAGCTGAACACTGTGAGCAGGACGCACTGACTGCACTAAATGTAAATAGCAGGAACGGATCTAGCTGAACACTGTGAGCAGGACGCACTGCACTAAATGTAAATAGCAGGAACGGATCTAGCTGAACACTGTGAGCAGGACGCACTGCACTAAATGTAAATAGCAGGAACGGATCTAGCTGAACACTGTGAGCAGGACGCACTGCACTAAATGTAAATAGCAGGAACGGATCTAGCTGAACACTGTGAGCAGGACGCACTGCACTAAATGTAAATAGCAGGAACGGATCTAGCTGAACACTGTGAGCAGGACGCACTGACTGCACTAAATGTAAATAGCAGGAACGGATCTAGCTGAACACTGTGAGCAGGACGCACTGCACTAAATGTAAATAGCAGGAACGGATCTAGCTGAACACTGTGAGCAGGACGCACTGCACTAAATGTAAATAGCAGGAACGGATCTAGCTGAACACTGTGAGCAGGACGCACTGCACTAAATGTAAATAGCAGGAACGGATCTAGCTGAACACTGTGAGCAGGACGCACTGCACTAAATGTAAATAGCAGGAACGGATCTAGCTGAACACTGTGAGCAGGACGCACTGCACTAAATGTAAATAGCAGGAACGGATCTAGCTG
Source organism: Lithobates septentrionalis (assembly GCA_037952835.1). Classification (NCBI taxonomy): domain Eukaryota; kingdom Metazoa; phylum Chordata; class Amphibia; order Anura; family Ranidae; genus Lithobates; species Lithobates septentrionalis. The sequence continues at coordinate 947,688 of JBBDGP010000704.1, read as the reverse complement.
AACACTGTGAGCAGGACGCACTGCACTGCACTAAATGTAAATAGCAGGAACGGATCTAGCTGAACACTGTGAGCAGGACGCACTGCACTAAATGTAAAGAGCAGGAACAGATCTAGCTGAACACTGTGAGCAGGACGCACTGCACTAAATGTAAATAGCAGGAACGGATCTAGCTGAACACTGTGAGCAGGACGCACTGCACTAAATGTAAATAGCAGGAACAGATCTAGCTGAACACTGTGAGCAGGACGCACTGCACTAAATGTAAATAGCAGGAACGGATCTAGCTGAACACTGTGAGCAGGACGCACTGCACTAAATGTAAATAGCAGGAACGGATCTAGCTGAACACTGTGAGCAGGACGCACTGCACTAAATGTAAATAGCAGGAACGGATCTAGCTGAACACTGTGAGCAGGACGCACTGACTGCACTAAATGTAAATAGCAGGAACGGATCTAGCTGAACACTGTGAGCAGGACGCACTGCACTAAATGTAAAGAGCAGGAACAGATCTAGCTGAACACTGTGAGCAGGACGCACTGCACTAAATGTAAATAGCAGGAACAGATCTAGCCTAATCTAGCTCTCAAATCAAATGACACTGTCTCTCTCTCTCTCTCTCTATCAGCACACCGGAACACACTACACAGGGCCGCCGTGCAGGCGGCCTTATATAGTGTGGGGCGTGTACTAAATCCCCTGAGCCATAATTGGCCAAAGCCACCCTGGCTTTGGCCAATTACAGCTCTCTCTACTGACGGCGCTGTGATTGGCCAAGCATGCGGGTCATAGTGCATGCTTGGCCAATCATCAGCCAGCAATGCACTGCGATGCCGCAGTGAATTATGGGCCGTGACGCGCCACACGAATTTGGCGCGAACGGCCCATAACGTTCGCAATTCGACGGACGGTCGAACAGCCGATGTTCGAGTCGAACATGGGTTCGACTCGAACACGAAGCTCATCCCTAGTCTCCAGATATCTGAGGGCGCTGTTTGTGTGCCTGATAGACGGGTGGTCCTCCAGAATACCTACTATTTCCTTTTGGCATCTCTCCTGTTCTCCAAGGCCATAGAGTCGATGAAAGAGTGTTAACTCTTTGATCACCTATGGGAGCAGCGGGCTGGAATGTTTCTCAGGCGAACCAGCTGAAACGATAAGCCTTAGAAACACTGGTGAGAGGTGGGAGAAGACGTCAGAATGGTTTCCTGAGAAAGCAATACTGGGGTTATGGCTGATATCTTCAGCCATACTCCTCAGAAACCACTTGCAGACCGCAACTTATATATAAATATACGTATTGTGGTCGGCACGTTGTAGAAGATCTCTGGATAATCGGGTTTCATGCATGCCAGTGTTTATTGTTATTACAGTTAGGTTTTGAACCTTTCTGGTAAGTAAATGTAATTCATCAGTTATTGGAGATGGAGAATAACAACATTTGGGTTAAGATTCAGCGCAGTATGTTCTGCTTGGAAAGTCTGGACTCCGGGATATCTAGCCTGGCTCTCAGCAGGGAGCTGTCCTTTCAGCACCATTGACAATTGCGATCATTCCCTCAGCTCGCCAAGAAAAACGCTCCACTTATACAGTCTACTGGGCGAAATGTCAAGGAAAGGAAATTTAAAATTCTAACAAGTATGGTTCATCACTGCAATGTTTACCAATCTTCTCTCGCTTGTATACCGCTATTACAGCCTTGGGATAATCCCACCTGTGCTATTAACTATTCATTCTCTACTCTTACATCTGGCTGATCTTCAGTATTGCAGATAAATCAGTTCTGTTTATAAAAAAAAAAATGTTATGTGCAAATAGGGCAAAACAATTAAAAAGTATTTGGCTATTTTTTTTTTTTGTTGTTTACTATTTTAACTTAACTATTATATATACTATTTTAAATTAACTATTTTATTCAGTATAATATGGTGGTACAAGAAAATATTGCACATCAATAAACAATGCTTATTAAAAAAGGTAGAAAAGGTTATTGAGTTACAATCAGTTAACAAAATTAGAAAGCGTGTTTGTAAAAAAATACATTTTGACACATACAGTGCCTTGAAAAAGTATTCATACGCCTTCAAATTTTCCGCATTTTGTCATGTTACATCCAAAAATGTAAATGTATTTTATTGGGTTTTTTTGTGATAGAACAACACAAAGTGGCACATAATTGTGAAGTGGAAGGAAAATGATAAATGGTTTTCCAAATTTTTTACAAATAAATATGTGAAAAGTGTGGCGTACATTTGTATTCAACCCCCTTTACTCTAATACCCCTAACTAAAATCTAGTGGAACCAATTGCCTTCAGAAGTCACCTAAATAGTAAATAGAGTCTACCTGTGTGTAATGTAATCTCAGTATAAATACAGCTGTTCTGTAAAGCCCTCAGAAGTTTGTTAGAGAACCTTAGTGCACACACAGCATCATGAAGGCCAAGGAACACACCAGACAGGTCAGGGATAAAGTTATGGAGAAGTTTAAAGCAGGGTTAGGTTAGAAAAAAAAACCCAAGCTTTGAATATCTCACGGAGCTCTGCTCAATACATCATCCGAAAATAGAAAGAGTATGGCACAACTGCAAACCTACCAAGACATGGCCGTCCACCTAAACTGACAGGCCGGGCAAGGAGAACATTCATCAGAGAAGCAGTCAAGAGGTCCATGGTAACTCTGGAGGAGCTGCAGAGATTCACAGCTCAGGTGGGAGAATCTGTCCACAGGACAACTATTAGTCGTGCTCTCCACAAATCTGACCTTTATGGAAGAGTGACAAGAAGAAAGACATTGTTGTAAGAAAGCCATAAGAAGTCCCGTTTGCAGTTTGCAAGAAGCCATGTGGGGGACACAGCAAACATGTGGAAGAAGGTGCTCTGGTCAGATGAGACCAAAATTGTACTTTTTGGCCTAAAAGCAAAACACTATGTGTGATGGGAAACTAACACTTCACATCACCCTGAACACACCATCCCCACCGTGAAACATGGTGGTGGCAGCATCATGTTGTGGGGATGCTTTTCTTCAGCAGGGACAGGGAAGCTGGTCAGAGATGATGGGAAGATGGATGGAGCCAAATACAGGACAATCTTAGAAGAAAACCTGTTAGAGTCTGCAAAAGACATGAGACTGGGGCGGAGGTTCACCTTCCTGCAGGACAAGGACCCTAAACATACAGCCAGAGCTACAATGGAATGGTTTAGATCAAAGCATATTCATGTTTTAGAATGGCCCAGCCAAAGTCCAGACCTAAATCCAATTGAGAATCTGTGGCAAGACTTGAAAATTGCTGTTCACAGACGTTCTCCATTCAATCTGACAGAGCTTGAGATATTTTGCAAAGAAGAATGGGCAAAAATCCCACTCTCTAGATGTGCAAAGCTGGTAGGGACATCCCCAAAAAGACTTGCAGCTGTAATGGCAGTGAAAGGGGGTTCTACAAAGTATTGACTCCGGGGGGCGCCATACAAATGCACATCAGACTTTTCACATATTTGTCTGTAAAATATTCTGAAAACCATTTATCATTTCCTTCTACTGCATTTCCGAAGGTTTATAATCTATTCACTCCAATCTTTAGTAGAGAAAGATAAATTGCATTCCGATTCCAATTTTTGCATGTAAAGAAGCTTTTACTGTACTATATCTGTCGTTTGGAAATAAGTAGTATAAAATTGTCTGAACTGTAAAAATCTACAATGTTATTTGTTTGGAATGTGGTATTTTGTTTGAAGGGATGAAAACAAAGTGAATGTGGATTTTGTAATAAATCCATGTAGGGAAATAAGGTCGTTGTTGATCCACCAGTAGAAATTGTCCATTCTATGTAACCTGGAAGAAATTTTGGGTCACCTAAGTATGTAGCTTGGGGCGGTGTTTCTGAGGTCAAATTATATTTTGTTTTATATAGTCTCCATAATTTCAAAGTTTGGAATACCAGTTGGTTTAGAGGGGCTAATTTTATCGAACATTTTTAGACTATAGAAGTCCAGAAAGTGAGTACAGACAGATTGAGTTACCTTCAAATATTACCCAGGGAATCTTCGGTTTAGTTATTAGGCTATTTGATGCCATATTCAAATGTTTTTCATCGAATGAATCACTTCAATACCTGACACTTTCATCCCCGTCCTGCCCAGGTCAGTTTTCGGTAGACATGTGCGTTTCGTTTCGTACGAATCGAAAATTTGTACGAATTTCCGTAAATTCGTACATTCGGGAGGATCCGAAATACGAATTGCTATGCTTCCGAATTTTGTACGAAATACGAAATTTCGTTTACGAATTTCGGTTCCCAATTCCTAACGAACATTCGTAATTGTTTTATGAAAAGTTAACGAACCTAAAAGTTAAAAACCCCAGGAAGTCAGCACAGCACAGGGATGGTGGGAACCCCTCATAATGATAAATTCATCATACATTCGTAATTGTTCATCATACATTCGTAATTGTTCCGAAAAGTTAACGAAAATAACGAAAATTCGTATTTCGTATGAATTTAAATTGAATTTCGGACGCGAATTACGAAATACGAATTAATTCTAATACGAAACGGAACGAAACAAAACTAATTTATTGACAGCGCACATGTCTAGTTTTTTTTTCCCCCATAGTGCTTTTTTTTGGTGGTATTTAATCACCACTGACTTTTTTATTTTTTGCTAAATAAATGAAAAAAGACAGAAAATTTTGAAAAATTTCTGTTATAAAATATTTCAAATAAATAATCTTTATTCATAAATGTAGGCCAAACTGTATTTTGCTACAAAAAAAAAAAAAAAAAATCAGTGTATATTATTTAGTATGTAGGAAAGTTTCAGGCCGGGTTCACACTTATGTAATTGGATGCTGTTTTCTCCGCATCCAATTCGCATAGCAAGAGATTGTGACTGGCTCTCTATGGAGCCAGTGCACATATCTCCGCAGCAGGTCCGGTGCGTTTTGCAGGAAAAACGTGTGCCTTTTTTGGTCCGTTTCAGGTCCGAATTCAGCCCAAAATTCGGGCTGAAATCGGACCTGAAATGGTGAACCCAGATGCACCAGACTCCCTGCTGTGCAGCGGATCCGTCTTAGGTGTGAACCCAGCCATAGAGTTCACAAACTATGATATATAGCTGAAAATTGATCTGTTCTGATGTACTGATGGCCTATCTCATTTCTTGAGACCCGAAAACACCAGGACAGTATAAATATCCCCATAAATTACACCTTTTTGGAAAGTCCAAGGTATTTAGCAACAGGCATGGCGAGTTTTTTGAAGTTTTTGGTCACAATTTTTTTGGAAAATGAAGAAATTTTAAAAAATGTTTTTTCACTTTTTTTTTACATACTGTCACCAGTATAGCATCAACATATAACTGGTGATCAAGGGCACTGACTGGTGGCAATACGTAAAAAAAAAAATAATTAAAAAAAAAAATATATATATATATCTATATATATATATAGATATTAGGGTTGTCCCGATACCACTTTTTTAGGACCGAGTACAAGTACCGATACTTTTTTTCAAGTACTCGCCGATACCGATTACCGATACTTTTTTTTTATGTCACGTGACAGTTTTTTTTTTTTTTAACAATGCTTTCTTTTTTTTCGGGGGGGGGGGGGGGGTGAACGGTGTCTGTGTGTTTTTTTTTAATTAACAATTTTTATTTTTTACAATAATAATTTTTTTATTCATTTTTGCAATATTTTTTTTTTTTTTTTTTAAATCAGCCCTGTTGGGGGGCTTTGGTGAGATATCAGGGGTCTTAACAGACCTCTGATATCTCCCCCTTGAGACAGAGAAATAGACTGAGGATAGAGATTCCCCAGTCCCTTTCTCTGCAGCGTCAGCTGCACTGAGAATGAATGGAGAGAAGTCAGCGGCTCCTCTCCATTCATAAACTGACACATTGTAATCACAGGAGATTACAATGTATCAGTTATATGAATGGACAGAGTCACCTGACTCTGTCCATTCACAAAGGAAGGAGGAGGGGGACGGCGGACCGGAGGGGACAGCGGAGAGGCAGAGGAACGGAGGAACGGAACGGAGGGGGACAGAGAAGGAGAGGGGGACGGAGGAACGGAACGGAGGGGACAGCGGAGAGGCAGAGGAACGGAGGAACGGAACGGAGGGGGACAGATAAGGAGAGGGGGACAGAGGAACGGAACGGAGGGGACAGCGGAGAGGCAGAGGAACGGAGGAACGGAACGGAGGGGGCAGAGAAGGTGAGGGGGACGGAGGAGCGGAACGGAGGGAGACAGAGGAGAGGGGGACAGAGGAACAGAGGGGGCATGGAGAAGGATGCAGTGACAGTCAGCGGTGATCGCGTGGGGAAGTTACAAGCACCGATCACCGCTGTATGTCACTGAAAGCCGCGGGGGGAATCTTGTAACTCCCCCACACGCCGATCACCGCTGACTGTCATAGTATCGGCGGAAGCATCGGGAGCATTTGCCCGAGTACAAGTACTTGGGTAAATGCTCGGTATCGGTGCCGATACCGATACTAGTATCGGTATCGGGACAACCCTAATAGATATATAATATATATATCTATATATATATAGATATATGTAAAGATATATAGATATATGTAACCAGATCAATACATTGTTACCATAATCACATTGTACTACTCTGGGAAAGTGATCATGATTTTTTTTTTTTGCACATTATGATTGCTTATACCAGTGAATTTCACTGTTATAAGCAACCATTTTTACTGAATGAAATTGATTCATTCAATGTTTACTATTGTGGTTTGCTGTGAATGGCCACAGCTAATCACATGGTACAGATGGGCTGTGATAGGTCCTGTCTGTACCATGTGATCACTGCGACCAATCACTGAGATCAACACAATAGAATGCAATGGAGGGCATGAATGAAAGCCATCCATTGTGTACAATTGTCATGTGATCTGTCGTGATTGGTCAATATTTTTACCAAAAATATGTAGCAGAATACATATTGACCTAAATTCAGGAAGAAATTCGTTTTTTTACAGCTTTTTATTGGATGTGTTTTATAGCAAAAACTAAAAAATATTGTTTTTGTTTTTTTCAAGATTGTTAGTCTTTTTTTTTTTTGTTTATAGTGCAAAAAAACAAAAAAACTAAAAAAAAACACAGAGGTGATCAAAAGCTTTATTTGTAGGGAAAAAAGGACATACATTTTTTACAGTGTTGCACGACCACGCAATCATCAGTTAAAGCAATGCAGTGCCATATCACAAAAAATATGAAATAATAAAGAAAGAAAATTTAAAAAAGAAAGAAATCATCACAACTAAATACTGGTAGGCTGCAATGTAACAAATGTTTGCTTTTGAGTTTAATATTGCTTTGTCACAAAAAAATGGTTCCGATTTTTGCCTGGCATTTATGTTATCACTCACCCTAATTGTTTTTTGCACAATTGGTAGCCTAAGTGCGGTACCTCTTGCTTAATGAGAGATTCTCTATCGCCTGACTAGCATAAAATACAAAACTATACTGGTTAATGGTGAGAAAGAAAGAAAGAAAGAAAGAAAGAAAGAAAGAAAGAAAGAAAGAAAGAAAGGGGGAAAGAAAGAAAGGGGGGAAGAAAGAAAGGGGGAAAGAAAGGGGGAAAGAAAGAAAGGGGGAAAGAAAGAAAGAAAGAAAGAAAGAAAGAAAGAAAGAAAGAAAGAAAGAAAGAAAGAAAGAAAGAAAGAGAAAGAAAGAAAGAAAGAAAGAAAGAAAGAAAGAAAGAAAGAAAGAAAGAAAGAAGTGAAATAAAATAAAAAAAAGAAACAAAGAAGGAAGGAAAGAAAGGGGAAGGAAGAAAGTGAGAAAGAAAGAGGGAAAAAATGGGGAAAGGAAGAAAAAAAGAAACAAAAAAGTGAAATAAAGAAGAAAAAAAAGAAAGAAGGAAGGAAAGAAAGGGAGAAAGAAGGAAGGAAAGAAAGAAAGGGAGAAAGAAGGAAAGAAAGAAAGAAAGAAAGAAAGAAAGAAAGAAAGAAAGAAAGAAAGAAAGAAAGAAAGAAAGAAAGAAAGAAAGAAAGAAAGAAAGAAAGAAAAAGAACGAAAGCTAATGCAATTATCACATCTAAATACTGGTAGGCTGCAATGTAACAAATGTTTGCTTTTGGGTTTAATATTGCTTTGTCACAAAAAAATGGTTCCGATTTTAGCCTGGCATTTATGTTATCACTCACCCTAATTGTTTTTTGCACAATTGGTAGCCTAAGTGCGGTACATTGCAGTTTATCGCCAAAATACCTGTCTCCTCTTGCTTAATGAGAGATTCTCTATCGCCTGACTAGCATAAAATACAAAACTATACTGGTTAATGGTGTGTGAATTCCCTGAGAGAGTAATTTATCAATTGCCAGGATTTCTAGAATTATAGAACATTTCATGCTGCAGGAGACAATAGTTCATGTGGGGTAGATCTGTAGAGCGTAGGTGGAGATGCACCGAGGATGCAGATAATATAAATGAGGTCTCCTGGTATATAATTCAGTTACTGCTAATCTCTAGATTCAGTTAGTTTCTTACATGCAGCTTAGTAAACCTGACAGGGAAAATATATAAATTAGATACATTTATTTATTTGTTGTTTTTATTTGTTGTTTTTATTGTATCACTTGTAAGTGGATACCCGTGTGAAGGCCGTGTTTGCCTGCATGGGATGCACAGGTGTTCCATGCATCTGCATGCAAGCAGTCCCAATAATGTCTTTTGGGAGCAGCAGCTGCATGGACACAGCCACTGCTCTCAATTTGACATCCGTAGGAGTGCAGGTGCATGCAGACACACACCCACACATAGAGACATGGACGGATTGGTGGAGTTTGCTTTGAATATTACCACCTTGCAGCCGGCAGGTGCCAGCCCCTTAAGGAGTTTTACATGCCGGCAGGCAGGGCTGGGCTTAAGGTCATGTGACCACCATGATTTTCGGCACAGCGCTGTTTGCACTAATGCAGGCAAATATGCACCTGAAAATTTTACAGGGGATCAAATAATTATTTTCCTCACTGTATATGGAATTCCCACCAATCCCTGAGGAGGCAAGGCTCAGTAGGTGGGGGAACAACCCATAAATACTCAGGAGCCTGGCAGTCAGGGAGCAGGGTCTAGTCATCTGGAGAAGACCCCTTTCCTGGGGGCTCTGTCCCTGGGCAGAAGGAAGCTCAGGAGAGAGAAAGAGAGAGAGAGAGAGGAAGAGAGAAGGAGCAGCTGGAAGCCTCAGACTCTTCTCTGGCCTCAGCTAGGCTTAGCGGAAACCAACCTGAAATTAAGACCCAGCCTGTATAACAAAAGGCCCATACAGCAGCCTCTTGGATTCCAGGAACCACTTAAAGGGACTGAGTAACTTCCATGTCATTTGTAACTAAGGAATAAAAGACCTGATTCTGCTCAACCAACCGAAATGTAAAATATTATGTAACTTCACTCACTATGCACATGTGTAAATTGAAAAACGTTTATTGGTATCAAAACAGCAATATAAAATCATCAATCAAACATAGAGCAAACATGCTAATAAAAGACTGAGTCCACCTCTGAATGGCAGATGGATACGACCACAAAAATTGAAGACACGAAGGTTGGTGTATTAGGATTTCATCCCCTGGCTCATGTAGTCTCCCAAGAGGAAGTATTTGTATATCCTTTGGTCAAAACCAAGAATGTGGCTAATGGATGGATGACAGGGTTAACGATACCATGCATTGAAACACTCCACAGTAATGTTCATGTCTCTGACAGGATTCAAGGGAAAAACCTCACAGTTCATATTGAGAATGCTTGTAAACAGAACGGAGAGATGTTGAAGCGTTGGTAAGGTAGCTGGGGAGATAGACTAGTAACAGTGGTCCAGAGGAGGTGTAATAACCAGGGTTGGTGTAGATGATGTGAACAAATGTGATCACTTGATCGACTGCAAAATATATTCAGTAAAACCTTGGATTGCGAGCATAATTAGTTCCAGAAACATGCTTGTAATCCAAAGCACTTGTATATCAAAGCAAATTTCCCCATAAGAAATAATGGAAACTCAAATGATTTGCTCCACAACCATTTATTCATAGGTCCTTCAGTTTATAGTCCCTATAAAAAGATTGTGAAAAATTATATACTCTATATATATAAACTCACGCTGATGGTGAACAAATGAAAAAATGAATGAATGAAGCTGCTAGACACTTGAACAAAGTAAGAAAATATAAATACAGCGCTCACAAACATAAACACATCATAAGTGGAAAAATCAAGACAGAAAGGCAGAAAGTGCAAAAAAGTGCAAAAAAGAGTTTCAGAAATTTTCAGGTGTACCAAGACACCCCCACATGTGTCCCCACTCACCGGATCACAACGACACCCAGCTTTTCAGTCTAGGGGTCAATTCAGACTTATACCGATATCCAGAGATGACAGATTCAATTATTAGATTTGATGACAAATACTTTATTAAGATGGTCATAAAATTCTTCAAGATGATTTCTCAGCCATATACACAGGTACCCAAAATGAGAAAGATGGACTAATACTGAAGTAAGCTAAAAACAGGTTTTATTGCGCATAAGAATGCATACTTACAGACAGGCATAAAATGGAGATGACAATGCAGCAAACGCCGTTCTTGGCGTTCTTTCCACAAGACCGGAAGTGAATGAATGACTTGTATAGCGCTACCTATGCGAACTGAATTGTCTCAGGGCGCTTTTTGCTGCCAGTGTCCATCTGCAGTATAGCGCGGTCCTTGCCCCATGGGGTCCTGACACGCTTACAAACACATACACATATTTGGCCAATTTTTCGACAGGATCTAATTAACCTACCAGCATGTCTTTGGAGTGTGGGAGGAAACCAGAGTACCCGGAGGAAACCCACGCAGGCACAGGGAGAACATGCAAACTCCAGGCAGATGGTGTCGTGATCGGGATTTGAACCAGCGACCCTATTGCTGCTAGGTGAATGTGCTAACCACTACACCACTGTGCTGTGGTGTAGTGATGAAGTGATGTCAGTCGTGCCAGAAGTTGCGTCAATGCATTTCGCCCTCCCACAGGGCGTCATCAAAGGACCTAGTTTCCAGTTTGATCTGACTTTCTTTTAATACCAGGAGAGAGAGTACACTCCCCTTAGACCAACCAATCAATAAAGGCACGGCGGCCATTTTATTGGTTAGAAAAACATGTCGCTCCTGTGGATAGAGCACAATCCAGAAAGGAGACCAAACCGCCATATTGTTGGTTAGATAAGACTAGACACAACTTGACTCTCAAACCAAGGTTTTACTGTATACTGTATATACCAAGTGCTCCATGGCCACTGTGCTATTATTCCTATAGTGCAATGAATACAGCCAGCTCTAGCTACTATTCCCAGCCGGTCAAGGCCGATTTGTAATCCAAGTGGAAGAAAAGCATTATGAAGAGACAGTTCCTTATCCAAAAGAATGTAGGTATACTTATCAAGTCCATGAAGTGCCAGTTTCCCTCAGTGGAGTGAGGTAAACCCGTCCCATAGAAGCCACTAATCCGTAAAGAGTGTTGTTAATGTCAAGTGGTCAACATCCAGAGGTCCACCTCTGGATGCTGACCACTTGACATTAACAACATTTTATGAAGAACAACTCATTTTTTTTTTTCCAATCCATGATACATCAGATAATCCCATATTATCAGCCAAAACAGCACAAGAAAAATCCAGCAACATATACAGCTTTTCCTGTATCTTCTTGTATTTGGCCAATTTAAAGTGTTGTTTTTGGCTGTGGCCACCTAGGAAGCTAAAGTCATTATGATTTCAGGAACATACCGAGATATGTAGTCATAGGAGGTAATCAATAAGGATTTTAGCTGGCTGCTACCTCCCCACGGATCTAGGGGGGTAAGTAAGAGGAAAGATTAGCGTCTTATTTCCTGCTGAGCAAAAGCAGCTAATGACCTGCAAGCAGCAGAGATGAGAGTACAGTGCTGGTGTTCTGCCCCTCAATCTCGGGAGGTTAAATTGGCTAAATAACATTGCCCTACATCATGCTAATGAGTCTCTGCCACAGAAGATCTTAAAGGGCATCTTTCATTTTAGTGTTATTATTGTCCGTTGTAAGTATTAAAAGCTAATCGTGCAAAGATTTTTCTAAGGCCTAGGAAGATATTAAATGATAAAAGTCCGCCAGAAATTTATTTTTAGTTTTGGAGACAGTGGTCGGGTTTGTATTGCTCTTATTTCTACACAATTTTAATGTCTTTATAATCAGAAGTAATTAATGGGTAAAGACCCAGACCAAGGACTCCTAGAAAAAAATTATACACATACAGTGCCTTAAAAAAGTATTCATACCCCTTGAAGTTCTCCACATTTTGTCATGTTACAACCAAAAACTTAATGTTAAACTTAAAATTTATTTTATTGGGATTTTATGTGATAGACCAACACAAAGTGGCACATAATTTTGAGGTGGAAGGAAAATGATAAATGGTTTTCAAAATGTTTTCCAAATAAATATCTGAAAAGTGTCGGGGGTACATTTGTATAGCGCCCCCCTGAGTCAATACTTTGTAGAACCAACTTACACTGCAATTACAGCTGCAAGTCTTTTTGGGGATGTCTCTACCAGTTTTGCACATCTAGAGAGGGACATTTTTGCCCATTCTTCTTTGCAAAATAGCTCAAGCTCTGTCAGATTGGATGGAGAGTGTCTGTGAACAGCAATTTTCAAGTCTTGCCACAGATTCTCAATTGGATTTAGGTCTGGACTTTGTCTGGGCCATTCTAACTCATGAATATGCTTTATATTCATGAGTTAGAGTTATACTGATCTAAACCATTCCATTGTAGCTCTGGCTGTATGTTTAGGGTCGTTGTCCTGCTGGAAGGTGAACCTCCACCCCAGTCTCAAGTCTTTTGCAGACTTTTGGATACAGTGTTCGGGTTTGTATTGCTCTTATTTCTACACAATTTTAATGTCTTTATAATCAGAAGTAATTAATGGGTAAAGACCCAGACCAAAGACTCCTAGAAAAAAATTATACACATACAGTGCCTTAAAAAAGTATTCATACCCCTTGAAGTTCTCAACATTTTGTCATGTTACAACCAAAAACTTAATGTTAAACTTAAAATTTATTTTATTGGGATTTTATGTGATAGATCAACACAAAGTGGCACATAATTGTGAGGTGGAAGGAAAATGATAAATGGTTTTCAAAATGTTTTACAAATAAATATCTGAAAAGTGTGGTGTGCATTTGTATTCAGCCCCCTTTACTCTGATACCCCTAACTAAAATCTAGTGGAACCAACTGCCTTCAGAATTCACCTAATTAGTAAATAGAGTCCCCCTGTGTGTAATTTAATCTCAGTATAAATACAGCTGTTCTGTGAAGCTCTCAGAGGTTTATTAGAGAACCTTAGTGAACAAACAGCATCAGGAAGTCCAAGGAACACACCAGACAGGTCAGGGATAAAGTTGTGGAGAAGTTTAAAGCAGGGTTAGGTTTTAAAAAAATATGCCAAGCTTTGAACATCTCACGGAGCTCTGTTCAATCCATCATACGAAAATGGAAAGAGTATAGCACAACTGCAAACCTACCAAGACATGGCCGTCCACCTAAACTGACAGGCCGGGCAAGGAGAACATTCATCAGAGAAGAGCCAAGAGGTCCATGGTAACTCTGGAGGAGCTGCAGAGATCCACAGCTCAGGTGGGAGAATCTGTCCACAGGACAACTATTCCACAAAACTGGCCTTTATGGAAGAGTGGCAAGAAGAAAGCCATTGTTGAAAGAAAGCCATAAGAAGTCCTGTTTGCAGTTTGCAAAAAGCCATGTGGGGGACACAGCAAACATGTGGAAGAAGGTGCTCTGGTCAGGTGAGACCAAAATTAAACTTTTTGACCCAAAAGCAAAATGGTATGTGTGGCAGAAAACTGCACATCACCCTGAACACACCATCCCCACCGTGAAACGGTGGAATTGTGGTGGCAGCATCATGTTGTGGGGATGCTTTTCTTCAACAGGGACAGGGAAGCTGGTCAGAGTCGATGGGAAGATGGATGGAGCCAAATACAGGACAATCTTACAAGAAAACCTGTTAAAGTCTGCAAAAGACTTATTGGGGCGGAGGTTCACCTTCCAACAGGACAACGACCCTAAACATACAGCCAGAGCTACAGTGGAATGGTTTAAATCAAAGCATATTCATGTGTTAGAATTGTCCAGTCAAAGTCCAGACCTAAATCCAATTGAGAATCTGTGGCAAGACTTGAAAATTGCTGCTCACAGACGCTCTCCATCCAATCTGACAGAGCTTGAGATATTTTTCAAAAAGGAATGGGCAAAAATGTCCCTCTCTAGATGTGCAAAGCTGGTAGAGACATCCCCAAAAAGACTCACAGCTGTAATTGCAAACAAAGGTGGTTCTACAAAGTGTTGACTCACATATTTATTTGTAAAAAATGTTGAAAACCATTTATCATTTTCCTTCCACTTCACAATTATGTGTTACTTTGTGTTGGTCTATCACATAAAATCCCAATAAAATACATTTACGTTTTTGGTTGTAACATGACAAAACGTGGAAAATGTCAAGGGTTATGAATACATTTTCAAGGCACTGTATCTTTCCAGCATCTCCTGATTAGTCTGATGATGTCACAAATCCTTCTTCTTATACCCGGTAACAGGGGTAGGTGGTCGGCTGCACCAAACAGCCCCCATTTTATAATGTTGTGCAGTTAATCCTCTCTTTAAACTCTTGAAGTCACGTTCCCCAGCACAAATGCCCCCCCCCCCCTAAAAAAAATCACCCCTCAAATTTCCCCTACAAGTACACATTCTCCCCCCCCACACTCCAAATTCCCCTCATAGCAAAAATCCCCCCTCCCAGCACAAACACCCCCCAACCATCCCTACTGGCACAAACCCCCCCCCCCCCCAAAAAAAAAAATTTCTCCTCCTAGCACAAATCCCCTCCCTCCTCTACCATATCCCATCTTCTAGCACAAACCCCCCAAATCGTCCCCCCTAGCACAAATTCTCTTCTCCCATCTCCCTCCCAACACAAATCCCCCTGAATCACCACTTTAGCATAGCTGCAGTGCTTCCTGAATGGCAGTTCTTTGATAAATTTTTCTTGTTTGTCAAAGTTACTCTTTTTTTTAAATATATGTCATTATATTTGCACTTTACATAATTACCAAATGTTACTCGCTTCCAAATGTCGTTCATGCCTAAGTATTTGTCTTTCTAATTCCTTTCTAAGTATCAGAAATGACAGAGTCCTTCAAGGAATAAGATACAATTTTAGTCTATACTTCAGGGAAATCTTTTCTTAGCCTTCTAGCCCTGCTGATTGCAAAGCGGTGATTATGAAAATGATTTTAGCAGCAGAAATCCTTTTTCAATTAAAACTATATTTTTGTGTAGCACCCTCCTAGCCGAGGATGCAGAGGCATAACTGGAACCTTCAGGTCCCTGGTGCAAGAAACCATGAAGGGCCCCCCTGACCGTCAGGGCCCTTTTCATTGGTCCTGGTGTCTTTTCCATTGGTCCTGGGCCCCTTTCCACTGATCCCTGGGCCCTTTACTCCCTTTTAGGAGAGTAATGGATAAACCTAGGAGTACACTTTTCCAGACCTCCAAACCCAAAGAGACCAATTCATTGCGTATCATAACAACATATAACCAGCAACACCGTCAAATCAGAAAGATAGTCGAAAAATACTGGCACCTATTAACTCTTGATCCATCTCTAGGTCATCTGATACCAAACAAACCCCAGTTTACATTCAGGAGAGCCACATCTATTGGCGATAGAGTAGTCAGTAGTGAATTTAAAAATGAATCAACCAAAACACATTGTAAATACAAAGGAACATTTATATGTGGCTCATGCCGTTATTGTAGATATATGCTGACACAAAAGAATCCTTATCTTCCAAAGGGCAAAAAATTCTACCCAAAGCACTTCGCTAACTGCAGAACCACTGGAGTCGTCTACCTACTCCAGTGCGACTGCGGTTGTTTTTATAAAGGAAAAACTAAAATGGAATTTTGGAAAAGAGCATACAGACACATCGTGTCGATGCAAACCTCTGATCCTGATCTCCCTCTGGGTCGCCACACCTCCCTGGTACATGGGGGCAACTTCCCCAGAATTAAATTTCTGATTCTGGATCGGGTGCACCCTAGTCCCAGGGGGGGTGACTGTAACAAAATTCTACTCCAGAGGGAACTAAAATGGATTTATTTGCTGAAGGCTACTCTGCCTCCGGGCCTCAACGATGCTACTTGCTTTAATGGAATGGAGAAATAATAACATCAACATACCAAACTATTAGATTCTCCATACTTACTCTAGCATATAAAGGGAAAATAAATCTTCCGCCTTTTACCTGTACCTATTTTTGCACCTTTGACTATCTCTAAATACCATAAAATAATACCGTGTTTGACATCTCTCTGTAAACTCTTGGGCTGTCTGGATGCTTGTACATACGACTCCTATACCACGAATTGCCTCAATCTCATAATAGCCAGCTCTGATTCCTTTATTTCCATCTATGTAAGGTTTACTCCATACCTCTTATAAGCCAAGACCAAACGGCTCTATACGAAACCGTCACACTATTGGGATCCCTCCACTTTCAGTAATAACTAAATTGGGGAAACGTGTATGCGGACATGCAGATAGCCTAATAGTATGTATTCAACAATATGTCCAGTCTGCCAAATTCCATGGGAATGTTTATGTAAACTGTATTGCTGCAACGGACCATTTGATTTGATTTGTGAACTGAGCTCTGCTTGTTTATTCCATATGTATCGAAATTATTAGTCTACATGTCAATACCAATATCGAGACATGTAGTGTGTATGCCCCTTGACTGTGTTATACGTTTCATCACTAAAAATGTCATAATATATTCATAACAGCTTATATTGTACATATTGTTCTCAGCTCCTGTAAGATTTACGAAAAGAACCAGCCTCTCCTCCTTGTTCCCCCCCCCTTCTTTTGTCCATTTACAAACAGATCATTTATACAAGTATTTGCAAGCACATTCATGTGCAATTATGTACTAAACCTGCTGTTCTCTGTTTACCCTGTACACATATAACTCATAAATATTACGGTACGTTTCCTTTTCTACGTTACTAAATCTTTAATAACTTCTTTAAGCATGTTAGCTGCCATCTGACTTGCCTCTCCCGGTGTTTGCCCGGCACGGAAAAGCCGCCCAGCGCTCCTATCTGGGCGGCACCTTAGGAGGTTACCATGGCAATACAACAACTTTGCCCACCGCCTCCATATTGCCACTCCGGCGGACATGCGCAGTCCGCCGGTGAGGCATCCCGTGCCGGTGGGACGGGTGTGCGTGACGCCGCCCCAACGTAACTGCGCTCGCGCATGCGTGGTAGGGGTGGTGCCGCGCATCCCCGTCTCAGGGAGCATTAGTGTTTCTCTCCAGCTGACAAGTATTACCAGTCAGCTGAGCGCAATTATTGCGCCGGCTGATTGGAACTCGTCCTCTATATAGACTGGCCCCACTCATTCCCAGCTCAGGCGCTGTACCTGCCGGATGCTGGGATGTGTGGCTGGCCAATCTTGCATACTGTTTGAGTCAAGGTAAATTAATCCTTTTCCTTTGCTATTTAAACTTTGTTTTTTTTTCTTTTAAACCTGGCCATTTTTTGTGAAACACTCCTTTTGTTGGCCACTACGTGTATTGTGCCTGTTATCTTTGAAATTCCAAAGATGCAACATCTGAGCCATTACCCTATGAACTCTTGATCTCCCACTCACACAGATATATGTATGTGTGTATATAGATGTATACGTGTATGTAGATGTATACATATATGTAAATAAAAAATTCCCTGTCATCACGCCTCAAACATACACCATATTGGTCAATGTGATGGGAACGTACAGTACAAATTTCATATAAGTTTTCATGAACCTACTTTCCCTTTTCATAATGGCATATCAGGACTGTTTCACAACAATCATTTTTTCAAGGCATATTAGATATAGGATTAGTGATATATTTGATAATTTTTCACATACTAACATAAAATTAAACAATTACTACTACTCTCTCTGTTCAGTGAGAACCCATTACTTATTTAAATCATGTGGATTTTTATCGATAGGATTGTTCCTCTGTGCTCCAGTATACCGCTGTAGCCTACATGCATCCGTGGAGGGCAGGGGTAGGTGAAGCCTTATATACTTAATAGAAACAAACAACCCCCCCCCCTGTCCTTCCCCCCTCTTTAGGGAAGTACCACACATGTAATAAAAGTACCCAGAGAACAGCATTCCCGATCTACGAACACCCAAGTAGGCGCCATTTCTTCTGCAAGCACCCCTTGCTCCTTACTCTAAACTGACATCATCTTTTTGCATAGAAATCAACGACAACACAACAGTTAGGTGATCAATGGATCATTTAACCTAGAAATAACTATTGGCATATAAATATATATGGCAATTGATCAATTATATTTCTTTAATCAATTTAGATGAATTTTTCTTTTCAAACATGCCCCTGAAGAAGGATTGAAATAGAATACACCCCGAAACGCGTCGGGCTTGAAAAGAACCCCATCATCTTATTGTCATCTATAACAGACATAGATACAGAATTTTCTTGAATCATATGCATTATATTATGTTTTCGTTGTTTGCAAATGTTTGCACTGTTTTTAATATGAAAAGTCTCTAAATAAATACAAACATTGTTTTATTCTTCTATATATGAATATGTACTTTCTCACTCCATATTAATTTTTGTGCAAGTGCCGGAAAAATCCAATTAGGGGAACCCTCTCTTTTTTTGAATTTACTCCCGTTGCAGAGCACTTTATAAGCCCTGGTTCAGACTGCGACACATTAAGTCACATGACAAGTCAAAACACATTCATTTTAATGGGTGCCGTCTTAATCAATGCAACTCAATTTAAAATGGTCCCTGAGCTACTTTTCCACAACTTTGGTGCAATTTGAGAGCCATAGACTGCAATGTTAAATCGCAAAAGTCGTAAACCAAGTCCCAAGAAAGTCACCAATCGTAAAGAAGTTGCAAGGAAATCACAAGCAAGTCGCAAACAAGTCCACGACTTTGGGGTTGAAGCAGTGTGAACCAAGCCCACAGTGGCGCATTGCCAGGGCCCATTCACATGTGCGACCTTTGCGACCCTGGTAGTTCCCCCACTGATGCTAGGCAAGTTAAGTTTTTGGCTTCTTCTGCAGTCAAAAGAGCAGTGATTGTTTTTTCTGGTCTGTTCACAGTTTCACAGTATGGGAGTGTGATTGCTTCCCTCTGCCTCAGGAAGACGCTTCAAGAAAATAAGGAGGGTGATTCAAATCATCAACCAGAATATTTACATGCTCCAACCAATTACTGGGGAGAAGTGTTCAGCAGGTGGCTGGTGAAGTGATAAATAGTCTGAAGCCCTGGTGAGACTATTCTCTCTTCCCAGGATGGTTCTGAAGCCTGAGTGGCTGCTGCCCTGAGGCAGCCTATGGACTGGACTGTGTAGCTGTTCTTGAGGGCCTGGATGGATCTCCTGAGAAGCTGGCAGTAAGACTTCACCACAAGGGATCTGGTCTGGAGAATTCTATTCTCTCTTCCCAGGATAGTTCTGAAGCCTGAGTGGCTGTTGCCCTGAGGCAGCCCATGGACTGGACTGTGGTAAAAAGGAGGGAAGAACACTTGGGAAAGGAAGAGGGCTGCACACCCCAAAAAGGATTACAAAAAGGGAATTTGTCCCCCAAAGACAAAGGTTTTTTTTTTAGCAGCACAAAGCTCATACAAAGGTATAAAATTATAATAATTTTATTTAAGCATAAGACATTAGAGTAAAAACATGAACTGTGTGTAGCACATTTATAAAAAGCCAGGGTCGAAACGCATCAGGCCTATCCAAGCGCCTGTTTTTTGTATTATTCATGTACAGCCATGCATATGCTTTTGCGCTTTTTATAAATGTGCTACACACAGTTCATGTTTTTACTCTAATGTCTTATGCTTGAATAAAATTATTATAATTTTATACCTTTGTATGAGCTTTGTGCTGCTAAAAAAACCCCTTTGTCTTTGGGGGACAAATTCCCTTTTTGTATGGACTGGACTGTGTAGCTGTTCTTGAGGGCCTGAATGGATCTCCTGAGAAGCTGGCTGTAAGACTTCACCACAAGGGATCTGGTCTGGAGAAGGGCTGTCTCTCTCACTGGACCAAGTCTGGAGGAAGCCGGAAAGGTGGCAGCTGTCCTGGGGACCTGCGAGTAAAGACCTAGAAATAATTTCTGATGACCGTGTGCTTTGGGGAGGTAAGTGCCAGTGGCAACTGTAGACTGCGATGGCTTTCATAGATCTTAGAGTTCTAGCCATTCCACTATCCTTAGCAGAATCCTGGAGTTTGACCCTGGAGAAAAATGCCCCTGCTACTGTGCAATGTTATGGAAATAGCATTGGGTACCAAGCGGGCTTGCTATGGTGGCCACTCAACTGGGGTGCGGAGCCAGGAGCACTGGCGGGAGACCCAAGAAAAGAAGGATTGAGGCTGCTCTGTGAAAAACCATTACACAGAGCAAGTAAGTATAACATGTTTGTTATTTTTAAGAAATGTATAATTTGTATATAGAAATTGTATATTTACAATCACTTGAAAGTGTAAACCCAATGTCAAGCACAGCAATGTAAATGCTCATCAGTCACAATGACCCACCGCCACAGCCTTTGTGTTCTATCAGTAGAGAATTCCAGTAATAAATGAAAGCTGTTGTGCTGTTTATATTCGTATTTTGGCTTTGGATTGTGCTGTATGTTTTGAAACCTGAGTTTTTTTATGTATACAGTACATTGGGAGCAATGTAAAAAGAAGAAAGGGTGTGTATGAAACAGACTGATTTCACACCTCGTGGAACATTGCTCGGGCTTGTAGTGAGATGCTCTGTCATCCACAGAATTGCTTTGATAGGGAACAGCGTAATAAGCACTGGGAAAGCGAACTGTCTCTTCATTTTGCTTTTTATTGTCAGATTTACTTATATTATTTGCAAATGTGTGCAGACTAAACCCCTTTTAAAGCATACCGTTAGACAGGTTTACTTGGTTTTCTGCGGGCTGGTTGTGTTTTATGGTCAGGCAACACACTGACACCTTTGCAGCCATTGTGCTATATGCTGGGTATTCAGTGTGCCCCTGTACCTTTAAGAAAGGGTGGCCCCCCTTCAGTCCACCTGCTCTCACCTATTCATCAGAATGCATGAGCCTCCACTGTGGGGACACTTATAAGTTAGTGTTAGGTACCACAGACACCAGGATGCCTTGCCGAGGCTCTGTGGCTTACGCATGCATTTGCAAATGTGTGCAAACTAAACCCCTTTTTAACGCATACTGTTAGACAGATTTACTTGGTTGTCTGCGGGCTGGTTGGTAAGTTAAGCTTGGTTTTTTTCCTTGGGTTTAATCTTGGCCTTGTTTATTACTTTTATTTATACCTACTTATTGGAATAAACAAAGTCTTATGCCTCCTATAAACGAGTGGACTTTTCGACGGACTAGGTCCGACAGTCTTTCCGACGGACTTTGCAGCGTAGGTCCGCCGGACTTTCAAATGAACGGACTTGGACACACACGATCACACCAAAGTCTGACGGATCCATACGTGATGACGTACGACCGGACTAAAATAAGGAAGCTGATAGCCAGTAGCCAATAGCTGCCCTAGCGTCGGTTTTAGTCCGTCGGACTATCATACAGACGAGCGGATTTTTCGACCGGACTCGAGTCCGTCGCAAAGATCTGAAACATGTTTTATTTCTAGGTCCGTTGGACTTTTGGGGAAAAAAAGTCCGCTGGAGCCCATACACGATCCAATTGTCCGACGGAGTCCGGTCTGCCGGACCAAATCTGCCGGAAAGTCCGCTCGTGTGTACGCATCATAATACTGAACAACTGTCTTCTGGTGAATACCATTTTCTTAAAAAATACAAAATAGACAAGTACATATCTCACAATTAAATTAAAGGATAGCCAATCACTACAATCTCACATGACATTTCTAAAGTAATTTTCATTATTTTTAAAGTGGAATTAAAATAAGCAAAATAGCTTTCTCCTATGCATTAGTTGGTTATACACATTCTTTGTGGATAGCACCCAAACCTCCAAAGCCTTTCTCTTTCAAACCCTCTGAAGCCTATGTCACCTAAACCCTCCAAAGCTTTCCTCTCCAAAACCCTCTAAAGTTTTCTGCCTCCAAATCATCCAAATCTTTATACTTCCAAACCACCCAAGGCCTTCCTCTTTCAAACCCTCCAAAGTTTTCCTCTCCCAAACCTCTGAAGGCCTTCCTCTGCCAAACCCTCTAAAGCAGGGGTCCTCAAACTTTTTAGACAGGGGGCCAGTTCACGGTCCCTCAGACTGTTGGGGGGCCGCACTATAATTTAGAAAAAATATTAACTAATTCCTATGCACACATCTTCTTTGTAGTGCAAAAAAAAAATTAAGAACAATTGTAATCAATATAAACTTATCAGTATTTACAGACTCCCCTCATTACAGAACCACTCCCAATCACATACTTCCCCCATCACAGATCCCCCCCATATCAGTCCCCCACCATAGCACAGAGTCCCCCACATCAGTCCCCCACCATAGCACAGAGTCCCCCACATCAGTCCCCCACATCACAGATCCCCACCATAGCACAGAGTCCCCCACATCACAGTCCCCCACCATAGCACAGAGTCCCCCACATCAGTCCCCCACCATAGCACAGAGTCCCCCACATCAGTCCCCCACCATAGCACAGAGTCCCCCACATCAGTCCCCCACCATAGCACAGATTCCCCCACCATAGCACAGAGTCCCCCACATCACAGATCCCCACCAGAGCACAGAGTCCCCCACATCAGTCCCCCACCATAGCACAGAGTCCCCCACATCAGTCCCCCACCATAGCACAGAGTCCCCCACATCAGTCCCCCACCATAGCATAGAGTCCCCCACATCAGTCCCCCACCATAGCACAGAGTCCCCCACATCAGTCCCCCACCATAGCACAGAGTCCCCCACATCAGTCCCCCACCATAGCACAGAGTCCCCCACATCAGTCCCCCACATCACAGATCCCCACCATAGCACAGAGTCCCCCACATCAGTCCCCCACCATAGCACAGATTCCCCCACCATAGCACAGAGTCCCCCACATCACAGATCCCCACCATAGCACAGAGTCCCCCACATCAGTCCCCCACCATAGCACAGAGTCCCCCACATCACAGATCCCCACCATAGCACAGAGTCCCCCACATCACAGATCCCCACCATAGCACAGAGTCCCCCCATGTGTCACAGATCCCCACCATAGCACAGAGTCCCCCCGTGTGTCACAGATCCCCACCATAGCACAGAGTCCCCCCGTGTGTCACAGATCCCCACCATAGCACAGATCCCCACCATAGCACAGACTCCCCCCTGTGTGTCACAGATCCCCACCATAGCACAGAGCCCCCCACATCACAGATCCCCACCAGAGCACAGAGTCCCCCACATCAGTCCCCCACCATAGCACAGAGTCCCCCACATCAGTCCCCCACCATAGCACAGAGTCCCCCACATCACAGATCCCCCACCATAGCACAGAGTCCCCCACATCACAGATCCCCACCATAGCACAGAGTCCCCCACATCACAGATCCCCACCATAGCACAGAGTCCCCCACATCACAGATCCCCACCATAGCACAGAGTCCCCCACATCACAGATCCCCACCATAGCACAGAGTCCCCCACATCACAGATCCCCACCATAGCACAGAGTCCCCCACATCACAGATCCCCACCATAGCACAGAGTCCCCCACATCACAGATCCCCACCATAGCACAGAGTCCCCCACATCACAGATCCCCACCATAGCACAGAGTCCCCCACATCACAGATCCCCACCATAGCACAGAGTCCCCCACATCACAGATCCCCACCATAGCACAGAGTCCCCCACATCACAGTCCCCCACCATAGCACAGAGTCCCCCACATCACAGATCCCCACCATAGCACAGAGTCCCCCACATCACAGATCCCCACCATAGCACAGAGTCCCCCACCATAGCACAGATCCCCACCATAGCACAGAGTCCCCCACATCACAGATCCCCACCATAGCACAGAGTCCCCCACATCACAGATCCCCACCATAGCACAGAGTCCCCCCGTGTGTCACAGATCCCCACCATAGCACAGATCCCCACCATAGCACAGACTCCCCCCGCCGCCCTTACACTTACCTGTATCACGCAGGACACGAGGCATGGTAGGTCCGGACGGAGGGCGGGACTTTGGAAGTGAGGGGCAGGTGATTGGTTCCTGGGACCGCTCTGATGCCTAGTAACCAATCACCTGCTTCTTAGCACAGAAGGTCCTTTGCCCGGCCTGTCATGTTTCCCGTCCTGTGTGATGGAGGGAGCAGAGGGCAGGGGTAGTGCTGCAATTTTAAAGGGGCAGTCCGCGGGCCGGATCAAAAACGCTGGAGGGCCGGATTCGGCCCGCGGGCCGTAGTTTGAGGACCCCTGCTCTAAAGCTTTCTGCTTCTAAACACTCCGAGACCTTCCTCTTCCAAACCCTTCAAATCCTTCTTCTTCCAAACCTTCCAAAACCTACTTTTCAAATCCCTTAAAATTATTCCTCTTACGAACACTCTAAAACCTTCCTCTTCAAAGCCCTCCAAAAATGTCCTCTTCCAATTTCTCCAAAACCTTCCTTTCCCAAACCCTCTAAAGCCTTATACTTCCTAACCTTCCAAAGCCTTCCTCTCCCAAACCCTCCAAAGCGTTCTACCTCCAAACCCTACAAGGCCTCCCACTTCCAAACACTCTAAAGCCCTCCACTTCCAAACCCTCCAAAGGCTTCTTCTGCAAAACCCTTTCAATCATTTCTCTTATGAACCCTCCAAAACCTTCCTCTTCAAAACTCTCCAACAATTTCCTTTGCCAAGTGGAATTAAACTCAGCAAAATAACTTTCTCCTAATTATTAGTTGGTTATACACATTCTTTGTGGATAGCATCCAATTCTCTAAAGCCTTCCTCTTTCAAACCCCTAAAGCCTACCTCACCTAAACCCTCCAAATCGTTTTACTTCCAAACATTCAAACCCTTCAAAGCTTTCTACTTCTGAACCCTCCAAGGCCTTCCTCATCCAATCCCTCCAAAGCCCTCCACTTCCAAACCCTCCAAAGCCCTCCACTTCCAAACCCTTTAAATCCTTCCTCTTACGAACCCTCCAAAAGCTTCCCCCTCAAAACCCTCCAAAAATTTTCTCTTCCAATCTATCCAATGCCTTTCTCTTTGAAACCCATGGCTTCCACATACTTTTTCCAGGGAATGTCAATCTTGCATGTCCAGTTGATCACACATTCTGTCTGTACCAAGGTCTTGAAGGGGCCTTGCTGTGATGAAGTCATCATCTAAGCTTTTTTCCCAAGTAGCTTTGGATCTCTTTGGTCTACGCATGTGGAATTAAGCATTGATGTGTGTTGAGGGTGGAAGTAGGGTTTTGTAAAATAAATGCCAGAAAGCATTCGATATGGCACTGGCTGAAATAACAGGTGGTAATGGGCAGAAAAGACACACATCCAAAAACTTAGTGTGCTTCATAGTATTGTTGTGTATAGTAACTACTAAATATGTTTTTATTTTTGTAAATGAGGTTCTGACTTTTAATGGGGGTGGCCTAAAAGCTTTAATAAAAAGTAAAAGGCGTAATAAGTTTACTTCCACTTTAAATCTGCAGCTTTTAGGAAAATAATAAACCCTGGTGATCTGCTCATTTAGCTACTTCCTGTTTTAGGGAGAAAATCTCTAGTCCATGTCACTTAAATAGAGTTTACATTTGCTTGGTTAGAGAACCAATTTACATAGCTCTATAATAAAAACAATAACACAAATAAGGAACAGAAAGCAAATAAATTTCTTTAATAAAGAAATTATTGCAAGCAAAAAGGTTTCCTAACTGAAAATACAATCAGAATGCCCATCATTGGGTAACATTCATGAAGTGGGAGGTGGTAGAGTCAGCAGTCAAAAGTCCGAGTAACTGTCAAAACTTGCCAGTCTCAGCAACACAGAATTTGGGGCACCCAAACTGCAGAAGATTGCATCTAAAGGCAAAATGTATTTCCTGTGTTGTATTTCTAGTGCTTTTCAGCACCATCTGGGTACCTTAAAGAGAAGATCAATTTTGTTGAGAAAAATTGAGGATTTGGTAGGGGATCCCATGCGACCAGACCATTTTTCACAAGGTAATCATGGCTTAAATCACTTCCATTGGACTTGTTTGTTGCTGGACCTGGGAGGGGTTTTCCTCATAGTGATTGAAATGCACAGACTGGCTTGCCATATATTTTTGCTTGGCCTAGTGAATTATGGTGGACATTCTCGTCTAGGACATTGTGGAGTCTAGACTGTCTAGTGACATAGTCTCTCCTTAGTCTGTGTACTCTACTTACCTTCTGACCTATTCTTTATACAGTATGTTCGAGTGTCAAGTGAATGCATATTTAGACGTACTGTTCTCTTGTTTTATATTGGACAAGGCAGGTGCATGTAGCATACTGTCCCTGACCGATCTTTAGTGTAGCACTTCTATGTTAGCACCTTTTTGCTCCCGAGGAAGCGGCATACCTGAAACATGTTGAGCTTTATATGAAGGGATGGTAGAACCCTTTACTGTTTGAACGTTGTATCCCTTACTGAGTAAGCATATACCTCCATCAATTTTGGACCATCTTCTCTCTCTACAAATGGTGCTCAATGCTCCTGTGCTTTTAAATGTAGCTGTTTTTTCTAAAGTTTATTTTATATTATGTTCCAATAAAATTTTGTATTTTACTTACCTGTGGAAGTCGTGCCCATAAAGTCCATAAACTACGGTTCGAACCCTTTTGTGATTTAAATATTCACTTCCCCCTCTAGGTGATGAACGTATCCCCACCAGAGACGTAAATTTCAAAGTCTCAACCTTGTGCTGATGGGAATCAGCAAAATACCTACACACCGACCTCTCTAGATGGTTATGTCAAAGACAATCAGTCGCCTAGAAGCGGGGACATGTATAGTACCATCTTACAGGTGGATATATATATTATTAAGGCAACACAACTGCATGGTCTTAATGACCACATCAGTTTCACTCCATATTTGGAGTAATTTAACTGAACTATAGACCCTAGGTTCATCTTGGATGGATGTTTTGTTTTGGTGTTTTTTGCTTATGCACACATATTTGTTGTGTCTTTTCCTTTCTTAGTGTGTTTTTCCATGTTTGTTATGTTTATCTATAGCAGGGGTTTCAAAATAATCTCGGGCCGCATCAGCATTATGGTTGGCTTCAAAGGGCTGGTTGTAAGACTAGATGTCCAGACACCCCACCCCCTCTTACCTCTAATGTCAATAGCCCCCTCCCCATCATCAGAAGTCATGAGTCCCCCACCATCCCTTACATCACGGTGCACCCCCTTACCTTATGCTGCTTCTGGGAAGATGCTGGGGGGTAGAGTTGGGAAGCAGAAAGTGCAGGGTCTGGAAGAGGACCAGAGGGAGGCTGGAATCAGCTGCAGGAGTCTGCTGAATCCTAAAATCCAGGTGAGGCAGAGACGAGGGGGTCCTGCGGCTGCACAGAGAAGCGCAGGATTTGGTGGAGGAGTTCTGTCATCCTCTCTGCTACTGACTGCTAGGTAAAGATGGGGGCGGAGATGAGGGGGGGTTCCGAAGCAGCAGGAGAGGTGTGAGGGCCACATGAAATAGCCTGGAGGGCCAAACATTCAGCCCGCGGCCTTGTGTTTGGCACATGTGATCTATAGAATTTCAGCCGTTCATTGATTTAGGTATGGGTTAAATTGTGAGCCTCACACTGGGGCAACTACCAGAGAGGTGTTTTCATTTTTTAACAACGTTGCACAAAGGTTTAACACAGCTCATCCAGGCCTGGCGGGTAGGCACACTCGTCCGGAGCCACTCACAAACTGTGACAGCAATCTGAAGACTTATAGATGTCGACAGTCAGCAGAATGCAACCTAACCGATCCACACCCAAAGGGAAGGCTACCTAAGGATGGGTAGACATAGTCCATGCACCATCCCTACTCCTCTGGAACCTTTCTCTACCACTAAGCACTGTCCCTGCCAGATGGGGATCCTGTCCCTACGCTAGCCACTCACATAAAGTGCGCCAAAACCCAGGAGCTGGAGTTTCAAATAGACTCTGCTTGACCCAAGATGGCTGCTGGAGTGACACTGGGTGCCAGCCTTCAATCAGACGACTGTCTCCCTGTGACTGCAGAGAGTCATAGAGGAACCAAGTTCCCCACAACTTCCTTCCCCTTCTGCATTGCAACATTGATTGAGCACTACCTGCAGTGAGAAGTACAGACTGTAATATAGAACAAGAGGGGGCTGGTGCCTTTCCGTCCCTACGCGTGGCGTCACAGTCATGTGACTTCATCAGGGGATGAAGTCACGTAAACGTGACGCCACGCGTAGGGACGGAAAGGCACCGGAATAGACGTTGGCAAACAAGCTCGCTGCTCGTGGAGTTCTGTTCATTATTTTTAATTCAATAAAAAAATAATAAATAATAAAAGCTACTTGGTTTTATATACTACATGATCCGGAACCCCACTTTTTTCTTTACAATACTATCCGTGCATCCACTGAGAGACAAAGACCATTTTAGATCCATATCATTGGCCCAGGATTACCTCATTACCGCAAGGTAAGAGGCCATTCTCACTAGTGTGTGTGTTTTGCTCGAAGAGGAGATAACTGTTCTTTGGCACCTTTTTGCACTTTGATGTTTTTTGCACAAGAAGGAAAGACTTTATTGCTGTTTTGCACAGTTTATTTGCACTTTGCACAAAAAGACTATGTTGCTGGTTTGCACAGTTTATTTGCATTTTGCACAGTTCACTTGAATTTGCATGTCTTTATTTACAGAAGAATAATTTCATTGTATAGCAGCACATGGCTTCTTGATATAATACTCTGATTACTTGGATTTCTTTGTTGAACAGCGCAGCACCAGCCCCCTCTTGTTTAATATTTCTGTATATGGGTATGGACTCACCCTTATTCGGTGCTTGCAGCAGTTATATTTTCTACATTCACATAGTAGAGCAGGAATACATATATATCTTATCAGAGTACAGACTGTGCCTGCCTTCAAGTACGTTTCTCTTCGATACTGAAGATTAGCACTGTGTCTCTGGAGTCCTACAGAAGCAGTTAAGTCTGAGAAACGCGTAGACTGATCTGCTAGCTTATAGCCAAGACGCACAGAATACATAATATTGTAATATTGTAATCTGTATCTTGGTTTTATGGAATGCGGCCTTTTTTGTCCACTGTATTTTTTATTAAATTTTGTAAAAAAAAAATTATGTTTTTTTATAAGTATGTTGTGTACTCCACTATATGGTCACCTGTGAGGCATAATTGGTCCCATGTTTTGCTCCTTTGTGGTATACTTATATGGTTAGGGATTATGCCTCCAGGGGATCGTTACCTATAATAGTTCTTGCTTATCCCACCAATATTTGTGTTTTTTTTTTGTAATTCTGATTAACCCTCAGGGAAAATCTCACAAAATATGACAAGTCTGGTGCAGATTGTACCTAAAACCTGACTTGTACCTTAGTGCAGAGTTTCCTTCTTCAAGCAGGTAATGACATTTCTGGGGGCGTTCTGTACATCAGCGTTGTACAGAATGTCTCCGGATTGTCATATTCAATTTTACAGAAAATTGCAGCGCTGCAGTTTGAAAAGGAAATGTAACTTTTAAAGCGGGGTTCCACCCAAAAATGGAACTTCCGCTTTAAGGGAAGGTGACCCCCTGACATATCACATTTGACATATCACATTTGGCACAACCAATAATGGCAAGCCTCCGTCCCCATTGTATTAGAACAAAAAAAAAAAGAGAGAAATGGATTTGGGACTTTGTATGAGGCTTGTCATTAAAATTGATGATACATACATAAAAAAACATGAAAAAATGAATATAATGTATTGCACAATCACATTGGACTTTCCATAACTTATGAAACATGTTAACCGCTTCAGCCCCGGAAGATTTTACCCCCTTCCTGACCAGAGCACTTTTTGCGATTCGGCACTGCGCTGCTTTAACTGACAATTGCGCGGTCGTGCAACGTTGCACCAAAACAAAATTGACGTCCTTTTTTTCCCCTACAAATAAAGCTTTCTTTTGGTGGTATTTGATCACCTCTGCGGTTTTTAGTTTTTGCGCTATAAACAAAAAAGGAGCGAAAATTTTGAAAAAAAAACGCATTATTTTTTACTTTTTGCTATAATAAATATCCCCCAAAAATACATAAAAATTTTTTTTTTTCCTCAGTTTAGGCCGATATGTATTCTTCTACATATTTTTGGTAAAAAAAATCGCAATAAGCGTATATTGATTGGTTTGCGCAAAAGTTATACCGTCTACAAAATAGGGAATAGTTTTATGGCATTTTTATTTTTAATTAGTAATGGCTGCGATTTTTTTTTTCATCGGGGCTGCGACATTATGGCGGACACATCGGACAATTTTGAAACTATTTTGGGACCATTGTCATTTATACAGCGATCAGTGCTATAAAAATGCATTGATTACTGTGTAAATGACACTGGCAGTGAAGGGGTTAACCACTAGGGGGCGATGAAGAGGTTAAGTTTGTCCTAGGGAGTGATTCTAATCGGGGGGGGATGGGCTTCAAGTCACATGACAGTGATCACTGCTCCCGATGACAGGGAGCGGTGATCTTTGTCATGACACAAGCCAGAACGGGGAAGTGCCTTGTTTACATAGGCACTTCCCTGTTCTGAGGCTCCGTGACACGATGTCCACCGGTCCCGCGGGCACAGTCATGCTATACGCGGCAGAGGCACGTGCGCGCCTGCTATCCCCGGCTCTTGAAGGGGACATGCAGGTACGCCCATTTGCCCACCGCTGCCATTGTGCCGACGTATATCGGCGTGCATCGGTCGGCAAGTGGTTAAATCAATGAGCACTAATGTAATACTGTACAATCAAGATATTCACTTATTGACTATAACTGATACAATAAACATTACAATTAATCAAGGAACATGATCCGTACAAGGACGCACTAATGGATAATGCAGATCAAATAGACATGGTTGGTAAATAAATTCATAAATTAGATATACATCAGTTGGCGATTATAAACAATTACTTATGATACATGATAATAAGCTAGACTTTTTCTTGGCACCCTTGGATTAAAAGACTTGACGCGTTTCATGGCATTTCAGCCACTCATCAGTAGGGATGAGCTTCGTGTTCGAGTCGAACCCATGTTCGACTCGAACATCGTCTGTTCACCTGTTCGCTGAATTGCGAACGATATGGGCCGTTCGCGCCAAATTCGTGTGGCGCGTCACGGCCCATAATTCACTGCGGCATCGCAGTGCATTGCTGGCTGATGAATGGCCAAGCATGCACTATGACCCGCATGCTTGGCCAATCACAGCGCCGTCTGAACAGAGAGCCGTAATTGGCCAAAGCCAAGGAGGCTTTGGCCACTTATGGCTCAGGGGATTTAGTACACGCCCCACACTATATAAGGCCGCCTGCACGGCGGCCCTGTGTAGTGTGTGTTCCGGCGTTCATTGAGAGAGAGAGAGACAGACAGTGACATTTTATTTGAGTTAGATAGATTAGGCAGAACAGTCAGTCAGTTTAGCTGCACTTAGAGTGTATTGTGTATATATATGCATCCCAGGTGTTGCATATATATATATACACTGTATTCAGTTTAGCTAGATCCGTTCCTGGTATCTTCTTACTGACAGGCAGGCTTGTCTTATTACAGTATTTACAGCTACCTGAAGAAAACTGCTGGTGTTCTTTTGATCCTATTAGTACCACAGTCAGGCAGCTAGACTATTTACAGTTAGTGCAGTGCGTCCACCTCACAGTGTTCAGCTAAAACTACAAGTTGGTGTAGTGAGACCTCTGCACAGTGTTCATCTCAAGCTACAAGTTAGTGCAGTGCGTCCTGCTCACAGTGTTTAGCTAAAACTATAAGTTAGTGCTGTGCGTCCTGCTCACAGTGTTCATCTCAAGCTACAAGTTAGTGCAGTGCGTCCTGCTCACAGTGTTTAGCTAAAACTATAAGTTAGTGCTGTGCGTCCTGCTCACAGTGTTCAGCTAAACCTACAAGTTGGTGTAGTGAGACCTCTGCACAGTGCTCATCTAAAGCTACAAGTTAGTGCAGTGCGTCCTGCTCACAGTGTTTAGCTAAAACTACAAGTTAGGGGGCGTGGCCTGGCTATGGAGGAGTGAGGACGTGCTGAGCCCGAGCTCCGTCCGGTCCGCAGCTAAATAAGCAGCTACAGGGGTGATTATCCCCCGATTTCCGCACAGGGCATGTCACAGCGGCGGCGGGCTTCTTCCCAGCCGAAAAGAGCTCACCCCAACGGCCAAGGATCGCTGGATTCTTTCCTCTCCGACACCCCACGCCAGCAGAGGGGGAAATCCAAGATGGCGCCGGAACGAACGGCCACGCTGCAGCAGGAAATTCAGATAGCGCCCCCAGCACTGTCTCCTATCTCCTCTCCCAGGCTGGTAAGCGACTCCATCCCCCCTGCATCCCCCCGCTCCACATCGCCACAGGACAGGGGCACAAACCTGGCAGATTTGACGGAGGACAGGGATATTAGGCAGCACTTATGGTCTCTCCCCACTAAAGAAGACCTAGAGCGCTTTACCAGCAGGATTGAGAGGGCCTTCAGGCAAGACATTGAACAACTGCAAACAGATACCACTGAACTGGGTCACAGGGTAGAGACTCTGGAGCAGAAATTTGATGACTCTGTACCCGCCATCGCTCAGCTCAGAGAACAGACTGTCACCCATAGTCACCAGATTGAGGCCCTTCTGTGTCAGTTAGACGACATGGAGAACCGCAGCAGGCGAGCGAATATTCGCATACGAGGCCTTCCTGAAGCTACTGCACCTAAGGACATTGTCCCCACCTTGCAGGGAGTGTTCCGCGAGATCCTGAGTTTGCCTCCATCGGTGCCGATTGAGATAGACAGAGCGCACAGGGCACTTCGGCCCCCATCAGAAGACCCCGACAACCCCAGGGATGTGATCTGCAAGCTGCACAAATTTACACTAAAGGACCGTATAATGCAAAAGATGCGTAACAGACCAGTCTTTGACTTTGATGGAGCTCAACTGTCCTTTTACCAGGACCTCTCACGGCGTACCCTAATGCAGCGGCGAGCCCTACGCCCACTCCTAACGGAAATTCAAGCAGCAGGCCTCACATACCGCTGGGGCTTCCCATTCAGCCTCCAGGCTTCCAAAAATGGCCGTTGGGCTATACTACGCACAAAGGATGACCTCCCCCGCTTCTTACATACCTTGGAGCTTAATCCAGTGGATTTCCCGGACTGGCGCACCACTCCGGACATCCAGATGCCCCAGCTACCTCAGCCATGGATCCAGGCGGCAGGAAACAGGCGCTCCCGAGGTCGTAACAGGCAAACAGAGGGCCCACGTCCGGGCACCTATACAACCAGTGACTGAACAAGCTACTGACGCCCTTGTTGCCCTTACTAATTTTCTGGACGCGATCCCCTCTTCATCATAGGTGCCCCCATCAGGACACTGGGCCCAACGGACGCACTGCTGTCTTATCCTACTTCCACTTGCAGGATGTTGCACGCGAGGCCCTATGCACTACTTCCCAATTCTAAGTACCATTGGACGCCATGATGGACTGGGGGGGTCCGCGGCCCAACTCCTAGCCTGGCTGTCTGGTTTCCTCCCCACCGGTTTTTTTTTTCTTTTTTGCACTTTTTTGGGAGTTCGAGTTACATAATCCCCTTTCTCCTTTTGGTGACATGTACTGTTTTTTGGGTTTTTTTGTCCCCCTTTTTTTTTGTTGTTTTTTCCCCCCACCCTGTTTCTGTGTCATAATGGACTGGACGGACGGAAGGGCTAACCGTCCCCTTGGTGGTCACCCACGTACCCCACCTAGGCCTCACCTTACTAGGTGACAGTCCCTTGTGGGACTCCGAGTTTTCACCCGGGTGGTTTTTGGGTTGATGCCCCCCTCCCGGGTGAGCTCTATAGTTTCTTACTGTTTTCATCCGTATCCCTCTTCCTCCTCTCCCTCCTCTACCCTACCTACTCTCTCCACTAACCCCCTCTAAAAACCCCCCCCTCCCTATCTACCCCCCCCCCCTTAACCCCCCCCTCCCCCCCCCCTTCCACCACCTCCCCCCTTTATATCATTCTGTGTCTGATATTATTCTCCAGAGCTAACGGTTATTGCTTTGATCTTCAGGTCGCCTTCTGACTGACTGAACCATGCACGGAGGACCCAGAGGGGGTGCGACCAGTCAACTATCATCCAGGTCAGGTGCGCCGTCACTAAAGGTACTGTCCTATAATGTTAGGGGGCTCTGCTCTCCACACAAGCGCAACAGGCTTTGGCAGGAACTAAAGAGGCTGGGGGCCCAGGTGGTTTTCCTGCAGGAGACTCACTTTAGGGAACAGTCCCTCCCAAAGATACCTACACACTTATACACCCAGTGGTTCTTTAGCAACTCTCCGGTGGCCAAGTCACGGGGTACAGCCATTGCATTCCATAGGTCTTGCCCATTCCAACTCTCAGAGAGCCGAGTCGACCCGCAGGGTAGATACGTCTTTGTGAAGGGGGTCTTGGCCAACAAAAAATTCACATTTGCGACTCTCTACGCACCCAATGCCCAACAACTCTCCTTTATTGACTCTGTGTTAGACAAGCTGAACGAATTCAGGGAGGGGTACCTCATTCTTGGAGGGGACTTTAATGTGAGCCCAGACCCACTCGTTGACACATCCCGAGGCCGCCCCACTCACTCCCAAGCCTTCCTCAAGCATTTTCGCAAGTCACTGCAGAACAGCTTCCTTATAGACACGTGGAGAGCTCTTCACGCGTCAGAGAGGGACTACAGCTACTACTCGGGGGTGCACGATGTGTACACGCGCATTGATCTAATGTGTGTGGACCACGACACCCTTGAGCTGTTGCAGTCAGCTGAAATAGGCAATATCACTATTTCAGATCACGCCCCAGTGTGGGCCGTGCTGCGAATCCCAGACGAAACGCGGAGGGCCTGGTCCTGGAGGCTCAATGAAAACCTCCTAGACGATGCTTCGGTAGTGGCCGGGATCTCTGAGACCATTACACATTATTTCACAGAGAACGTGTCTGAGGATATGGCAGACGGAGTGGTGTGGGAAAGCCATAAGGCGGTACTCAGGGGGGAACTGATCTCCCTAGGCTCTAAACTTAAAAAGGAAAGGCAGATAGACTTCCAGAGGGTACTGATGGCTTTACAGGAAGAAGAACTTAAACACAAACGCCAGGGAGACGTTCAAGCCCGTGATCGGTTGATCGAACTGAGGGAACTTTTTTCACGCCTCCTTGACCGTCGAGCGCGCAGACAACTACGCTACCTTTCACATAAATACTACGAACAGGGAAATAAGTGTGGTAGAATGCTCGCTAGAGCGCTCCGGCAGAGAAGACTGACAGCTCACGTGCACTCTCTCCGGTCCCCTGACGGTACAGCCACATTACACTCCTCCGGGATTGCCTCCATCTTTAAAGATTATTATGCGGACTTATATCACCTAGATAAGGAGATTTCCCACTCAGGGCGGACAGCGAAAATGAAAGCTATTAGTGACTACCTCGCCTCAGCCGGACTTCCCTCCCTGACACCCGAACAGCAGCTAGACCTTGACGCCCCCGTCTCCCCTCAGGAAATCATCTCGACAGTGAAGGCCTTACCTAATGGGAAGAGCCCTGGCCCGGATGGATACTCCAAAGCGTACTATGTAAAATTTCTCCCTCTGCTACAAAATCATATGTGCAGGTATTTTAATTCTTTAGCCACAAATCACCAGATCCCCCCTGAGGCATTACTGGCCCACATCACTGTAATCCCGAAGGAAGGCAAGGACCCTACCCTCCCACAAAGCTATCGACCAATATCACTTCTTAACGTCGATGTAAAAATTTTTGCTAAGATCATGGCAAATCGACTTAAATATGTCTTGCCCTCCTTTATCCACCCCGATCAAACGGGATTTATCCCAGGTAGAGAAGCTAGGGATAACTCCATCCGGGCCATGCAGCTTATACAATGGGCATGTTCCCATAGGAATTCCACCCCATACCTTATTCTGTCCACGGATGCCGAAAAGGCTTTTGACAGAATAGATTGGTCATACCTTAAGGCGGTGCTGGAGGCTTGGGGACTAGGCCCCCATATGCTTAAATGGATCATGGCACTTTACGCGACCCCCAGTGCGAAGGTCAAGGTAAACGGCCACTTATCCCTGGGGTTCCCCATACGGAATGGCACGAGGCAGGGGTGCCCCCTCTCCCCCCTCTTGTTCGCTCTGGCTATGGAGCCACTGCTTCGAACGATACGGGCGAGTGCTGACATCAGAGGGGTGACGGTGGGGTCAACGGAACACAAACTGTCAGCCTATGCAGACGACGTGCTCTTTCATTTGACCCAGCCCTTGGTGTCACTGCCAAACCTTATGAGGGAACTAAAAACTTTTGGCCAGGTGTCCAATTTTAAAATCAATTTTTCGAAATCTGAAATCCTGCCCATCACTATCCCTGCGAAGATGGCTAATGACTTACAACAAGCTTTCCCATTTAGTTGGGCTACAACATCAATTAAGTACCTGGGTATACAACTTACCAATAGCTTTGACAATATTTACTCGGCCAATTTTCCCACCCTTTTGAGCATGGTGCGTAGAGACTTACAGAATTGGGCCAAGACCTCCTTCACGTGGCTGGGCAAACTTAGCATACTCAAGATGAACATCCTTCCAAGGGTGCTCTTTTATTTACAAATGCTGCCAGTCCCTCTCCCCAGGAGCTTCTTTACACAGCTTCAAAGCCTAATGATTAATTTCATCTGGCATGGTAAAAGGCCAAGACTGGCCGCGTCTTTACTACAGAAGACCAAGGAAATGGGAGGCCTGGGCCTCCCGGATATAAGGCGATACTACAGAGCCATTGCGATCCAACATATCCTCAACTGGCGGCATCATGGGGGTTCAAAAATATGGGTCTCCTTGGAGAAGAGCTTGGCAGGCCGGGACTTGTCCTACGCGCCTTGGCTGCCTCGTGAATACAGAGGACTCTCACAAACGTCCTCCCCGCTAACTACTCATATCCTGCGGGTCTGGGATCGCACGAATGCTTTGTACGCCTTGGTGCCCCCGGGCTCCCCACTGGCACCGCTGGGGGGATTCAGGTGGTTTCCTCCTGGGGAGCAAAGGACCTTTTTCGGTACATGGGTCACAGACGGTAATTATAGCTGCGGCAAATTTGTAGATAAGGGTAGTCTGATACCCCTAGATGCCTTGAGGACTAGCTATGGCAGATTCCCCATGGATTGGTGGAGACACCAGCAACTCCAACATTTCATTGCAACAGAGGGGGCTTCGATGAGAGGGCTAGACACCATTACCACACTAGAAAGATTCTTTATAGAAGAAGAACCAACTCCCCATCTGATCTCTGAGTTATATAGGCTACTGGGTTCAGTTTCCGCTGCTTGCAAGCCGGCTTTCATAAGAGAATGGGAGCGGGACTTAGGGATAGAGTTCTCGCCAGAACAGCGCCTACACATGTATAAATTAGCACATTCTAGCTCCGCAGAGTCCAGAACGCAGGAAACTAACTACAAGCTTCTAACCCGTTGGTACCGGGTACCTGCCGTCATAGCACGTATTTACCCCTCGGTTTCTGACCGTTGCTGGCGTGATTGCGGTCAGAAAGGCACCCTCCTCCATGTGTGGTGGGAATGCCCAGTGATTAGGCCGTTCTGGAGAGAAGTACAGGCTACCATTAAAAATGCTCTGCAGATTGAGATCCCGTTCTCCCCGGAGCATTTTCTCCTGCACCTCCCCGCCCTCCCTCTGAGCCATTACAAAAAAAGCGCCCTCCCTCATCTATTAAACGCTGCTAAAAGGCTGGTACCTCTCCACTGGAAGAGTCCACGGATCCCTACCTTAAAAGAATGGTTACAGAAGGTGGAAGATATCAGAGAGGCGGAGGAGTGGGTGGCGAGGTGCAAGAATAAGAGTGAGCACTTTGATAGTATCTGGGCCCAGTGGCGGAGATTCACCATTGACACTAACCCTGTGCCCTCTAGCCTGGAAGTTGCGCTGTTGGAGTTAGCGGAGCCCTCCCTGAAGCTAAGGAGGCCCGTATGTGGTGACGTGCGTACCTGAATGACATGTCTCACTGCCCCACTGATTGCACCGGGTGTTGACCTTTTCTTTCCTTATGCATGGTTCACAAGGTCCACAGTTGAAGGCTGATATGTGACGCTAGGCGTCTTTGGTTTTCCCCCCTTCTCTTGCTTTTCTTTTTTTTATTTAAAGGCAAGTTTTGTATCTCCCTTATTAAATGTTATAGAGTCATTACCGGGGCAGACCTATGGGACAGGGGCTCCGCCTGGCGACACAGGCACCTTTCAAAGGCATTGACCCCCGGGGATGCCCGTGGGGCGCCTCCCTCTTGGTGGAGGTTAGTTGGAGGCTTATGGCCCCCC
Organism: Lithobates septentrionalis; assembly: GCA_037952835.1. NCBI lineage: Eukaryota > Metazoa > Chordata > Amphibia > Anura > Ranidae > Lithobates > Lithobates septentrionalis. The sequence goes on along the minus strand of JBBDGP010000704.1, from coordinate 909,030 downwards.
TCCCGAGGGACCCGCCCGGTGGGCATCTCGGGGGCCTTAAAGCAGGGACGAGACCCCCCCCCTCCAATACAGAGTGGAGGGCTTTTGTGACGGGTCCGGCCAAGAAGTTGCCATGGCGAGACCCCCCCATGGGAATCATTTTGACTGTTTCACAGTGCAATACAGTTTGGAGAAGTTTTAATCCCTCATCCCCTTTCCCCCCCTTCCCTTACCCCTCCAATTTTTACTTTGTCTTGTGATTTGTTTGGCAACTTGTTATTGCCTGGTACGTCCAGGTCTGCACTGTAAGAATTGCACTGTATTGTAGTAAGATTGACCATAGACTACATGTTTGTATGTTCCTTTTAATACATAAAATAAAAATAAAGATTATATAAAAAAAAAACTACAAGTTAGTGCTGTGCGTCCTGCTCACAGTGTTCATCTCAAGCTACAAGTTAGTGCAGTGCGTCCTGCTCACAGTGTTCAGCTAAAACTACAAGTTAGTGCTGTGCGTCCTGCTCACAGTGTTCAGCTAAAACTACAAGTTAGTGTGGTGCGTCCACCTCACAGTGTTCAGCTAAACCTACAAGTTATTTTTTTGCGAGCTCTGCACAGTGTTCACCTAAAGCTACCTGTAGAAGGTTGGTGGTGTTTTCCTGATCCTATCACTACCGCAGGCAGCTAAAAAAGCTACAAGTTAGTTTTTTGCGAGCTCTGCACAGTGTTCAGTTAAAGCTACCTGTAGAAGGTTGGTGGTGTTCTCATACTACAGGCAGGCAGTTGATTTTGCTAGCTGCAGTATCAGTACATATATATATATATATATATATATATATATATATATATATATATATATATATACCAGCTTAGTGCAGCTACAGGCCATTAGTATGTCTGGAAGGCCAAGAAGGAGAGGCAGACAGTCACAAGCCAATAAGAGAGGGCAAGCAGGCTCTGTGTCTAGTGCTGGTCGTGGAGACGGTGCATCCTCATCAGCACGTGGCCGTGGGACACGCTTGGCCTTTTTTTCGGCAGCTGGCCGTGTTGAGCCGCAACATGCGGAAGACTTGGTCAAGTGGATGACCAAGCTGTCCTCATCCTCCTCATCCTCTCTCACCCATGCCCAGGGTACTTTCTCTGGCAAAGCAACGGCCTCTTCCCTCGGCTCAATGTCATCAGTGACTCCTTCCCTAGCCCCACCATGTCCTTCTGAGGAGTCCCTCGAACTGTTTGACCACAGTGTTGGGTACATGCTCCAGGAGGATGCCCAGCGTTTGGAAGGCTCTGATGATGATACTGAGCTCGATGAAGGCAGTAACATGAGCACGGACAGAGGGGGTGCCCAAGAAGGACAGCAATCTGGCAGTCATGCTCCCCCTGCTGCAGCATACTGCCAGGTTTGCTCCAGTGATGAGGAGGGAGGGGATGATGAGGTCACTGACTCAACGTGGGTGCCTGATAGGAGAGAGGAGGAGGAGGCGGCACATCACCAACGAGGCAGGATGCCCTCCAGGGGCCAGCCTAAGGGCAGCACATTGACTGCATCACACCCCAAAGCTCCACATGTGCAGGGCGCTGCAGTCTCTGCGCGTTATTCAAAAAGTTCTTTGGTGTGGGCCTTTTTTGAGACGAGTGCATCAGATCGCACCGCTGCTATTTGCAACATATGTCTCAAGCGTATCTCGCGTGGCCAAAACATCTCCCGCTTGGGTACCACATGTTTGACCAGACATATGTTGACCTGCCATGCAGTTAGTTGGCAAGCGTATCTAAAAGACCCACACCAAAGAACAAAGAGGACCTCTCCTTGCTCCTCATCAGCTGAGATTTCCAACCCCACTAGACCTTCAGTCCTCTCTGAGACCTGCACTGAGAGGAATGAAGGTGTAGAATTAGGTGTGACATAGCCAAGTACTTGTGGGCAATCTGCTTTTGGTACACCGACGTCAGATTGTACCAGGCAAATTTCCCTGCCCCAGCTGCTGCACCGCCGAAAGAAGTTTGCTCCCAGCCATCCACATGCCCAGTGGTTGAATGCTAGCTTGGTAAAATTGCTAGCACTTCAACTGCTGCCTTTTCAGTTGGTAGACTCTGCCTCCTTCCGTGAGTTTGTGGAATGTGCGGTTCCTCAGTGGCAGGTACCCAAACGCCACTTTTTCTCATGGAAGGCGATTCCGGCTCTCTACCGGCATGTGGAAGGCAATGTCCATGCCTCGCTGGACAGGGCGGTCAGCGGTAAGGTGCATATGACCGCTGACTCATGGTCCAGCAGGCATGGACAGGGACGTTACCTAAGTTTCACGGCGCATTGGGTGACTCTGCTGGCAGCTGGGAAGGATGCAGGACAAGGTGCAGTAGTGTTGGAGGTTGTTCCGCCACCACGCCTCCAAAATGCTAATGATTGTGACACACCTCTCTCCTCCACCCCCTCCTCTTCTTCTTCCTCCATGGCCTCTTCCTGTGCACCAGCGGTGCTCCGTAGCCGTTCAAGGGGCTACGCAAGTACGCAGGCCAAAAGATGCCATGCAGTGCTTGAGCTGGTGTGCTTGGGGGACAGGAGCCACACTGGGGCAGAGGTTCTGTCAGCTCTGCAGGGGCAGGTTCAGAGGTGGTTGACGCCACGCCAACTTAAGGCAGGAATGGTGGTTTGCGACAATGACACCAACCTCCTCTCTGCACTCCGACAGGGACAAATGACCCATGTGCCCTGTTTGGCTCACGTCCTTAACTTGGTGGTGCAGCGGTTCTTGGGCAGGTACCCGGGCTTACAGGATGTCCTGAGGCAGGCCAGGAAAGTCTGTGTGCATTTCCGCCGGTCATATAATGCCAGTGCTCGGCTGACGGACCTCCAAAAGGAGTTTAACCTGCCCAAGAACCGGGGGGTGTTCGGCTCATCCCTACTCATCAGGAGTATGATGCACATTTGGACTAAAGGGTAGGTAGATAAATAACTATTAGTATATATAATGCCCTCTAAGAGAAAATCTCAAAACAACTTGTCAGTTGTCAACAAGTCCCAAGCTAAGCCCAGGTTCCAATGGTGTCAGTTTGCCTGTCGCACTATCGCAGTCCCATTATAAGGTGTTGATCACTGCCATTACTAGTATAAAAATGTTCATAAATAAATAAATATTTCAATATATATATCATAGTTTGTAGATGCTATAACTTTCATGCAAACCAGTTAATATACACTTATTGGGAACTTTTTTTTTATCAAAGACATGTAGCAGAATACATTTGGACTAAATTCATGAAGAAATGTGATTTATTTTTTTTATTGGATATGTGTTATAGCAGAATGTAAAAAATATTGGGGTCTTTTTTCATTTACCGTGGGGACGGAAAGTATTCAGACCCCCTTAAATTTTTCACTCTTTGTTATATTGCAGCCATTTGCTAAAATCATTTAAGTTCATTTTTTTCCTCATAAATGTACACACAGCACCCCATATTGACAGAAAAACACAGAATTGTTGACATTTTTGCAGATTTAATAAAAAAGGAAAACTGAAATATCACATGGTCCTAAGTATTCAGACCCTTTGCTGTGACACTCATATATTTAACTCAGGTGCTGTCCATTTCTTCTGATCATCCTTGAGATTGTTCTACACCTTCATTTGAGTCCAGCTGTGTTTGATTATACTGATTGGACTTAATTAGGAAAGACCTTACAGCTCACAGTGCATGTCAGAGCAAATGAGAATCATGAGGTCAAAGGAACTGCCTGAAGAGCTCAGAGACAGAATTGTGGCAAGGCACAGATCTGGCCAAGGTTAAAAAAAAATTTCCGCTGCACTTAAGGTTCCTAAGAGCACAGTGGCCTCCATAATCCTTAAATGGAAGACGTTTGGGGCGACCAGAACCCTTCCTAGAGCTGGCCGTCCGGCCAAACTGAGCTATCGGGGGAGAAGAGCCTTGGCGAGAGAGGTAAAGAAGAACTCAAAGATCACTGTGGCTGAGCTCCAGAGATGCAGTTGGGAGATGGAGAAAGTCAACCATCACTGCAGCCCTCCACCAGTCGGGGCTTTATGGCAGAGTGGTCCAACGGAAGCCTCTCCTCAGTGAAAAACACATGAAAGCCCGCATGGAGTTTGCTAAAAAACACCCGAAGGACTCCAAGATGGTGAGAAATAAGATTCTCTGGTCTGATGAGACCAAGATAGAACTTTTTGGCCTTAATTCTAAGCGGTATGTGTGGAGAAAACCAGGCACTGCTCATCACCTGTCCAATACAGTCCCAACAGTGAAGCATGGTGGTGGCAGCATCATGCTATTGGGGTGTTTTTAAGCTGCAGGGACAGGACGACTGGTTGCAATCGAGGAAAAGATGAATGCAGCCAAGTACAGGGATATAATGGATGAAAACCTTCTCCAGAGTGCTCAGGACCTCAGACTGGGCCGAAGGTTTACCTTCCAACAAGACAATGACCCTAAGCACACAGCTAAAATAACGAAGGAGTGGCTTCACAACAACTCCGTGACTGTTCTTGAATGGCCCAGCCAGAGCCCTGACTTAAACCCAATTGAGCATCTCTGGAGAGACCTAAAAATGGCTGTCCACCAATGTTTACCATCCAACCTGACAGAACTGGAGAGGATCTGCAAGGAGGAATGGCAGAGGATCCCCAAATCCAGGTGTGAAAAACTTGTTGCATCTTTCCCAAAAAGACTCATGGCTGTATTAGATCAAAAGGGGGCTTCTACTAAATACTGAGCAAAGGGTCTGAATACTTAGGACCATGTGATATTTCAGTTTTTCTTTTTTAATAAATCTGCAAAAATGTCAACAATTCTGTGTTTTTCTGTCAATATGGGGTGCTGTGTGTACATTAATGAGGAAAAAAAATGATTTTAGCAAATGGCCGCAATATAACAAAGTGTGAAAAATTTAAGGGGGTCTGAATATTTTCCATCCCCACTGTATATCGCAAAAACAAAACCAAAATAATGAAAACCCAGTTGTGATCAAAAACCACTAAAAGCAAGCTCTATTTGTGTGAAAAAAGGATACAAATGTCATTTGGGATACAATGTTGGATGACCGTAGAATTACCAGTGCTAAATAGCAAAAAATGGCCTGGTCATGAAGGGGGTAAAATCTTCTGGAGCTCAAGTGGAAATGCCAGAGTACTTGCATTCAAAATTTTAGTTGATTACTGTGTCACAGTTGAGAGTCTAAGAGAAATGTACAAACCTCAGCACAACCATTTGTAAAAAAAAAAATTAAAAACACACAGCCTATCTTTAAAGAAGATTTTCAAAAAAACATAGTCACTGACTACTTAGCAACAGTGGTGTATTTAGGTTTTGTGCTGCCCTAGGCCCGATTAAATGCGTGCACCCCTTCATTTAAATAAGACCCACCCCTTTCTGTCAAGGCCACACCCCTTCCTGTTTAAGACCCACTCTGTCATCTGTAAACCACACTCCTTCAGTGCCTCATATCAGTGCTGTCTGGTCAGTGCAGCTTAAGAGTGCCACCTCATCATTGCAGCCTTATCAGTACGGTCTCATCAGTGGCCATCAGTGTAGCTTATCAGTGGCCATCAGTGCAGCCCTATCAGTGGCCATCAGTGCAGCTTATCATTGGCCATCAGTGCAGCTTATCGGTGGCCATCAGTGCAGCCCCATCAGTGCAGCTTAAGAGTGCCACCTCATTACTGGGTATCAGTGCAGCCTTATTAATGCTCATTAGTTCCGCCACATTTGGTACCTTTCAGGGGGGAGAGGGGGAACAGGTACCTGCTTTTGACAGATACCTATCCCCACTACTGGAAGACGGCACCCCAGCGCCGTCCATTGGAAGTTCGGCCCCCTCCTCCTTCCCTCGCCGGGCCATTCAGAAAGCACAGCTTGCTTTGCACACGTACAGTAGGGAACCGGCTGTGAGGCCGAAAGGCTTCACTGCCGGTTTCCCTTAACATGAATGGCGGCAGCAGCACCCGGGAGCTGATCCGAAAATCGGCTGGGTTGCCGACATCGCTGGATCGATAGACAAGGGCACTTTCACACTGAGGCGGTGGGGGCGTCGTTTTAGCGGCGCTTTTCGGTGCTTTACAGGCGCTTTGCAGGCGCTATTTTTAGTGCTAAAACCCCTGTCAAGCGCCCCAGTGTGAAAGTAGCCTAAGTGTCCACATATTAAAAATCAATGCCAACTCATTAAACAGTCCACATTCAATGAAAGTTCATGTACTGCAAAGTTTGCATTGATTTCAGCATGTGCAAAGTGCTCCATGCATGCTGAAATCAATGCAAACTGTGCAGTACATGAACTTTCACTGAATGTGGACTGTGAGTTTGCAGCACGGGACACTTAATTGCAACAAGATCTTTATATTAATTTCCATATTAGGCACTTATATGTGATTGGCTGCTTGGCACACATTACAAAAGTAATAGTGACTTAGTAAATCTTACCTGCTGTCCTGGCCGCCGCCGCCGCCGGGGGTTCTCCTCCTGCTCTTCTCTCTCTCTCGCTCTCTCTCTCCTTCTCCTCCTCCTTTCGTCAGTGTCACAGACAGACCCCACCCCAGGCCAGGGAGAAGATGCAGTGTGGAAAGCCGCTCGGAGGAGGGTAGGCAAGGCCTTAGGCCGAGCCTTAAGCCTCGTACACACGATCGGACTTTCCGACAACAAAACCGTGGAATTTTGTCCGAAGGGCGTTGACTCAAACTTGTCTTGCATACACACGGTCACACAAATGTTGGCCAACAATTACGAACGTAGTGACAAACTACCATATATACTCGAGTATAAGTCGAGTTTTTCAGCACATTTTTTTGTGCTGAAAGTGCCCCCCTTGACTTATACTCGAGTCAAGCACTTTTCTGCAGCAAAAAATTTCATTTTCCAAACCGACTTTGGGGCCCCGTATCTCAGGGCCACTTTGTGCTAGGAACCAATTTGGTGTGCAAACCCAGTGGAACTGGTACCACAACATATCCAAAGCTGGGGTTCCTAGCACTAAGTGGCCCCGAGATACGGGGCCCCAAAATCGGTTCAGAAAATGTCATTCTCTGCTGCAGAAAAGTGCTTGACATTTTCTGAACCGACTTTGGGGCCACGTATCTCAGGGCCAATAGGTGCTAGGAACCCCAAATTTGGTGTGCAAACCCAGTGAACCGATTTTTGGGGCCCTGTATCTCAGGGACACTTGGTGCTAGAAACCCCAGCTTTGGAAATTTTATGGTGCTAGTTCCACTGAGTTTGCACACCAAATTTGGGGTTCCTAGCTCCAGTCGGTCAACTGTGTCCATCTGCAGCAATGTCATTTCGGGACCATTTGGGTTCAGAGACCCCAAATTTTGGCTGCAGCTAGGGGGCATCTAGGAACCCTTAACTGCCGAGTTTGAAGTTCGGGGGACCTATGGCTGCAAATGGGCACAGTGAGGCATGAAAATGGGCACAGTGAGGCTGCAAATGGGCATTGTTCACCCTCTTTTCCACTTACAGTAGCTGTGCATTTCTCACCCTCGTCTTATACTCGGGTCAATAAGTTTTTCCCTTTTTTTGTGGTAAATTAGGGCCTCAACTTATACTCGGAACGACTTATACTCGAGTATATACGGTATGTGGTTTTTCAGCTCTTTATCGACACCCTTTGGGCTCCTTCTGCTAATTTCGGGTTAGTAGAAGTTTGGTGAGTGTTGATTGGCGCTTTTCTTTTCGCGTTTTTCATTTAACGCTTTTCATTTCACGCTATTTCAGTTCATTTCTGAACGGCTGTTCGTCAACCAGCCATGTTGCAGAATCGGAGGGGATAACGTGTTATTTATTATTGGCCTTGGAGTTATTGCTTTGACCCAAGTCCAGTCCAGGAACAGGAGGAGGAGGAGTTCTTGGACCAAAAATTGGTTGCTTTATTAATCGTGGCCAATTATGTCATATGCCTTTGCTGCGGGAGCTCCAGGAGAATAACCCGGATGATTTTCGGAATTATCTTCAGATGACGGACCCCTGCTTTCACCAACTCTTGGCATTGTTGACGCCCTATATTAAGAAGCAGGACACATGCATGAGGCTTTTTTTTAATTTTTTTGGTTGAATAATGATTTGATTTGGTATATTTTATATATTTTTGGATGAATAGAATGTACTTTTCAGTTAAGTTCTATTGGCAGATAGCATGTCTAATTTTATTTGTTTTCTTTTTTTAATGCACAATAAAAAAAATTGTGTAGAATAATACTTGGCTTTGTGTTTTACTTCAAATAACAGTTTGGGAGTAGACAGTTACATTTTATAAAATACAATGTAAAATTAACAAGAGACACCAACATAGTTGTATCTTTGATCTTAAAATCTACGGGATAATGGTGTTGTGGTAACTTGCCCAAATAAAAAATAAAAAAGCATAATAATATTATTCTTGATATCACTAGAAAAAAAAAGCCTTTGAAAATTTGTTTGCAATAACTCCATCAGTATCACCAGCAAAGCAGCTTCATTATTATCCCATTAAAGAAGAAGAGAATTGTACGCTGGATTTCGAAATTTCATAATTTGCCACGTCACGAATGTTAATTCTACATTACGAACGCGAGTTTACAAGACCGACCGCTCCTGGCTCAACCTTGCTTCCGAGCATGCGTGTTTGTACTTTGGACTTTTGTCCGACGGACTTGTGTACACACGCTCACAAAATGCGACAACACACATTTGTTGGCGAAAAATTTGAGAACCTGCATTTCCTCTTTTAAAAAAATCATTCCGGAGTTTGAATGTATGCTGTAAAATTTCATGCTAGCTTCTAAAAGCCTTGTCAGCTGGGCTGTAGTGACGTTCTTTCGAATGAATAAAAATTCTGGCCAGAGCCAGCTGAAACATAACAAAAAACAAAAGCGCTGTGGGGGTGGCGATAGGCAGAAATCCTTCGCTAGCATTAAGTAATTGCATGCAGAGGTCATGGCCTCTCTCGAGCAGCTGCTGTTGCACATACTCTTGATTTCACGCTTGTGAAAAATGCCCGGCCATCTGGTTTGTCGGCGGAACTGACCCCCGCCAACAAAGACCTGATGAGCGCCGTTTGCCATCGCGCTGATGAGACACTTCATTCTCGGCTTGTCAAGAAGCGCGGAGAGCCCCCCTCACAAAACACGAGGTGTCGCAGCGAGGGGAGAAACAGTATAACAATTACGTGGATTCTATTATGTCTCTACACTACTGTTCTGAAGAATGAACTTCAGCTTCAACATGATCCAGGGATTGACACCACTTATTCTCTGAATCCGGGTAACAAGTGTCTCACATCGCTGTTCTCTGCTACCGTTGGATATGAGATGTTTGGATAGGCTAATATTGGACAGGGCATTCCTCAACGTAATACTTACCGTTTCTTGGTGTTGGAATATATTGTTCATGTATTTTTGTACAACAACTACAGATATATTGTTCAGCCAGTAGATGGCAGTGTCTATAAGTTTTTTTAGCTGCATTTATGGTTAAACTCATCTTTTCTCTGTATAAAAAATTTCTGTTTCCTGTTTGCAGTCAAGCAGCAGATAAACAGGGCTGGTGCAAGAATTTTTGACACCCTAGGCGAAACCTTATTTTGCCGCCCCACTCCTGACTCCACCCCTTTTTCCCTGCCCATGTAAACCCCACCTTTTTAATATAGAGCCCATCGAAATCAGCCCACCAGCGCCCATCAAATGCAGCCTCACCAGCGCCCATCAAATGCAGCCTCACCAGCGCCCATCAAATGCAGCCTCACCAGCGCCCCTCAAATGCAGCCTCACCAGCGCCCATCAAATGCAGCCTCACCAGCGCCCATCAAATGCAGCTTCACCAGCGCCCATCAAATGCAGCCTCACCAGCGCCCATCAAATGCAGCCTCACCAGCGCCCATCAAATGCAGCCTCACCAGCGCCCATCAAATGCAGCCTCACCAGCGCCCATCAAATGCAGCCTCACCAGCACCCATCAAATGCAGCCTCACCAGCGCCCATCAATGAATGTTTGCTTGCTTCCTTTCATTTGGGAGTCGGGACACAGACACAGTCCTCCGCCGCCGCTGCGCCTCTGACACTATGTGCGAACGGAGCGGTGGCTGCCTGCTGATGCTGAGACTTAGTTGCTTACTGCAGAGAGAAGAGAGTAGGAACACCAGTGGCCGGGCGCCCCCGCAGAGGGGCGCCCTAGCGGCTGCCTAGTTTGCCTAGTGGTAGCACCGGCCCTGCAGATAAATACATGTGAACTGTGCACTGTCTGTTCTGCATACCTCCTAACATTTTGGGATGGGAATGAGGGACACTTACTAGCAAATGTATGTAGGCATAGGACACGCCCCCTGCCACACCCCCTAATGCTGCGTACACAAGATCGGAAATTCGGCCAGCAAAAGACCGATGAGAGCTTTTGGTCGGAAAATGGGACCGCGTGTATGCTCGGTACAATAACAAAAAATGTAAGTAAAGGTGTAGCGCTAATAAATGAAAATGGTAAAAAACATATAAACGTAATCAATGACACAAAAAATTGCAGTCCATCTTGAAGAATCCAAAAGGATAGAAGACAGGAGAACCGTCACCGACACCCAACACAACTGACTCTTACCGTCAGTGTATAGGACATACACATTGAGCAAATGGTTGAAAAGCCAAATTCACAACTTGTAATAAACGAACGATCCACCAATAGAATCCTCTCTCATAGATCCACCAGAGACAGATAGCTTGTTTCTTAACAATGTCAGCTGGGAGATGGGCTCCACAGGAACAACTCAATATTCATATAAAAGAGGATGAAAGAACAAACTCATTGCGCAGACATCCAAAAATTCGATCATTTATTGCAACAAAAAAAGTTTAAACTCACATTTCACCGTTAAAAATGTGTACGCTCCATCGGACTTTTGCTGGCCGAATTCCAGCCAACAAAAGATTGAGAGCATGTTCTCATTTTTTTCGGTCGGAAAAAGTTCTGATCGTCAATTCCGATCGTCTGTAGCAATCCCGACGCGTAAAATTCCTACGCATGCTCGGAAACAATTTGACGCATGCTCGGAAGCATTGAACTTCATTTTCTCGGCTCGTCGTAGTGTTGTAGGTCACCGCGTTCTTGATGGTCGAAAGTTCAGCGAACTTTTGTGTGACCGTGTGTATGTAAGGCAAGCTTGAGCGGAATTCCGTTGGAAAAACCATCCAAGATTTTTCTGACGGAAAATCCGCTCCTGTGTATGGGGCAGAGAATTAACCAAAAAAAAGGTTAATTAAATACACAAGGGACTTTTTTACCACTACTATTCCTTAACCACCTCAATACTGGGCACTTTCGCCCCCTTCCTTCCCAGACCAATTTTCAGCTTTCAGCGCTCTCGCACTTTTAATGACAATTACTCAGTCATGCTACGCTGTACCCAAATGAAATTTTTTATTATTTTGTTCGCACAAATAGAGCTTTCTTTTGGTGGTATTTATTCACGACTCCATTATTTTTTTTTTTTGCGATATAAGCGCAAAAATAGTGGAAATTTGGAAAAAGAACAATATTTTCTTTTTTCTGTTTTAAAAGAAATCCAGTAAAATCGAATTTTGTCATAAATTTAAGCCAAAATGTATTCTGCTACATGTTTTTGATAAAAAAAATCCTGTTAAGTGTATAATAATTGGTTTGTGTGATCACGGACATATGTACGCAAATGATCATTTACAGATGTGTGCAGGTGATCACGTACATATGTGTGCAGATTACCATTGGGACATGTGATTTTAGTGGGACATATGTGGGGGACAGCTTTTTTATTATTTGGGGACATGTGTTTTGGGGACATGTGTGTTTTACATTATGTGGGGACATGTGTGTGTTTTACATTATGTGGGGACATGTGTGTGTTTTACATGTATGTATTTACATGTGTGTTGACACTAGGTTGGTGATCAGTGAGTAAAGCTGTAAAAAACAGCTCATACTCACTGATCATCAGCCGGCTGCAGCGATCCCCTCTCCTCTCCTCCTCAGCGACAACTTCCGTGTGAGGAGAGGAGAGCTGATCGCCTAGCAACCGGCTGTGTTTACATCACATGACGGCTGTGATTGGACACGGCCGTCATGTGATCAGGAGGGCCAATCACAGAGCCCTCCTGCCGATCCGAGATGCGCCGCGTCCGGGTGACACGAGCGCATCGGGATCGCGCCGCTGCGCGGGCACGCGCGCGCGCGATCCCACTCCTTCTAAAGGACGTTCCTGAACGTCCACTCAGAAGGAGAGAGCGCCCACCCGGCCGTTTATGTACATTAGCCGGGTGGGAAGTAGTTAATAATGGCTTTTAAAATGTACAAATGCAGCAATTTAGAAATTGCATGAAAGGTTTAGCACTGGGAAACACTTTTTGAAAGATAAAAAGTACAGTTTATATACAACTATATAGATCAGACCAAAATGAGGGACAAATGAGGAGGAAAGAGGGACAGAGGGACATTGCTCCAAATCAGGGACAGTCCCTCGAAATCAGGGACAGTTGGGAGCTATGTGTTCTGTAGGGCTATATATGAAATTTCTAACACATGGTGATGGCTCTTCTCTCTTATTTGTATGCGACTCTCTTCATCTCTCACCTCCTTCTCTCGATGGCTTGTGGCTTTAACCACTTCAGCTCCATACCTCCCAACATTTTGAGATGGGAAAGAGGGACACCTACTAACAAATGTATGTAGGCATAGGACACACCCCCTGCCACACCCCCTTAAATGTGAATTAACAAAAAAAAAAGGTTAATTAAATCCTCAAGGACTTTTTTTTACCACTACTATTCCTTTATATTGGCTTTTAAAATGCACAAATGCAGCAATTTAGAAATTGGAGGAAAGGTTTAGCACTGGGAGACACTTTTAGAAAGATAAAAAGTGCATTTTATATACAACTATATGGATGAGACCAAAATGAAGGACAAATGAGGGGGAAGAGGTAAGGAGGGACATTGCTCCAAATCAGGGACAGTCCATCCAAATCAGAGACAGTTGGGAGGTATGCAGCTCCAGATAGGTTTGCCACCTTTTCTTCAAGTCGAACACTTTTGCGGCACAGGGCAATTTTTTTTTGTTTGTTTGCAGTAAACACTATAGGATTATAAAAGACCAGGGACACATTTGGGTGCCCCAAGGAGAGTAGTAATGTAGCGCACAGAGCGCACCAGTGGGTGTGACCAAATTGCTCTTGCTGACATCATCACCCCACCCTTCAGTGATGCAAAAACCTGCCCCCAAACAACCGCCCGCAGCGGCAACAGATTTGTGTATGACTATCTCGGTTACTTGGGGAGCCACAGCCTGGTCTTTATAAAGTGTCTGGGTTTCAGGTGGACTTAAACCCGGACACATGATTTAAAAACCGAACTGTCTGGGTGAATCCTGGACTGGTGGCAACCCTAGCTCCAGAAGGTTTATCCCCCTTTCTTTTTGCAGTATGGCACTGCGTTATTTTAACCCAGTGTTTCTCAACTCCAGTCCTCAAGGAGCCCCCACAGGTCATGTTTTCAGGCTTCCTATTATTTTGCACAGGTGGTTTGATTAGCTTCACTGCCTTAGTGTTTACCACAGCTGTTTCATCTGAGGGAAATCCTGAAAACATGACCTGTTGGGGCGCCTTGAGGACTGGAGTTGAGAAACACTGCTTTAACCACTTTAAGAATAGCCGCTGCAGTTGTACTGCGGCAGATTGGCACTCCTGGGCGAATCGCCATCATTGTATGTCGGCTCGATGTCCGCCGGCGACCCAACATCGCCTAGTACAGAGGCAGAATGGGGAAACAGGGTGGACCCCCATTCTGACAGATGACATGACAGAGATCTACTGTTGCCATGTCCCTGGCAGCCCATCCCCCTACAGTTAGAACACAACAAGGGAACACAGTTAACCCCTTGATCGCCCCCTAGTGTTAACCCCTTCCCTGCCAGTGTAATTTTTACCTTGATCAATGCATTTTTATAGCACTGATCAATGTAATAATGTCACTGGTCCCCAAAAAGTGTCATTTGGGGGAAGATTTGTCCACCGCAATGTCGCAGCCCTGCTAAAAATCGCAGATTGCCGCCAATACCAGTAAAAACAATAAAAAAAATATAAAAGTCCCTAAATCTATCCCATAGTTGGTAGATGTGATAACTTTTGTGCAAACCAATCAATATACGCCTATTGCAATTTTTTTTTCCAAATATATGTAGAAGAATATATATTGGCCTAAACTGATGAAGAAATATGTTTTTTTTTTTTACATTTTTCTTGGATATTTATTATAGCAAAAAGTTTAAAATATTGGGTGCAGCATCGCAGGCCGCACAATTGTCAGTTAAAGCGACGCAGTGCCGAATTGCAAAAAATGGCCTGGTCATTAAGGGGGCAAATCCTTCTCGTCCTTAACTAGTTAACTGACAATTGCATGGGTGTGCGACACTGTACCCAAATAAAATGTATGTAATTTCTTCTCACAAATAGAGCTTTCGTTTGGTGGTATTTGATCACCTCTGCGTTTTCTTATTTTTTGCGCTATATAGAAAAAAAAGGCAGACAATTAAAAAAAAAAAAAAAAAAAAAAAAAAATTATATATATATATATATATATATATATATATATATATATATATATATATATAGAAAAAGAGTCCAAGAGGTTGCTGCACTTAAAAATTTCTTTGCTTTATTTCTCAAATTGTTCAGTAGGGATTTACAAAGCAAGTATAATCCAAAAACACAGGCACGAAATGCCTACACAGTTTCAAACACAGGTAGATTCAGATATGGATGGATGGATGGATTACGTCTCGGGCTAGTCAGCTTACGCCCTTCCTAAGATCCATTGAAGCACATCTGGGGGTTTCAATCCAATCATTCATTTAAATACAGGTTAAGTGAAGTACTTCACATATGGAATCAATATGGCTAATTAGTTCAAATCGCATACCATTTAACATCTATATATGCATATATTTATCTATAACATGCCATTAAAACAAGGATAAGCAACAGGTGTCGAATCTCTCATTCTCTTCACTCTCATTATAGAATATTTAAAATACCTATAAAAACGCAGGGAAATGTTGCATTCATGAGTAAATACAAAAACAAAAAGAAAAAACAAAAAAGATATCCCCATCATGAAGTTATTTTATCTGGCTACTTTCATATACTTATTCCAACAGTTAAACAAATAAATAAAGATCCAAATCAACATTTAAGCCATATGGAGCAATTGTATTCAAAAAATGTATCCAGTATACTTCTCTTTTTCTTAGAATCAATTCACGGTTGCCCCCTCTCCTATTTTTTTCAATACCTTCTAGGACCATATACTTTAGTTGTGATACATTGTGGCCAAATTCCAAAAAGTGTCTCGCCAGCGGTAATTGGGTTAATTTATCTCGTATTGAGTATTTGTGTCTCGCTATCCTATCTTTGATTTTTTGTGTAGTCTCCCCTACATAGACTAAACCGCATGGGCACTTTATGGCGTAAATTACATATGAAGATTGGCATGTGTAGTAACCCCGTATGGGGATGTTGAAACCCCTATGTGGATGTGTAAAGTATTTACCTTTAATCATAGAGTTACATTGTATGCATGACAAGCAGGGATACGATCCCAGATTTTTAGGTCCCAGGAAGGTTAGTTTGGCTGCTGCAGCCACAGGTTGATCAGATTTAATCAATCGATCTCGTATCGTTCTACCTTTTCTATAGGAGGACATGGGTGGATTCCAGAATTCCTGTACCATGGGGTAACTGGATCTTAAAAGATTCCAATGTCTTTTGATAATTTGATTAATTTTGTTGGAGAAGGGATGGTACTGCATAATAAAGGGGATTTTCTTCTTTTCTTTTCGGGGTGATCGATTACTATCCGTATTAGGATGATCGATATTAACTAAAGCTTGCGGATATCTTCTACTAATAAGTTTGTTTTTTATTTCATCAAGTCTCTGATCACGGCACAGCGGGTCACTCACGATCCGCTGCACCCTCATCATCTGACTTTTTGGGATGGATGAAATTCTATAATGAGAGTGAAGAGAATGAGAGATTCGACACCTGTTGCTTATCCTTGTTTTAATGGCATGTTATAGATAAATATATGCATATATAGATGTTAAATGGTATGCGATTTGAACTAATTAGCCATATTGATTCCATATGTGAAGTACTTCACTTAACCTGTATTTAAATGAATGATTGGATTGAAACCCCCAGATGTGCTTCAATGGATCTTAGGAAGGGCGTAAGCTGACTAGCCCGAGACGTAATCCATCCATCCATCCATATCTGAATCTACCTGTGTTTGAAACTGTGTAGGCATTTCGTGCCTGTGTTTTTGGATTATACTTGCTTTGTAAATCCCTACTGAACAATTTGAGAAATAAAGCAAAGAAATTTTTAAGTGCAGCAACCTCTTGGACTCTTTTTCTATATACAAGGTCGGTGGGAAGACCTGATTGCTGGCACTAAATCGTAAGCAGAGTGCGGTTCTCCTCCACAAGTGTGTATATATATATATATATATATATATATATATATATATATATATATTTTAATTGTCTGCCTTTTTTGTATATAAAATTATATATATATATATATATATATATATATATATATATATATATTTTGTCTGCCTTTTTTTGTGTATATATATATATATATATATATATATATATATATATATATATATATATTTTTTACTTCTTGCTACCATGTTTCCAAAAAAATAAGCCGGGTCTTCTATTCATTTTGGCAACCAAAAGTACAGTAGGGCTTATTTTCAGGGTAGGGCTTACCATTTAAAGTGGGGTTCCACCCAAAAAAAAAAAACCTGCATGAAAAATCCTAAAGAAAAATACAAAAAAAATTTTGGATATTTTTTTTTTCTTACTCACCTCTAAATGCCTGTTGCTAGGGGGTCCCTCGTAGTCTGCCTCTTTCAGTGCCTGGGCTGGTGACATCACTTCTGTCTCGGCACAGGAAGGGCTCAGCTCTGCTCCCTCCCTCCTGTCAATCATCTGGGACCCATTACAGGTCCCAGGTGACTGAGTGGCTAATCACGGCGCTCAGCGCCGCTCGCGGTGCCACAGCCCGGCGGCCACAGTTGCAATGCCGGCGCCGCTGTCTTCTCTCCCCCTCTTCCTCCCTGCCTGTCAGGAATCCTCAGTGTAAACAAATAAAAAGTGCTTGAAAAATGCTAGAATTCCCTTCTATAGCAGTAGTATATAATGTAAAAGGTGTGTGTTTCTGTAATCTATTGTGTCGAATACCTTCTTACAGCGCCGCTCTGCACTTCCATGACCCGCCTGAGCAGTCTTTCCTGCTCCGAGCACTGCAGAGGGGGAGGGGGCCTGAGATCCCCCGCTGAGAGAAGAGGAGGGCAGCGGGAGATCAGCTGATTGCTGCTCGGCGATTCCATGGCCCGCCTGAGCTCTCTTCCCTGCTCCGAGCAATGCGTGTGGGGGGGGGGGGGATCCTCCGCTGACAGCTGGTAGAAGAGAAGGAGAGTAGCGGGGGATCAGCTGAACCGAAGGTATTTGACTCAATTAGATTACAGAAACACACACCTTTTACATGATATAATACTATATTAGAGATGATTCTAGCAGTTTACAACCACTTTAAAACTAGGGCTTATTTTCGGGTAGGGCTTATATTGCAGCCCTCCTCGAATATCACAGTAGGTTTTATTTTCAGGGTAGGTCTTAGTTTCGGTGAAACACGGTATAAAACATTCCCAATAAAACATTTTAAAAATGTAATTTCTTCAACAATTTAGGCCAATATATATTCTGCTACATATTTTTGGTAAAAAAAAAATCCCAATAAGCGTATATGGATTGGTTTGCACAAAAGTTACAGCATCTACAAACTATGGTATATATTTTTTTAATTGTACTGTTATTTTTATTTTTTACTAGTTATGGCGGTGATCAGCATCTTAGCGGGACTGCGGGACCAATCGGAGACTAATTGACACTTTTTAGGACTGGTGACACTAATACAGTGATCAGTGCTAAAAAATATGCACTGTCAGTGTACTAATGACACTCTCAGAGAAGGAGCTAACATCAGGGGCGATCAAAGGGTTAAATGTGTTCCCTGGGAGGGATTACTGACTGTGGGGGAGGTTGCTTTGACTGAGGGAATGTAAAGATCCATGTTCCTGCTTAGCAGGAACCCATTCTCTCAGAATAGCGATCTGCCTTGTTTACGTAGGCAGACCACCATTTCTGCCTTTCTCCTGAACGATCGGCGTTCCCTGTCCCCTGCAGATAATAGCATAATTATACGCATCGCATACTAGCAAATTATGAAATACTTACCTTAAAACAAAGCCCTTCAGCAGTGCACTGTCACTGCTGAGAGTGCTTCCATCTTTCCCCGATCTTCTTCTGGGTTCGTGGACTCCGGCTGTGTGAGCGGCAGTAGCCACTATGATGTCACTTCCGCGTGCGGGAGCCCTTGTTTCCGGGACAGTGCTCTAAAGGTCCGGCACGGTATGTCAGACCTTAAAATAGGTTTGAGATCAAGTAGGAGACTCCACTCACTCCACTCAATCCTGGAACAAAGTCAGTACATAGGTGCAGCCTCTTGAAGAGCACCCCAACATCTAGTCCAAAGGGCTCCAGGAACAAGCAGCCCCCTTTTCCCCAGCTCACAGATCCATTCTCTCGGAGGGGAAAAAGACAATCTCCTCAAGGCTCCAGGCTATATAATAATATTCTCCTCAATGATTGGCTAGGGAGCCAGTGCCGGCAAAGGCCATCTAGAGCCCAGGGTGAACATGCCAAACTGAGCCCCCCCCCCCCCAGGATGTATGTGCATTGAGCACCAATCTGCATGCTACTTCCTTTTCCTCCCAGGACAAAGCCACACCCCTGCTGAAATCCCCCCTCCTCTCACAAATCTTTGACCCTCCCCCCCTCCCAGTTCAAATCCTCTCTCTCCCCAAATTCGCCCAGCACAACTCAACCCCCCCCCCAAAAAAAGAGAAAAATCACTTCTTCTAGCACAAATCCTTCACCCTTCAAATTTCTCCTCTGAGTATATAAAGCCCCTCCTTACATCTGTGTTCCCATCAGCAGAGTCCCTCCTTACATCTGTGTCCCCATCAGCTGAGCTCCTCCTTACATCTGTGTCCCCATCAGCGGAGCCCCTCCTTACATCTGTGTCCCCATCAGCGGAGCCCCTCCTTACATCTGTGTCCCCATCAGCGGAGCCCCTCCTTACATCTGTGTCCCCATCAGCGGAGTCCCTCCTTCCATCTGTGTCCCCATCAGCGGAGCCCCTCCTTACATCTGTGTTCCCATCAGTGGAGCCCCTCCGTACATCTGTGTCCCCATCAGTGGAGTCCCTCCTTACATCTGTGTCCCCATCAGCGGAGCCCCTCCTTACATCTGTGTCCCCATCAGCGGAGTCCTCCTTACATCTGTGTCCCCATCAGCGCAGCCCCTCCTTACATCTGTGTCCCCATCAGCGGAGTCCTCCTTACATCTGTGTCCCCATCAGCGGAGTCCCTCCTTACATCTGTGTCCCCATCAGCGGAGCCCCTCCTTACATCTGTGTCCCCATCAGTAGCAGAGTCCTCCTCACATGTGTCCCCATCAGCAGAGTCCTCCTCACATGTGTCCCTGGCAGCACAGCCCTCCTTCATGCCACGTCTGTCTCTGTCCCTTCCAGCGGCAGCTAGTTCCCAGCTTTCTCCGTGTGTTCAGTGGAGAGGGGAGGGGCGCCGCCACTGGTACAGATCATAAAACACACAAGGTCTTGAGTCTAGGCATCAGGGCAGATGGCATTACAAAAGTAAAACACTTAGTTTGTGAATACTGTACATCTGAAGAAGGAAGATCTAAAGGAAGAAGATTAAAGGGTGTGCTAAAAAGAACCACAAAATTCTAAAGCTCAAGCAGTATACAGCCATCTCCTCCTTCTCTCCTTGATCTCCGACTTGATGTATGGGGTCTTAAGTGCGGCCCCTGACATCACCAAAGAGCCACATGTAATGTTCAGTGAATGTAATCCTACAGAAAGCTGCCAGAGACTTTAGAAACACAACAGTAGATGACCAGAGACTGAAAAAATTCATAACAAAAAAATATATATATTTTTACTCTACCTTGTGGGGCTTCTTTACCCGAGAATCTCACTTTACCTCCAAGCACTCTTTTTCCGGCAGTCATTTTAGGAAAGGGCAGAGGATTCAAACTCTCCTTACTTCCTGAAGTTATAACCCCCTCCCTTGGACATGTGACATGTGAAAAATGTCTTTGCCAGAAATCTTGCAAGATCCAGCAGTGTATACACGAGATTTCCCAGGAAGGCACTTGGTTAGGTACCCTTCCCAGGATGCATCTGTAGGAAGGGCATGCCAATAGACGAAATGGCTCCTCTGGACGGACATCTGTGCATGGGCTAATACATGTGTCCTCTTGTGCTCACAGTAACTGGTCACATGCTAATGCTCCTCCATGCACCCGTTGCACGCCAGAACTCACATGCACTTGTAACAGATGTTGGCGCCAAATGGGCTATTTAAACTGGGCCAGTGCTCAGGATCAGTGCTGTTTTGTCTTCAGCCTCCTGTGTCCTGTGATTCTGTATCTTGATTCCAGTTTCTGACCCGGATTGTCTTGACTACCGTTTAAACTCCTCCTGCACTGACCTCAGCTTGTCCCCTGACCTCTGCTTCTGTCTGCTCCATTGGCTCCAGCTTCACTGATCGGTTCCAGACCTGGATTGTTTCCTGGCCACGCTCCTGCCTGGGGAGTTTACTGGCTGCAGAAAAAAATGCCTGAAGCCAAAAATAGCAGCTGTAAAAACAGCTGTCCAGTGTGCATGGGGCCTAACAGTCAAATGTTTGCCTTTTTTCACCATAAAAACTATGGTGATTTGATATCAGCATGTACAACGGCAAGCAACATAGTTATTTCTGTTTTATTGGGGGGGAGGGGGGGGGTCTGCTTTATAAAATATACAAAAGCATTTTTCCATTTTGTAAAATGTTTTTTTTTCCTTCTTCCTTTTTTTTTCTAAGCTGTGTCTAATTAAGGAGAGTTCTCTTCACTTCCTGTCATGTAGCTACAACAGGAAGTCAGAGCAAATCTCTTCAAAGTGAGATAAATCTCCTCTTTGTCAGGGCTGGGCTTCTAGCAACTCTCTTCTCAGTGCTAAAGGCTGCTCAGATGTCAGTTAATTACCAGGTTTGCATTGTTTACGCAGTGACTCACCTGGTCTCTATTACCTGCCTCATTAGTCCAGCCTACAGCCAACTCTTCTGGCTGTTTAAACTGCCTTGCTCATTCCCTTTGTGCCTTCGCCTGGTCAACATGTCCAGTGTGTCTCGGCTGTGTTTCTATTATGACTTTTGCCTGGCTAATGTTTGTTCTGGTTCCTGTTCCTGATCCTTGGCTTCTGACAACACTGATTTCTGGCTTCCTGATCCCGTCTCATCTGATTACCCGTTTTGACCTCCTAACCCTGGCTTTTGTTTTTGACTACGTTCCTGATCTGTATTATTTTTGCTTTTACATTAAAGGTGTGATTTTGCTGCATTTTTTTGTCTCTGCCTGGTTCATGGTCCCCGGCACTCTTTTAGACAGTTGTTACCAGAACAGATGTCCCCACTGGAAAATTTTTACAATATTCCTGTTTTAGTGGCATTTAGGATTTTCGCTTTCAGTCCCAGTGACATTGGTCACCAAGACAAATAGAGAAGGGAAATCTCCCTGGCAGGGACCCAGACAGCAATAAAAACTTGTTGAGGAAAATGGACAAATAGTGTTGGATCCATAAGGTTATCCTATTGGTACTCAGTATAAGGGAAGTAAACAACCCCAAGTGGCTCACACCAACAGGACCCGGCAGTAACTATAGTAGAAGTGGCCTCAGCACAGCTCTGTCCAGGCCACACTCCCCTGACATGTTTCGTCCCACCCACAGGACTTATTGGTATTGCTATCTTAAAATATTGATGTTGATGGTGATAATCTGAAGTACAACACCACTGCTTAGGGGTCCAGATACCACCTCAATTAAGCCCTAATGAAGGGGTTTTTTTTGGACCCCCAAAACACATTGGGTACCCTTTGGACTGGCCCCCTGATTTTTATTTCAATAACGTTGTATATGGACCTCTTAGCAGTGGTGTGGCACTTCAATTTCTTTTTTTTTTAGCAAAAAATTGAAAATGTAACAGCGGTTTTATTCTGCTACGCATTAATAAAAACTTTCTTTTTTTTTTAAAGTTTTGCCTTTAGATATATTTTAAGTATTTTCTATTTTGTTTAATTGAAATGTCATGGTTGTTCATGATTCTTGAATTTCCGCCTACGGTTGGTACGATGGGTAAGCTGTGGCTCTGACAGTCTTCAGTCTGTGTAGGTGTTGGCTCCACATTATCATCCTGATAAAGTATTCTCAGACGTGCGTACTCCTATACATTATACAGTTCATGAATCAAGCCATAAAATCATTATTATCCATCACCTGCCGCAATTATGTCATCTTCCTTGTGCTGAGTTATTGAATTATGTCATGCAGAAACATAATCTCAGTTTTGCACAACCTCACAGCATCGGCTTTATTGAAATTAATGGAGAGATGGCTTGATAATGCATCCTCCACTTCTTATAAGACCTCTTTGGTGGCACTTTTGTAAATTAAACTTATCTGGAAGGCTTGAAGGCTTCAGTATTGTTTTCCTAATGGAATCTTGGTGGATTATCGGCCAGCTTGCTGTGCATACTCTGCGTCATTCACTGGAGGCAACATTCAGAAAATAAGAATCAGTTAATACACAATGATGAATAACTGAATCAGTATTTATTCAGCAAACTAAAAAAAACACTTTTCAAGAGAAATTATTTTTGTATATTTTAAATATTTGCCGTTTTTGATACATTTGTTATATGCTGTAAATATATATTACACACATACATACACACACACACACACATATACACACAGTATCTCATAAAAGTAAGTAGACCCCTCATATTTTTGTAAATATTTTATTCTACCATTTCATGTGACAACACTGAAGAAATGACACTTTGCTACAATGTAAAGTAGTGAGTGTACAGCTTGTATAACAGTGTAAATTTGCTGCCCCCTCAAAATAACTCAACACACAGCCATTAATATCTAAACCGCTGGCAACATAAGTTAGTACACCCCTAAATGAAAATTTCCAAATTGGGCCCAAAGTGTCAATATTTTGTGTGGCCACCATTCTTTTCCAGCACTGCCTTAACCCTCTTGGGCATGGAGTTCACCAGAGCTTCACAGGTCGCCACTGGAGTCTTCTTCCACTCCTCCATGATGACATCACGGAGCTGGTGGATGTTAGAGACCTTGTTCTCCTCCACCTTCCGTTTGAGGATGCCCCCCAGATGCTCAATAGTATTTAGGTCTGGAGACATGCTTGGCCAGTCCATCACCTTTACCCTCGGCTTCTTTAGCAAGGCAGTGGTCATCTTGAAGGTGTGTTTGGGGTCATTATCATGTTGGAATATATTGCCCTCTGACCCAGTCTCCGAAAGGAGGGGATCATGTTCTGCTTTAGTATGTCACAGTACATGTTGGCATTCATGGTTCCCTCAATGAAGTGTAGCTCCCTTGTGTCGGCAGCACTCATGCAGCCCTAGACCATGACACTCCCACCACCATGCTTGACTGTAGGCAAGACACGTTTGTCTTTGTACTCCTCACCTGGTTGCCACCACACACCCTTGACACCATCTAAACCAAATAGGTTTATCTTGGTCTCATCAGACCAAAGGACATGGTTCCAGTAATCCAGTCTGCTTGTCTTCAGCAAACTGTTTGTGGGCTTCTTGTGCATCGTCTTTAGAAGAGGCTTCCTTCTGGGACGACAGCCATGCAGACCAATTTGATGCAGTGTGCCGCGTATGGTCTGAGCATTGTCAGGCTGACCCCCCCCACCCCTTCAACCTCTGCAGCAATGCTGGCAGCACTCATACGTTTATTTCCTAAAGACAACCTTTGGATATGACGCTGAGCACGTGCACTCAACTTCTTTGGTCGACCATGGCGAGGCCTGCTCTGAGTGGAACCTGACCTGTTAAACTGCTGTATGGTCTTGGCCACCGTGCTGCAGCTCACTTTCAGGGTCTTGGCAATCTTCTTATAGCCTAGGTCATCTACAGCGCTTCTGTATTTACAAGTGACAGTAGCAAGTAGCGAGCAGCCATCACCAGATCCAGGAGGTGGAGGAACTGGGCTGAAAAAAAAAAAGTCGGCAGGCAGCGCAGACTCCAGGGGCAGCTGCTTTGGTCCCCCAACAATGGTGGGGCCCTGGATAGATGCCCTGTTTCCCCTGCGGTAAAGACGGTCTTGCGGTCGGCAAACGGTTAAACTATATCTCTCTAAAACCAAGCTGATAATATCCCCGCCCATGCCCCCTTCCATGACTTTTCCATCAAGGTCAATAATGAAACCATCAATCCCTTCCCTCATGACAGGGTACTAGGTGTAATCCTAGACTCTGACCTGTCCTTTCAGTCCCAAACCGAATCGTTGTTCACCTACATAACATTCTCTAAAATTCGCACCTTTTTAACTAATGAAACCACCAAGCTACTTATTTACTCCCTTGTTATCTCTCGCCTTGACCAATGACACTCCCTTCTCATAGGCCTACCCCTCCTCTTCAGTCTATCATTAATGCTGCTGCCAGACTCATCTACCTTACCAACCACTCAGTGTCTGCCACCCCTCTCTGCCAATCCCTACACTGGTTTCCGATTGCTCAACAAATTAAATTTAAAATGCTAACTACAACATCCAAAGCCATTCACAACTTTGCCCCCCAGCTACCAATCTTGTCTCCAAATATCACCCAAATAGTTCTCTTTGCTCCTCTCAAGACCTCCTGCTCTCAAGCTCTCTTGTCTCCTCCTCCCATGCTCGTCTCCAGGACTTCTCCAGAGCCTCTCCCATCCTCTGGAACTCTCTATCTCAATCTGTCTGGCTATCTCCTACTCTAGCTGCCTTCGGGCGATCCCCGAAAACTCATCTCTTCGGGGAAGTCTATCATGCCTCCAACTAATCTTTTATCACTTCCATCAGCTCATTCCCCACAGTTACAACCTTTTGTACCACTTGCCCCACCCTATTAGATTGTAAGCTCTTCTGAGCAGGGCCCTCTTAACACTCTTGTATTTTATTGTATTGTAACTGTATTGTCTCCCTTTTATATTGTAAAGTGCTGCGTAAACTCCTGGCGCTAGATAAAGCCGGTATAATAATAATAAAAAAAAGTTTGCAAAGCGCTACTCATACTTTTCACTCTACAGTGATTTTCTATTCCTTCTGCCTCTATGGTCCTACAGTCCAATGCCGTCTTTCCTTTTTTTTTTCTTTAGCTTCTTTTTTTAAATTTAAGAAAAAATTGTTTGCAAAGCGCTATTCATCCTACCCACACTGGAGCGATTTTCTACACATCCTCCTCCATAGTCTAATGGTCTCTTCTAGGGTGAATATGTAAATCACTGTAGCTTTCATTCATAAAATGACTGCTTGTGTTTAAATAAATAAAAATATTTTTTCAAAAAATGTTTTATTAAAGCAACAGCTTAGCCCCTTATTAACCCATAGTGAGCCCATATTAGTTTTTATTATTGGCTTCTTTCCTTTTTTCTGTAGATTTTTTGTATGTAAAAAAAAATGGTTTGCAAAGCACTAATCATCCTATAAATGCTACAGTGATTGTCTACACCTCCTCCTCAATGGTCTAATGGCCTCTTTTGGGGTCACTAAGTAAAACACTGTAGCTTTCATTCATAAATTACTGCCATGTTTAAATTAAAAAAAAAAAAGTTTTTCTTAAAACAACATTTTATTAGCCTTCAGTGAACCCGTATTAGTTTTCATTAATGACTTGTTTTTGTTTTTTGTTTTTTTTCCTTTAGCTTTTTTTTGGTTGAATTTAAAAAAAAATAATTTGTAAGTTAAATAAAAATAAATACATTTAAAAAATGGTTTGCAAAGCATTACTCATTCTTCCCACATTTCTACGCATCCTCCTCCATGGGTCTCTTCTGGGGTGCATATGTTAAACATTGTAGCTTTCATTCATAAGATACTGTTATGTGTTAATAAAAAAAAAAATTATCAGTCTTTATTCTGACTATTTTTTTTTTTTAAATTCCTTATTATAATTAGAAGGCCCACTTGAACAATCCAAGGAATCTACATCTATTACAACAGGCCTTCCTGACATCAGAACATTCGTTATACCACCCACGGTGTGCCATAAACAGATGATCTCTGCTCAAGCACTGAATTACGAGCTGGATGATTTTGTTTTACGGCCAGCCTTGGGACCCTTGGTCCCCCTTGTGGCACTTTCATTGAAAACTTTCCGTAGTCGGCAGGAGAGTACGCTGGCATCTGTTGTAGGTCGACGTCTCTCTGTTTTTTTTTTTTATCCATGTAATTCCATCTTGTAATCCTCAAAAGATATATAGAAATGTTTCCATGATTTCATAAGGGTTGATTTGGCAATTACTGTCAGTTATAGACTTCTGCTACATACAATTCAAAGTAATTAGACACAAGAGTATGCAACTAGACGGAATAGTAGGGTTTAATTATACACAATAGTAAATATCATATCATGAAATTAAATTGTGATGGGCAGATTCTTTTCTTACAAAAAAACAAAAACAAAAATTAAAACCAATTACGGCTCTATTTTTTTATTTATTTTTTTCCGCAACAAAACAGAATGCTTACTCCCTTGTACGGAAAATGTAGTATAAAGGTAGAGTAACCTAGATAAAATAGTTTAAATTGTGACTTGATCTACCAGCATCCGAAAATGTATATACAAAGCAAGTAAATGTGGGAGTGTTTCACCTACAAATTATGGACACATACAGTGGGGTAACTGGAACTTTTAGGGCCCCGGTGCAACAAACCTTGAAGGGCCCCCCTGACCCCAGGCTGGGGCCCTTCCCTCCCGGTGGCAGAACACCAGGGCCCGGTTGCAAGTGCGACATTTGTGACCCAGGTAGTTCAGCAAATGGTGTCAGTAATTTTGTTTTTTTTTCTTTACCATTTTTTTTTATATATTTATTTTTCAACACTATTTTTTTAAATTATGTTTTACAATTTTTTTAGGCGCCCCCTTGGGG
Organism: Lithobates septentrionalis; assembly: GCA_037952835.1. Lineage (NCBI taxonomy): Eukaryota > Metazoa > Chordata > Amphibia > Anura > Ranidae > Lithobates > Lithobates septentrionalis. The sequence goes on along the minus strand of JBBDGP010000704.1, from coordinate 881,916 downwards.
GGCTTTTGGGGAGATATAAGGGGTCTGATGTTTCACTTTTGAGACAGAGAAAGGAGATTGAGGACGTAGCCCTCAATCTCCATCTCTGCAGCCTCAGCTGCACAGAATGAATGGACAGGAATAGCTCTGTACAAAGCTTCCCGTTCATTCACAAACTAAAGCATAGTAAACACTGTTTACTTTGCCTTAGTTAAGTTATGAATGGACAGAGTCAGTGTCTTTCCATTCAGAAAAGGAAGGGACCATTAAATTAAACATTTACTGGCCCCTTCCCTGCTCTCCATCCTATAACACCCCCTGCAGCAGCCGGTGGAAGAACGAAGGGAGGGACAGGGCAGAGCTGTGGGGGAACATGGGGGGGGGCTAGGAGAGAGCACAGGGGGGCTGGAGAGCACACTGGGGGCAGTAGAAAGCAGTTGGATAGGAGGAGCAGCAGGGCGGCTGCACATACAAGGACCCAATCTCTACATTTTCTTCCTGGCATTCACCAGCTGCAGAAGGAAAATGTAGAGATCGGTTTCTCTTTGAGCAGCTGCCCCCAGCTCCTCCTATCCAGGCATATAGGTGGGCCATACAGGCGTCCTGCAGTATTGCGACCCCTGCAACCCCTGTAGGTACGCCCCCTAATAACATTTCTACATTTTCCTCCAGGCATTCAGCGGCTGCAGGAGGAAAATGTAGAGATCGTATAAGAAAATTAAAGAATATTCCTGCGCTATCGTAATGCTGGGGTCATGGAGATAGGAGATAAAGAATAATAATGCTAATATATGGAAAAGCAGCTCACACCGTGTAGCGTGCAGCCTGCCCCTCGCTCAGGTAAACCAAATGAAAGTGTGGTGTTGCGCTAATCCTAAATAAAGACAAGATAATAAAAGAATTGACTTGAATGTGATAACGCAGTAGTGGTGGGTGTCTCTAAGATGCAGATCTACTGCAATCAACCATGTGTGTTACTGTAATTGCGTATAACAAAAAACCTCTGTCTGAGGGTGCCTATATCTGTGTATGTGACATACAAAACATAAACAGATTTTATACTTGAAAAAAACTTAAATATCTACTATAACTGATAAATACACATCAAATAAGTGTCATAAGTGCTATTCGGAGTGATAGTGAATCCGTATGCAAAAAATAATATAAACAAAAACTTCCAAAAGCAAAGGAATATGTATCCAAAAATTATCACAAAAAATATATAGTGGCTTGCTGACCGAGCACGTGTGCACCTGGTGTCACTTGACACATCACCAGGTGCGTGTACCAAAAATAGTGCACTTATATCAAATAGCGTGATATATAGTCCTCTCAGTAACGTGAAAAATAAAAACAATATTATATTAAAAAAGTGATATACACTAAAATAATTGTAAACTGAGTCCAGAGCATGCGATCCACTCCGTGCAGCGATAAACGTGACAAAGGTGATACAACTCTTCATGCAGCACGGCACACACTGGTGGGCAATGGCCCCTTACCTTAAGGTAATGGGGTACTCGCATTTAGCCAATAAATAGAAATGACAGCCTTTAGATATCCTGGAATAAGCAGGCAGTGGGGGCGGTGGTGGTCTAATCCTATCCTGGCTTGTCACCTTTATGGACTTGCGTCTCATCAAGTAGTGTCCCGGGGTCACCGAGATAAACCAGAAAGGAAAAATCCACAATAGTGTAGTATTGTCTAATAGCAATGCATCTATATTGAAATAATACAGGTACTCACATTTTATAAAAGCAATTCAGGTAAAAATCCGACGAGCAGCGAGCTCGTAGTACACATAACAACAGAAAATGCCTTTCCCGTCCCTACGCATGACGTCACGACCCACGTGACTTCTTCAGGGGATCAAAAATGTAGAGATCGGTTCCTCTTTGTGCAGTTGTCCCCCCACTCCTCCTATCCAGGGGTATAGGTGGGCCGTACGGGCCCCCTGTAGTTTGGGGCCAGGTTGCTATTGCGATCCCTGCAACCCCTGTAGGTACGCCCCCCTGAGAAAATTAAAAAAAAATTATCATTTGTCAATAGGTTTTGTACTCTCATGAACATAAGCAAACTGATGTGATCATTTCAAGCGCCAAGATTTCATTGTCTTTGTCCAACGCATTTTGAGTATTCTCTTTTCCTTAGGGTCATTTTATTGAACAATGACATTGAGAGATATATGACAGTCAGCTTGGAAAAGGTAAAACCAATCCAGTCCATGCATTCTTATAATGGGCAGGCCCCCAAAGGGGAAAGGATGATGGCATGTGCAGAGACCTCAGGGCAGCAAAAACCCTTAAACATCACAACATGGGGACGACACTGGCTGGGAAGGGGTTAAACATCTAGGGTGATCAAAGCGTTGACTGTGTGCCTAGCCAGTGTTTTAGTGTACTGTGGGTGGTGCTTTTACTAGGGGAAGGCATGGATCCCAGTCCCTGCTTTGCAGAGATACAGGATCCAAGCCTTCCCCCCTGTCAGAACAGCGATCTGCCTTGTTTACATAGACAGAATGCTAATCTGGCTCTCTGCCTAATGATCAGTGGGTGCTGGTGGATATTAATTCCGCGTTACCTGCAGATCAGCTCCTGCTGTGTATAATCATTCGCACCCCTACCCAGAAGTGTTGGATCGCCCATATATATATACATATGTGTGTGTTTGTGTGATCCAGCGCACAGGTGACGCCCTATAACAGTAAAACTGCTATAGGACGGACCTCCAGTGTGATTACAAGCACTGCTCTTGTCAGTAGCTGGTTTGGCAGTCATTTAAGTCCATTCACATTGTTTTTATCCACTTGACGACCACCTAACGTACATGTACTGTGGCAGATCAGCTCTATTGCACGAAATCACATACCTGGACGTCATTCCGTACAATAGCCACTAGGGGGTGCGTGTGCCGCCGGAGGCGTGATCGCACGCTGATTGGACAGAGGGGGAGCCAATCAGCGGGTCCGGCGGACCCGATGTTCGCCGCCCACTATCGATCGTTCCTAAGGGAGGCAGATTGTCTTTCTGGCAGGGGAGAAGATGGAGATCTGCTAACAAGGAACACAGATCGCTGTTTTCCCCCGCAGTCAGGGCAACCCCTACACGGTTAGCAAGCAGTTAGCAAGCACTCACTAGGGACACATGTAACCCTTTGATCACCCCTGATGGTAACCTCTTCCCAGCCAGTGTCATTAGAATAGTAACACTGCATATTTTTAGCACTGATTACTTTAATAATGTCAACGGTAGGGATGGGCGAACGGTTCGGCCCGAGCATAAATTCGGGCCGAACTTTTGTTGTTCGGACGTTCGGCAAACACCTGAGCAAACAGGTTGTTCGATCGTTTGTTCAGGCCCCAAACCGACCACAATGCATTGCAGCGCTGAATAGTGCATTGCAAGCCCTGATTGGCTAAAGCAGTGAAAGCTTCAGCCAATCAGGGCAGAGAGCACTGTCAGAGTCATGATTGGACACTGTCATCATGACTTTATCCAATCATGGCTCCTTCCCGCCCCACAGTATAAAAGTATTCTTTCAATGGCAGCCATTTTCAGTGTGATTTAGGCATGGAGAGAGATAGAACAGGGCTCTATTCAGTGCTATTAGTTAGTGTACTATACTGTGCTATTTTGCTTCAATTGTCAGTGTAGAATATTAGTTTAGTGTCAGTCTAGGGATAGTGTGAGTGTAGCGAGGAGGACCATCATTAAGCTTTGCATAGTGTGCAGCTAGAGTAGGGACAGCTCAGATAGTTTCACTGTAGTGTAGGGAGACCGTGTCATTCATACATACATTAGTGTATAGTAGGGACAGCTCAGATAGTTTCAGTGTAGTGTAATGAGACCGTGTCAGTAATATTTTTATTAGTGTATAGCTAGAGTAAGGACCATTCAGATAGCGCCAGTGTAGTGATGGTTGAACACCGTCTATTTGATTGCGTTACTGCCAGTTTAACGCCATTTACTTCTGTGTGCATTACTGCCAGTTTAACGCCATATAGCTCTGTGTGCTTTACTGCCAGTTTAACGCCATATAGTTTTGTGCGTTACTGCCAGTTTAACGCCCTTTACTTCTGTGTGTGTTACTGCCAGTTTAATGCCATATAGTTCTGTGGGCTTTACTGCCATTTTAACGCCATATAGTTTTGTGCGTTACTGCCAGTTTAACGCCATTTACTTCTGTGTGTGTTACTGCCAGTTTAACGCCATATAGTTCTGTGTGCGTTATTGCCAGTTTAACGCCATATAGTTCTGTGCATCACTGTACGTTTGGCGCATTATATTGCAGTATATTATAATGTATCCGTGGAGTGTGTCTGTGTAGTGTGAGTACTCAAATTAAAGTGCACCAAACACCACTTTACATTGATTAAAGTGCATCTACATACAGATTTCCACTTCTTCTTTACACCACCCCCTCCCTCCCAATAATGTCTGGGAGGACAACAAGGAGAGGCAGACAATCCCTTGGCACTGTAATGCCGCGTACACACGACCGGTTTTGCAGTCGGAATAAACTCCGAAGGTTTCTCCGACGGAACTCTGACGGAATTCCACTCAATCAGTCTTGCCTACACACGGTCACACCAAAGTCCGACCGTCCAGAACGTGGTGACGTACAACACGTACGACGGGACTAGAAAAGAAGTGCAATAGCCAGTAGCCAATAGCTTCCGTCTCGTACTTGCTTCAGAGCATGCGTCGTTTTTGGTCCGTCGGAACAGCATACAGACGAGCGGGTTTCCCGATAGGAATTGGTTCCGTTGGAAATATTTAGAACATGTACCATTTCTAGCTCCGTCAGAATTTTCCAAAAAAAAAGTCCGATGAGGCACACACACGATCGGAATAGACGATGAAAAGCTTCCGTCTGACTTTTTCTGTCGGACATTCCGCTCGTGTGTACGCGGCTTAAGGGGGCCAGCAACAAATGTGTCCACAGGCAAAGGTGGACATGGTAGTCAGTCCTCAGGCAGGGAATCATTTCCTCTGTTTAGTGAGTTTGCCCGTGCTATCCAGCCACAGCATGAAGAGGAGGTGGTGGACTGGCTTATTAAACCTCTGTCACACAAGCAGAGACAAGTGTGCAGTCCCCTACAGTTGCCAGAGTGGTTAAACGAGCCTCCTTGTCCACATCTATTCCTGCCATAGCCCCAACATCAGCCATGGAGGAGTCAGCTGAGTTATTTGACCACAGCGTTAGCCACTTGCTTCTTGATGATGCCCAGCCATTACTGGATTCAGATGTTGGTTCTGAGGTTGAGGATGACAGGAACATGAACCTAGAGAGAGGGAGGAACACTGGTAGACAAATTGGCATTCATGTTCCCCCATCCGCAGCGTATTGCCAAGTTGTCTCCAGTGGTAATGATGATGATGCAGAAGATGGAGATGATGTTGATGATGTTGATGATGATGATGAGGTCACTGATGTGACTTGAGTGCCAGATAGAGCAGAGGAGGAAACTGAAGGTGAGACGGCACAACCCCTTGCACAACCCCAAGGAGGCCGACATCAAGAAAGAGTAGAGAGCAGAGAGTAGAGAGCAGCCACCCTTTTCCATCACATTCTTCAGCTGTTATCTCCCAGCCCACTCCCCAAAGCTCAGCTGTCTGGGCCTTTTTCAGGACATCTGCAGCAGATCGCACTGTTGCTATCTGCAAACTGTGTCCCAGGCACATCAAACGTGGCAAAAACACCAGCCATTTGGGTACCACATGCATAACAAGGCATTTAACGTCCAACCACTCAGCCCGTTGGCAAGAGCACCTAAAAGCCACACAAAAGGCGCACAAAGCTGTCCCTCCTCCTCCCTACCAACTTCAGTCTGCCCCAGCTATACCGAGTCATTACCTCTCAGCAGCCTCCACTGACAGGGATGATGGTGAAGGGATGAAGGACACAGGGTGTCCCAGGTCCTAGCAGCACATCTGCCAGCAGCACACTACCAGCTTTAGACTGTTGTCTGCAAATTTCTCTGCCCCATCTTCTGCAGCAGAAAGAGAAATATAGTCCCTGCCACCTACATACCCAGCGTCTGAATGCAAGCTTATCAAAGCTGTTGGCTCTCCAAAAAAATGGTAGCGGTGCATACCTATTTGAAACATGTTGGATACTCTTTGGATTGAACCCTGACATTTATTGAAGTAAAGTTGTATGTGGACCTCTTATCAGTGGTATGGCGCTTTCAATTTATGCTATATTCTGTTCCATGTATCCGTCTTCTTAAGAAGCATAGCACCCAGTGAACATTGGACAAAGGACCAGGGCTGTGATTGCTTACTGTGTTCGGAGTTATTGGCATTAACAATCATGTTTGTGCATTAAAGGCTTAATATGGGCCATTTGGGAAATACATTTCAAATGCAGTCGGAAAGAATTGTGAGAGAGTCTTAAGCACAGCGATGGAAATTTTGATTGCCTCTTCTAAAGAAAAGTAGACTTGATTTCTTAGTAGTCTTTCCTCTGCATTGTGTTGCATTTTTCCAACATCCTATTCAGTGTTCCATCTGCTTTTTTTTTTTTGTATTGCTGTCAGTAGGGGAGCTTTGCATAGTGATATTTTAGTTATAACTAGAGCAGTGACGCAGGCTGTGTCCACACCTGAGCATCGCATTTTTGAGCGTTTTTTTGGGCGTTTGCTCCTTTTGGAGCATTTTTGTACAGCGTTTTCAAAGCGTTTTTGAGCTTTACCATTTTTTTCATTAGCCAATAGAGAAAAATATAACCTGTTTCATCACTTGTGTTTTTCAGCTTTTTCACCCACTTTCATTTATAATTTCTTTATTTTATTTATTAATGTTATGTATTTTTTTTGTTAGGTTAAGGGTTAGGATTAGGGTTAGGGGTCAATGTTAGGGGTTATAATTAGGGTTAGGGATTCATATTAGGGTTAGGGGGTTAATATTAGGGTTAGGGGTTAGAATTTGAGGTCAATATTCGGATTAGGGATTAATGTTAGGGTTAGGAGTCAATATTAGTTTTTAGGGTCAATATTAAGCTTAAGGGTTAATATTAGGTTTAGGAGTCAATATTAGGGTTTGGGTTTTGGATTAGAATAGGGGTTAGGATAAGGGGTTAATGTTAGGGTTAAGGGTCAATATTAAGGGTTAGAATAAAGGTTAGGTGTTAATATTGGGGTTAGGATTTGAGGTCAATGTTAGGATTAGGGGTTAGGATTTAGGGTCAATATTAGGCTTAGGGGTTAATATTAGGGTTAGTCAATATTAGAGTTAGGGATAGGGGTTAGGATTAGGGGTTAATATTAGGGTTAGGGGTCAATGATAGGGGTTAGGTTTAGGGGTTAATATTAGGGTTAGGGGTTAATGTTAGGGGTTAGGATTTGAGGTCAATATTAGAATTAGGGGTTGATGTTAGGGGTAGGAGTCAATATTAGGGTTAGGGGTTAATATTAGAGTTAGGGTTAGTATTAGGGGGTCAATATTAGGGTTAGGGGTTAATATTAGCGTTAGGGGTTAGGATTAGGGGGTTAATGTTAGGGTTAGGATTTAGGGTCAATATTAGTCTTAGGGGTTGATATTAGGGTTATGAGTCAATATTAGGGTTAAGGGTTAGGATTTGGGATAGGGGTTAGGATTAGGGTCAATATTAGGGTTAGGGGTTCATATTAGGGTTGGGGGTTAATATTAGGGTTAGGATTTGAGGTCAATATTAGAATTGGGGGTTAATGTTAGGGGTAGGAGTCAATATTAGGGTTAGGGGTTAATATTAGAGTTAGGGTTAGTATTAGGGGGTCAATATTAGGGTTAGGGGTTAGGATTTAGCGTCAATATTAGGGTTAGGAATCAATATTAGAGTTAGGGATAGGGGTTAGGATTAGGGGTTAATATTAGGGTTAGGAGTCAATGTTAGGGTTAGAGGTTAGAATTAGGGATAGGGGTTAATATTGAGGTTAGGGGTTAGTATTAGGGTTAGGATTAGGGGTTAATATTAGGGTTAGGGGTAAATATTAGAGTTAGAGGTTAGGATTAGGGATAGGGGTTAATATTAGGGTTAGGGGTTAGGATTGGGGGCTAATATAATGGTTTTGGGGTTAATATTAGGGGGATTCATTTATTTAATTTATTATTTCTGTATTTTATTATATATATATATATAATATTTGAGGTCAATATTAGGATTAGGGGTTAATGTTAGGGGTAGGAGTCAATATTAGGGTTAGGGGTTAATATTAGAGTTAGGGTTTGTATTAGGTGGTCAATTTTACGGTTAGGGGTTAGGATTCAGCATCAATATTGGGGTTAGGACTCAATATTAGAGTTAGTCATAGGGGTTAGGATTATGGGTTAATATGGGCTGGTTCACACCACATGCAGTCCAGTGCATTTTTCTTCTGCAACAAAAACGCATGGAAAATAGGTTATATGGTTTCAATGGCATAGTTCACACCAGTGTGTTTCAGTTCCAGAACAAAAAAGTAGAGCATACTGCATTTTTCGTGCACTGGACTGTACTGGAACGCTGTAAAATGCATTAAAAAAATGCACTGGAATGCACCTAAACTCACTAAAAATGCACTGGAACACACATGTCCTTATTTAAAGCAGAAGTAAACCCATCTATAAAACTGTTTCATTTCCGGGACACGTGCTGGAAATGTAACACTCCTATTGGTTGTGCTCTCAACCAAACTTTCAAACCATCCAATGACTGGTGTCATAACTGATCACATGTGCAGCATCATGGCAGTTGTAGATTAAACAGAGGCAAAGATGGGGGGCGTGTCCAAGATGGCGCTGGGAGCGGACTCTTAGCTGCTGAACTCCCACTCTGGATCCTGATCCTACACTTATCCACTGGTGTGGAACCCACATAATTTCAACTAAAAACCCTACAGATCGTTCTCCTGAGACTCGGGGAATGAGAAGATACAAAAAGGGGGGACAGAAGAAACGCACCGCTGAAGCTGTTTGCATGCCGCCGAAGCCCAGGCCTTCTCCCCCCTCGGCCTGCCACATGGAGACCCAGACCGCATCCCCGCTTGACGGCATGATCCAGGCTGGATCCTCGGCTTTTGATGCCCTGATGCTGGCAATTACAACTTGCCAATCCAACCTTACGATGAAGATCGATCATGTCCAGGCAGAGACAGCCCTTATCTGCCGGGACATGGATAGATTCAGAGAGCGGGTGACGGAGGTGGAGAGGCGAGTCTCCAGCACAGAAGATATCCAGAGGGAGCATCATGAAGACCTCCAGATCCTAAAATCTAAGGTGAGGGTTTTTGAAGCCAGAGCCGAGGATGCCGAGAACCGGAACTGCCGGAATAATTTGCGGGTCCTCAGCCTCCCGGAGGGCGCGGAGGGCTCGGACCCGGTCACCTTCATGGAGCATGAGATAAAAACAAATCAGCGCAAAAATGTAAAAAAATGACAGATAGCAACTGGACACCAGGGTCAAAAATCAAATCCCTAAAAGACAATAAACAGCAGATGGTGCAGCGCTAAATTAAAACAATATGAAGTCCATAAGACAATAAATCCAAATGATCATAAGTGATGTGACATCATGCTGGAATCTCAGTGAGTATGTGTGATCCCTCCACCAATGTAAAGGATGGCCTCTCACCTTAGCGCAGGGACCCTTTCGTTATAGAGGGTCAAATGCACTATCCCTTACGGGTCAGGTAAAGATGGTTCACAGCAGATCCAGATCAGTCAGGTAGCAGAAAAAGCATGAGCACTAAGCGGCATAGGCAACTCCCCCAGCATATGATTCATGTGAATAGAGAAGGGTACAACATAGTGCTTTCCGTAATACAAACTTTAATGAAATAAATAAACAGGTATTGAACTTACAAACAAGGCACTAATCCAGTGCCAGATACTAGAGCGTGCATGTATAGACAGGATGTGAGATGGCTGATGTCAGGATGCTTCCTTCTTTACGAACGCGTTGCGTCCTAGTGGGCGGGGACTTCATCAGCAGACTTCTTCTGGAGCAACTGCTACCATCCTTGCTCCCGAGGGCGCGATTCTCCCTGCACTTTTCCATCAAACGTGCCAACCGCATGCCAGCTACCAGAGGCCCACAGGGGGGCCCCGCCGCGCACCTTTATTTTCAAGCTCCTCCACTACAGGGATAGGGACACGGTCCTCCGCTTGGCTCATCTACAGGGAGAGCTGAAGTATGAAAATACAAAGCTGCTAATCTTTCCCGATTACTCTGTGGAAACAGAGGCAACGCAAATCCTTTGACCAGGTCCGCCATGCTGCGAGAAAAGGGGGTCAAATACAGCATGCTCTTCCCCGCCAGGCTGAGAGTGCAAGATGGAGGAAGAGTGCAATTCTTTACTTCTCCCAGGGATGTGGCTGCATGGGTTGAAACTCGTCAGAGGTGAATCGCCTTACACTGAATTCCCCTGCTTGGAACTGTGAGTATACTGCTGGGGACTCCTTTGTGTTGAACATTGTTACGAGGGGCCATATGTGAGCACAAGAGAGAGGTTTGATCCTGCGATCATCTACATAGGCCTTCAGCAAAACTGTAGCATGTGCCATTTTCTCACAAACCCCAGGATTTATGGAGTTGAGATTATATGACATATGTCCCTATCCTTTTAAATTCGCAGCAACAGCCACTCACCAGCAGGTTACACCGTAAAGCTGAAAGGCCCACTTTTTCTTGCAACCCTGAGCCCCCTGATTCCTTTATCCCTTTCACCCTACTGGAGATGCAACGGAGGGACGTCTGATTGCAGACAAGACACTCTGACAACTCCAAGGATCATGGACCTCTCACCTCTGGAGACCCACATGAGGTTTGGCCCCCCCTCTTCCTCCATCCCCCTCCCCAGCTTATCCCTCCGGATCTGATCCTGTCCTGCAAAGGGAAAGATACTAAGTTTTCACCTAAGAACTGTGCCCCCGGGGCTCCGGGTGATACGAATTGGCACTCCTTTACCAGAATTCTTAGATACTTTTGACTCTTCTAATCCACAGAGGCTAGTTACCTCTTGCTCACTGCCTTCATGTTCGGCCACAGGGCTGACACTCGTTTTGGGAAACAAACCCTCCTCCATGGTTGGGGGTCGGGTGGGGTGGGGGGGAGTTTGGGTAAGTTGAGCCACATTTATGGCTCTCAGTTTGTTGTTTTTTGTTGTTTGACAGTATTGTTTTTGCTTGCTGCACTTGCACTGTTGAAGAGACCTGATCCATTCCTCGCCCTGCCAATGATCGTCTGGAGTGAATCACGACTCATAACCACTGTTAATCCTGGCTTTTTTTTTACTGCTACATCTATATGGCTACACTTGACATCCTCTCCTGGAACACACAGGGTTTGAACTCTCCGGTTAAGCGCTCCCTAGTTTTTCAATTTATAAAAAAGGCGCAACCCCCATGTGTGTGTGTGTGTTACAGGAGACGCATTTGGTTGGAAGTAAAACCCTTAGTCTCAAGAAGCCATGGGTGGGCCACCGCTACCACTCTACTTATTCTAATTTTGCCAGAGGGGTCAGTATCCTAGTCTTCAAAACTCTCCCATTTAAACTCCTTGATCTGCTTCTCGATCCTGACGGAAGATTTATGCTGATCCACGCATTGACTCATAACTTGCCATGGGTTTTGGTGGGACTGTATCTGCCCCCTCCTGTGTCTCTTAAGCTCCTTAATTTGATTTTAGCCAAGTTGGCGCAGTTCCCCCTGGACAATGTAGTACTGATGGGTGACTTTAATCTTGTCCCGGACTCTGGCATGGACAGGTGTGCTACAGCTTGTATGACCCGTCAGGGGTTGGCGGCGTGGGCTGATACATATGGCCTTACGGATGTGTGGAGGTGGAGAAACCCTCAAACTAGGACATTCACCTGCCACTTGGCCACACATATATCCTTTTCACACATTGACCTAGCCTATGTGCCGGCGTCTGTCCTCCCCAGAGTCCGGGACATCACTATCCTACCCAGAGGAATCTTGGACCACGCCCTGTTGTTATTATCCCTAGAGTTGGCAACGGCTCCGTCCGACAGACTCTGCAGACTGTCCAGATTCTGGATCTCGGACAAGAAGGCAGAGTTCCGATTCCACGACACGCTGAGACAATTCTGGAGGGATAACCCGGGAACAGCCACAGAGAACGCTGTGTGGGAAGCCTTTAAGGCCTCGTCAAGGGGCCACTATCAATCAATCATAGGTGCAGTAAGGAAAGAACGTAGGGCTGAGCTTACTGGGGTGGAGGCCTGAGGCGACTAGACAAGAGGCCCTTTATGTCAGGTCCCGTGACCCCCAACATTATACCTGACTCCTGTTCCTTACCCAACAGGCCCTCCTTCTGCGCACTTCTCTGACACCAAAGGGCACAAGAGGAAAGGTGATCCCAGACGAAAGTTGGACGGCTGTCACTCACAATACCCGTTTCCAGGAAAGGATGGTCCAGGGATGGTCATCAACATTCAAACATGGGAAAAAGAAAAAGGGGAACTCCACATGGTGCAGGTCAACCAAACTGGGATTTATTGGAAAAAAATACCATACACGAATAAAAAGTGATCACTGTAAAAATAGAAATGGCAATGTGGGAAGCTAAATTCCTATCATGGCTGCAAATGTTATACGCACATCCTAGGGCCCGAATACGCACCTGTCGGGTTCCTGCTCCTTAGGGAGGGGGACCCGGCAGGGCTGTCCTTTGTCCCCGGCCCTGTTTGCCTTGGCCCTGGAGCAGCTATCTGCCCATATTAGGAAGGACTCTGGTATCAAAGGCATAAAGGTAGGCCCATTGGAAGAAAAACTATCCCTATAAGCCGACGATACTCTACTATATCTGGGGGACGCCTCCACTTCCCTGAGGGCTGTCCTGACCTCATACCCCTCTACGATGGGTAGATGAATTCACATATTTAGGAGTGAGGATGGGTCCCACAACGGGAGGCTACCTGGCCAGGAATATCCTGCCAGTGTTGGATCAACTTACCAAGCAGTGTGCCACTTGGCGTAACCTCCCCCTCACACCAGTGGGCAGGGGAAACTTAATTAAAATAATATAACTGCCCAAACTTTTGTACTTCTTCCGACAAACTCCTACCCATATCCCCCGTTCCTTCTTCCGGAAACTGGATAGCATTGTGACCACTTTCATCTGTGCGGGTCCCCCCCCCCCGGGTGGCTAGACATACCCTTTACCTCCCCTTGTCTAGTGGGGGCCTGGCTCTTCCAAATTTTCTCATATACTATTGGGCGGCGGTTCTGGTGACGGTCAGATGGTGGTTCTCCCAGCCTAAGCAGAATCCAGCCGTCACCCTCGAGGCCGCAATCCTTGGATCATACGCCGCAGCTCTCTCCAACCTGGTATTCAGGGACTGTAAGGCACACCCCTGCATAATGGGGCCTATGAGGACCACTATACGGCCTTTGAGGACAACTATACGGGTGTGGCAGTGTTCCCGGGCAACTGGGGGCAGGCCATCAGCTGTCTATGCCCACACTCCTCTTTGGGTTAACCCTCTCCTTCCTCATTTAAACACAGTGCCTGACCCAGGGACGTGGGCTAAACTGGGAATCCTGAATTTGAAGCACGTGATGCCTAACGGCAAGATCATGACATTCCAGGAACTAAGACGGGCATATGACCTCCCCTGCTCCTTTCAGTTTAGATACTGGCAGCTCCGGAATGCTGTTACCTCACAATTTCCTAACCCAGTCACTCTGGAGTCGGACTCCATTGAACAACTCCTCACTTTGGGGGTGATGGGGAAGCCCCTCTCTTCCCTCTACTTATTTCTTACGGTAGCTCATGACACGGACACTTCGGCCATCCTAAACAAGTGGAGGGAAGACATCCCTAACCTTGACAAGGACATCTGGGAGGAATCTGTCTCTGTATATATTCCTTCTATGATAGCCTCTAGAGACTGTTTCATACAATTGAAGTTTCTACACAGGGCATACTATACCCCACAGAGACTTGCCAACATATACCCCTCCCTCAGCCCACTGTGCACAAGATGTTCCCTTGAACGGGGCTCTTTCTTCCATATGGTTTGGACTTGCCAAAAAATCCGCTCATACTGGCAGGACGTGGCAGACGTCCTGACACAGATTTGTGGAGCCACGATACCACTAGACCCCCTCATTTTCTTACTTAGTTATCTGGGAGACGTGGAGGGAGACAGATACACCAAACTGTGTTTGACCTTCATCCTATTCTTTGCTAGGAGAGAAATCCTCCTGAGATGGAGGGGAACAGAGTTCCCTACGAGAATCTCATGGCAAAACACAACAAACAAAGTCTTACCACTCTATAAAATTACGTATGAAAGCAGAAACTGCCCAGCAAAATACGATAAAATTTGGTCGAACTGGGCTGACGCTTGTAGCTGAGGCTTGCTGGACCGCTCAATAATAGCTGAATACGGCAATTAATAAACTGTGATGAGTGATCCTTGGCCTTCTCCCCCCCCCTTCCTCCCCCCTTCTTCCCTCCCCCCCCCCTCCCTCGCCCCACTTCAAACACCTCTCCTCTCCCCCTCCCTTTGCCCCCTGAGCCCTAGAAGCGGGGCTACTATAGGATAACTGCGGAACTGTACCGTCAATACTTTCCTCTCTTGTTTATCATATCATCCTAACTGCTGTACTCCCACCTGCATAAAGCTTAAATTCAATATGTTTATTCTAATATCCACAATAATAACGTGACATGTAACTATGTGCAAGCACTATACTTAATGAACTGTTAATGCTTTGTTTGTACCTTTTATTTTTCTAAAATACAATAAAAACTTTTACTGTTAAAAAAAAAAAAGAAACAGAGGCAAAGATGGCAGCTTTCTTGGCTGAAAACGATAGGGGGGGTTTACTTACACTTTAAGGTTAGGAAAAAAAGGGGGGGGGGGGGGGATGTACTGGACTGCATCAAAAATGCATCAAAAACTGCGTTTCTATGATGTGAATTGGCCGTAAAGTTTAAAGCGGAGTTCCACCCATTTAAAAGTCAGCAGCTACAAAAAGTGTAGCTGCTGACTTTTAAAATTTGGACACTCGCCTGTCCCAGGGTCCAGGGATGCTGGCGTACGAAGCCTGGCTCTTCTCCCACTCCTCTCCACGGCGCCGGCATTCTAACTGTGGGCGCCCGGCTGCGGCTTCACAGTCAGGCGCGCACTGCACAGGCGCGAGCCAGGCTGCGCTCCGTCAATGGTGTGACCTGTGACGTGTCCCAGAAGATTGCCGGGAGGGAGGGGGGAGAGGGGATCTTCCCTCCGGCGCCAGGGGAGGAAGTGGGAGCTAGGCACCTGTAAAAACAGGGTACCCGCTCCTCCCCAAAACAAATGACATGCCAAATGTGGCATGTCAGGGGATCACCGTCACTTAAAGTGGAGTTCTCACTAAAAAAAAAAAAAAATTAAAAGTCAGCAGCTACAAATACTGCAGCTGCTGACTTTTAATAATCGGACACTTACCTGTCCCAGGGTCCAGCGATGCGGGGGGATCGAAGCCCTGCTCGTCTCCCCCACCGCTTGGCGGCGCTGGCATTTTAACTGTGGGCGCCCGCTTGTGGCTTCACCCACTGCGCATGCGGGAGGGGGTGCACTGGACTGCATCAAAAATGCACCTTAAACGCACTGGAACGCATCAAGAACGTGCATGCAAAAAAGCATCTGAAAGTTATCCTGACTGCGTTTCTATGGTGGGAACCGGCCCCTGACTGCTCTTGGGTCCATTCATGCCCACCTGATTGAGGCCGGGTGTGCAGCTGCACTATGACAATGCTGCAGTACTGATTATTGACCAGCAGGTGGCAGAGGCTGCAGGCTGGTTGTCCTCGATGTGTCAATTTCCATTTTCATTTTTTTTTTTGTGTCTTGGATAGAAAGCTAACCTCAGTTTATGCTTCTGGAAACCACCAACGTTTCCTACAATTCCGGACCTTCTTTATCTTTCTTCTCCATTTTTTTTGGTCTTTTATTTTATTTTTACACAAGACGAAGAATTCTCTACGCTCCTTTTAAAACGCGGAGCGCTGGCAAGGAAGAGAAAGAAGAATGTGACTTGCGTTCTAATCCCTTTCAGTGCCTCGTCTTCTTTCTGAATTATTAATCGCTTTTGTAAATTTTTAAAGGTCATAACTCGGATTAGGAGTCCTCGATTTCTCCCTCGTACAAGTAGCTGAAATAAGCCGCGGATAATGATTGCTTTCCCTTGACGTTTAATGATATTTGATTGGCAGTCTTGGAGGAGGTCTTTCGGCACACCTGGACTTACCGGCAGGCAGTGGGGTTAATCTGTCTACTGAAGACTTGCTTGGGAGAGTGGGGGGGGGGGGGGTTACCAAGAGACTGAGGCTTCTTCCACCCACACAGCATAGCCTGAGTAGGTGGGAGATGAGACGGTACGGAGAAGCCGCCACCACTGGGCTGCC
The DNA here is from genome assembly GCA_037952835.1 of Lithobates septentrionalis. Taxonomy (NCBI): domain Eukaryota; kingdom Metazoa; phylum Chordata; class Amphibia; order Anura; family Ranidae; genus Lithobates; species Lithobates septentrionalis. The sequence goes on along the minus strand of JBBDGP010000704.1, from coordinate 865,560 downwards.
AGGAAGATCTTGATGAGACCAGACAATCCCCCAAGAACAGATCATCTGCTACAAATCTCTTAAATGAGAACACCGCTGAGAGAGTCATGCCACGCATCGATAAAATTGTTTAACCACTTGCCTACTGGGCACTTTTAACCTCCTTCCTGCCCAGGCCAATTTTTCAGCTTTCAGCGCTGTCGCACTTTGAATGACAACTGCGCGGTCATGCAACGCTGTACCCAAATTACATTTTTATCATTTTTTTCACACAAATAGAGCTTTCTTTTGGTGGTATTTAATCACTGCTGGGGGTTTTATTTTTTCCTAAAAAAACTAAAAAAGACCAACAATTTAAAAAAACAAAACAGTTTTTCTTAGTTTCTGACAGTAAATTTTGTAAATAAGTAATTTTTCTCCATCACTGATGGGCACTGATGGGGTGGCACTTATATGGGCACTGATGAGGCAGCATTGAAGGGCACTGATGAAGAGGCACTAATGTGCCGCACTGATGGACACCAATAGGTGGCACTGATAGGCGGCACTGGTGGGCAATGATAGGTGGCACTGATGGGCACGGATAGGCAGCACTGACTGGCATCACTAATGGGCACTAATAGGTGGCACTGATTGGTGGCACTGATGTACACTGATTGGTGTCACTGATGGGCACTGATATGCGGCACTGATGAGCACTGATAGGCAGCATTGGTGGGCAATGATAGGCAGCACTGGTGGGCAATGATAGGTGGCACTGATGGGCAGGCACTAAAAGGCAGCACTGACTGGCATAACTAATGGGCACTGATAGGCGGCACTGATGGGAACTGATAGGTGGTACTGATGGGGACTGATATGTGGCACTGATAGACGGCACTGGTAAGCAATGATAGGCGGCACTGATGGGCAGGCACTGATGGGCACTGAAAGGCAGCACTGACTGGCATCACTAATGGGCACTGATAGGTGGCACTGATGGGAACTGATAGGCGGTACTGATGGGCACTAATATGCAGCACTGATAGGCAGCACTGGTGGGCAGTGATAGGCGGCACTAATGGGCATGGATAGGCAGCACCGATGGGTACTGAAAGGCAGCACTGACTGGCATCACTAATGGGCACTGATAGGCGGCACTGATTCGTGGCACTGATGTACACTGATTGGTGTCACTGATGGGCAATGATATGCAGCACTGATGAGCACTGATAGGCGGTACTGGTGGGCAATGATAGGCAGCACTGATGGGCAGGCACTGAAAGGCAGCACTGACTGGCATAACTAATAGGCACTGATAGGCGGGACTGATGGGAACTGATAGGTGGTACTGATGGGCACTGGTATGCGGCACTGATAGAGAGGACTGGTGGGCAATGATAAGCGGCACTGATGGGCAGGCACTGATGGGCACTGAAAGGCAGCACTGACTGGCATAACTAATGGGCACTGATAGTTGGCACTGATGGCAACTGATAGGTGGTACTGATGGGCACTGATATGCGGCACTGCTGGGCAGCACTGGTGGGCAGTGATAGGCGGCACTGATGGGCATGGATAGGCAGCACTGAAAGGCAGCACTGACTGTCATCACTAATAGCCACTGATTGGTGTCATTAATGGGCACTGATTGGTGTAAATGATGGGCACTGCTGGGTCTGTACTGTAATCAGTACCCTGATTACCTGCCCAGGTCTCCCCTGTGAGGAGATGCCGCTGATCGGCTCTCCTCACCACACACTCCGTCAGTGTGAGGAGAGCCGATAAAGAGCACTTCCTTGTTTACATGTGACCGGGTGTGATTGGACACAGCCGATCACATGGGTAAAGAGCTGCGTCATCGGATACACGAGAGCGGCAGTTGTAGGGGGCTGCCATATGACATCGTGCCAGAAGGAGAGCGCATCCCACCCGACGTCATTTTACTATACGGCAGGTGGGAAGTGGTTTAAGAGAATCTCTACTAATACCACGCAGCTTAAAAAAAAAAAAATTCCAAGGTGATTAAAAAAAAAAAAAAATAGTTTTCACCTTTTATAATCCTATGTTGCATCTCAGTGCTGCCGACCTCCTGTAGCCGCCTTTCAGTCAATTCCCATCTACATGCACTGCAGTCAGGGCTGCATGGCAGTTCTCATAGTGACAACAGTGGAGCATGTCTGCATCATGGGTGTTGAATAGTAGTCTCTATCGGAATCCCATGTGACAATTGGCAGACAAGGACAGAATGTTGTCAACCTATAACAGGAAGTGCCTGTACAAGGACCTTCATGGCAGGATCTTGGCATTGTTTTCTTTTATAATTCTTTATTTAGGACTGCCATAAGGTTCATGGACGCAGAAGAAATACAAGAAGTTCTGGTTGCATGTATTAGCAGTATGAGTTACCCCCAAAGCAGATTTGTACCAACTTGTTGCCCAACAACTGGGCAAGAATGACCCATCTGAGCAAGCAATTGAAATGATTTAGACTAATAGCTGACATGAGAACACTATATTATTGGTATAGCCTATATCCCCAACCATGGCATGTTTTTAGTGGGTCAGCCAACTCACAGTTTTGCATTGTGAGAAGGAATAGTAAAGCACAACCATAGGTGTGTGCAGCATATTGCATTATATACTGTATATACACTCACCGGCCCCTTCATTAGGTACACCTGTTCAATTGCTTGGTAACACAAATTGCTAATCAGCCAATCACATGGCAGCAACTCGATACATTTAGGCATCTAGATGTGGTGAAGACAACTTGCTAAAGTTCATACTGAGCATCAGAAGGAGGAAGAAAGAGGATATAAGTGACTTTGAACGTGGCATGGTTGTGGGTGTCAGACTGAGGTCTGAGTATTTCAAAAACTGCTGATCTACTGGGATTTTCACACACAACCATCTCTCGGGTTTACAGAGAATGGTCCGAAAAAGAGAAAATATCCAGTGAGCGGCAGTTGTGTTAAGGAAAATGTCTTGTTGATGTCAGAGGAGAATGGGCAGACTGGTTCCAGATGATAGAAAGGGAACAGTAACTCAAATAACCACTCGTTACACCCAAGGTATGCAGAATACCATCTCTGAAGGCACAACACATCGAACATTGAAGCAGATGGGCTACAGCAGCAGAAGACCACAGCGGGTGCCACTCCTGTTAGCTAAGAACAGGAAACGGAGGCTACAATTGGCACAGGATCACCAAAATTGGACAATAGAAGATTGGAAAAACGTTGCCTGGTCTGATGAGTCTGGATTTCAGCCGCGACATTCAGATGGTCGGTCAGAATTTGGTGTAAACAGCATGAAAGCATGGATCCATCCTGCCTTGTATCACCGGGTCAGGCTGGTGGTGGGGGTGTAATGGTGGGGGGGGGGGGGGTATTTTCTCTGCACACTTTGGGCCCCTTAGTACCAATTGAGCATCATTTAAACACCACGACCTACCTGAGTATTGTTGCTGACCATGTCCATCCCTTTATGACTACAGTGTCCCCATCTTCTGAGGGCTCCTTCCAGCAGGATAATGCACCATGTCACAAAGCTCCAATCATCTCACCACTGGACAATGAGGTCCCTGTACTCCAATGGCCTCCACAATCACCACATCTCATCCAATAGAGCACCTTTGGGATGTGGTGGAATGGGAGATTCGCGTCATGGATGTGCAGCCGACAAATCTGCAGCAACTGTGTGATGCTATCATGTCACTATGGAGCAAAATCTCTGAGGAATGTTTCCAACACCTTGTTGTATCTATGCCTCGAAAAATGAAGGCTGTTCTGAATGCAAAAAGTGGGTCCAACCCGGTACTAGTAAGGTGGCCAGTGAGTTTTATATATATATAATATACACTATATTACTATAGGTATTGGGACAGTAGGGCAGAGGTTGGTGTTAGTAGGACCATGGATGGTGTCAGTAGAGCAGTGGACGGTGTCAGTAGGGTAGAGATTGGTGTCGGTAGGGCAGTGGATTTTGTCAGTAGTTTTATATTTTTATTATTTTGTTTTTTGATAATTTTGTTACCATTTTATTTTTCTATTATTTTTCACAACATTATGTTTTATTATATTTTTCTTTTGTTTTAGGAGCCCATTTGGGGGGCTTTGGTGAAATATCAGTAGTCTAAACAGACCCCTCTGATGTCTCACTTTTGAGCTTCCTCAGTCCCTTTCTCTGCAACCTCAGCTGCACTGGACAGTGAATGAAAGGGAAATGCTCTGTGCTGAGCAACTTCCTGTCCATTCACAAACTGAAGCATAGGAAACACTGTTAACTATGCTTCAGTTATTAATAAACAGAGATAGTGATCAGTACCGATCACTCCCTGTGTTCATTCAGAAAATGAAGGGGTCGGTAAATGACATATTTATTGGCCCCTTCCCCCTCTCTCCATCCTAAAGATCCCCTTGTGTGCCCACAGCAGCTACCGGTGGGAGGGGAGAGAAGGGAAGCTGGCAGCACTGCGGGGAGGAAGGGGGACACGGGAGGGACGGGGCAGCAGGAGAATCAGGGAAATCTGCACTGCAAGGGGTGATTAGGGTGTTCCCAGGGACATCCAGCACATCCTATGCACATGCCTATGGTGTAGCACTGAAAAACAGGAAACAGAACCTGAGTATGTAATGGTTTGGTCCAATGTACATATATAATTACAACTTTTAAAGAACACGGGTATGACTTTTTTTTATTAAATTGCATAGGGTGTTCAAATTCCACATGTTGGTAGAGTAAATTTTCCTCTATAGCAACTCTTCTTTTTCATCGCAGGTAAATAATGTATTCCAAGCAGAAGCAATGTGCCATCATTGAGTTCTTGATGAAGGAGGGATGCAGGCTGTCCATCATCCACAGAAGGTTACATAAGGTTTACAGAGATGACCCTGTCGACAAGATCAATGTCTTACCATTGGTGACTCTCTTCAACGGTGTCATCACTGTAAACATTCTGTAGCCTTGTGTGGAAGTGGAACAGCCTGGATCCCTCCTTCATCAAGAACTCAATGATGGCACGTTGCTCCCACTTGGAATCCATTATGTACGTACAATGAAAAAGAAGAAGAGTTGCAATAGAGCAGTGGTTCTCAACCTGGGGGTCGGGACCCCCTCGGGGGTCGAATGACTATTTGCCAGGGGACACCGAATCCTGGGCTGTTCCTGAATCCCACACAGCTCTCCCAGCCTTTTTGCAGCAGCCCAGCAGGGCTGTCCCTGGAGCCTGTGGCCGCTCAGCTGGGCTGTTCCTGGAGCCTGCGGCCACCCATTCAGCCTCTTCGCAGCCACCCATTCAGTTCACGGCATGGCTGGGGGGGGCAGAGACTAGAGGTCAGCTGACTGGTGAAGGATGTTAAGTGGGCGGGGCTGGAGGAGACCCCATCTCCTGGTTTCGGCATAGGTGCCACTGCTCTGAGACACCACAAAGTCGGAGACACAGTGAATCCGAAAACAGAAAGTAACACTACCTGTGATTATAGTTGCCGTTAAAAGTCCCCACTACAGCTCTCAGATCAGCAGATGACCTTGATCAAGAGCACCTAAGTTGGCTGATCAGAACTCCCCCAGCACTGCCACTCATCCCATTCCCCCCAGCAAGGAGTAAGAGAAGGAATAAAAATAGAAGATGCATGGAAGGGAGAGGAAAAGAGGGTGAGGAACAAAGAAAAAAGGAGAGAAAGAATAAGAGAAAAAACAAGAAACACGACTAGAGGTGTGGGAAAAAAAAAAAATAGGATAGAGAGAGATAAAAGGGAAAGAAAGAATAACAAAAGAGAAAGAGTAATACATCCTAAAATGTACCACGAGGGGTTTTAATACTGTACGAGTGGAAGGGACTCAGGGAGCGCTAAATGTCCGTGGGTTAAGGGCGCAAATTACTTGTCTTGCCTTGGGTGCTGAAACCCACGCTACGAAAATAATTTTACTATTAGGGGTCCCCACAACTTAGGAAATTTTATCAAGGGATCACGGCACTAGAAAGGTTGAGAACCACTACAATAGAGGAAGCGTTCCTCTACCAACATCTGAAGATTGAATATAAGTTAATCAAGAAATTATGCTCACTTTTGCAATACTTTTGGTATAGCCCCATTGTATGTTCTGTACATTCCTTTTTTCTGGTTCCAGTGGGAAGAAGAACTAGGTGGGTGTGAGTATGAAGAGTAAAAGTCAATCTGGTTGTCAAAGGCTTCGTTGGTGGTCAAGTGAGATGGCCTACTCCTGCCGTGATATGATAGTTCAACCAAACTGCCTATGTGCCTGTTAGTCAATAATCTGGATAACCTACACATCTTACTGCCGAATAATCAAACTGCACATCTAACATGTCTAAACCTTGACATAAACACTCTCTTTGGTGTTCGTTTTTGTGGTATTTGGACCACGTGGACCATAATACCAAAGCTGGAAGCTGTCACGCTGTTGCTCATCAATGCATCAAGGTGTGCAGCAAACACATACTATATGTGGCCTTCATCTTGAATATGGCCACCGAGGCCAGGTAATGTAGTCTTCGACAACCAATTTGACTTCTACTGTTGCATCTAGTGGCGTCCTTTAAGCCTCGGGGCCAAGGCTCTGTCCTAGATGGGGAGGATGTATAAATATGTGAAGCCACATCCTGTTTAATTACAATGAAAAAAAAAGAAATGCCACATGGAAAAACCTTTTTTAACTGGCAACAAAAAACTACATATAAATGGTTAAAACATGTATTTCTCCTCCGTCTTTAGTTTCCATGGCAAGCCAGAAGTTCTCCAAGATATTATAATCAGTAACTCTAGCCCGTTTAGTGATAAAGCAATCACCATATGTCTTTTTTGTTTCTATAGTAATTATGATGCTGTCATTAGTCAAACAGATAAATATAATTAGTTGCTGCTGGGTTTGGATTCAGCTCGGCTCCCGTAACAGAGGCGTACTATCCTTTCGTCGGGCGTTTGTACGAACAGAAGAAAAGACGTTCGTGACAGAAAGGAAACAATTATGTTTTCATCGGTCCCTTGGTTGTCTGGTGTCACGTGCATGATCAGTATCCATGCATCACCTTCTTCTACCTTGTGCATGTGAGGGTAAATGGGGATGTGGGGATACCAATTCCCAATTTTTCATTCCTAAAAAAAAAAAAAGGTATTTGTAAAGTGCAAAATGTGAATGCTAGGACCCCTTTCTGCCACCCTGCCCATCACATCAATCCATATAGTCCTAGTCCTTTAGCACAGGGCTCCAAACTTAGCCCCAGCCTGCCCCAGGATTGTCATTTTTATGTCTACAAGGCTCCCTGGGTAGGCTACAGCAATGTTTAGAGCCGTGTGCGAAAGGAACAGGTCTACATGGATTGATGTGATGGGCAGGGTGGCAGGTAGGGGTCTGAATACGCTGGGAACATATTGATTTGGAGCACTATGGCAGGCGGAGGCAGTTGCAAAAGCAGTCCTTGGATGAAGATTCAAGGTCTACTTCTTAGGCAGCTGCCCCCCCGCCCCCCCAAGTCTAAAAATGTTAGCTTGTGCGGCAGGCAGAAAACACTAATGCTGGACTTTTCGACCGGACTGGTCCGACAGAACAAATCCGTCAGGCAATCCGACCGTGTGTGGGCTTCATCGGACCTTCAGCGGACCTTTTCTGTCGAAAATAAGACGGACTTTAGATTTGGAACATGTTTCAAATCTTTCCGACAAACTCGAGTCCGGTCGAAAAATCCGTTCGTCTGTATGCTAGTCCGACAGACAAAAAACGCAAGGGCAGCTATTGGCTACTGGCTATGAACTTACTTATTCTAGTCCCTTTGTACGTCAGCATGTCCAAACGAACAGACTTTCGAACGGACTTTAGTCAATTCATGTGTGGGCAAGAACGGTCGTTCGAAAGTCCGTACTAATTCCGTCGAAAGTCCGTCAGAAAGACATTTGATGCTGAAAAGTCCGCCCGTGTGTACACGGCAAAGGAGTCCAGATGCGGAAACAGGAGTATATTGCAACAAAAGTCCAGCAATACATAACAGGGTGGGCGGAAAGGGAACCCCGAGTGGTAACACTCACAAGATGTAATAGTGATGTGTCAGTAAATAGGTGGCTCATGGGTGTCGAGTCTGTCTCAAGGGGTCGAATGCAGGCCTGACCACTCCGCACCCAAGTGGTGAGGCTTCCAGGAAGGATGGCGTGTCCCTGCACTTTCCCTACGCTTCCAGAACCTTTCCCTGATGCTAAGCACGGCCCCTGACAGACGAGTACCCTGTCCTTACACTGCCACTGGCAAAATGTGTGTCAAGCCTTGGAGCCGGGGTCTTAAACAGCCTCTGCCTGACCCAAGATGGCAGCCAGAGTCACATGGGGTGCCATCATTCAATCGGATAGCTGCCTTCCTGTGACCCAGGAGCAGTGCCACTGTAGTAGATCGCCACCTGCAGTGGGGAAAACGGATTGCACCAACCTACAAGCTGAAAGCAAATGAAATTTAAAGAAAAGGGGAAAAAAGTATTCACCTTACAGCATGACTTTGGGCAAGCTCTCCTACGCAAAGGTGATGTCACTGAGCCTTCTCCCAGGATCCTGAGAAAGCAGTGAACTCAGTGAGCTGCGATTGTTTAGCTAGGTCTGCTCCGTGTGCTCTGCTGCTGCCAGTCTGCCTGATAGCTCCCTCTGTATCCAGTTCATTTGAGAAGTTTTTGGATGATAGGTGTGGAGCTATGCATAAATATTGATGCAGACCTGGCCAATCCCATAGAGGCAGGCTCTGATGGCATGCTGAGAGACTGTATGTATTCTGAGAGCAGGGTTTTTCAAGATTGGATTAGTCATGCCAGGGGGGCATGCAGCTGTTGGTGAGGCCTCAGGTGGGTGACCTGAGGGAAGGAGTACAAGGACCCAGCTGCTAAGGAGAAGCTGACTGAGGGGAGCTGTCTGCCATAGATCTGTCTGGTATCACTGGAAGGAGTCGCTTGGAAGATTGGAAGGAGGTTACCATCTTTCCTTGGGCCTTGCGAGTATAGACACTGAGATCTTGGGGACCTTATGTTTTAGCTACCCCTCTGGTGCCTAATAGCCAGCTGTGGGTCTGTTAAAAGGGACACCAGCTGGTGTCCTGAAGAGCTTTGTCATGATTATCTCCTACTTAAAGGGACTCTGCTCTTGTGTCCCTAATTCAGTGGCGGAACTACCGCCATAGCGACAAACGCGTCCGCTATGGGGCCCGCAGCTGTTAGGGGCTCGGTGAGGACAGGCGGCTCCGCGGGTGACAGCGGGCGGCTTTGCGGGCCCGCGGGTGAGAGAGGGCGGCTTTGCGGGCCCGCGGGTGAGAGCGGGCGGCTCCGCGGGTCCGCGGTGAGAGCGCGGGCGGCTCCGAGGGCTGTCAGGCGGTGAGTCAGCTGGGCGGCTCGGCTCGTGTGTGAGCGGGCTGGCCAATCAGGGAGCTGGCAGCCGGGGGTGCATAGAGATGACATCTCTCACTGCCCGGCGCCCTCCCTGCATCCCTGCAGTGCAGTTCCCCCCTCACTGTGCAGGCAGCCTCGGGAAGCAGAGAGATGACCTTATCTCTCTGCTGCCTGACTCTGGGACACAGCATGAAAGTGACACAGCAAGTGACAATCCGTAATGTGTGACAGGTGAAGTGGCAAGTGACAATCCGGGACGTGGCAGCAAGTGACGATCTGTAATGTGTGGCAAGTGACAATCCGGGACATGGCAAGTGACAATCCGTAATGTGTGGCAAGTGACAATCCGCGACGTGACAAGTGACAATCCGTAATGTGTGGCAGGTGATGTGGCAAGTGACTATCCGTAATGTGTGGCAGGTGACGTGGCAAGTAACAATCTGTAATGTATGGCAGGTGACGTGGCAAGTGACAATCTGTAACATGTGGCAGGTGACGTGGCAAGTGACAATCCGTAATGTGTGGCAAGTGACAATCCGTAATGTGTGGCAGGTGACGTGGCAAGTGACAATCTAATGTGTGGCAAGTGACAATCTGGGACGTGGCAAGTGACAATCAGTAATGTGTGGCAAGTGACAATCCGGGACGTGGCAAGTGGACAATCGGCAACATGTGGCAGGTGACATTCTGCAACGTGTGACAAGTGACAATCTGCATCTGGTGGCAGGCGACGTGGCAAGTGGACAATCCACAACGTGTGGCGGGTGATGTGGCAAGTGACATTCCGTGACAAGTTGCATCTGGTGGCAGGCGACGGTGGCAAGTGACACGCTCAGGGCTCCCACTGATTCTGCATTATGGTGAGTTGAACTATTTCATTTTATATAACAGAACAGAAATTGGTTAGAAGGCTGGAGGTCAGCAATGTGTGTCCTTTAGGGGCTGCATACAGTATACTGCATACTTTGTTGTTCAAAATTAATATAAGCTGTTGCCTGGATACTATGCCACATGGGTGCGGTAATCTGTTGTTCAATGGCATTAGTTCTTTTTTTTTGTGGAGGGGCGGTTTGCAGGGGGGGGGAGCGGTTTGCAGGGGGGGGGGGCGGTTTGCAGGGGGGGCCCCATACAACATTTTGCTATGGGGCCCTGTGATTTCTAGTTACGCCCCTGCCCTAATTACTACTCAAGCTGAAGTCTACTGTGTGTTATAAGCCCGGACTTCATTATAGCTTACTCATAAAGGAATTCGAAGTCCTGAAGTTCTACATAGTTCTTATCTTTGGAACATCCCACAACTTCCCTCAACCCTATCCAAGTTCTCCAAAAATGAAAACCACAAAAACATCGCCTAGACTGGTCCTTGAAGAAAGAGCGAATGAGCCAAGTCCTTAAGTTCTACATAGTTCTTATCTTTGGAGCATCCCCCAACTTCCCTCAACCCTATCCAAGTTCTCCAAGAATGAAAACCACAAAAAAAACATTCCCTAGACTGGTCTTTGAAGAAAGAGCGAATGAGCCTGTTGTGTGCCTGGCTCTGGGGCAGAAGTGTGGGAAGATCTGGACAGTAATTATTATGAAAAATGATGTCCACTTTTGCATCACTCTCTGTACAGCCCTCGAAAACCTATTATTTCCCTCTTTGACAGGTACTTCTCCATGATACTTTTCCTGCTCTCTCCCTATACAACGGGGCTCTGTCCTTCTCTCCCACAACGTGGACACGCCAAATGAATTCAGACTTTTCTATTTATGGAGTTATTCTGAGTCAAGATGGCCACTCAAACATCACAGGATTTCAGTATCCAATAGGATTTCGGCTCTCCTTAGGTTGGCTGCCTGGAGCCCATAGCGGGGGACAATTAGTCCTCAATGGGCTCCTGCCAGCCTGAAGTAATGACACAGTGCCACCTTCAGGTTGGAGGATGTACTGCAGCCTCCACCTGCCTACAAGCAGCATGGGGCATTTAAAGATCGTGGGTGGGAAGGGGTTTACGTCTGCTCTTTTGTTGCTTCTGCTAATTATGGATCTGTAGTTTCTCGCAGACCTGAAACAAAGCACTGGGCAATTAGTCTCATTGCTTTAAATTTTGTAATATTTTTGTGAAAGAGGAGGCCAAGTAAAGTAGGACAATTGATAACTGTATTAAAAAAGGTTCCTAGTGAGATTCATGAGTAAAAAAAGGCAGGGGGTTCTTTTAATATCCCATTCCCTTCCCCATTAAGTCACCGGACCTGGTGACTCCCCCTAGCAAGGTGATGACTACGGTACGTCTCGAAGCCTCTCGTAAACCGAACTCACTTCTGGCACTTTTGCTTTGCTTTGCAGGAGCTGTGTGATATTGTTAATTACACAATTCTATTCATTCCAACTGCTATCATATCAAAGTACTAAATTTTACTCAGGTGTTGTTATATCGAACTGGCTGATCTTACTAATTGGACGGAAATGCTAGAAGCTGCAAACATGTGTTTTCAGCCCAGCAAAGTTCAGCCTATTTTAGGTATTAGGAAAAATCAACACAAGAATGTCTCCTTTTGCCTGCAGTCTGGGAAAATTCCAGTTTTCCGAGTGTAGACAAAATAGCTACTGCCTGTTTTAAGCCTCAGTTTATTCACTGTACCAATGGAGCCATTTAAATCTGACCTTCGACCTTCCTTTTAGTCTTGCACAGTTGTACCGGCTCCTCTCCTGGACTGAAATTGCTTACTCTGATTTCACTGCAGACTGTGAGCTTCTCACAATTGTTGTTTTGTTGCATATTGAGGGACTTTTTATGAAATACTATTTCCAGGGTGTTTCTAACATATTTGTGAAGAATAGCGTCTTCACTTAATGGATGACATTGGTTTTCCATACATGTACGAAGTTGTTTGTTGCTGGGCGGAATATCCAGTGATAAACTTGGTGGTCTGATGTTCTGGGTTAGATTTTGCCTTGGAATAGAGCAATGAATTCCTATCTCTATTTAGAGCTTTGTTGTATGCCTTGATAAGTAGGCTTTTACTGTATCCACGTTGCCGCAGGCGTAGACGAAGCTCAGCTGCTTGAGTCCTAAACTCTGATTCGTGTGTACAATTCTGCCAAAGGTGGATGTACTGGGCATATGGTATGCTATGGACGAGAGAGATAGGGTGTCCACTCTGAGCATGCAACAACGTGTTGACCACAGTACTTTTCCGGTACAGTTTTGTGGCTAGAATGTTAAATGAGTCTTTATATATCAGTAAATGCAAGACTGATATACTTTCCCTGTGCCAATTCACCGTGAATTTCACGTTAAACCTATTGATCTTAAGCTGATGCATAAATTCCGGTAGTGATTCGACAGTATCTCTCCAAATCAAAAGGATATCATCGATATACCTGAACCAGCAAATGGCTTGGTCCAGGTATCGACTAAATGCCTCACTAGAAAAAATCCCACGTCCCCCCCCCCCCCCCCGAGGCACAGGTTGGCTGTAGACAAGACACAGTCATCAAGCGCCCGGACAAAGGTGGAAACATCGTACTTATGACCCAACAGCAATATGAAACAATGTGTTTCAACATTTTAAATAATGTTGAGTGGTATCGGCCAATCACGTCTGAAACCACTTCTCACTTCTTTGGGGGGTTTTTTGGCGTTGAACTAGATCTAAACCCAATCACTGAAATCTCATATAAACTCCAATTTTTAAAGTAGATGTAAACCTCAGACATGAACTATAAACAAAACATATCCCCTCTATAGTGTGTACTTGTCCCAATCCAGAGCACTAATGCCGCGTACACACGGTCGGACTTTCCGGCATACTTGGTCCGGCGGACCAGAGTGTGCCGGACAATCCGCCCGTGTGTGGGCGCCGGCGGACTTTTCCGGAGGACTTTTTCCCAAAAGCCCGCCGGACCTAGATTTGAAGCAAGTTTTAAATCTTTCCGTCGGACTCAGTTTCGGGCGGAAAGTCCGCTCGTGTGTGTGCTGGTCCGACGGAAAGCCCGCTCGTGTGTATGCTGGTCCGACGGACCAGATACGACGCGAGGGCAGGGTATTGCATCTCGCGCTCGCTGCAATAGGAAAAACAAATTTTCCTATTGCGGCGAGCGTGGAGCATACCAGGCCCTTAGGTCTGGCATGGATTATAAAGGGAAGCCCCTACGCCGAAAAAACGTCGTGGGGTCCCCCCTAAAATCCATACCAGACCCCGATCCGAGCACGCAGCCTGGCCGGTCAGGAAAGGGGGTGGGGACGAGCGAGCGCCCCCCCTCCTCCTGAACTGTACCAGGCCGCATGCCCTCAAGATGGGGGGTGGGTGCTTTGGGGGAGGGGGGCGCCCTGTGGGCCCCCCCACCCCAAAGCACCTTGTCCCCATGTTGATGAGGACAAGGGCCTCTTCCCGACAACCCTGGCCGTTGGTTGTCGGGGTCTGCGGGCGGGGGGCTTATCGGAATCTGGGAGCCCCCTTTAATAAGGGGGCCCCCAGATCCCGGCCCCCCACCCTATGTGAATGAGTATGGGGTACATGGTACCCCTACCCATTCACCTAGTGAAAAAGTGTAAGTAATAAAACACACTACACAGGTTTTTAAAATATTTTATTAAACAGCTCCGGGGGGGGGGGATCTTCCTCCGGCTTCGGGGGTCTTCTTCCGGCTTCGGGGGTCCCTCCGCTTCATCTTCTCCCGGCGTCCGGTTGGTTGCTCTTTTCTCCCGGTGTTCCAGTTCTTCGGCCGGCTCCTCTGCTGTCTTCAGGTAGCTCTCTTGCCAGCAGAGGTCCGGACTTCTGAGCTGCTGGGCTTCTTCTCTTCTCCAGATGTTGACACGACGCTCTCTCCGGCTGGACTGCTCTCCGAGGACTGCGTTGTGACTTATATAGGCGGAGACCCCGCCCCCTTTTGATGTCACAGTCCCTGGGCATGCTGGGACAGTGACGTTTTAGGGGCCGTGGTCTGGTATGGATTTTAGGGGGGACCCCACGCCGTTTTTTCGGCGTAGGGGCTTCCCTTTATAATCCATGCCAGACCTAAGGGCCTGGTATGCCCCGCAACGGGGCTCGCAAGGTGTCACTGGGCGGCAAGATTGACATCCTTTGCTAGTCCCGTCGCACCTGAGTCACGTTCAAAATGAACGGACTTGTCCGTGTGTGGGCAAGTCCGTTCATTCTGAAAGTCCGCCGGAACTCCGGCGAAAGTCTGTCGGAAAGACGGGCGGACTTAGCCCGCCGGAAAGTCCCAGCATGTGTGGGCAAGTCCGTCCGTTTTAAAGTCCGGCGCACCTGGCGGACAAAGTCCGTCGGAAAGTGTGCCGGACCAAGTAGGATAGAAAGTCCGACCGTGTGTACGCGGCATAAGTGTAATTTCTGTCTGCTTCTTTGTTCCTCTGTTATCTGCATGAGTCACTTCTGACAGATTTTCCTGACACCAAGAAATAAAAGGTGAGAGGGGAGGGAGCTCCTGCACACAGCCTGTGATTGACATCCTCAGCTCTGTTCCTGTGTGATGTGTGAAGGGGGAGGGTGTTCATTCCCTCCAATCAGCTCTCACTGAGCTATGCAGAGTGTAACTTCAGCTCTCAACCCCCTGCTTTATGAAAGCTCAGACAAGCTATATAAATGCTGCAGTTTGAATGGCTGTTGAGAAGACTGCAGATAAACAGGTACAACTTTATGTAAGAGGATTTGTTTCCTCTCTGTGTATCACCTGAGGCTAGTCACTTCACTGGGTATATGTAAGCAGGGGCGGACTGACAACTCATGGGGCCCCCGGGCAATAGGAGATTATGAGTTTTGATGAGTTTTCTGCCTGGCTACCCTACTTTCTCTCTTCGGAAATTCCCACAATTCTTCTCAGTGATTTCAACACCCCTGCTAATACAAACACTCCTGCTACTTCTAAACTTCTTAGTCTAACCTCTTCATTTGACCTAAAACAATGGGTACAGGCTTCTACTCACTCTGATGGCGACACCCTTGACCTTGTATTCTCCTACCTATGCACTCCATGCAACTTCTCAAACAATCCTTTTCCTCTCTCCGACCATCACCTTATTAGTTTCTCTCTCCCCCTGTCTTCCACCACCTTTCCCTCCAATCGCATAACCATCACCCGTAGAAATTTTCGCAACTTTAACTCCTCTCTCCTCTATTCTGCTATTGACCACCTCTATGACAAAATCTCTCCCCTGTCCTGCCCCAACCAAGCCACGTCCCTCTACAATAAGTCCCTGTCCTCCACCCTAGACAAGCCCTCACTACACGCAGAATCAGGCCTCGACCCCTACAACCCTGGCAAACAGATGACACTAAAATGCTCAAAAAACGTAGTCGCGCTCTTGAGCGTCTGTGGCACAAGACTAATGCCGCGTACACGCGGTCGTACTTTTCGTCTACAAAAGTCAGACAGCCTGTTCGACAGACTTCCGACAGACTTCCGGCAGACTTTCGACGGACTTGCGGCATACTTTCTAACGAACAGACTTGCCTACACACGATCACACAAAAGTCAGTCGAATTCTTACGTGATGACGTACACCGGACTAAAATAAGGAAGTTCATAGCCAGTAGCCAATAGCTGCCCTAGCGTGGGTTTTTGTCCGTCGGACTAGCACACAGACGAGCGGATTTTTCGACCGGACTCGAGTCCGTCGTAAAGTTTTAAAGCATGTTTCAAATCTAAAGTACGTCGGATTTGAGGCTAAAAAAGTACGTTGAAAGTCCGGAGAAGCCCACACACGATCGGATTACCAGCCAGCTTTAGTCCGTCAGCGTCCGTTGGACTTTTGTAGACGAAAAGTACGACCGTGTGTACGCGGCATTAGTCTCTCAAAGACTTCAACCAATACAAATCTGCCCTCCAAAAATACTATTCTTTCCTCCACACTGCCAAGCAAACCTATTTTACAACTCTTATGCCGCGTACACACGGTCCTACTTTTCGTCTACAAAAGTCCAACAGACGCTGATGGACTAAAGCTGGCTGGTAATCCGATCGTGTGTGGGCTTCTCCGGACTTTCAACTGACTTTTTTAGCCTCAAATCCGACGTACTTTAGATTTGAAACATGTTTTAAAACTTTACTTCGTAACTACGACGGACCCCGAAATCCGCTCGTCTGTGTGCTAGTCCGACGGACAAAAAGCCACGCTAGGGCACCTATTGGCTACTGGCTATGAACTTCCTTATTTTAGTCCGGTGTACGTCATCACGTACGAATCCGTTAGACTTTTGTGTGGTCGTGTGTAGGCAAGTCCGTTCGTTAGAAAGTAGGCCGCAAGTCCGCCGCAAGTCCACCGAAAGTCTGCCGGAAGTCTGTCGGACAGGCTGTCCGACTTTTGTAGACGAAAAGTACGACCGTGTGTACGCGGCATTATTAACACCTTCTCATCTAGTCCCTGTAAACTCTTCTCTACCTTCAACTCTCTACTTTGTCCTCCACCGCCTCCACCCACTGACTCACTCACTGCCCAGGAGATCGCTAATCACTTCAAAAACAAGATTGATACAATCCGTGATGAAATCTCCACTCTACAGGTATCTCCCTCAGCTAAGACCCCATGTCAACAGGTACAACAGACACTCCCCCTATTCACATCTGCTACTACAGACGAAGTTGCTAAACTCCTTTCTATCTCACACCTAACCACCTGTCCCCTGGACCCTATTCCCTATCATATGCTACGGTCGCCCTCTGACTCCATCCTACACTCTCTAACCCACATCTTCAATCTCTCCCTCACCTCTGGCATCTTCCCCGATGCTCTAAAACACGCACTGGTCACCCCCATACTTAAAAAGCCGCCCTTGGACCCTACCAATCTTAACAACCTACGCCCTATCTCCTTGCTCCCCTTTTCCTCTAAACTCCTTGAACGCCTGGTTCACAACCAACTGAGTGACCACCTCATTAAAAACAACCTTCTTGATCCCCTTCAATCTGGATTTCGCCCTCAACACTCCACAGAAACTGCTCTTTTAAAACTCACAAATGACCTACTAACTGCAAAACCAACGGACACAATTCTGTACTCCTACTTCTGGATCTTTCAGCTGACTTTGACACGGTTGACCACCCCCTCTACCTCAAAAGACTTTACTCCCTCAGTCTCCGTGACTGTGCTCTTCAGTGGCTCTCATCCTACCTATCCCAACGCACCTTCAGTGTCACTTACAGTTCTACTTCCTCCACTCCTCTTCCCTTCTCTGTTGGGGTCCCCCAAGGTTCTGTTCTTGGACCTCTTTTATTTTCAATCTACACCTCTTCCCTGGGTCAGCTGATAAGCCTCATAAGCCTCTCACGGCTTTCAATATCATTTCTACGCTGACGACACACAAATCTATCTCTCCACCCCTCAACTCACTCCATCAGTCTCCTCATGCATCACTAACTTACTAACCGACATATCTGTATGAATGTCACACCACTTCCTCAAACTCAACTTGTCCAAAACCGAGCTTATAATATTTCCTCCCCCACGTGCCTCTTCCCCTGACTTCTCTGTCAAGAGCAATGACACAACCATCCACCCGTCCCCACATGTCAGGGTACTAGGTGTTATCCTGGACTCTGAACTCTCCTTTCGGCCCCACATCCAATCACTTTCCAAAGCTTGCCGCCTCAACCTCCACAACATCTCTAAACTACGTCCCTTTCTAACCAATGAAACCACAAAGCTCCTGATTCACTCCCTGGTTACCTCTCGCCTTGACTACTGCAACTCCCTCCTCATTGGCTTAGCTTTAAATAGACTATCCCCCCTTCAGTCCATCATGAATGCTGCTGCCAGACTCATCCACCTTACAAACCGCTCAGTGTCTGCTACCCCTCTCTGCCAATCCCTCCATTGGCTGCCACTCGCCCAACGAATTAAATTCAAAATACTAACAATAAGTTACAAAGCCATCCACAACTCTGCCCCCAGCTACATCACTAGCCTAGTCTCAAAATACCAACCTAATCACCCTCTCCGTTCCTCCCAAGACCTCCTGCTTTCTAGCTCCCTCATCACCTCCTCCCATATCCGCCTCCAGGACTTCTCCCGAGCCTCGCCCATCCTCTGGAATTCCCTACCCCAATCTGTCAGACTGTCTCCAAATGTATCCACTTTTAGGCGATCCCTGAAAACTTTCCTCTTCAGAGAAGCCTATCCTGCCTCCATCTAACAACTGCACTATTTTCTCCATTAGCTCATCCCCCACAGCTATTACCCTTTTGTATAACTTGACCCTCCCTCCTAGATTGTAAGCTCTAATGAACAGGGCCCTCTGATTCCTCCTGTATTGAATTGTAATGTACTTTTACTGTCCTCCCTAATGTTGTAAAGCGCTGCGTAAACTGTTGGCGCTATATAAATCCTGTATAATAATAATAATAAGTATGGGGCCCCCGGGCAATAGGAGAAGATTATGGGGCCCCAGGGCAATAGGAGATTATAGGGCCTCCGGGCAATAGGAGAAGATTATGGGGCCCCAGGGCAATAGGAGATTATAGGGCCCCCAGGCAATATGAGATTATGGGGCCCCCAGGTAATAGATTATGGGGCCACACAGTATACACACACACACATACAGTATACACACACAGACACACAATATACACACACAGTATACACACACAGAATACACATACACACACTGAAAAGGTACTGGAGAGGGGGGGCAGCTATAATCTTGGGATTTTAAAAAAAACACAGATTTTTACATACTGTCCTTGATTTTATTGAGGCTGGCAACCCTGATGGGGCCCCTTAGTGGCATGGGGCCCTCGGGCAGTGCCTGAGAGCCCGAATGGTCAGTCCGCCCCTGTATGTAAGGGTGTACATTCACTTTTCAATATGGTTTTAAATATTTTTTTTTTTATTTGTATCTGCAAATTCCATTAAAAAAATACTTGGTGATTTGTCTTATTATTATTTAAGGTACTTATATAGCGCCGTCAATTTACGCAGCACTTTAAATATACATTGTACATTGACATCAGTCCCTACCCTCAAGGGGCTTACAATCTAAGGTCCCTAACGCACATTCATATACTAGGGCCAATTTAGACAGAAGCCAATTAACCTCCCAGCATGTCTTTGGAGTGTGGGAGGAAACCGGAGTACCCGGAGGAAACCCACGCAAGCACAGGGAGAACATGCAAACTCCAGGCAGGTAGCGACCCTTTTTACTGCTAGGCGAGAGTGCTGCCCGCTACACCACTTATTCAGGCACTTCCTGTTATGGGATGACAACTGTCTCCCATTTGTGCTTCTGGGTTGTCACCATTGCCATCTTTAACACAGGGCAAAAGGGGCAGCTGCCCCGGGGCCCAGTCATTGTTGCGGGGCCCAAAGCAGCTGCCCCTTGAGCCCGCACTGCCCGCAAATAGTTGCTAAGTGGATTCGGGGGGGCCCAGAAAATCAGAAAATGTTTCCCAGGGTCCAATCAATATTAAAGACTGCCCTGGTTGTCACATATGCCCTCCCCGGTGGAGACTAAAAAAACAGCCATGATGACTCTGACACTGCACACACACACATGGTCGATCATTGTCACTATCAGAAAACTGGTGCAGAGTAAAGCAGTACAGCAGATGCTGGAGTTAATGCATGTAGACAGGAAGTGGGTAGAAAAAGGCCGCAGGAGATCAGCCTCACAGAAATGCAAAAAATAGGTGACAACAAAGAGCATTTTATTTTAAATAATTGCCAAACGAATGTGATACAGATGGTTTTATCAAATACAATGTCATCCAGCTGGGATTTACTTCTACTTTAATGACTAAAAAGGAAGAATTTTTTTTTTCTAATACATTAACAATGATGTCCAAACAGCTGAATAAATATGTAATCTTGTAAAAAGCCCAGATGCACGTGGATTACCTGTTATATCTGTTTAATCCCCCTTTGGCGCGGTTCCAAGCGTATCATTGGAGAAACGTCGATGTGCTCACCCCGACACCGCTGCCTGTTGGAGGAGCTGCCTTGTGAACATCTGCATGAAATAGAATCATATTGCTGACAATACATCCCGAGGATATAATTGTTTACCTGTCAGTCTGAAAACGAGCTCCGCGCAATTAGATTAAGTGTTGTGATTTCTCCAGTCAAAAAGGCAGATAAAGGAGCTCATTGTGTAACAAGGTTACTATATCAGGTCCCCTTTTGCCGCGTACACACGGTCGGACTTTTCGTCTACAAAAGTCCGACGGACGCCGACGGACTAAAGCTGGCTGACAATCCGATCGTGTGTGGGCTTCCCTGGACTTTCAGTGGACTTGAAACATTTTGAAACATTCTTCAAATCTTTACGTCGTAACTACGCCGGACCCAGAATTCCGCTCGTCTGTGTGCTTACTGTTCGGCACTGCGCTACTTTAAGGCCCCTTTCACACTGGGACGGGGGCAGCGTTGGCGGTAAAGCGCCGCTATTTTTAGCGGCGCTTTACGGTCGGTATTCGGCCGCTAGCGGGGGGCAGTTTACCCCCCCAGCTAGCACCCCGAGAAAGGGTTTAAAAACCACCGCAAAGCGCCTCTGCAGAGGCGCTTTGCCGGCGGTATAGTCGCGCTGTCCCATTGATTTCAATGAGCAGGAGCAGTGAAGGAGCGGTGTACACACCGCTCCTTCACCGCTCCCAAGATGCTGCTAGCAGAACTTTTTTTCCCGTCCTGCTAGCGCACCGCTCCAGTGTGAAAGCCCTCATGGCTTTCACACTGGAGAGACAACAGCGGCACTTTCGGGTCGGTTTGCAGGTGCTATTATTAGCGCAATAGCGCCTGCAAACCGCCCCAGTGTGAAAGGAGCCTTACTGACAATTGCGTGGTCATGCAACACTGCACCCAAATCAAATTTATATCATTTTTAACCACTTAAGGACCAGCCTCGTTTTGGAATTTAGGTGTTTACATGTTTAAAACAGGTTTTTTTTGCGAGAAAATTACTTAGAACCCCCAAACATTATATATTGGTTTTTTTTCTAACACCCTAGAGAATAAAATGGCGGTCATTGCAATACTTTTTTTCACACCGTGTTTGTGCAGCGGTTTTACAAGCATTATTTTTTTGGAAAAAATTCACTTTTTTGAATAAAAAAATAAGACAAAAGTAAAGTTAGCAATTTTTTTTATATTGTGAAAGATAATGTTACGCCGAGTAAATTGATACCCAACATTTCACGCTTACAAAAATTAAGAGACAAAAAGTCGTGCTAAATAATGAAGCTGTTAAAGCAATATAGTATAAGCCCCCAATGGTAAATGCCAATGAAACACACTGGGTGCACATAAATAATACAAAACTAGGTACACTCAACTGAATATAAAGCAGAGTGATTGTGACATCAACTAAATATAAAGCAGAGTGAATGAAGCATCAAACATATGCAAATACAAAAATAAGTATAAACGAGTGAAAAAAAGTTGTACAGTGACTAAATAGTAAAATATGAATTACTCCATAGAGACAGGGAAATCAATCCATATCCATATCCACTTTAAGGATCGGGCTTCTTTTTGAGATTTGTTGGTTACAAGTTAACCCCTTCCCGATATACACACCGATATACGTCGGCACGGGGGGGGGGGGGGGGGCAAAAGGGCATACAGGTACGTCCCCTTTAAGATGAGGCATAATAATAAATAATAATAAAAATACCATAAATCTATCCCCTATTTTGTAGACGCTATAACTTTTGCGCAAACCAATCAATATGCGCTTATTGCAATTTTTTTTTAACAAAAATATGTAGAAGAATACATATCGGCCTAAACTGAGGGAAAAAATGTTTTTTTAATATATATTTTTGGGGGATATTTATTATAGCAAAAAGTAAAAAATATTGCTTTTTTTTCAAAACTGTTGCTCTTTTTTTGTTTATAGCACAAAAAATAAAAACCGCAGAGGTGATCAAATACCACCAAAAGAAAGCTCTATTTGTGGGAAAAAAGGATGTCAATTTTGCTTGGGTGCAACATCGCACGACCGCGCAATTGTCAGTTAAAGCGACGCAGTGCCGAATCGCAAAAAAGTGCTCTGGTCAGGAAGGGGGTAAATCCTTCCGGGGCTGAAGCGGTTAAAATCAGGTTTCCTGTCGCATCATGGCAGCATACATTTGGGTTGTGACTCCGCCCCTCACAACCTGATAGGACTGAATAGCTATAAATTGTAAGAGAGGACTCGCCTCAATTGCTTGGTAAATAAACTTAATTTCTTCTTGAACCCACCCATTTGGTGAGTTATTTCCCAAATGTATGCTGCCACGATGCGACAGGAAAACGGAAAATTGTATACTCACCTTTCCGTAATTTTCCTTTCCTCCTGCATCTTCATGACAGCATAGAGATGCCCACCCTTCTAAGGTGATAGATACAGAGAATGCTGAGGTGAGTCCTCACAATTTATAGCTATTCAGTCCTGTCAGGTTGTGAGGGGCGGAGTCACAACTCCCACTCCCACCTGTCGAATGCCCCCACAGCAAGCCGAGCCGAGTCACAGCTCCCTGTGTCCATTCAGACACAGAACCCCGGTTCGGCCCTGCCCCCTCTCTCTCCTGATTGGCTAACTGACTTTGATGGACACCAGCGGGCGCCAATGGGGCCGCTGCTGTGTCTCAGCCAATCAGGAGGAGAGTCCCCAACGGCTGAGGCAGTCATGGACACCGCTGGATAGAGATGGGGCTCAGATAAATATTAGGGGGTGCTGGGGCTGCTGCACCACATAGGTTTTTTTTATCTTAATGCATTCTATGCATTAAAATAAAAAGCCTTCTGTGTGCAGCAGCCCCCCCAGCACCCGTAATACTTACCTGAGCCCCATCTATGTCCACGAGTTTGGGACTCTTCCCCCTGATTGGCTGGGACACAGCAGCGGCGCCTTTGGCTCCCGCAGCTGTCAAAGTCAGTTAGCCAATCAGGGGAGAGAGGTGGCGGGGCCGAATGGCAGCTCCATGTCTGAATCGATACACGGAGCTGCAGCTAGGCTCGGGTGCCCCCATAGCAAGCTGCTTGCTGTGGGGGCACTCGACAGGAGGGAGGGGCCAGGAGCAGCGAAGAGGGACCCGAGAAGAGGAGGATCCGGGCTGCTCTGTTCAAATCCACTGCACAGAGGAAGTAAGTATAACATGTTTGTTATTTGTTTATTTTTTTCAATCACTTTAAGATAAAAAACCTTCTGCCTTTACAACCTCTTTAAGTACGTGGTGGCCGGCTTCCCAGCCCACTCCTTAGCAACCAGCTATTCACACAACACAAAATGCATGAAAACTGCATGCAAAAACACATCAAAAAGGCAAGTTTAAAGACGCAAAATGCACCGGAAAAACGCATCAACCGCAGCCACATAGATGTGAACCTAGAGTCAAATTGGCAATATCAGCACCATCTTGAATGTAAAGCATTTTAGGGTGCCCCCCCCCCCCCCCCAAGTATGTTTTTGCATAGAGTCAAACTGGTTCTCCTTTAAAAGTCATCAAAAGAAAAAAATGTGTAAGCTGGGCTCTGTCACTTTAATACGGCACAGAAATGGAATAGCTTCTGCTGAAAACCCATAATTCTCCGGGAACGCTGCTCCCCGGCCACGGTCTGTGGCGATGGCTTGCTGGGATCAGTGAGGTGAGTCATTCTTAAAATGTTTGTGCGATAAACACCAAGCTCCTCCGGAATGAGACTCAGCTGTGCGCCGAAGAGAACCAACCATAAATATTTTACTTCTCAAATACTTTGTCCCTACTCAGCAGGGAAGTCGTTCTTCTCCGTAATCCAGATTGCTATGGAAACCTTCCAGCTTCATGACTAAGTTTTTACAAAGTTCTAACCGTGTTGAAGGAACGCGACGTGTAAGAAGGCTCTTCACTTCAGGATCGAGCACTCTTCAAGTGAGAATCACTTAACAATATCTTGAAGTGGCTTCAAGTTGGAATAGATGCCAGCTGATCTTACGATGCACTGCCCACCATGAAGGGGAATAATCATACAACCGCATAAGTTTGCCTTATGAGCGTTCTTTGTTTGCATTTCGTTCAAGAGCCATGAAGACATTGAAGTGTCTTCCCCGGAAGCGAGCTATATCCGACTCAAAGACGGACGGGATGGGTTTCAAAATGCAAGAAATACTTCAAATTCATGCACACTGTAGCTGTCAAAGTCCCGATTTACAGGTGTTTTATTATTTATTTATTTTTTACTGCCCCTAAACATCCCTATATGTTGGCCTATGTGTCCATGCGCACATAGGCGTTTCCAGGTATTTAGAGGCAAGGGCAAGAATCTGAAGACAACAAAATCACCTTCAGGAGAGGAGCGTTTGGGCTCAAAAATGCTTGGCGCGCCTAAACGCGTTTAGCACTTGAGTGCTCATTCATTTCAATGACAAGAACAAATGAATCTTCTGACCAATAAAAAAGAATAAATGCCCAAACGCTTGACGTGCCTGAATGCAACTAAATGCATTTGAAAATAAGGCTTAAAGCGGGGTTCCACCCAAAAAAACAAAAATACCTGAAAAATTCTAAAAAACAAAACAAAAAAACATTTGGATATTTTTTTTTTTTTTTACTTACCTCTAAATGCCTGTTGCTAGGTGGTCCCTCGTAGTCTGCCTCTTCCTTTGCCTGGGCTGGTGACATCACTTCCCCTCGGCACAGGAAGGGCTCGGCTCTGCTCCCTCCCTCCTGTCAATCATCTGGGACCCATTACAGGTCCCAGGTGATTGAGCGGCCAATCACAGCGCGCATGCGCAGTGGGTGCCAGGCTGTGAAGCCACAGCCCGGCGCCCACAGTTGAAATGCCGGCGCCGACGAGCGTAGGAGGGGGACGAGCGGGGCTTCGTTCCCCGCAGCGCTGGACCCAGGGACAGGTAAGTGTCCAATTAAAAGTCAGCAGCTGCAGTATTTGTAGCTGCTGACTTTTAATTTTTTTTTTAATGGACCCCTGGGTGGAACCCCTCTTTAAGGCACGTTTTTAATGCTACTTTTCTCCTGCCAAGAGAAAGGCGTTCAGAAGAATCTTGTGTTCATTATGCCTAATAGGTTAAAAAAAAAAAAAATAACACTGTAGAATGTTCATTTATATGAAGGTATTTGATTGCCTTTGGGGATCAGGAAATATTTTTTCCCAGTTGGAGAAAATTAGAGCCTATTTTAAAAGGGTTTTTTGCATTCTTCTGGGTCAACTGCAGATTTAGAATTTTAATATTATTATTATTTGTTTTTAGCAGAACTTTGGACAAATATTCCTTCTTATTGTAGCGCTGCTCTCTTGAGGGTCGCAAATTAAATCAGTACCCCCCTGGTTGCCCTGACCCTGTGAGTCCTCTGGTCCAGAACTCACTGAACCATGTCTGGAATGCTCTTCCTCTGGAGTACCCACTGTCAGCAAGGGTATAACTTGGGCCTCTAATCCGTCAGCTAAACTCACAGTATCTTTCCGGAATCCAGACGGAACACTCTCTCGCCACTCTGTCAGGGCATAATCTTCCTTGAATTCAGGCCTCACATCCACAATGTAGGATCCTTGCTCTGACAGCCCTTCCTATTGAATGTCTCACCTCTCTTTCAGCCCATCCAATTCTGGGCACCTTCACCACAGTGGCCAGTTCCAGCTGACTTCCTTGCTCCTTTGCCCAACTGGTAGTGGTGACGGAGTCCATCTTCCCCTTCTCTCTGGGTTGGTCACAGGACTTGCTTGGGCTTCCTATGAGGGGTATACCGGACGAGCCCCCAAATGTAGCGCTGCCCACTTGAGCGTCACAAATTAAATCAGTACCCCCCTGGTTGCCCTGACCCTGCGAGTCCTCTGCCACCTCTGACACTCTGGGTTCATACATTTTTCTTTTTCTTTTAAGTGACAACAAGAAGGAAGTAAATACACCAAGATTGGTTAAACCAGTAGAGTTTACTTAATGAGATGAAAAAAAGAAATGAGATGAAAAAAAGAAATCAGATTTAAACATTTAACAGTGAACACTATAATCTCTGTACACGACCAAGCACATTCAATGCCTATGTGAACAGGCTACAGGAGAGCAGAGGAATGGCTCTTATGAATGTCAGACCCCTCTCTACTGCTCCTACGCACATAAATGCAGAACAGTAAATAACAAGTTATAACTTCTAGCAATGAGAAAACTGTACAGAAATTCAACCTGCTCTTTCAGAGAGTTCTTGGTGCATTATAAATCTATGAGCTCAGTAAAACAAATCCCTGAAGTGGGGAAGGAGGTGAAAAGTAGTCCTGTATTGCTGTGCGGCAGTCCAGTTGATCTTCAAGTAGCCCTTGATATTTAAGTGCATACAAGGAATTTTTTGAATGGCAAAGCAAAGCAAACTGAATCAATAAGTTGTGGATAAACAGCAAAAAATCTTCCTGCGTGAAGCAAACTGAAGCGGGATTCACAGTCATCACTGATTTAAAGATGTTGCACTCTGTGGAACTACAAGTAGCAGCAGGACAAAAGAAAGCAAAAATGTCTGTATATAGTGTCTATGATGTTTGGTCAAGATCCTTGGCACTAAAGATGTTAAGTTGTGCAGGAGACAATGGTGTCTATATACAGTGTCTACAAGATTGGGCTATTGCCCGCTCACCACACTGGAACATGAGATGATGATGATGATGATGATTGCTGTCTCTTAGACCCCTTTCACACTGGGGCGGATTGCAGGCGTTATTGCTCTAAAAACGCGCTGTCCAATTGAAATCAATGGGACAGTGCGGCTATACCGCGGCAATACCGCGGCTATAGCCGCGCTATACGAGTGGTTTTAACCCTTTTTCGGCCGCCAGCGGGGGGTTAAAACCGCACCGCTAGCAGCCGAATATCGCGGTAAAACAGCGCTAAAAATAGGGCTGTTTTACCGCCGACGTCCCCTACCGCCCCAGTGGGAAAGCAGCCTTAGGAATGTGGCTCAGGGGATGGTGTTCCGGCCTCTGCCGCACTGCGCTACGGTTTACCCGAATCTGATATCACTGCAGGATGAATGAAATAGGAGCGACCTCCAGGCTGCCGCAGAACAGCTAAGCGGAGCTGCCCGCAGATGTCCCTCCGTATATCCGCTGGATAGTTCTGCTGGTGCCGGCTGCGATTCAGATGCAGCTCACGCTATCACAGAATCCCTACACACAGATCCACGCTGGGTCCCAAGAGACCGTGCGAGGTTTCAATCCATCCCTCTTATAGTCTCTCCCACTGGTCTGTTCTTCCCTATCAGCCAGCTGGTAGTTGTAGTTCCTGATGATTCAGCCAGAAGGCAAATTCCATCCATATGGACTACATATCCCAAGATGCCTTGCTCTGCCTTGTCTCTGAATAAGAAAGTAAAAGTTCAGCATCACGCTCAGCACTAGAGGGAAATGGCTCCCCCTGCAGCAACGCTACACAGTGTCTCCTGATTGCAGGAATATGTATATATACAGCCCCTGGCTACATTATTATTTTCTTGGCTCCTTCTTTTTCCCTTTTCCTACCTTTTCCTTTCTTAGCTCCTTCCTTTCCCTACCATTTTCCTTTCCTTCCGTTTCAGCGTCTTCCTTTCCCTTTTCCTTTCCTGGCTCCTTAATTTCTTCTTTCCTTTCTTTGCTCTTTCTTTTTCCTTTCCCTTCCCCCCTCCCCCCCTTTTTTTTTCTTTCATTTCCCTTTTTGTTTTACTTTTTCTCTTATCCTCTTCCATTTCCAACCATAGTGCTACCCATTCTTCTACAGTAGCCCGCAGTGCCCTTTAACTCCTCACAGTGCCCACAAGCATCCTCAGTCCCCACAGTGTCTGCCAACCTCCCACAATGCCATCTAGCCCCTTGCAGTGGCCATTATCCTGCTGTAGAGCCTCCAGCCCCCATAGTGACCCAGCAGTGTATCGAATCTTCATGTCGAATGGTATTAATCGTAAGTGAAAGTAAGTTGGCTGTACGTGTGTACTTAAATGGGTTGTAAAGGTTTGTGTTTTTTCACCTTAAAGGGGTTGTAAAGGTAAAAAATTTTTCACCTTAATGCATTCTATGCATTAAGGTGAAAAAACTTCTGACAATACCGCCGACCCCAGCCCCCCGTTTTACTTACCTGACCCCTCGAAACTCAGCTGCTCGCACCCGACATCTATTCCTCCGCTCAGCCTGGCCGCTGATTGGCTACAGTGGATGGATTGGAAGCAGCGCAGCCATTGGCTCGCGCTGCTGTCAATCACATCCAATGACGCGGCGCGCTGGGGGGCGGGGTCGAGTGATACAGTGAGCGGCTATAGCCGCCGGCTGTATCACGGGAGCGCGCCCGCAAGAACTAACCACCATGCGAGGGAGCTCGCATTAAGGTGGTTAGTGCTTCCGGGGAGGAGCTGAAACAGCCGCCGAGGGACCCCAGAAGAGCAGGTTCGGGGCCACTCTGTGCAGAACAAGCTGCACAGTGAAGGTAAGTATAACATGTTTGTTATTTTTAAAAAAAAAAAAAAATTACCTTTACAACCCCTTTAATGCATCGTATGCATTAAGGTGAAAAAACATCTGTCAGTGACCGGCCCCCAGCCCCCCCCCCCCCCGTTTTACTTACCTGAGCCCTCGAACTTGTCCCACGGGAACGTGCTGTCTCTCTGCTAGGGGGTTCTCAGCTGTTGATTGGATAGATTGATAGCGGCGCAACCATTGGCTCCTGCTGCTGTCAATCAAATCCAATGACGCGAGCGCCAGGGGGCGGGGCTGAGTCCCGCATTCGGCGTCTATGGACACCGAATGCGGGACTCGGGAGCGCGCCCGCAAGGTAACCCCCCAGGACAGCGCTTCTCCCAGGGGTTTATCTGATGTGGGGAGGAGCCGAGAGAGACGCCGAGGAACCCTAGAAGACGAGGTTCGGGGCAACTCTATGCAAAACGAGCTGTACAGTGGAGGTAAGTATGATATGTTTGTTATTTCTTTTAAAAAAACATGAACCTTTAGTGTCACTTTAAGTTCTAGCCATTTTACTGCTCCTCCTCTTTGGTTACAATCAGCCAATAACATTCATCATCATCATCATTTTACTTCCCCCACCCATTCCAGCAGCGACCACTAACAGCTCTTTTACTATTGTCTCTATAATATTGAATCTTTTCTCTCTATGTCGAATAATCTTGGACTAATAGAGTTAGGTTAGGCACATTCCAACGCAGGTTCGATAGACACAGATCGCTATTGTCACCGTCATGTTGAATCTTCTATCTATCTATATCGAACTGTTGTCGCAACGATACGAAAATATAATGGATGCAAAAATGAAGCATTTTTATTTCGGATCTTTCGGATTTCGGATTCTGCGCGTTCGTTATCGTTTTGTTAAAACGAACACAGAAGTCCCTGAAATTCGGACGAAAATGCATTTGGACGATAACAAATGCACGTGTTTAACCTATAATAGGTTACATAGAACGAATGTCTTCCTATCCTGACAAACAAGGGATGCAGGCAGCTATGATCGCCTGTCAGCACAGGATTCCGCTCGCTCCCATCAGACAGAAGACAAAAGCACAAATTGTCATGTCTAATGTGACTGAACGCAGATGAGACTCTGCGGCTGGGCCCGAGGAGAGTAATTGGCATCAGCACAGCCCAATCTATTATGTCGGCAGCGGTCAGGGTACACATTGATGGAGGCCTGTCTACCGGGACTGTACAGCTGCAATTAATGAGCCTGTCAGGCAAACTGGGCATGGAGCCTGAACAAAAAAAAATCGCCAACAGGTACAGAAAATGTTGTCACAAATTCAAAATAAAAGTAAAATATTTTCTGCATGGTAAGAAACATGTTGGCATTACTATGAAAACCAAGACTTGTACATTTTATATATTTCCCATGGGAGTCCTAACTCTGTCCGCTAATTCCTGCTTGGCTTTTTTTTAACCCCTTTCCATCTAAGGGTAAAATAAATCTAAATGCCTAAGCACAATTTTCAACT
The DNA here is from genome assembly GCA_037952835.1 of Lithobates septentrionalis. Classification (NCBI taxonomy): domain Eukaryota; kingdom Metazoa; phylum Chordata; class Amphibia; order Anura; family Ranidae; genus Lithobates; species Lithobates septentrionalis. The sequence goes on along the minus strand of JBBDGP010000704.1, from coordinate 835,357 downwards.
TTGTGTTAGTAAAACTGTACGTATCATCACAACTACTTTGTGCATCCAGGTGGATTATATCTTGTTTTTATTTCAGGACAAACTGGGCTTTGATTTTGGTGACAAATGGTAATGGATATCCCCTGATTTTTTATTTTTATTTTTTATTATTTATTTTTTTATTTTAGCTGTATATTTCTTGGTACTACCATAGCCTTCCAGTAAAGAAACCCAAATTCAATTTTCCTGCTCTTGGCAATTGCAGCGATACCACATGTGTACGTTAGTTGTTGTTTGTACCCATAGTACAGCCCAGAAAAAATGGTGCGCATTTTGCTAATTTTTTTTATCCTGCCTAAAACACACCGACACTAATGACTTTTTGACCGGACTGGTCCGACGGACCAAATCCGGCGGACAATCCGACCGTGTGTGGGCTCCATCGGACCTGCAGCGGACATTTTCAGTCGAAAATCTGACGGACTTTAGATTTGGAACATGTTTCAAATTTGTCCGACGGACTCGAGTCCGGTCGAAAAAAATCGGTCGTCTGCATGCTAGCCCGACGGATGAAAACCCACACTAGGGCAGCTATTGGCTACTGGCTATCAACTTCCTTATTTTAGTCCGGTTGTACGTCATCACGTACGAATCCGTCGGACTTTGGTGTGATCGTGTGTAGGCAAGTCTGTTCGTTCAAAAGTCCGTCAAAAGTCCGACGAAAGTCCGTCGGACCAGTCCGGTCGAAAAGACCGCCCGTGTGTACGCGGCATGATACTCATTTTTATTTTTTTAAATCTGTCCAAAAAAAAAAATAAAATACTGACCCTGACCTAAACACTAACACTGGCACTGACCTAGATAAAACCTTTTTATTATTACTATTATTATTTCATTTACAGTGCCTTACAAATGTATTCAACCCCTTGGCTTTTTACCTATTTTGTTACATTACAGCCTTTAGTTCAATGTTTTTTTTTAATCCGAATTATATGTGATGAATCAGAACACAATAGTCTAAGTTGGTGAAGTAAAAGTAGAAAAATATATAAATAAAACTATTTTTCAGAAATAATAAACTGACAATTGGCATATGTGTATGTATTCACCCCCTTTGTTATGAAGCCCATAAAAAGCTCTGGTGCAACCAATTACCTTCAGAAGTCACATAATAAGTGAAATGATGCCCACCTGTGTGCAATCTAAGTGTCACATGATCTGTCATTACATATACACACATTTTTGAAAGGCCCCAGAGGCTGCAACGCCTAAGCAAGAGGCACCACTAACCAAACACTGCCATGAAGACCAAGGAACTCTCCAAACAAGTATGGGACAATGTTGTTGAGAAGTACAAGTCAGGGTTAGGTTATAAAAAAAATATCCAAATCTTTGACGACCCCTAGGAGCACCATCAAATCTATCATAACCAAATGGAAAGAACATGGCACAACAGCAAACCTGCCAAGAGACGGGCGCACACCAAAACTCCTGGACCGGGCAAGGAGGGCATTAATCAGAGAGGCAGCACAGAGACCTAAGGTAACCCTGGAGGAACTTCAGAGTTCCACAGCAGAGACTGGAGTATCTGTACATAGGACCACAATATGCCGTACGCTCCATAGAGTTGGGCTTTATGGCAGAGGGGCCAGAAGAAAGACATTACTTTCAGCAAAAAACAAAATGGCACGTTTTGAGTTTGCGAAAAGGCATGTGGGAGACTCCCAAAATGTATGGAGGAAGGTGCTCTGGTCTGATGAGACTAAAATTGAACTTTTTGGTCATCAAAGAAAACGCTATGTCTGGCGCAAACCCAACACATCACATCACCCAAAGAACACCATCCCCACTGTGAAACATGGTGGTGGCAGCATCATGCTGTGGGGATGTTTTTCAGCAGTCAGAACTGGGAAACTGGTCAGAGTTGAGGGAAAGATGAATGGTGCTAAATACAGGGATATTCTTGAGCAAAACATGTACCACTCTGTGTGTGATTTGAGGCTAGGACGGAGGTTCACCTTCCAGCAGGACAATGATCCCAAACACACTGCTAAAGCAACACTTGAGTGGTTTAAGGGGAAATATGTAAATGTGTTGGAATGGCCTAGTCAAAGCCCAGACCTCAATCCAATAGAAAATCTGTGGTCAGACTTAAAGATTGCGGTTCACAAGCGCAAACCATCCAACCTGAAAGAGCTGGAGCAGTTTTGCGAGGAGGAATGGGCAAAAATCCCAGTGGTAAGATGTGGCAAGCTCATAGAGACTTATCCAAAGCGACTTGGAGCTGTGATAGCCGCAAAAGGTGGCTCTACAAAGTATTGATTTTAGGGGGGTGAATAGTTATGCACATTGACTTTTTCTGTTATTTTGTCCTATTTGTTGTTTGCTTCACAAAAAAAAAAAAATCTTCAAAGTTGTAGGCATGTTCTGTAAATTAAATGATGCAAATCCTCAAACAATCCATGTTTGTAAAATCTTTATTTAAGAACATTTCAGTTAGAAACTACACACAGAGTAAACATGTATAACAAAACCCAGCGAAGTTTTACAATAACACAGGTTATTGCAACTGACCAATCCATATTCAGTGTTTTTTCACATTTAGTGGTCATTAGTCATCATATTGAGCCAAAGCACCCCTGGGGAGCAAGTCCCGTCCGGCGACGGCCCTGCCCCATCCAAGGTGCCGACTGCTCAGGTGGGTAAGGAGGGCATCACCCCCGGCAACAGCCCGAGCAGAGGGGGGCTATCAGCCTCCATCAACCTCGCCCAGACCACCAGTCCGGCGGAAACACCCCCCTCAATTTCCCGTCTTCCGGAGTAGGAGACACCGCCCCCCGCCCCAATAGGGGATTAGGGGGGCGGGTCCCCCCTCCTGCGGCTTGCCACTGCAACCTTACTTCTGTGAAAAAATTATTATCCAACCTGTGAGCAGTTAGACATTGTGTAATTTTTTATAAACCATAGATAGTAGTAGGAGTAAAGTGGAGAAAAAAAATAAAAGACTAGAAAAAGATTGAGGTAGGAGGGGGAAGAAATTGGATGGGGGAAAATGAGGGGTAAATGTGGAGCATACCTTATGATCTGTAGGAGTCTCATATATCTGCGCCGAGCGGGTTCCGACCAGGACAGTTCCCCTTTGTGTTTGGGGTGGGGCATTTTTCAGTGTATATTATTACTATTGGTTAAGCGAGATCTTAGGGAAGGTTCTGCCAATTCCAGCAGAGCCAGATCTAAACTAGAGTTTTCATGATCAGGTTCAGAAATATAATCTTTCCAAGGGTTCCATATGGTGTCAAAGCGTTCTACTTTCCCCTTACATGTCGCTATCCAGTGTTCGGCCTCTCTGATATCATTTACTTTTTTAATCCAGTCTGCTTTTGAAGGGATCCTGGATTGTTTCCAGTAGATTGGGAGAAGGCGTCTAGCTGCGTTTAAGAGATGTGGCAATATGCATTTTTTGTATCTACTGATTGGCATCCGTGGGACATGCAAGAGGAAGTAGGCCGGAGACAAGGGGATATCAAGGTCTAAGATCACCTTTATTAGGTCTTTAATTTCAGTCCAGTATGGTTGGATCAATGGACACTCCCACCAAATGTGGAGGAGTGTACCCCTTTTGCCACATTTCCTCCAGCATTGATCTGATACCAGGGGGTAGATGCGAGCCAGGTCAGCCGGAACACGGTACCAGCGTGACAAAATTTTGTAATTAGTTTCTTTGGATTTGGATTCTATGGAGCTCGAGTGAGTGAGATGATATAAGTGTGTCAATTGGGTTGGGGAAAGGTCCATCTTTAAGTCTCTTTCCCATGCCCGTATGTAAGTTGGCCTAAGATTATCAGCAACATTACTTAGTAGACGGTACATTTCCGAGACCATGTGAGGAATTGGTTCTTCTTCTATGAAAAACTTTTCGAAAGGTGTGAGAGAGGAAGGCCCTCTAATTGATTTCCCATGTATCTCGAAGAAGTGGTGGAGCTGTCTATACCTCCAGAAGTTTATTCTGGAGCCCCCGTGCCTCGTTTGTAGGGATTCAAAGTCCATCAGTTTACCCTTGTACATTAATTTCCCACAGCTGGCATTACCATCGTCCAACCATGGACCGAAGAAGGCCATTTGTTCACCGGGTGGAAACCAAAGGAACCCTCCCAATGGAGCTAGCGGGGACATGGGAGGAGACAGATTTAGGGCCGAATTTAATTTGTCCCAAGTGGAGAGTGCAGGAAGTGTCAGAGGAGAAGTAGCATCCGACAATCCTCTGTACTCTCTGGGTAGCCAAGGTGCATAGGCTAGGTTCCTGCCCGCTAGCCATTTTTCAAAGGAGACCCAAAGCTTGGACTGGGTGTGGAAACGCCAGCTGAGGATTCTTTGAAGGACTATGACTTTTTGATACAAACAATCCATGTTAAGTCCAGGTTGTGAAGCACTTTTGCAAGGCACTGTATTTTTTTTACACACACTTTTTTTTTTCTCTGCTAGGAGAGGCAGAGATTTGATGCAGCTCTGTCCCCTATCCATACAGAAAGGAAACTCATGGGCGGGCTTTACAGTGACTGATCATTGTGATAGCCAATCAGAGGCTATCACAGCGATCCGGTGACCCAGAATCAGGAGTTCCGGGTCCCGATTGTTAGTACGGGTCACAGGGCTCTGACCTGGGAGCATGCCGCACAATGGGAGATACGCAAATATGTGGCTCCACAGAAAAAAAGCCCAGTCTAGTGGGGCCGCATATTTGTGATACGTTGGCGTGAAGAGGTTAAATACCAATCCCATCTGATATAAGGACCTGTAGACAAGAATAAATGCAGGCAGTTTGCCAGCTAACCAAACAAGAAAATTAATTACACTACCTAACAAATTGCATTAAAAACAGGTTTTTGTTGCATATTTGCAAATATAAATGGAAGCCTCACTGCCTTGTCAAAGTCCCTCTGTAAAGTGTGGTTCCTAATTATAGTCTATGATAGTCTGCATGTTGGAACCCATATAGCAATGAATACATTATGAGTAGGTATGCCTAGAAGCAACATTTAACCACTTCAATCCCGGGCACTTTTTACCCCCTTCCTGCCCAGGCCAATTTTCAGCTTTCAGCGCTGTCACACTTTGAATGACAATTGCGCGGTCATGCAACCCCGTTCTCAAATTAAATTGTTATATTTTTTTTACACAATTAGAGCTTTCATTTGGTGGTATTTAATCACTGCTGAGTTTTTTAAAAATTTTTGATAAAAAAAAAGACAGAAAAATGTAAAAAAATACATTTTCCTTAGTTTCTGTTAGAAATTTTTGTAAATAAGTAATTTTTCTCCTTCACTGATGAGGCTGCACTGAAGGGCACGGATTGGCTACACTGATGGGTACTGATGAGACAACACGGAAGGGCACTGATGAGGTGGCGCTGATGAGGTGACAGTAATATGCAGCACTGATGAGCACTGATAGGCGGCAATGATAGGTGGCACTTACAGGAGGCACGGATAGGCTGCACTGATGGGCGGCACTGATAGGTGGCACTTACAGGAGGCACGGATAGGCTGCACTGATGGGCGACACTGATAGGCTGCACTGATGTGCACTGATAAGGCAGTACTGATGGGCATTGATGAGATAACACTAAAGGGCGCTGATGAGGTGGCACTTATGAGGAGGCAGTAATATTCAGCACTTATGGGCAATGATAGGTGGCACGGATAGGGGGCACTGATGGGCACTGATAAGGCAGTACTGATGGGCATTGATGAGATAACACTGAAGGGCACTGATGAGGTGGCACTGATGAGGAGGCAGTAATATGCAGCACTGATGGGCACTGATATGCAGCACTATCGGGAACTGATTGGTGCCACTGATGGACACTGATATGCGGCACTTATGGGCAATGATAGGCGGCACGGATAGGGGGCACTGATGGGTGGCACTAATGGGCATTGATGAGCAGTCACTGATGGCACTGAAAGGCAGAACTGACTGGCATTTCCGATGGGAACTGATTGGCATCAGTGATGGGCACAAATTGACATCACTGGGCACAGATTGGCATTAACAATGGGCACAGATGGGCATCACTGCTGGGCACTGTTGGGGCTGAACAGTTAATCAGTGCCCTGATTACCTGTACCCTGTGAGGAGATGATGCTGATCGTCACTCATCCACTCTGTCAGTGTGAGGCGAGGGGAGTCCATAAACAGCATTTCTGTGTTTACATGTGATCGGCTGTGATTGGATCACATGGGTAAAGAGCCATGTCATCTTCTCTCTTTACCGAGATTGGGGTACCGCCGTGAACACGCCGGTCCTGTGATCGCCATGAAGCATGCCCCTGCGGACACGCAAGCGTGGTGTGACTGGGACAATGCCATATGATGTCGTCCCAGAACGAGAGGAGACTTTGATATTACTGTTTATTCTGCATTGGTCATACTGAATGTTGAGTTGTACTACTGCTATTGCCAATCTACTTTCATGCCTTTTTCGTTTTGCGGCTGTAGTTGGTTTTTAATGGCCCCTATAATACTTGTTGGGTTATTGAGAGTTCCTACGGTGTACAAAGCACCAATTCCAGAGCTTTTCATCAGGAAAATTACAGACCACAATGATACAGTTCAGTTCAATGACAAGTGCGGGCGCTGGGGGTCACCATTATTTTGAGTTTTGTCATTTGCTCTATGAAAGGTTGGCATGTAACTATTAAAAGGCTTCAGAAGGGATTGAAAAACCCATCATCCCACCTCTCATCTTTAATTGTATGTCCACTGGCAAAAAAAAAAAAAAAAAAGAGAGAGCGAGTCCGCCTCTTGGATTGCGCGCATTCTGTGCTAATAAAGGTAATTTAATGCCTTATTACATGTTGCGTTAAAATAAATGCAGTCTGGTAAAAAAAAAAAAAGCAAAAGAGAAATTTCACTCTCAGCCCATAGCAAGACCTACCTTCAGATTCAATGATTAGAATGCACAGGGATAAAGAGCACCTACGAGCCTGTAAACAATTATATGATGTACTCAAGGGAGTAGGGAAGACATGTACTGGCCAAGTTCCATTTCATTAAAGTGAACCTAACATCACAGTACTCCCCCTGACAATGCCTTCATCTAAATTTCTCTTTCTCTTCAAAAGGGCGGCACCATCTTTGTTTAGGCATTATCCAGGGTCACCATCTACTTCCTGGACTGAATCTCTGGCTCAGAGATGACCCAGTCATGTACCCTGCAGTATTTTCTCACCTTGTGCCTTGCTAAAATGTTACAATGTTGCATTCTGATCACTGGAGACTAAGAAAATGCTTCCCTTTGCCTGCAGCAGACTGATGACATCATATCAGCCTAGGCGAGATTTTACACTTATCCCTGTTCCGTTAACAACTGTAAAATGTTGGATTTTTCATTAGTCCTAGTGAAAAAGGTTACCACTACAGGGGTTAAGCTCACCCAGTGGGGGCACTTGACAAGGAATTCAAGGATGCTTCTACTCTATCTAAGTAAAAAAGGATATAAATGTTTTAGGTACACTTTTAATGCACAGAATTCAACTGCCTTAGATTGTACAGTCCCACATCTTGGCCCTCTGTCCAACTAATGCTGAACCCCAAGTTATCTCGCACTGATGCTATGTCCAGGGCTATGTCCTGGGACCACAGTATCAACCCTAAATTGAGTTTCTGCACATTTAGATGAAGGACCAAAGGTGGGCTGCTCCACATATTTAGATGCAGTGTCTTGGGAAGGCCAACCAGTAAAGTGGGCATGATGGGGACTCCCAGCATATTTGTAGGCAGATTAGCCAAGACAGTCCTGCATCTTGGCCCTCTGTTGCACAGAAATTTTGTCCCAGGCTAAGTTCCACCCAGGCTGTGTCCAGGGCTATGTCCTGGGATCACAGCATCAATGCTTATTTGAGTCAGTGCACATGTGTTAGGAACAAGGCCTGCGGGTGGGCTGTTCAAGCTCAACATATTTAGATGCAGGGTTTTTTGATAGGCCATTAATAAAGTAGGTGTGATGGGCACTCCCTGCATATTTATAAGTGGATTAGCCAGGAACAGTGCTGCATCTTGGCCCTCTGTCCCACTGATGCTGTGTCCCAAGCTATGTCCCACCCATGTTGTGTCCAAGACTATGTCCCATGATCACAGCATCAACCTTTTTTTGACGGTCCTGCATCTTGGCCCCCTGTCCCACTGATGCTGTCCCACTCCCAGGCTGATTTCCACCCAGGCTGTGTCCAGGGCTATGTCCTGGGACCACAGTATCAACCCTTAATTGAGTTACTGGACATTTAGATAAAGGACCAAAGTTGGGCTGTGCCACATATTTTGATTCAGTGTCTTTGGAAGGCCAACCAGTAGAGTGGGCATGATGGGCACTCCCAGCACATTTATAGACAGATTAGCCAAGACAGTCCTGCATCTTGGCCCTCTGTTCCACAGATGTTGTGTCCCAGACTAAGTTCCACCCAGGCTGTGTCCAGGGCTATGTCCTGGGATCACAGCATCAATGCTTATTTGAGTCAGTGCACATGTGTAAGGGACAAGGCCTGCAGGTGGGCTGTTCAAGTTCAGCATATTTATATGCAGGGTTTTAATGGGGCTATCCATAAAGTAGGTGTGATGGGTGGATTAGGTAAGAACAGTGCTGCATCTTGGCCCTCTGTCCCACTGATGCTGTGTCCCAGGCTAAGTTCCACCCAGGCTGTGTCCAGGGCTATGTCCTGAGATCACAGCATCAATGCTTAATTGAGTCAGTGCACACGTGTGAGGAACAAGGTCTGCGGGTGGGCTGTTCAACATATTTAGATGCAGGGTTTTGATGGGGCTATCCATAAAGTAGGTGTAATGGGCACTCCCTGCATATTTATAGGTGGATTAGCCAGGAACAGTGCTGCATCTTGGCCCTCTGTCCCACTGATGCTGTATCCCAGGCTATGTCCCACCCATGTTGTGTCTCAGCCTATGTCCCCCTGATGCTGCGTCCCAAGCTATGTCCTTCCGATGCTGTGTCCCACCCAGGCTGTGCCCAGGACTATGTCCTGGGATCACAGCATCAACACTTATTAGAATTAGTGCACATGTGCTAGGATCAAGACCTCAGGTGGGATGTTCCACATTTTTAGAGGCATGGTCTTGGGGGGATCAACCAGTAAAGTAAGTGTGATAGTCACTCCCCGTATATTTATATGTGGATTAGCCAGGACAGTCCTGCATCTTGTCCCTCTGTCCCACTGATGCTGTGTCCCAAGCTATGTCCTTCCGATGCTGCGTCCTAGGCTGTGTCCCACCCAGGTTGTGCCCAGGACTACGTCCTGGGATGACAGCATTAACATGTTTTTGAACATGTGTTACTGTAGTACACATGTGTGATGCTCAAGGGTCTGAGGTGGGCTGTTCCACATATTTAGATGCTGAATTTTGGTGGGGCTAACCAAGCAGACTAGGTGCGATGGGCACTTTAAGACAATTTATATGGAAATTAACCAGGACAGTTCTGCATTTGGCCCTCTGTCCCACCAATGCTGTTTTCCCGGGCTATGTCCTGCCGATGCTGTGTTCCAGGCTATGTCCCACCCTTGTTGTGTCCAGGGCTATGTTCTGGGATCACATCATAAACTTTTATATAAGTTAGTGCACATGTGCAAGGATCAAGGCCCGCAGGTGGGCTGTTCCACATCTATAGATGGGGGTCTTGGCAGGGTCAACCTGTCAAGAAGGTATGATGGGCACTGTCAGCATATTTAAAGGTGGGTCTGGGTGGGACCAACCTGTAGTGGGTGGTGAAATCCAGACAAGGAGCAGAGTTAACAGTGCCCTGGGATCCTGGACCATACTGTTGGTAAGTCTGTTAATGCTACATTTTTTTGTTTTTGCCTGCAGTGGGCTTTTCATCGGTTATGTACCAGTAATAGTCATTTTTCCTTACATGCAATTTTTGTGAAATTTACCAGCAAAGCTATTAACTAAATGAGCCTGACCTTTCAGTCTAGTATTCCTTTAAATGTCCCTTCAGATGTTTTCAGGTCTGCCCCGGTGTTTCTTTATGGTATGGAGCAAACATGAAGCTTTTAGAATTTCAATAGGCCAGTCATAGACGGGTCACATTGCGGGTCTTCGCCCTTTGCTTTTTTTGCAGATATGAAAATGTCAGAATGCAGGGTAATTCAAAAGCAGCAATTAGCTGCAACAGGAGAAGACACGGGGTCTTTTTGGGGGCATTTATTTATATACTAAATAGCAAAGTACAGCAGACTATTCTTTCTGTCTCTTTTTTTTCTCATTTTCTCATCGCCAGGACATTTCTCATTCTGTCCCCTTTACCTTGAACTCATTTATGCATGCTGTCATACACTCACCAACCCTTTGAGTCTTTAACATAGACAAGTCATGATGCGGCTTATGCAAGATTTTGAATGGACATCCTAAAGTAGAAATCATGTTAAAAATAGCAATATAAAAATGAATAGCCCTTTAAAAGATAAAATAATAAAATCAGCTGTTGCTGCAATATTCACCATCAATCCAAAGACTTTCTGTGCAGTACCTTTTTCCTGCCACTAAATGTCTTCACTTAAATGGCCAGTATCAATGAAGCTATTTCATCCCAGACCAGCCCCCAACCTGTGACTGGACAGTGAAAGGTGAAGTAGCACAGTGATGAGCTCATCTCTCTGTCATTCTGCTCTCTCCCAGTCAGCATATGGACTGATTGGATTCTTGTGCTGCTTCTTCCTCTCACACACCAGACCTGCTGTGCAGGAACTGCCTGAGGCTGAGTACCAGGTCAGATTCAGGTACTTACACTGCTTGTATTAAAAAATGCACTGTGGGTGGTTGGGTGGCAGCTAGGAGACACTGTGTCATAGGTTAAGAGATTCGCAGCTGGCAGGAGGGCCAGGAGGAGGGAGGCTGTGGCCCAGCAGTGGGCCATGGTCTAGTGGTTGAGAATCACTGGTCTAGATCAGTGTTTCTCAACCTTTTTTCAGTCAAGGCACCCTTTATAAATGATCGACAGTCTCAAGGCAACCCATTCTAAAATGTGAAACTACCCTAATAGCTTTACATAATGCAGCAACATCCACAAGTCCAAGTAGGACACCCAACATTAGAGGTGATTTATTCTTCCAAAGCAAATACACTTTTGCAAACTGGTACTGACTAGTATTCCAATGTTTCTCTTCTCCCTCAGTTTTTCTCCATCACTCAGCTAATGGAGATGGGCATGGGAGAGTCAAACAAGGATGCTAGGCAGGCAACTGACCACCTCCTCATCAACTGATGATTCCATTGGGTGTTAGGATGCCAGCAGCTAGAAGGTCGTAATGGTGCACAATGAAAACCTGTGACTTATGCTGACTTTTCGACCGGACAGGTCCGAAGGACCGAGTCCGACGGACAAGTCGACCGTGTGCGGGCTTCATCGGACCTGCAGCGGACTTTTTCGGTCGAAAATCTTTTTTTTAAATTTATTTATAACAGGAACAGGACCACACAGGTCTACATTTTACAGGGTAACACATTGAGATAAAGTAGAGAACAATATTACTAACATCAAATCCTGTCACATAAGTATTGCTTCTAATATACTTTAGTGGGGTGACATTTTCTTCTTCTGTGTTCGCTTGGATTTCTCGTCTTATTGATATATATGTCGTTATCAGTAAAGTTTTTAAAACCAAAAATGAGAATGTCTCTGTGTTTATTCATGTTTATATGTGTTGGAGAGGCATGTGCGTCCGGCTCCATCATTTTCTCTTATTTGTAAAAAGGGGTTCCAAGATACCCTGTTTCCCCGAAAATAAGACCTAGCGTGATTGTCGGTGATGGCTGCAATATAAGCCCTACCCCCCAAATAATCCCTACCCTGTTTCCCTGAAAATAAGCCCTACCCTGAAAATAAGACCTACAAGGACTTTAACTAGGGCTTATTTGGGGGGTAGGGCTTATATTGCAGCCATCACTGACAATCACGCTAGGTCAAACAGGGTAGAAGGGTAGGAAGTTGGGAAAAATGGTCAGGGTTAAATTGGTTCGGTCGAAAATCTGACAGACTTTAGATTTGGAACACGTTTCAAATCTTTACGTCAAAACTCCGCCGGACCCAGTTCCTATGGAAAAGTCAGCTCGTCTGTATGCTAGTCCGACGGATGAAAACCGACGCTAGGGCAGCTATTGGCTACTGGCTATCAACTTCCTCATTTTAGTCGTACGTCATCTCGTACGAATCCGTTGGACTTTGGTGTGATCGCGTGTAGGCAAGTCCGTTCGTTGGGAAAGTCCGTTGGAAGTCCGCCGAAAGTCCGTCGGATAGTCCGTCGGACCAGTCCGGCCGAAAAGTCCGCTCGTGTGTACGCGGCATTAGTGAAACTAAAAAGGCAGGCTCCATCCACACGCCAGCTTGTGTACAATTTTTGGGCAATTTTTAGGCATTTTCCCAAGGCACCCCTGAAGAAACCTCAAGGCACCCTGGTTAAAAAAAGACTGGTCTAAATAATGCTGGACATGTGCAGCGAAATTAAAGTCATTTCAGTACAGAGGAGCCTGTGCAACCGTACAAGAATGAAGAGAAGGCTGGAGACATGTCTCTGCCTATGAAAGCGAGTGGGTGGAGAACTGGCTCAGCCTTGAAGGGTCAGCCAGGGTCATGCAGATGGAATGTTCCTCAATGCAACTATAAGATTCTGGCTGAAGTTACACTTTTAGCTTCACACTTTCAGCACTGATTGACGACTAACATGGCGCAGCTCTATGCTACTGCCAACAAGAAAAAAATAAAAGTTGGCGTGGAATTGCTTTTTCAGTGGCAAGACTATGCATGCCTTGGCATCTCCTGCACACACACAAACACTTTCGAAGAACCTGACTCACAGACCGTCTAACACATTCTGTTTACTCGTTTATATCAGGGAGCGTTCGAGTTAACAGCCTTGCTCCTGCATTTCACCTCTTAATACTGCTGAATTATTGAGCAGGGAGATTGCAGCTCCAAGCTTTATTGATAAGCCGTTCCATCATCTATTCTCATTGGTTGATCTGTAGAAGGTTTATTGATATAAGTAGCTGCAGCTTTACCGCATCTGACTATTAATCCTTTTAACAGTCTACATATGCTTGTTAGAGGTGAGCCCTTGTCAATACATCCCCCAACTAAATCAATATGGAAAATTCTTAGCACCATGCAACGAGGTGTATTTATAAAAAGAATTAAACATATGCATAGCAATCCACCCTTTGAAAGTACATGTACATTAGTTCTGTTCAAATGGGACAAAAAAAATGTTATTAGGTCATTTCCTGCACTAGTAGAATATTTTTCATTGATTTAAAGTGGAAAATATAGCATTTGGCCACTAGATGATGCTAAGTAGCATATTTTCTATGCTACTTAGCACCATCTAGTGGACAAGTATTGTGCCTTGCAAATCAAAGAAAAGTAATCATAAAAAAAAAAGTTATTAGGCTAATTCCTGTGTTGACCAAACAAGTGAAAACTGCAGAGGGGGAGCAGATGCAAGAGAGCAAAGACTGGAAATAACTGGGGGGATGGGGGTTGAGCAGGAATGAGTATAGTGAATATAACCTCTTTTTTCTTTTGTAGGTCCTGCTTTGTCCCACCTTTTTAATCAAGCGACAGAATTCTTTTAACAAGTTCCTTGGCCTGCCCATGCCCTCTAAAAACAGTTGGTCCAACAAACACAAAATAAAATGAAAGGGGTGGGGAAGTGTCTCTGTAAAAAAAAAATGGACTGTATGGTGTATTAATAAGAAATTTGCATTATAATTCACCTAGCAAAAGTGCTGGTTTATTGGTTCTACAGTTGGAGCAAAAAATGAATGTTATTAGCCTGCGGCACTAGGGTTGTTCGTTTGAATCCCAACCATGGCACTACCTGCATGGAGTTTGCATGTTCTCTCTAAGCCAGCGTGGGTTTCCGTCCACACTCCGAAGACATGCTGGTAGGTTAATTGGCTCCTGTCTAAATTGGCCCTAGTATGTGTAGGTACTGTAAATAAAATAATATGCAAAGTGGTATGCATATTGCAGTATGTCACAGTACATGTTGGCATTCATGGTTCCCTCAATGATCTGTAGTTCCCCAGTGCCGGCAGCACTCATGCAGCCCCAGACCATGACACTCCCACCACCATGCTTGACTGTAGACAAGACACACTTGTCTTTGTACTCCTCACCTGGTTGCCGCCACACACGCTTGTCACCATCTGAACCAAATAAGTTTATCTTGGACTCATCAGACCACAGGACATGGTTCCAGTAATCCATGTCCTTAGTCTGCTTGTCTTCAGCAAACTGTTTGCGGGCTTTCTTGTGCATCATCTTTAGAAGAGGCTTCCTTCTGGGACGACAGCCATGCAGACCAATTTGATGCAGTGTGCGGCGTATGGTCTGAGCACTGACAGGCTGACCCCCCCACCCCTTCAACCTCTGCAGCAATGCTGGCAGCACTCATACATCTATTTCCCAAAGAAAACCTCTGGATATGACGCTGAGCAGGTGTACTCAAATTCTTTGGTGGACCATGGCGAGGCCTGTTCTGAGTGGAACCTGTCCTGTTATACCGCTGTATGGTCTTGGCCACCGTGCTGCAGCTCCATTTCAGGGTCTTGGCAATCTTCTTATAGACTAGGCCATCTTTATATAGAGCAATAATTCTATTTTTTTTAAATTCATATCCTCAGAGAGTTCTTTGCCATGAGGTGCCATGTTGAACTTCAAGTGACCAGTATGAAAGAGTGAGAGCGATAACACCAAATTTAACACACCTGCTCCCCATTCACACCTGAGACCTTGTAGCACTAACGTGTCACATGACACCGCAGAAGAAAAATGGCTAATTGGGCAGAATTTGGACATTTTCACTTAAGGGTGTACTCACTTTTGTTGCCAGCGGTTTAGACATTAATGGCTGTGTGTTGCGTTATTTTGAGGGGACAGCAAATTTACACTGTTATACAAGCTGTACACTCACTACTTTACATTGTAGCAAAGCGTCATTTCTTCAGTGTTGTCACATTAAAAGATATAATAAAATATTTACAAAAATGTGAGGGGTGTACTCACTTTTGTGAGATACTGTATGGTTGTGTTGTGAGCTGGGGCCTTAGACTGTAAGCTCCTTGAGGGCAGGGACGGATGTGAATGGATAATATACCGGTATATGTAAAAACACTGCGTAAATTGCTGGCTCTAAATACCTGTTATAAATTATAAATAAATAGTAATTATAATAAATAATTGAATAATTGGGTTATTTCTTGTGCTTGTTGAATGATTTTCTGTTAATTGAAATTGGAAAATACCGTATCAAAGAAATGTATCTGTGTAGGAGGATAGGTGCACTCCTATGGGCGAGGGGAGACTGTGGCCAAGCTGGGTCGGGACTTATGCCGCGTACACACGGGCGGATTTTTCGACTGACTTTCCGACGGACTTTCCAACGGTCTTTTGAACGAACGGACTTGCCTACACACGATCAACCAAAGTCCGACGGATTCATACGTGATGACGTACGACCGGACTAAAATAAGGAAGTTGATAGCCAATAGCTGCCCTAGCGTCGTTTTTTTCCGTCGGACTAGCATACAGACGAGCGGACTTTTCGACCGGACTCGAGTCCGTCGGAAAGATTTGAAACATGTTTTATTTCTAGGTCCGTTTGACTTTTGGGAAAAAAAGTCCGCTGGAACCCACACACGGTCGAATTGTCTGACGGAGTCCGGTCCGCCGGACCTAATCGTCAAAGTCCGCTCGTGTGTACGCGGCATTAGAGAGAGGGTCATAGAAGGGAGGATCACAATATCCCATTACAATATTGCAGACACATTGGATTAAGGAAAAATAGATAATTACAGATCTCCCCTAAAGATGGCGATGTTAAAGTGGAATTCCAAGCTCTAACTAAGTAAAATCGTCTCCCACCCAGATCCTTAGTCCTATTCTTTTATCTCAAAAAGTTTTTATTTTGTACTCAAACATATACAAACATGTTTAACATCAGGTTGACAGTGTATAAATTTCAATAACCAATACATGTAGCTAGTCTTCGAGGTATAGCTAAACCTATCTGTAATGCAAAGAAAGGAAGACTGAATCGGTTGGGACAGTGTCCCGTCTATGCGTAGAATTGTTAAAAAAACCTAGAACAGTTAAGGCCCCATGTACACGGAACGCTGTTAAACGTGCGTTCAGAGGCAGTTGGACGCTTTTTTCAACTGCCCCTGAACTTATTCAATGTTATCCTATGTGTCCATGTACACAGTCTCGTTTATTGCCGTTTTTTTGCAGTTGCGTTTAACAGCGTTTCTTTGGAAGCAAAAAAATGGGTTCAGACACAGAAGATTTCCACGTTTCAGACGCCAAACCCGGCTAAACGTGGCTAAACGCGGGTACCTGCATTTAGCCACGTTTTCGTTTATAAGCGTTTTTAAAGGTGCCCTATATTTTAGACCTAAAAAGACAAAAATTATGATGGAAAACAATAAAAAAAAAAAAAAAAATTGTTAAAAATGTTTTAATTACTTGCGATGATTCATAGACCATATATAGCCATATATAGTCCATATATATACACACACATATATATATATATATATATATATATATATATATATATATATATACAGTGCCTTGCAAAAGTATTCACCCCCTTGGCTTTTTACCTATTTTGTTACATTACAGCCTTTAGTTCAATTTTTTTAATCTGAATTATATGTGAGGGATCAGAACACAATAGTCTAAGTCGGGGAAGTAAAATTAGAAAAATATATACATAAAACTATTTTTCAAAAATAAAAAACTGATAATTGGCATGTGCGTATGTATTCACCCCCCTTTGTTATGAACCCCATAAAAAGCTCTGGCGCAACCAATTACCTTCAGAAGTCACATAATTAGTGAAATGATGTCCACCTGTGTGCAATCTAAGTGTCACATGATCTGTCATTACATATACACACCTTTCTGAAAGGCCCCAGAGGCTGCAACACCTAAGCAAGAGGCACCACTAACCAAACACTGCCATGAAGACCAAGGAACTCTCCAAACAAGTAAGGGACAATGTTGTTGAGAAGTACAAGTCAGGGTTAGGTTATAAAAAAAATATCCAAATCTTTGACGACCCCTAGGAGCACCATCAAATCTATCATAACCAAATGGAAAGAACATGGCACAACAGCAAACCTGCCAAGAGATGGCTGCACACCAAAACTCACAGACCGGGCAAGGAGGGCATTAATCAGAGAGGCAGCACAGAGACCGAAGGTAACCCTGGAGGAGCTGCAGAGTTCCACAGCAGAGACTGGAGTATCTGTACATAGGACCACAATAAGCCGTACGCTCCATAGAGTTGGGCTTTATGGCAGAGTGGCCAGAAGAAACATTACCTTTAGCAAAAAAACAAAATGGCACATTTTAGAGTTTGGGAAAAGGCATGTGGGAGACTCCCAAAATGTATGGAGGAAGGTGCTCTGGTCTGATGAGACTATAATTGAACTTTTTGGCCATCAAAGAAAATGCTATGTCTGGTGCAAACCCAACACATCACATCACCCAAAGAACACCATCCCCACAATAAAACATGGTGGTGTCAGTATCATGCTGTGGGGATGTTTTTCAGCGGTCAGGACTGGGAAACTGGTCAGAGTTGAGGGAAAGATGGATGGTGCTAAATACAGGGATATTCTTGAGCAAAACATGTACCACTCTGTGTGTGATTTGAGGCTAGGACGGAGGTTCACCTTCCAGTAGGACAATGACCCCAAACACACTGCTAAAGCAACACTTGAGTGGTTTAAGGGGAAACATGTAAATGTGTTGGAATGGCCTAGTCAAAGCCCAGACCTCAACCCAATAGAAAATCTGTGGTCAGACTTAAAGATTGCTGTTCACAAGCGCAAACCTTCCAACTTGAAGGAGCTGGAGCAGTTTTGCAAGGAGGAATGGGCAACAATCCCAGTGGTAAGATGTGGCAAGCTCATAGAGACTTATCCAAAGCGACTTGGAGCTGTGATAGCCGCAAAAGGTGGCTCTACAAAGTATTGACTTTAGGGGGATGAATAGTTATGCACATTGACTTTTTCTGTTATTTGTCCTATTTGTTGTTTGCTTCACAATAAAAAAAAAATTAAAAAAAACATCTTCAAAGTTGTGGGCGTGTTCTTTAAATTAAATGATGCAAATCCTCAAACAATCCATGTTAATTCCAGGTTGTCAGGCAACAAACACGAAAAATGCCAAGGGGGATGAATACTTTTGCAAGGCACTGTATATATATATATATATATATATATATATATATATATATATATATATATATACACAGTAGCCATATATAGACCATATATAGTCGTACTTTTTCAAGTAGAAGGTCAAATGTGGCAATGGACATGCGTGTATAATTAAAAGATTTGTTGGGGTAGGTACGCAGTTGTAAATGCATGTTTACAAAATATCCTGCCGACATTCGCTGCGCAATCAAAGGATGGGTCCAATAGCGACAAACTCTGACTCTGGACCTCTCACGCAATTTTCGACGTCATTCAAACCTCGATCAAGAGTAATGTCAGGAGCATTTCCTCACCTATGCTCATTATGGGATCCATTGCAAAAGAAAAAAGGACAGAAATAGAGGCAAATACAAGTAGAGAACTGCTCTCTCTGCTGCTGCTACTCACTCAAAATGGCTGAAATAGTTAACTACAATGTTTTTTGAGCTTGGGGAGGGTCTTAAATGAGGTAATCTTAATAAAAGCTTCTAGACGCAAACGTGGTTAAACGTGGCTAAACGTGGCATGCAAGCGCGGCTAAACTGAAGTTTTAAACGCGGGTTTCAAGGTGTCAAAAAAATTCGTTCAGAGGACTTTGCCTCAGCGTCCCGTGTACATGGGGCCTAAAACTTGCAAACTGAAAGGTGGGTTGTGCAACTGAAGAAAACACCCTTATGGCTGTGCAACTGTCCCTGATTTGGAGGGACTGTCCCTGATTTGGAGCAATGTCACTCTGTCCCTCATTCCTCCTCATTTGTCCCTCATTTTGGTCTGATCTATATAGTTGAATATAAAAATGCACTTTTTGCTTATCAAAAAGTGTTTTCCAGCGCTAAACCTTTCATCTTGTTTCTAAATTGCTGCATTTGTAAATTCCAAAAGCCAATATAAAGGAATAGTAGTGGTAAAAAAAAGCACTTGTGGGTTTAACACAATCTTGTTTTTTGTACAATTCTCCTTTAAGGGGGCGTGGCAAGGGGTGTGTCCTATGCCTGCATACTTTTGCTGATAGGTGTCCCTCATTCCCATCTCAAAAAGTTGGGAGGTATGACAGGAAGGGCCAGGGGAGTCCCTTTTATACACCCAGCACCCCCAAGGGGATCAGACTGTGCTGGGTGGTGGTCTCGACCCCGGAACCCCCCCCCCCCCATATGACCTAGGGTTGGCATAAAACTGTTCTAGAGTTCCTACAAGCATCTGGAACTCCAAGCTGGTGATTTGTATGTGTTCCACTGTCTTCCCGTTTAAACAGAGATAAATGAGGTAAGAGAATAGGATAGAGTAGAGAGAGTAAGGGATGAAGGAGAGGAAAGGAGAGTCCTTAGTCCTATTCTAACTACCCTGTAGAAGAAAGATGCATATACTTGCCTATTCTCAGGGAGCTCCAGTCCCGTCATAGGACCGACTCCTAAGGACGGCTTCAGTGTAGAGGAGGGACAAGTGACAACGGATGCCCCATAGTAAACCTACGGGTGACGTCACCGCCCAGGCATTTCAGCCGATGTCGTGCGATCTCTCTTCTATACTGAAGTCGGCCACTGGGGAGATCATGTGACCGGACTGGAGCGCCCTGAGAATAGGTAAGTATAACCATCTTCCTTCTACAGGGTAGCTAGAATAGGAGTTAGAAGGGGGGTGAAAGTCATGTTGGGCTTAGTTAGCTAGAGCCTGGAATTCCACTTCAGGGCACAGAATCTAAACATTTGTTAAAACAAATCTGGAGGAAGAAATATTTTGGGATTTAAAAAATACAGACGTAGTAATCTATCGTAAAGCCATTAGGTTTGGGTGCCATTTTTCTTGTAAATAAATAAATTCACGTAATGATTTTTTTTTTTGACAGAAAAAGGTTTTTTATTTTGTCGGAAATCATAAGAATACAAAACAGCAATAGCATGAAGAGTACAGTGTTTGCAATCAGATTACAGCATTTTATAAAGTATTCATTTTCAGGCAGCATTGAGGTCAGGATACCCAAGGGTGGAAGACAGCCTGTGGTGTGAACTATGTCTATAGCTAGTTACAGGTAAGCAATAAAACGGTACAAAACAAAAAGAGGGATGTGTATATGCTATGGAGCGGACAGTAGTCCCGGATGGATCCAAGATCGGTCCCACCGTTCCACCTCCAGAAGTATGGAGAGTGGAAAGTATTTTCAGTCTGGGGGAAAGGAAGAGGGGAGGCGAGGGGGGGGGAGGAGGGGGCAAAAAAAAAACCCCCTGGCTCCCCCACAACCGCTCCCAGCTCCCTATTAACTAATATACACGGTACAATCATATTTACATAAATCAGGAGTTTAATCAGACATCCGCCCACTGTGACCATATTTTCTCAAATTTTGCAGGGCAGTTCCTGCTCTCATATGTGATCTTATATAAAGGAAGGACTTTATTAATTGCACTTTTCCATGAGGCTACTGTAGGGAGATCAGTACCCTTCCATCTCAGGAGGATTTCTCTCCTAGCATAATAGAGGGCAAAAGTTAAGCCTAGTTTAGTATAACGGTCACCCTCCACATCCCCCAGGTAGCTAAGCAGAAAGACAAGAGGGTCCAGTGTCAACGGGGCACCGCAAAAGTCTGTCAATACGTCCGCCACCCCTCTCCAATAGGGCTGGATCTTGTTACGTAATGATTTTAAAGTGGTTGTAAACCAAATATAAACAAAGCATATCCCTCTATAACGTGTACTTGTCTCAAGTCAGAGCACTTATGCCGCGTACACACGAGCGGAAATTCCGCTAGCAAAAGACCGATGAGAGCTTTTGGTCGGAAAATGCGACCGTGTGTATGCTCCATCGGACTTTTGCTGGCGGAATTCCAGCCAGCAAAAGATTGAGAGCAGGTTCTCAATTTTTCGGTCGGAAAAAGTTCAGATCTGAAATTCCGATCATCTGTGCACTTTCCGACCGCGCAAAATCCCTACGCATGCTCGGAATCAATTCTGCGCATGCTCGGGAGCATTGAACTTCATTTTCTCGGCTCGTCGTAGTGTTGTACGTCACCGCGTTCTTGAAGGTCGAAAGTTCAGCGAACTTTTGTGTGACCGTGTGTATGCAAGCCAAGCTTGAGCGGAATTCCGTCGGAAAAACCATCCAAGATTTTTCCGACGGAAATTCCGCTCATGTGTACCTGGCAGAAGTGTCATTTCTCTCTGCTGCTTTGTCCCTCTGCTATCTGCATGAGTCACTTCTGACAAGTTTTCCTGACGCCAAGAGAAAAAAAGGTGACGGGGGAGGGATCTCCAGTTAGGGCCACAGTATACAGAAGAGCCTTGATAAGGCACTGAAGTGTTCACATAAATTAGCAAGTGTGTGCAACTAAACCCTCTAATTTTAACATGAATTGTTAGACAGGGTAAGTTTGGTGTGGTTTTTTTTTTTTTCAGGCTAGCTGATAGGTATACTGGGAAATTTTTGGTTTGTTTGTGATGTGCATTGCTGTTTCATTTGTAACTTACTGCTAAGGCTAGTTATAAAAATAGAAAATACCATAAGAATATTTGATCAGAAGAGAAAACACTCTTAAGGAAATTTGGTTACTAAGAGAAAATACCCTAACAACCAGGGCATAACTACAGAGGTCGCAGGCGTCTCAAATGTGACCTGGCCTTATGCTCTAGGGGCTCCCCTGTACACCTGGATTGGGGGGGGGGGGCAGAGGCATATAGAGGAATCAATCCCCTCTATTTTCCTCCTGCAGCTGCTAAAAAAAACTTGCTTCTCCTCCTATCCCTCGCTGCAGGAGGAAAATTGAGGGGATTGGTTCCCCTATATGTGGCCCGCCTCCTCTCCTATGCATCTTCCTCTTCTTTCTACTTGCACTAGGCCCCTGTGTGCTTCTGTTGGGCCTCCCCTTGCCCCCCCTGCAGCTCTGCCACCTTTCCTCCTCCTCTCACCCACCAGCTGCTGGGGGGATGTGTCAGAATAGAGAGCAGGAAACGCGGCCAGTAAATATGTAATTTACCAGCCCCCTTCCTTTTTTTCAATGGACAGAGTTAGTGATCGGTACCGATCACTGACTCTGTCCATTCACAACTGAAGCATAGTAAACTGAACTTGCTATGCTTCAGTTTGAGAATGAACGTAAAACTCTGTACAGAGCTATTCCTGACAATTCATTCTGTGCTGCTGGGGCTGCAGAGAAGGAGGTTGAGGACTGTGTCTCAAAAGTGAAACATCAGAGGTCTTCTTAGACCCCTTATATTTCACCAAAGCCCCCCAACAGGGGTCCTAAAAAATTGTACAAAAAATAAAAATAAAAAATAAAATTGTAAAAAAAAAGAAAATGATACAAAATAAATAAAATAACTGTCAGGGCTGGGCTCAGCCCTTCCTTCTCTGAGCTGGTCGCTCAGCTGTCGGCTAATTGCCAGCTCCTATCTCTCTCCGCAGTTACTCAGCTGTTGATGATATCCTGCTCTTCAGTCCTGCCTACTTAAGCCGGCCAGTCCAGAGGAGCTCTGCCTTTGCCTTGGTCACATCACAGAAACTCCTGCGGTCCTGTTCAAGACTTGCTTTGCTGACATCCCTTCTGGCTCCAGATCCTGTTCCACTACATTGATCCCTGACTTCTGGCTTGGCTGACTATCCGTTTCGATTACT